>QXEO01000503.1:2425223-3139561 GCA_007115705.1 Dactylis glomerata
CCTATGGCCGAGGCATATGGCACTTTGCTCATAGTTTCTCTATCTTTTACCGTAGCTGGACACTGAGCCTTGCTCAATATCTTACCTGACAACATGGGCAATGAACCTTTCTTTGCTTTATCCATTCTGAACCTCTTCAGAACTTTGTCCAGATATGTACTTTGGCTTAAAGCTATTAGGCGTCTTTCTCTATCTCTATAGATTTTGATGCCTAATATATAAGCAGCTTCCCCTAGGTCTTTCATTGAAAAACATTTATTCAAATAACTCTTCACATCGTTGAGCATACCGATGTCATTTCCAATAATCAATATGTCATCCACATATAGTACTAAAAATGTCACCGAGCTCCCACTCACTTTCTTGTAGATACAAGCTTCGTAGCAATTTGGAACAAATCCAAAACTCTTGATCACTTGATCAAAACGAAGGTTCCAACTCCGAGATGCTTGCTTCAGTCCATAAATGGAACGCTGAAGTTTGCACACCTTATTAGCATCCTTAGGATCGACAAAACCTTCGGGCTGCATCATATACAACTCTTCATCAATGTTGCCATTGAGGAACGCAGTCTTGACATCCATCTGCCATATTTCATAATCATGAAATGCAGCAATTGCTAATAAAATCCGAATGGACTTAAACATCGCTACGGGAGAGAAAGTCTCATCGTAGTCAACACCTTGAACTTGCCGAAAACCTTTTGCGACAAGCCGAGCTTTATAGACAGTAACATTACCATCCGCGTCCGTTTTCTTCTTGAAAATCCATTTGCATTCAACGGCCTTACGGTCGCTAGGAGGTTCCACCAAAGTCCATACTTGGTTTTCGCTCATGGATCCCAATTCGGATTTCATGGCCTCTAGCCATTTCTCAGAGTCTGGGCTCATCATTGCTTCCTCATAGTTCGCAGGTTCGCTGTTGTCTAACAACAAGACGGTTAAGACAGGGTTGCCGTACCATTCAGGAGTGGCACGTGACCTTGTCGACCTGCGAAGTTCAGTAGTAGCATCGTTCGAAGTTTCATGATCTTTATCATTAGCTTCCTCTCTTGTTGATGCAGGCGGCGCCGGAACAATTTCTGGTGCTGCGCTACTCTCCAACTCGAGAGAAGGTTCAATAACCTCGTCTAGCTCTACCTTTCTCCCACTCACTTCTTTCGAGAGAAACTCCTTCTCAAGAAAGGATCCATTCTTTGCAACAAACACTTTGCCTTCGGATCTGTGGTAGAAGGTATACCCAATCGTTTCCTTAGGGTATCCTATGAAGACGCATTTCTCCGCTTTGGGTTCGAGCTTGTCCGGCATCAACTTCTTGACGTAAGCTTCGCATCCCCAAACTTTAAGAAACGACAACTTAGGTTTAGCACCAAACCATAGTTCATACGGTGTCGTCTCAACGGATTTAGATGGTGCCCTATTTAAAGTGAATGCAGCGGTTTCTAATGCATAACCCCAAAATGATAACGGCAAATCTGTTAGAGATATCATTGATCGCACCATATCTAATAGAGTTCGATTCCGGCGTTCAGACACACCATTGCGCTGTGGTGTTCCGGGTGGCGTGAGTTGCGAAACGATTCCGCTTGCTTTAAGATGCGTGAGAAAATCATAACTCAAATACTCACCTCCACGATCGGATCGCAGAAATTTAATTTTCCTGTTACGATGGTTTTCCACTTCGTTCTGAAATTCTTTGAACTTTTCAAACGTTTCAGATTTATGTTTCATTAAATAGATATACCCATATCTACTTAAGTCATCAGTAAAAGTGAGAAAATAGCGATATCCACCGCGTGTCGAAATACTCATTGGTCCGCACACATCGGTATGTATGATTTCCAATAAGTCCGTTGCTCGCTCCATTATTCCGGAGAACGGGGTTTTGATCATCTTGCCCATGAGGCATGGTTCGCACGTGTCAAATGATTCAAAATCAAGAGACTCTAAAAGTCCATCAGAATGGAGTTTCTTCATGCGTTTTACACCAATATGACCTAGACGGCAGTGCCATAAATAAGTTGGATTATCACTATCTACTTTGCATCTTTTAGCCTCAATGTTATGGATGTGTGTTTCATTGCTTTCGAGATTCAGAAGAAATAAACCATTCACAACAGGTGCATGACCATAAAAGATGTTATTCATATAAATAGAACAACCATTATTCTCAGATTTAAATGAATAACCGTCTTGCAATAAACACGATCCAGATATAATGTTCATGCTCAACGCAGGCACATAATAACACTTATTAAGGTTTAAAACTAATCCCGAAGGTAAAACTAAGGAGAGCGTGCCGACGGCCATCACATCAACTTTTGATCCATTGCCAACGCGCATCGTCACCTCATCCCTTGCTAGCCGCCGTCTATTCCGTAGCTCCTGTTTCGAGTTACAAATATTAGCAACTGAACCAGTATCATATACCCAGGCACTACAACGAGCGCTAGTAAGGTAGACATCAATAACATGTATATCAAATATACCTTTGATGGTTCCAGCCTTCTTGTCCGCTAAGTACTTCGGACAGTTGCGCTTCCAGTGACCCTTGACCTTGCAATAGAAGCACTCAGTGTCCGGCTTAGGTCCAGACTTGAGCTTCTTCTCAGCAGGGGCAACGTGCTTGCCTCTGCCTTTCTTGAAAGATCCCTTTGCTCCCTTAGCTTTCTTAAAGCTAGTGGTCTTGTTGACCATCAACACATGATTGTCTTTCTTGATATCCACCTCCGCAGCTTTCAGCTTAGCGAAGAGCTCAGTGATCGTATCAGTGGAACCAATTTGATTATGAGTAACTACAAAACCTTTGTAGCTAGGAGGGAGTGATTGCAGAACTCTGTCAATCTTGAGCTCCTCTGGAATCTTGCAGTCCAGTTGCTCAAGGCGTTGAGTGTAGCCCGACATCTTAATGGCGTGCTCACTAACGGAACTCCCTTCCTCCATCTTGCAGTTAAAGAACTTCTCAGAGATCTCATATCTCTCAGAACGGGCTTGAGTCTGAAACATGGTTTTCAGTTCCTCAAGTATCTCATAAGGCCTGCGGTACTTCTCAAAACGATTTTGAAGTTCCGGTTCCATAGAAAACAGCATGGTACTTATAATCACATCACAATCATCTCTACGAGCATTGAAGTCAGCAAGTTCTTCAGTTTTCGCAGTTGCAGGAGGGGTGTCACCTAGCGCTTTGTCAAGTACATAGGCTTTTTGTCCGCCAGCGAGTATGATTCTCAGATTGCGGAACCAGTTGGTGAAGTTAGACCCATTGTTCTTAAGCTTTTCTTTCTCAGCAAAAACGTTGAAGTTGAAGTTGGACTTAGCCATTTGATCTACAAAATTTGCAAGTACAATTTAGACTAAGTTCATGATAACTAGTTCAACTTAATCAAATTACTAGATGAACTCCCACTAAATTCAACATCCCTCAAGTTGTTTAGTGAACACGATCCAAATTCACCACACCTAATCCGATCTTCACGAGAAGAGATGTGGTTTCAATGGTGGACAACTCGGTGTCGATCATATCATTCATATGACTCATGTTTAACCTTTCGGTTCGTGTGTTCCGAGGCCATGTCTGTACATGCTAGGCTCGTCAAGTCAAACCCAAGTATTTTCCGCGTGTGCAAAACTGGCTTGCACCCGTTGTATGTGAACGTAGAGTTTATAGCACCCGATCATCACGAGGTGCTTGAAAACGACGAACTTTCGCAACGGCGCATACGAGGGGAGAACACAATTTTATCTTGATCTTTAAGTGAGGAATCATCTTATAATGCTACCGTCGCGATCTAAGCATAATAAGATACATAAAAGGATAAACATCACATGCATATAATTTTATGTGACATGGTATAGCCAATCTCCGCGCCATGATCTCCATCTTGTGCGCGCCGGCATGATCTCCATCACTCCACCATGATTGCCTCCACCACGAATAGCAACTACAACTATTGCTAACTACTTAGCGATAAAGTAAAGCTATTACATGGCGTATAAGAAGTTGACACGCAGGTCATACACAATTATAAAGACAACCATATGGCTCCTGCCGGTTGTTAACTCATCGACATGCAAGTCGTGAAAGATTACAAAACATGATCATTGCATACAACTCAATTCATACTCATCATGTCTTGGGCCATACCATATCACAAAACACTCCCTGCAAAAACAAGTTAGACGCCTCTACTTTGTTGTTGCATGTTTTACGTGGCTTATGGGAGTAGCAAGCTAAGAACGATTCTTACCTACGAAAAGCCACAACGGTGATATTATGGTTGCTAACATCCGATGTAAGTCCCATGACTACTATAGTGAGAGAAACTGGCATCCACTAGCCGCATGTGTGGAACAAGCCACACGTCAAGTGTGGAGCCGGTCTCGCGAACGCGGTCGCGTAAAGTTGGCCTGGACCGCTTCGATCTCACTATACCGCGCCATAAGAAATACACAACAAGAGGTTTGCAACAGAAAACATCAACGCCCGCAACAAGCATGTTGCGTTCTACTCGTGAAACACATCTACGCATAGATCTAGCTCTGATACCACTGAAGGGTTTCGTAGCATAGTAAATCAAAAATTTTCCTACGCAACGAACAAGAAAGCCAAGATCTAATCTAGGAGATGTAATCAATGAGAGAGGTAGATGAGATCTTCATACCCTTGAAGATTCGCACAGCGGAAACGTTCAAGAGAACGTGGTTGACGTAGTCGTACTCGCCATCTCCTCCTCGCGATCCGATCCGATCCTACGCCGCAAGTGGCGGCGCCTCCGAGAGTTGCACACGTGCGGTGCAGCGACGTCTCCTCCTTCCTTGGTCCAGCAAGTATGGTGGAGAGATAGATTGGATTAGCAGCACGACGGCGTGGTGCTTATGGTGGAGAGTTTCTGCGGCAGGGCTTCGCCTACGCGCAGTCGCGAGAGAGAGAGAGAGGGAGGGCAGCAGTTGGCGGCTAGGGTTTTGGGTTAGGGGGTGGAGAGGGCTGCGCCCTTGCCCCCCTATATATAGAGGGGTGGCCGGCCAGCTTGGCCTCTCCCAAACCCTAGGGCGCCGACTTGGAGTAGGAAGAGTGGGGGGCAAGTTTCCCCCCCTTCCTTCTTTGAAGACTCCCTTAGGGTTTCCCCTTGGGCTGGCCGGCTGGGCCTTAGGGGCCTTGTGTGCCTGGCCCAAGGCGGCCAGGGCACTTCCCCTTAAGCCCACGCAGGCCTCCGTCAAGTGGGCCCACGTTGGTCCCACTCCGGAACCTTCTAGAACCTTCCGGTACAATACCGATAAACTCTGAAACCTTTCCGGAATCCAAAAACTGCTTTCCTTTATATGAATCTTATTCTCCGGACCATTCCGGAACCTCTCGTGACGTCCTGGATCTCATCCGAGACTCCGAACTAAAACTCATAAACCAATTATCCATTCTATCCTAGCATCGATACATGTTAAGTGTGTGACCCTACGGGTTCGAGAATATGTAGACATGATCTTCTATCAATAATCAACAGCGGGATCTGGAAACCCATATTGACTCCCACATATTCATCGATGATCATATCGAATGAACCACGATGTAAGGATTCAATTAATCCCGTATATGTATTCCCTTCGTCACACGATATTTTACTCGCCCGAGATTTGATCGTCGGTATCGCCATACCTAGTTCAATCTCGTTCACAGCAAGTACTTTACTCGTTCCGTAATCCGATATCATTTTGTGATTAACTCCTTAACCACATGCTTGCAAGCGGTGTTGATATCGATTACCGAGTGGGCCCGAAGTATATCTCTCCGACTTGGGAGGGACAAATTCCATCTCGATACATACAACCCAACAAGTACTTTCCGATCACCTGAGAGACACCTTTATTATCACCCTCACATAGGATGACGTCTGATGACTTCAAAGCTTTCTTCCGATACTAGGGAGTTGTATTATCTCATGGTCTAAGGAATACAATACATGACATAGAAAAAGCTTCGCAAAGATGAACACGATGACACGATCTAATTGCTCTGCTTTATTTGGGTCTGTCCATCATATCATTCTCCTAATGATATGATCTCATTATTAATTGACAACACATGTCTATGGTTAGGAAACCTTAACCATCATTAATCAATGAGCTAGTCCATAGAGGCGTACTAGGGACACGGTGTTGTTCATAAACCACACAAGTATTAAAGTTTCCGCTTAATACAATTCTAGCATGGAATATAAACATTATCATGAACAAGAATTATAATAATAACATCTTTATTATTGCCTCTAGGGCATAATTCCAACAGTCTCCCACTTGCACTAGAGTCAATAATCTAGTTTACATCTGGCAACAATCTAACACCCATGGCATTAAGGTGCTGATCATGTTTTGCTCGTGGAAGAGGTTTAGTCAACGGATCTGCGACATTCAGATCTGTATGTACTTTGCTAATCTTCAGATCTCCATCTGCTATATAATCTCGAATTATATGGAAACGGCGGTTGATGTGCTTGGTTTTTGGATGATATCTTGGTTCCTTAGCCAGTGCTATGGCGCCAGTGTTGTCGCACAATATCTCCAGTGGGTCCAAGGCATTTGGAACCACACCAAGCTCAGTGATGAAGTTTCTGATCCAAACTCCTTCACTCGATGCTTCTGAAGCAGCCATGTATTCCGCTTCTGTTGTAGATCCCGCGATCACGCTTTGCTTGCAGCTTCTCCAGCTCACAGCTCCACCATTCAAAATATAAACGTATCCTGTCTGAGATTTAGAATCATCCGGGTCGGTGTCGAAGCTAGCGTCGACGTAACCTTTTACGACGAGCTCCTCGTCACCTCCATAGACCAAGAACATTTCTTTAGTCCTATTTAAATACTTTAGGATGTTCTTTACGGCTGTCCAGTGTTCCACTCCTGGATCACTTTGGTATCTGCTCGTCAAACTAAGAGCATTGGACACATCCGGTCTAGTACACAGCATGGCATACATGATAGAACCTATGGCCGAGGCATATGGCACTTTGCTCATAGTTTCTCTATCTTTTACCGTAGCTGGACACTGAGCCTTGCTCAATATCTTACCTGACAACATGGGCAATGAACCTTTCTTTGCTTTATCCATTCTGAACCTCTTCAGAACTTTGTCCAGATATGTACTTTGGCTTAAAGCTATTAGGCGTCTTTCTCTATCTCTATAGATTTTGAATGATTCCAATTGCATTGACTTTGTTTTACTGCAAGCTATCCATTAGCATCACTTCCATATTTTATTGAACCACTCCACAATTATTCAAATACTAATATGAGTATTTGAGTAATTTCCACTATAGGAATAAATCTATTTCTTTTAGCAATGTTTATTTTCCACTTTAGAGAATTCTATGAATCCTAGCTAGCTATGAAAGATCATCTTGACACCATCCTGAACCATATCATAATCATCTAAATCAATCATGTCTAGTTCTCACCTATTCAAATTTCAATTGATTTAATTGAGTAAAGTGTGAATACTTCTCAATCCTAGAAGTTACCTTTGCTATGGTGGTGTTGATTTAATTCCATCATCACAAATATATATATATATATATCCATACTCCATGTACCCAATAGAAACCTTGAGCCACATTCTCAAATATCATCTACACATACCCACTATCTATAGTCACTTATTCATGTTTACTTAATCTTGACTTCATGTAATGGACTATTCAATTCGCAAATGAGTTAATTGAGTACTTCAATGCTTCATGAACCCTTGCCCAATGCCTAAGTGCAATATATGCTATTTAAGAATAATTGTTGTCACACTTATTCAATAGTATTGTTGTTGCACTATTTGCCACTTATGTGAACTAATTCACATGAGTTAATTCAAGCTTCATACATGCTTTGATAAAGCATGAAGACTTCATAAATTATGTCTTGTTTAGCCAATTCTCATCAATCATATTGATCTCTTCCCAACTAAGTTCCCAAATCCATATCTTGCAATCCACAATGCACTTATCATATCTTTCTTATCACCATATCTTGAATAATCTAAAGGGAAATAGTGGGATAGCCACCATGATAGCTGTGCATATGCATCTCACCATTGGATCTAGCACATGCAGTACGTTGGTCTCTAATTCTAACACCCGGCTACTAACGCCGTTATATAGAGAGCACAACATGCATCACTCACCTTTTGTTTCTTTTCTCCTCCACGTCACCACAGATGCGTTTTTGGTTTTGTTTTTCATTCATGCATGCGGATGTCACACTCGCTTGCTACCACTCACACTCCAACTTTTGTTTTCTTTCCCAAAGGTTTGCTATTGTCTTTTGTCTTTTCTTTGCATGCATGTGAACACACTGCCATCTTTTGAAAACTTTTCCAAAACCTTCTCTCTCCCCCCACAAAGGTTTTGGAAACTTTTTGTTTTCCTTGTTCCAATCGCGCCATACGTTTGGGGAGCGCCATCTGTTTGCCTTTCTACAACGTTTTCATACCCCCATCGAACACAAAACCAAAAAAGATCAAGAGCTCATCCGCACCCTACTAACAACCGTCTTGTCCAAAACCCCACCATATTTTCCCGCCGTCCAATTGAAGGTTCGTCCCACCCGCTATCTTTTTGTGTTTTTTTTGTTCATCTTTTTGATATGGAGCCACGCTTTTTTTGTTGGATTTCGTACCCCCCATGCATTCTTTTTCTTGCCATATCACTGTCTAAATGTTTTTGTATCTGTAGGCACAAACTCAACTGAATGAACGGCCGATCATGGGTAGGCAAGAAAGGAAGGACATTGAAGGACAACGGCTGCACTGGCGTCAAGCATCACCCGTATGCATATTCAGATATGATCCCCGAGCTCAACAACATCACAAGTCTGTTCACCGAGAAGCAGAAGCACATGGCAGAGTCCACAGGGTTCAAGCTCTTCGCCAAGCCGCTGCACCCCCTTTTGTTTGATAAGCAGTTTCAGGTTTGCTTGATGCCTAAAGTATCCACCATGGGCAGAACCATTGCGGCGAACGGTGGAAGGAGGTTGATGATTTTTCAGGAGGATGTCTCAGCTGTTTTTGGAACTCCGTCCACCGGCAAAGAGGTGTATGATGCATCGCTAGACGATTTGCTTTTTTGCAGCCCAAGGAGGATCGAACCACACCGGCTGATTTGCTGTACGAGCTACTACACCTGCAGAACAACACTGGCAACTTGCCGCAAGAGTTCGTCCAAGACTTAGACGAGTGAAATTCAAAGCCTAACCCCCCCGTGCTGCTTTTTAACTAATTATCCACATCACCCATGTAATGTGATTCAGAATATTTTTCCTCCCTCCGCCTTGCATGAATGCGGGTAGCAACTCCATCGACAATTTTTTTCGAAGTAAAACTGCCCAATCATTTACTGCCTGCATCAGAGATGTACTGCTTGCAGAGAGCAAAACAAATAAGACGTGCAAATAGATAGCTTTTTTTCCTATAACATATCACCAAACGTGCGAGGCATAATTGTTCTCATACAATACCGAAACTCCACGAGACAAGTTCTGTTTCACAGCTTTTCTCCACATACAATACCGAAACACATCCGACATGGAAATCTTCTCCACAAATCAGAGACATGCCGTCATGCCCAACGTTCACACAGTCGCCATCGAAAACAAAACAAAAGATGGATAGCACTAGAGCTCAACTTCATGTCAGAGAAGCGGCATGACATTCGCAGAATGGTACAATCGGGTACCTGTAAAAAAACAAAACTCGAATCCACACCATGCCAAGAATTTAAGGAATCTAGAAACTCACAGCTGCTCTCTTTCCCGTCAGTAACACGAAAAGTTTCCAAAACCTACACACGCAGAGGCCCACACATGGATTCCTTCCCAGAGAAGCCACTCTTGCTGGACTAAGAGAGAGAGAGAGAGAGAGTACAATAGTACAAAGTACAGGCCGGTGTAGCTTTTGGAAACTTTCCAACAACACATTGAAACTTTCCAAAACTTGTTGGTGCATGCATGGCCACCTGTACACAAAAAACAAAAACCACTCTCTATTGCTAACGGTGGCCACTACAAGCTAACGGTGGCATTTCCAAGATGTGATCCCGGTGAGCATGTGCTCCCCATCATCCAACGGCTGCGCTGGTATGCACAGCTAGCCACCCGGCTAGCAAATCCGCGTTGATAATCTAAATTGTTAAACAAACCTTTTTCAATTGTTTGTTTTATTTGAATTGTGTTTGTATGGTGTGTTTATGTTATGTTATTCTGTGCTATAGTTTGTGCGAAGAGCTACGTGCTTAGTTGAGAGAAGTAAAAGATCGTATTCTTCAAAAAGGCGAGTGACACACATTCTTCTACCTATTTTTATTATGCATTAGTGAATTTCAGTAGTATGCATGATTGGTGAATGTTCAACTGTTTACAAAGTGCTAGATCCTAGTAGTGAGTAGCTATCCTTGAACCCCACCTGGTAGGATGCTAAATACCTGAATATTGATGCTATTCTTTGATCATATGAAAAGTTGTTTTGTGAATAAAATTAACAACTTCAACTAAAATGAACTACCTGGGTGGATGGGTTTATCATGGAAAGTGAAGTAGGTGGGTCCTGGGGCACATGCTAGGACAGATGTGTAGCTCAGGATACTGCTCGAGAAGGCCACTCAGGATTCAAGAGATTAATAAGGCTTCCATGATTAAAGTACTTCCAATGCAGCCTTATGACATTATGGGCTCTGTCTTGATTGAGTATGATTAAGGGTTCAACCAAGGGTACTGACAGCAGGTGGTAGCATAATATAGGGGGAACGGTCAGATCCGTGTGGTTGAATGCTTTTTCTGAAAGGTCTTGTTTCATTTTATGTATGGGCGTAAAATAAATTTTAAGGTGAAAGTGCACAACCCTTGCAAGGTGTTAAAATCTAATCGATTAGCCGAGTCCTCGGAATGGACAATTGAGTCTCTAGCCATGGAATGGTCGGAAGAATCTCATCACCATTTCTGAATGCTTTAAAACTTGACTAGAAACTAACAAGAGAAGCTCAGGGCCATACACTCCGTTAAATAAAATTTTGATAAAAAGATTTTGTAATGATAGTAGGATAAAATTGGCTTTATGCAAAACTAGCCTTTGAGATCCACAAACCACAATATCATGTAGTTTAGATTTTCACAAATGCCACAAATATGTGTCATTTGCCAGTACGTTGTTGTACTGACCCCTTTGGGGCTGCATATTCAAACGTGCAGGTTTTTATTCGGATAAGGAACGACCAGTAGGATCTCGAGCTTACATTCCAACATGTCTGCCTGTGCCACATGATGAAGATTGGAGGCTCATTGCAACTATGCTTTATGCTATGTACTCGTAAGGTTGAAGACCTATGTAATCTGGATTTACGTTATAATATTGATGCTATTGTAATGATTACTTATTTTGTACTGTGGTGCTATCTATTGATCCAGGGAATGGCACAGATATACAGGAGTTTTGTCTTTTGATAAGGCAGGGCGCTACAGAGACTCTGGCTAAACATAATTGAAAGATCTAAGATGTGCTCCGGCAAGTGAATGAAGTTCTACTATATATTAGTTGTGCTTGAAAGACGGTTATAAATCTATTCAGTACCAATTAGTGTTTAGACAAATAGTTTTTTTGTTTTTTTAGAAACACAGCACAAACCCAAGCGCTCACATACACGTGCATACATTCGCTCTACCTTTATGAGCATCTCCGAAAGGCTGAGCCGATGAATCGAGTCTTAAAATTGACGAAGTCACCACAGGCGCCTCGCTATCGACGGAACATCGTGTTCCAATAAAAGAATATTCCGCCTTTATGAGACACACATATATAAAACATGGAGTTTGAACTCTAGTGGGCTGGGGGTACAACCATCCTCCTAACCACCGGTTGGTTCTCAAAAAGATCTCTGAATTGGAAAAAGTGAATCGTTCCCCTCGCTCCTGTCTCACCCCCCGCGCGGGCGAGCAGGGGCGAACCCTAGCCTCCACCTCTCAGCTCCCCCTCTTCCTTCCTCCTCTCCGTCGCCGCCGGTGTAAGCCGCCAGGCGTTGCCTATGCGGTGACGGCGGCAGTCGCCAGACCTTCCCCGCGCGCGTGGAGTGGCGGCGCGGCGCATGGCGGCCCACGACGGTGTGTTTCGGCCGGCTTCGGTCCGGGCGCGGCCCGGGTGGTCCTAGTGGCGGTGGCGCGGCCTCTTAGCGGCGGGGCGGCCTGACACGTCTCAAACGTATCTATAATTTTTGATGCTCCATGCTTGTTTTTACACCATTTGCCCGATGTTTCGTTACACTTCGTGGCACTTTTATGCATTTTCCGGAACTAACCTACTAACGAGTTGCCACAGTGCCAGTTCCCTGTTTTCTGCTGTTTTTGTGTTTCAGAAGTGATACACAGGAAATATTCTCAGAATTGGACGAAACAAGTTCCAGAAGTCTTATTTTTTCCCGGAAGCTTCCCGAAGACCGAAAGAGAGCCGGAGGGGGGCCAGAGGCCGCCCTCACACATAGGTGGCGCGGCCCAGGCCCTGGCCAGGCCACCCTGGTGTGAGGAGCCCCTGGCTGCCCCCTGACGACGCCCCTTCGCCTATAAGAAGCCTCAGGACAGAAAACCCTAAGGGAATCGGCAATTTTCCAGAAAGAGTTCCGTAGCTCCGCCGCCGCCGCCGACGAATTTCGGGGGACAGAAGTCTCTGTTCCGGCACCCTGCCGGGACGGGGAAGTGCCCCCGGAGCCATCTCCATCGGTCTCCATCGTCGTCTCCGCCGTCTCCATCGACCTCACCGCCATCTCCATCAACCTTGCTGTCTCCTATGATGAGGAGGGAGTAGTTCATCCTCGGGGCTGAGGGCTCTACCGGTAGCTATGTGGTTCACCTCTCTCTCCCATGATGTGATCTTTACGTGATCGTGAGCTTTGTATCATGTTGAACAAGTAGATGTTATTATTCAGATATTATGTGTACTCTAGTGATGTTATTAAAGTAATCTATTCCTCCTGCCATGGTGTAACGGTGACAATGTGTGCATCATGGTGGTACTTGGTCTAGGCTACGATTGTGATCTTGTATGGATTATGAGAATAATTATCACTATGATAGTATTGAAGTGATCTATTCCTCCTTTCATGGTGTAATGTTGGCAGTGTGTGCACCGTGTTAGTACTTGGTCTAAGTTGCAATAATATCTATCTTGAATTGTGATCTGATTTGGATATCTCTATGAGTGGTGTTTGTCAAGTACTTGATGAACTTTAAGGGGTGCTTCTGTAGCCACTACGCAATGATTAGTGTTATTCAATAGTAGAGTGATTCAGAGTACCATAGTGAAGAGAAGTTATTTATTTGTTTAGTTATGTTATATTGTTGGAAGTGTGTCCACTAGTGAAAGTATGATCCCTAGGCCTTGTTTCCAAGCTTTGCACACCGTTTACTTGCTGTTTTGTTACATGTTTGCTCGCAGAGATATTTATTCCAGATCACATTTGCTACTTATAATCATCACTACCGCTTGTATTTCACTATCTCTTCGCCGAACTAGTGCACCTATACATCTGACAAGTGTATTGGGTGTGTTGGGGACACAAGAGACTTTCTGTATCATAATTGCAGGGTTGCTTGAGAGGGATAGCTTTGACCTCTTCCTCCCTGAGTTCGATAAACCTTGGGTGATCCACTTAAGGGAAACTTGCTGCTGCTCTACAAACCTCTGCACTTGGAGGCCCAACTCTGTCTACAAGAACAGAAGCGTGTGTAGACATCAAGCTCTTTTCTGGCGCCGTTGCCGGGGAGGTAAGGTAAAAGGTACTCACATCCTTTGGCTACTAAGTCTTTTAGTTGCTGGTGAGTGCTCAAAGTTATTTCCTTTAGATTCTGCAATTACATCTTTTTGTTTCTTGTTTTTATTTTCACTAGTTAGGCTTAATGGAAAACAAAGAGTTCTGTAGTCTTTTTCCCGAGTTTAGATATGAAGTGTTTGAAGAAAAAATTGAAAAACCTTTGGAGCTTAATTTACATGCTAATAGTGTTGTTAGTATGAATGCTTTGAACACCGTTGTTGCTAATACTATAGAAAAGTCTAAGCTTGGGGAAGCTGGTTTTGTTAAGCATGATATTTTTAGTTCCCCAGCTTTAGTGGAGAAAATTTGCTCTGATGATATTTTATCTCCCATATGTGATGTTCCTTCTTATGATGATATGTTTGAAGAATATGCTTTGCGAAATAGCTGTTCTCTAGCTTGTGATGATACTAAACCTCTAGTTTATGATGGCTATGATGATGAGTATAATATTTTCAGTTCACCTACTTTTGAGGAGAAAATTAGTTATGATTACAATATGCCTCCTATTTTTGATGATTATGGTGATGAGAATAATTATTCTGTTGAATCTGCTCCTACTACTATTGTTCCTGTGGTGAGTATTAATTCTTTTATGCATGTGGCTCATGATAGGGATGTTTTATGTGATAATTATATTGTTAATTCTATTCATGATGTTACTGAAAGTTATGATGAGAGAGGGAAACATGGGTTGATGGATCTCAACAATATTAAGTTTCCCCTCTTTATGTTGCAAATCTTGAAGTGGCACTTGTTTTATCTATCCATGCTTGCTACTATGTGCCTCATTGATTTATTTTCTTACAAGATTCCTATGCATAGAAAGTGGTTTAGATTTAAATATCTTTCATATCTGCTTTTTGATGCTCTCTATTGCTTTAAGTTCCTATATGGTGCCTTTGCCTCAAGCTCTTATATGGCGCCTACATGAGCATCGTTGCAAATTACTGCGCCTAGCTCAAAGGCGTTAAAGAAAAGCACTCTTGGGAGATAACCCATTGTTTTATTTTCAGTACTTTTTCTTTTATTTGAGTCTTGGAAGTTAGTACTACTGTAATAACCGCTCCTTATCCTTTTTATTTCATTGTTGTGCCAAGAGAAGCCTCTAATTTGAGTGAGGTAAGATTTGGGGATGTTGCTGTCCTGAAACAGTTTTCGGTGCTGCACCGTAAAAATTCGTGAAAATTCTCTGTATATCTTTTGGACCTGCGATTTCTTGTGCATATGCCCCAGGTTATATCCAAACTTTCATTAGTTGAACACTTTTTGATTTGAGCAACAGAAAACCCTCTAAAAATTCGATCTTTGTCAGCTGTTCTGTTTTGACAGATTTCTGCCAATATTTGTGTTTGTCACTTTATCGCTTTCTTTTGAGTTCTTTTGATCACGGAACTTTTGGGGAGGTTGCTACAGTAGTATTTGCTATATATGTGGTGGTTTTGGGTTGAAACCTGAAGCAAAAGAGGTTGATTATATGTTATGCTTGCACTAATGTTGCTAATAGAATTGTGTTTAGTTTTGTATGAAGGAAGTTTTCAAGTGTAGGGATTGGAGAATGATGAGATGAGTTGAAGAATGGACAAAAGCTCAAGCTTGGGGATGCCCATGCATCACCCCAAGAAATATCCAAGAAGTACAAGCGTCAAAGCTTGGGGATGCCCCCGAGGCACCCCTTCTTCATCGGCAAAAATCAGGTCACCTTTCAAGACACTATATTTTTATTGCTTCATGCACTATGCGTTTTTCTTGGAGCGTTAGTTGTTTTAGTTTTCAGTATTAGTTTAGTTTAGTTTGCTGCAATAAATGGTTAGATCACATCATGTTTCTTTTGGAGGAGATGAACTCGCGTTTCATTTGCCAAGAACACTCTAGTTTTCACTCTTATCGTTCAACGAGTGTTCTCTTTTTCTGCTACTGCGTTTAGCTTGCATTTTTTGCCTTGATTTTTGTTCAGATCTTGTTTTATATTTGCATCAAGGTGTATTTGGACCTCTGGTCCATGTTGGTTTTCCTCAAAAGAGTTTCCTTAAAAAGTTTGAATGGTGTTGGAAAAGAGAAAAGCTTTATGCAAAAAAGTGGTACAAGAAGGAGCTTGTGTAGACTGCGGCTTAGGCTTTTGCATGTCGTGCTTGATGTCTTTTTGATAGTATGCTTAGTGGTTTTGCTGTAGCATGACTTGTCTCAAATAACTGAGATTGCTTAATGAGCCTTTGAAAAAATCATGCGTTGTTTTAATTATTTGGAAGCATTATTTTGGTTTTCTCCTTGATGCTTTATTTGGGTTGACTTGGCGCATGCTCACACATGTTAGACTCATACAAAGTCACCAATAGCCTCTATGATCATTTAGTTTTTGACTTTTGATGCCATCTTATGCTTCTTTTAATGTTGCTTTGTCGCTATGCATGATTATGGCCGTTATTGCTCTCTTAGTTGGTCGCTCCCAGTCTTTTGCTAGCCCTCATTTTGTACTGAGTATGAGCTCTACTCGTGCATCCAACTCCCAAAAACCAAGTTTGCCATTGTGTCCACTATAAATTCCTATACATGGTATTTGCAAGCCATTCCAAGTAAATTTTCATGTGCTACCTTTCAAAAAACCTTCAAAATACTTCTCATTTTGTGACACTGTTTTCAGCTCATGGGGACGTAGTGGTCGGATTTGCTATCTTCCATATTGTCTTATTCCAAAAAGAAAAAAAAGAAAAAAGAAAGAAAAAAGGCACTCCTCCATGGAATGTGAATGTTGGTGGGCACCCGATGGAATCGGTTAGCCATGGTTTGTGAAAGGAAAAAAGGTGGGGAGGAGTGCCAAGCTTTATAAAAGAGCACAAAAGTGCCAATCTCTCTCTCTCAAAAACTTGCTTCATTTTTGTATGGAAGATAGTAAGAACCCCATTGCCAGTCGTTGACAAAGACAACCACCTCTCAAAATCAATTTTTTATCTCTCTGTTTTACAAATGAAAAGCTCTAGCACATGTTTAATCACTGCTTCCCTCTGCGAAGGGCCTTTCTTTTACTTTTATGTTGAGTCACCACCTTCTATCTTTATGCACCGTCTAAGAGAGCATAGTTGTCATTCTGAGTGTAATGTGCATTGTCCCAAAGTTTTCATTGATTGATTCATGATCATGGTTTCACTTGTTCTTAAATTACTTGTATCTAGTCACCCTCTTAAACTTGAAGGTGTCCTATGCATTTATGTTTTGCTCTCCATGAAGGACAAGCTGAGAACCATTTGTATGTTTTTCCTTATGATTTGAACACACGTTTGACTTTCATTGTTTCATTTTCATGATCTTTTATTTGTGTTCATTTTCATGTTATAACATGGTTGCTAAGTTTCTATTATCAAGATTATGTCTTTCATGCCCATGTTTTAAGTTCTTATGATCCCAGCTCACAATGCTTTACCTATATGATCAAGATTGTGATGGTGCATGTCACCTCAAAAATTATTCTTTTGTTATCACTTACCTACTCGAGGACGAGCAGGAGTTAAGCTTGGGGATGCTGATACGTCTCAAACGTATCTATAATTTTTGATGCTCCATGCTTGTTTTTACACCATTTGCCCGATGTTTCGTTACACTTCGTGGCACTTTTATGCATTTTCCGGAACTAACCTACTAACGAGTTGCCACAGTGCCAGTTCCCTATTTTCTGCTGTTTTTGTGTTTCAGAAGTGATACACAGGAAATATTCTCGGAATTGGACGAAACAAGTTCCAGAAGTCTTATTTTCCCCGGAAGCTTCCCGAAGACCGAAAGAGAGCCGAAGGGGGGCCAGAGGCCGC
The DNA here is from genome assembly GCA_007115705.1 of Dactylis glomerata. Classification (NCBI taxonomy): domain Eukaryota; kingdom Viridiplantae; phylum Streptophyta; class Magnoliopsida; order Poales; family Poaceae; genus Dactylis; species Dactylis glomerata. The sequence continues at coordinate 2,442,846 of QXEO01000503.1, forward strand.
CCTCACACATAGGTGGCGCGGCCCAGGCCCTGGCCGCGCCACCCTGGCGTGAGGAGCCCCTGGCTGCCCCCTGACGACGCCCCTTCGCCTATAAGAAGCCTCAGGACAGAAAACCCTAAGGGAATCGGCAATTTTCCAGAAAGAGTTCCGTAGCTCCGCCGCCGCCGCCGACGAATTTCGGGGGACAGAAGTCTCTGGCACCCTGCCGGGACGGGGAAGTGCCCCCGGAGCCATCTCCATCGGTCTCCATCGCCATCTCCGCCGTCTCCATCGACCTCACCGCCATCTCCATCAACCTTGCTGTCTCCTATGATGAGGAGGGAGTAGTTCATCCCCGGGGCTGAGGGCTCTACCGGTAGCTATGTGGTTCACCTCTCTCTCTCTCATGATGTGATCTTTATGTGATCGTGAGCTTTGTATCATGTTGAACAAGTAGATGTTATTATTCAGATATTATGTGTACTCTAGTGATGTTATTAAAGTAATCTATTCCTCCTGCCATGGTGTAACGGTGACAGTGCGTGCATCATGGTGGTACTTGGTCTAGGCTACGATTGTGATCTTTTATGGATTATGAGAATAATTATCACTATGATAGTATTGAAGTGATCTATTCCTCCTTTCATGGTGTAATGTTGGCAGTGTGTGCACCGTGTTAGTACTTGGTCTAAGTTGCAATAATATCTATCTTGAATTGTGATCTGATTTGGATATCTCTATGAGTGGTGTTTGTCAAGTACTTGATGAACTTTAAGGGGTGCTTCTGTAGTCACTACGCAATGATTAGTGTTATTTAATAGGAGAGTGATTCAGAGTACCATAGTGAAGAGAAGTTATTTATTTGTTCAGTTATGTTATATTGTTGGGAGTGTGTCCACTAGTGAAAGTATGATCCCTAGGCCTTGTTTCTAAGCTTTGCACACCGTTTACTTGCTGTTTTGTTACATGTTTGCTCGCAGCGATATTTATTCCAGATCACATTTGCTACTTATAATCATCACTACCGCTTGTATTTCACTATCTCTTCGCCGAAGTAGTGCACCTATACATCTGATAAGTGTATTGGGTGTGTTGGGGACACAAGAGACTTTCTGTATCGTAATTGCAGGGTTGCTTGAGAGGGATAGCTTTGACCTCTTCCTCCCTGAGTTCGATAAACCTTGGGTGATCCACTTAAGGGAAACTTGCTGCTGCTCTACAAACCTCTGCACTTGGAGGCCCAACACTGTCTACAAGAACAGAAGCGTGTGTAGACATCACGGCCGTGGTAGTCGGAGGTATGCCGGCTGGTCGCCTGAGCGCGGCCGGCAGCGCCCTACCGGCTCAGATCTGGGCCCAAATCTGGGTCTGGCTGGGTCGCCTCAGGCGCGGTGGCGGCGCCCCCGGTGGACGGAGGAGCAGGTGCTCGGGGCTGGGGTGGCAGTGACAGTGGCTTGCTTGCTACAGTGCAGCGGTGGGGCTTTACGGGCCTGATCCAGGCCTAGTCGGGCCAGTATGGGCCTGGTTGTCCATGCTGCTGCATCCGGTTGGCTACCGCCGATGGTGGTGGAGGTCGTTCCCTCCCGCTTGCTACTGTACTGCTGCCCTCGTAGGAGTTCTTTCTTTTTTGTCTTGCTGGCCTCGCAACATGGTCCACGGGGAGACGACGATGGTGATTGCAAGGCCGTGGTGGCGCGTTGGTGGGTGGCAAGCTTGGTGGAGCACTTTGGATCGTTCAGGGTGTGGTTTTTTGGGGGTCGAGAGAAATCCTTGTCATCTCGACACCGACGCGGTGACGCTTGCGGGTGTCGCCTTTCCTTCCTGAAGGGCGTCGGGTGTACCTCTTCCCTATTCCTCGTAGTGTACCAAGGGAAACCCTAGGATAAGTCCGGGCAGCAAGCGACGTCGTCGTCGCTTTCCTTGGAGGTGTTGCTTGATACGTGGCGTTTCAAAGTGCTAGGATCGTGGTGGGAATTCTCCGGTGGACGCAGTGGCTGCGGTTCATCTTGGTTTTGTTGATCCACCGGTTTTGGCATTATTTTTTTTTATTTTTTTATTTTAGGCTTGCTTGTACTGAGGCTTTATTAATTCGTTGTAGCGTGTGATTGCTAGCGGGGCGAAAGCCTGTTTGGAGGAGGTTTTTAAAAAGATTTATACAGATTACAATGGTAATATTTAAAGTTTTGGACTTCACAGCATCGGTGAATGTGCGATTTTTCATACAGTAATTTTTTTGGAACTTGAAAATATATTATTAGGCCCTATCTTACGGGTTCTTCCTCATGTTTTACATTGGCTCACGAAATATTCCGTGTAGTGACTGCAACCCAGAACTAATCCATTCACTGCTGAGCTTCCATGTTCAGAACTAATCCATTCACTGCTGAGCTTCGATGTTGTCGCTCTCCACTCCTTCCTCGCCCCCGCTCCCAACTCGTACCGGCAATACCACCGCTCCCGCCGCCGTCGGCTTCCTTCGTGGAGCCGCAGGGCGACGCGACGCGCCGCTCACCACCGCGCTCCACGCTGTCCTCCTCAAGTCCGGCGCGCTCCACTCTTCCCAGCCCGTCACAGCGTCCAACTCCCTCTTGCACGCCTACGTCCAATGCGGCCTCCACTCCCACGCGCTCCATCTGCTCGACGAAACGCCGCGCCGGGACGCCGCCACCTACTCCACCCTCATCTCGCTCCATTGTCGCCTCGGCGCGCCCCTGGACGCCTTCCGCGCCTTCGTGGACATGCTGGCCCAGGACGCGCACGAGGACGACGGCGCCGTCCGCGCCAACGAGTTCACGGTGGCCGCGCTCCTGCAGGCCTGTGGACTCGCCAAGGACGAGATGCTGGGGAGGATGGTGCATGGCTACCTTGCGACAAATGGGTTCTGCGCTGACCCGTTTGTGGTTGGCTCGTTGATCAACATGTACGCCAAGGTTGGGGATGTGGTCAGCGCACGGAGGCTGGTTCTCCGGTTGCCTTGCAGGGATGTCGTTTCTTGGACTGCTGTTATATCAGGGTGCGTGCTTAATGGGATGCTAGCAGATGCTCTCAAGGTGTTCGTCATGATGCTGGAAGACGGTGTCCTTCCCAACAATGTTACCATGTTGAGTGTTATTCAGGCTTGCTCTTTGATGGGCCACTCAGGATTATTCAGTCCAGTGCACGCTCTTGTTGCTCGGTTGGGGCTGGAGGATGATGTCTCGGTGGCGAATTCTCTCATAATGATGTATGCGAAGAATGGCTTAATTGAAGAGGCGGCACTGCTTTTTGAGGATCTGTACCTCAGGAGAGGGAACATGTGTTCTAAGGCTGATGTTCTTGGCGCGCTTATTTACGGCTGCACAGTTTCAGAGTCCCTGCTTCATGGGAGGGAAATCCATGCACACTTGATTAAGTTAAGTGCTCTCCCAAGCATCAGCATTGAAAACTGCCTCATGGGCATGTACGCTAGATTCGAGCGAGTTGACGCAGCATATTTAGTGTTCAAAGGCATGGAAGTTAAAGATATTGTTTCATGGAACACTATGATCTCGTGCCTCGCCAAGAGTGACTATGTAAATGAAGCCTTAGACCTTTTCAGCACTCTTCATAGTGGTGGTAGTGGGCTTGTGCCGGATTTTGTCACGGTCTTGAGCGTAGTCCAGGCATGCTCCAATGCTGGACTACTTCTACAAGGGCAGATGCTCCATGGGTACATTGTAAAAAGTGGTTTTGTGCATGATGTCTCTATCTACAATGCTCTCATAATCATGTATGCAAAGTTAGGGAGAATTGATTCTGCTGAGCAGATCTTCCGGCAGATGGATGTTAAGGACCTCGTTTCCTGGAATTCCATGATCAATGCTTATGGCATACACGGAGATGGTCATTCAGCTCTAAAGTATTTCCACCAGCTGATAGATTTTGGAGCACATGCTCCTAATGCTATCACGTTTTTGAATGTGATATCTGCATGCAGTCACTCTGGTTTAATTTCAGAAGGATACAAGTGCTTCGAAAGCATGAGAAAGGACCATTACATTGAGCCTTGCATGGATCATTATGCCTGTGTAGTGGATCTGTTTGGAAGGTCTGGGAGATTTACTGAGGCAGAAGAGTTTATCATGGATATGCCTATTCCCCCCAACTCATCCATTTGGGGACCTTTGCTGGCTGCTTGCCGGCTTCATGGGAATGTTGATCTTGCAGAAAAGGCTGCGAAAGAATTATTAGTCTTGGAACCCGATAGTGATATATGGAGAGTCTCCTTGTCAAATATCTACGCATCGGCTGGGAGGTTTAAAGACTCTGCAAAGATTAGGACTGAAATGAAGAAAGTCGGTTTGAGAAAGGAGACTGGGTGGAGTTTCGTTGATGTAGGAGGGGTTGAGGCTTTTAAGTTTGTGTCGGCGGATACAAGGCATCATAACGCTGAAAAAATATATGCAGTATGGCACAGTATGTACAAGCACATGGCAGATGTAGCTGGTGATGTGCATCAACTGAGTCTAGTGAGTGTGCATTAGCTGAAGACAGATGCTTGATTTGGTTATGCCAGTTTTACAAAGGTGACCTTTTATAATTCACTACCCTCTGAACTCACTGACGTGAAATTACATCAGATATATTAATTTGGTTCTGGGTGTAGTATAAAATGATAGTAAAACTAGCAAAGTACATATAGAAATTGACTATGGAAGGGATACTGAGGACGGTGCAGTTAGCATGTTTTTTTTTTTTTTTTTTGAAATTTAAGCTTCCATTAATAACATGATACAACAGGCTCGCTGGCCACAAGGTTTTTTACAAATTCAGGCATCTCCTCCAGCCAAATGACCGGAGAATCAGAACCCAAATTAACACCAAAGGAAGCTAATACATCAGCTACATTGTTGCAAGTTCTAGGACAATAACAAACATCAAAGTAATTAAAATACATATTTGCTAGATACTTGATCTCTCTAAAGAGATGTCCATTTACTGCCAGGTTTTGAGATTCACCTTTAATCGCTTGAAGCAAAAGCTGTGAATCAGTTTCCACTTGAAGTCTTGTGATTCCCCAAGATTGTGCCCATTGTAGACCTGTAAGACAAGCAATGGCCTCTGTCTGTAATGCATCATTTGCTTGAGGAATACTTCCTGCACCTGCACCCATTGGTTCTCCATTGGCATCACGAATTATAAAACCCCACCCTCCAGAATTATTACATGGCAGGAAACTGCCATCTATGTTTATTTTTAGCACTCCTTCCTTAGGTGGGTTCCAGGTTTGGTTTTTCTTTTGTTTCAGACATTTGTCATTACTAAAATATTGGTCAAATTCATCTGCTGCTCTTTTGGCAAGAACTGGAATGGAGTCTTGAGTTATTCTCCGGTCACCTGCCATTGTTTTATTTCTGGATTGCCATAACCACCATATTAACCCAAGGGTTTTCAGTTTCTGTTTCTTTTCTAACTGTGTTATTTCCATGATAAATTGTATTGAATCCTGACTTTTCAGAAGTTTTTCTCTTATGTCATTCATTTGCATCTCATTCCAACTTGTTTTAGCCACCTTGCACTTTAAGAAAAGATGAGCTCCATCTTCATTCATTCTATTACAGACCGGGCAGATTGGATCTATTTCCATGCCTTTTCTATTCAGATTTAGTCTATGGGGAAGACTGTTATGGGCTATTCTCCAAATAAGCATTTTGACTTTTGTTGGGCATTCTAGATTCCATATGGCATTCCAGTTCATTCTGGAATTACCATATTGATTTTCTATCTGCCCATTTATGTTTATCTCATCAGTTTGCCTTTTGAGTCTGTAGGCTGATTTCACACTAAATTGCCCACTATTTTCAAAGTGCCATGCCCATACATCTTCGAAATCTTCAAATAAAGGAATGGCCAATATCATATTTGCATCCTGGCTCCAAAAAATGTCTTGGACTAGGTTTTTATCCCAAGAGCCTGTATTAGGGTCAATTAGTTCTGAAACTTTACTTATGATACTTTTCCCTTTGGGAGTAATTGGTCTTCTACTCCATAATCTAGGTAGCCATGGATCATCCCAAATGTTTATTGTTGTCCCATCTCCCACTCTCTTTATGATGCCTTTTTTTAGGAGCTCTATTCCTTTGAGAATGCTTCTCCAAGCATAGGAAATACCACTCATTTCTTCAGCTTGTAATAGAGAGCTATTTGGATAATATTTAGCTTTCATTACTTTTGCACTTAGTGATTCTGGGTTTGTGAGTAGTCTCCACCCTTGTTTTGCTAACATAGCCAGGTTGAAAGCATGCAGATCCTTAAAGCCCAAGCCACCTTCTTTTTTTGCTCTAGTTAATTTTTCCCAGCTTAGCCAATGTATTTTATTATCCTTATCTTGCTGAGCCCACCAGAACCTGCCTATTATACTACTTATTTCTTCACACAGGCTCTTTGTAATGTCAAAACAAGTCATAGCATATGTGGGAATAGCTGTAGCACAGGCTTTTATTAAGATCTCCTTCCCTGCTTTGGAAAGCATTTTTTCCTTCCAGCCTTGAATTCTCTGCCAAATGCGCTCCTTTAAATAATTAAAGGTTTTTTTCCTGGACCTTCCTATGTAAACAGGCAAACCCAGATATTTTCCATTCCATCCTTCTCGGTTAATACCTAATCTGGCCATTAGTTTTTTGCGTTCCTCTTTACTTGTGTTTTTACTAAACACAACAGAGGATTTATCTATGTTGACTGTTTGCCCTGAGCTAACCTCATAAAGGTTTAGTATATGTTGCAGATGTTTAACATTTTCCTCTGAGACTTTCAGAAGGATAAGTGAATCATCTGCAAACAGTAGATGGTTAAAACTTGGGGCTTCATTACAGATCTTAATTCCTTCTAGCTTTCCCATTTTATCTGCCTGATTTAGCATGCTAGAAAAAGCTTCAGCACAGATTAGAAATAGGTAAGGAGAAATGGGATCTCCTTGTCTTATACCTCTTCCAGGAATAAGTTCTTCAGTAAGATGCCCATTTATCTTAAATCTATATTTAACTGTTGAGCAGCATTTCATAATTAAATTGATCCATTTTTCATGGAAGCCCATCTTTCTCATCAATCTCTCCAAGAAAAGCCATTCTACTCTGTCATAGGCTTTGCTCATGTCTAATTTTAGTGCTGCAAATCCCACTTTGCCATTCCTTTTGTTTTGTAGAAAATGATTAACTTCATAGGCTAAAAGGATATTATCAGTTATTAATCGGCCTGGGACAAAAGCACTTTGATTGGGTGCTATTATTTTCTGGAGAATGGGTTTTAGTCTATAAGCTAGCACCTTCGAAACCAATTTATAAATGACATTGCATAAACTGATAGGCCTTAAATCTTTCATTTGTTCAGGATTTTTTACCTTAGGGATAAGGGCCACATTGGTATCATTCCATCCGGTTGGAATATCTTCTCCATTCAGTACTTGAAGCACCTCTTGAGTTACCTGGTCGCCAATAAGATCCCAGTAATGCTTGTAAAATATAGCCGGCATTCCATCAGGACCTGGTGCTTTTAGATCTCCAATACTGTCCAAAGCCATTTTAACTTCCTCCTTAGTAAATTCCTGGATTAAACTTTCATTCATATCTGAAGTGATACGGGGTGCTACTTGATCCAGAAGTTCTTCCATTCGATCACCTGCCTTAGAAGTGAAAAGATCACGAAAATATTGGGTGACCACTGTCTCCATTTCCTCATCTTTCTCCACTATTTCCCCATTGCTTTTCTTTAGTTTCTTAATTCTGTTATTCTTTCTTCTCTCTGAGGCGTAAGCATGGAAAAACTTTGTATTTTTATCCCCCTTTTCTAACCAGTTAACATGAGCTCTCTGTTTCCAATAAGTGTCCCTTTGTGTTTCCAGCTTTTCAAGTTTGTATCGAAGCACATGTTCTTTATTGACTTGGTCTTGAGATATGGTCCTTCTCCTGCAATATTCCAAGTCCTTTTTAACTTTAGCAATTTGTTTTTCTATTTCTCCCAAAGATGAACAGCTCCATCTTCTTAGATCAAGTTTCAGTGCTTCCATTTTTTGTGTGACTGAGGTTAAACCATTTGTATCTGCTTTATTCCAGGCATTATGGACTACTTCATCACACTTCTCTTCATCTAGCCACCTTGCCTCAAAATGAAAAGCTCTAGATTCCTTCTTAGTTATGAAGTTATTTCTTTCCTCATCCACAGTAATGATGATTGGTCTATGATCTGAGTGTCCAGGGTCTCCATTTATCACCTTGTAGTTTGGGAAGAGATTACACCATTCTGTTGTGGCCACAGCTCTGTCCAATCTCTCCTTTATATAGGTATTGCTGCAATGGCTATTGTTCCTCCATGTAAAGGGGTCACCTAGGAAGCCTAAATCATGTAATCCACATTCTTCAAGAGTTTCCCTGAATCTATCCATCTGATTTTGTGGCTTGGGTGCACCTCCTTCTTTCTCAAACTGAAATAAAATCTCATTGAAATCACCAGCACATAACCAAGGAAGTTTACTATGATGTTTAATAAGCCTCATAAGCCTCCAAGTTTTCTGCCGGTATTCTGTTTTTGGGTCTCCATAGATTCCAGTAAATCTCCACTTCAGTCCATCAGATTGAGTAATAATAGCATCAATATGATATTTAGACATTAGACCAACATTTAGATCAATACCTTTCCTCCATAATAAAGCCAGTCCTCCACTTTGTCCTTTACTATCCTTAGCCACCATATTTGTAAGATTTAATTTCCATCTGAACCAGTCCAGTCTTTTCTTATCCATTTTTGTTTCAGATAAGAAAAGTATATCAGGGTCCTCCTTCTTCTGGAATTCCAGAAGATTTCGAATTGCCGGGCCATTCCCCAATCCCCGGCAATTCAGGCTTCCTATCTTCATTGGTCCCCGCAGGGCTGTTCCGACAGCCCCGCGTTATCAACATACTTGTAGTTTTCTACAACTTTTCCTTTCTTGGGCAACTGCATCTCCAACTCATCTACCTCCATATGGTCCTGGTTCCTTTTTATCCCTATTTTCACTTCCATTTTCTGAACACTCCCTTCCTTTGGTCTATTTCTTCTCTGAAAAATATTACCCTTTCCCATCTCCTTCCTTGTCTTCAAAACATCTTGATTCGTAGCACTCTGTTCAGATTGTTTATTTATTAACATCTTACCCTGCAATGCCTGCATTTGTTTCTGATTCTGTTTCTCTGAAATCTTATCTTCCGCCATCTGTGATTGGGAGGAATCTTTGTGTATCGCCATTTTCAAATTGTCGCCTATCAATATTTGACCCTTCTCTTCTAATTCAACCAAAGTAGCCCAGTCCAGATCCTTCTTTGTATCCACAGAGATATTCTTCTCTATTTTTCCGATCTGTTCCTTCTGCATTGTTGACCTCTTCAATGTTGTAGCTTCTTCCTCTAAACCAACTTTGTTCGTAGTTGCATTAGATAGAGACAATTTGTTTGAATCCTCCTTCCTCCAGGAAAGGCTGTTACTGCCTACAGTACCCCTTTTTTCCAAAAGGCCAAAAGAACGCTCTCCACTTCCACTGCCGCCTTCATTGCTCCACTTCTGTCTGTCACCACTGCTCTGTTTTTTTGGAATATAAGACCTAAGCCAGCTACCAAATTGCTTTTCCTCCCCTTTGTTTATTGGACGTAAACAGGATTTTTCATCATGTCCAATAATACCACAGTTATAACAAAACTCCGGAAGGAACTCATACCGAAATGGACACCACTTGTTTCTACCTTCTTCACCCAACTGAATCATCATGCCTCTCATCAACGGCTTCATAATATTGATTCTGACTTTAATTCGCAGATATTCCCCTGCCGCAAAATCATCCTCTCCAACATCCGCCTCTATCCATTCACCCACCTTTTCACCAATCATCTCAGCAGTAGCTTTGTTCATTTTCCCCAGGGGTAATTTCAGAACTTGGATCCAAATAGGAATTACATCAAATTTGTATTCCTCTACTGATTTATCAGGATCATATTCTTCCACCACAACTAGATCATTATTTAACATCCAGGGACCACAATCCAGAGCTTTCTTCTTACCCGATTGCTGTAGAAGAGTGATCATGAAGATATTCTCCCCCTTCCTCGAGCACTTGATGCCCCGGATTGGGCACCAAATCGGCCCCAAAGCTTGCTTCAATCCCTCTGTAGACGCCCTTCTCTCTGACAGCACCTTTACCAGTACTTTCGGATTCTCTCCCTCTCTTCTTGGACCATCCGCCAGCTCCATCTGCCTCTCCGAAATCCGCAGCCCTGCCATCTCTGCCTCTGAGAGTTTGAGATTTCTCAGCATCCCTTCCATATTCTCCATCCCCGCCGCCAACCCCCCGCCTCACCCCTCGAGATCTGTATGGTGGTGGGATTTCAGGGCTAGGAGACTAGGGAACTCACTTGCGAGCACGAATCTGAGCACTACACTGGAATCAGACTTGAGAAAGATTGTTGGATTTGAGTGGAAACGAGAGTTTTCTGGGAGCTTCTATTTTCGCTTCACTGTCGCTCAAACGAGAGCACCACACCGCCACTCACGGGACGGACCTTGGTTTTCAGCTTGTGCAGTTAGCATGTTAACTTGAAATGTTGGTTTTGTTATCTTGGTATCGACATCTAAGTTACCTGTCACAAAAGAACGACCCTTGCTTTTGTTTAAAAGGTAATAGTCCTCATGATTCAACATTCCAATATGCCAGCAGAAATGGAGAGATAAATATTACTACTATGAAGTTCTTATGCTAATATGCTTACTGAAAGCAGCAAGTTTGGCAGTACGAAGGAGAGGATTCGCTATTTCTGGTAGGTTCGAAAGTATATCTGTTGTATGCTGGTGAGATAACCTCGTGTACCCATGTTACTATGTAGTATACTTCCAGCATCACAATGACACGAGTTTATTAAAAAGTTACAATCATATTTTATTAGTTTTACATAATTGTTTTTTGTTGTCTGCTGAAGAAAACATTCATATTTGTACCTATCTACAGATGTTATAAATTTCTTCCAAAAGTTTGTACTGTGTTTTTAATAGTGCCTCTTCACTAAAGTCAACAAGTCAATACAAATCCTGATTCTGGAGTTAAGAAATGAGCAGAGTCATATCTGTTATCTGTTAAGCCAGTTAAGTTGAAGACAAATGAAATGATCACATATAACACGCTCATACTAGTGTATCGATGTATTATCATTTACAAGCAGTTCTTAGATCTGGAACATAATAAACAAGAACTTCCAAAATGATTGCGCTTTAGTATCCTGCAAGACAAGATTTTTTTTTTGGAACAATAAAAGGAGACACAAGCTGGATAAACATTTTTTCTTCATTGTACTCCACTTTATTACTTTTTCCCTTGAGCTTCCATATTGACTAGAACCACTTACATAAGGGTGAATTTAGTAACCTCTTGTACACTACAATACAATTCAATTCCTGTATAATGTAATATTACACTTGTATCATTCTATTTCCGCATCAGGAGAACTACGGTATGAGCAGCTATGCTCCTGTTTTCCCCAAGACTGTCGACTTTCTCATGAGTCTTGGCCTTGAGATTAACAACAGAAGGATCTGCCCCAAGTAGGTCACACAAGTTAGATCGGATCGTTTCCTTGAATGGACTAATTTTGGGCTTTTGCAAGATCAATGTAGCGTCAAGGTTGCCCAGCTCATAGCCTGCTTGATGCATCAGCTTTACCTGAAATTGCATAACAAGTAAAAAGTGTTAAGCAGATATACATGGCAAGCCAAATTTGTTGTCAATCTAAAATCAAGCGTACTTTCATCAGCTCATATCTTCTGGAATATTAATACAATGATGATAGAATAATGCACATAAAATTCAGGTGTGAATACAGAGAAACAATCATCCTCCCGTTGGACAGCATTCGGCATAGCATTGGTGAAATGATCAAAATACTGCTTGATGCCAAAATGAAGAGAAAATAGGATTACTTCAATGGTCCATGGCATGATGTAGAAAAAACAGCACGTAATGAGCTTAAATTCTAAAGCATGGGAATACCAAGTCAAAAAGTCAAAGAGCAAATATGCTGTCAGCAGTCTAAGCACATGTTACACCCCTTTGGACTAACTCTAAAACGTGGGATGGTTTTCGTTCTAGAAGAGCACAAAAGTCCAAGAAAAAAAAATCCGCAGTCAGCAATTCATATGTAGGAGTACGTAGGTGTTGCCACTGCCACATCATGATTGCAGCACCCGACGGTTATGGTGTTGATGCAGGAATGAATATAGTCAAACAGTAAAAAGTCAGGCAATGATCTGCGATGTCTTCAAGGATCACTCTTAGAAATTCCCGGAAATGGATGCATTTTACTCCTCCACCTAGAACAACATTAATGAAAAACAGTTCCTTTACTTCAGACTTACCGCTCACTCAAATGCTAGATTCTAGAACGAAGACTAATTTATGGACACACCTTCTATACGATTAGCAATGTAATAGAATCATTCAGAAAAAGCAACACGCTGACTCTAAGTTTTGTTCTGATTGAGCATTTTACCATCCAACTACACAATCAGCAAGTTTGAAATTTGAATCATCTATTATATACTAAAAGCACAATACGGGGTTCTAAAATAAAGACACCACGTTAATCCACATAGGCTTAAAAGATATCCTTCATTAAGATTAATTTTAACGGCTAAGATTTATAGACAATAGATGTTACATAAAAATTGTCACGTAAAACCTGCCAGGTACATACACATACAAATCAAAGAAAAAAAAAAGGAAAAAAGTGGATCTAATCAACTGCGTGTAACCTGCCATGGACTCGTACAAATAAAAGAAAAATAAACGAAAAAAGTGGATCTAATGGGCCACGCATGTATGCATTAGATGTAACCAAAAATCGTTCCGGACAAAGTCAAATACAACACGTCCTAGCCGATAGCAACCCGGATCAAGTCCGTAGCAAACTAGAAAATTAAACGCAGCTCCACAAGCACCTAGGATTTAATTGAGAGACCAAGATTTACAAAATCGTATGACAAAGAGAGCAGAATAATTCCTGTCTTCCAACGAAAAAGAAGAGAGTCCAGATCAAATACGAAAGTGCACAGAAATTCTATATCTATATATTAGAAAATATAAAATCACATCCGGCCACACGTGGAATCGCAAGGGTGTGATATATGGGGACTTATATGGAACTAATATATGTATGTATGGATGACAAGTAGACACTAACGTATACTACCTCCGTTTGAAGAAATAAGGTGCACGTGCATTTCAAAGCAAATTTTGATCAAATAAATAGAGCAACTAAAATTTGATTATATTGTATAAAATTAGTATTATTGGATTTGTATTGAAACATACTTTTCAATGATGCTAACTTTGTACCAACATTTTTTATATATTTAGAGCAAATCTTGGTCAAAGAAAAAAACACGCAAAACAGAGGCGCCATATTCCTTGGAACGAAAGTAGTACATACTACTGCTTCGGTTCTAAATTTCCATTTTCAATGTCTAAATGGTGAACCTTAAGAAGGCAAGAATAATGTCATGTATTTTTGGTTGACCCTTTAATGCCATGTACTTTAACCTCACGTAAGTGAGAATAGATATATCTGCATAAAATAAATGAACTTTGTAATGTTCAAATTTTTCTACCATTCAATATCATGTAAGCATCATTAGCTAACTCGGGACCTGAAGTTTAATCAAATCAAATATTTTAACATCATGTGAGCGAGAACAACATTATCAGTCAATACCAGTTTACTTCTGTTAGTCGGGAATATACTCAAACACACTTTCATGTCAATTCCTATGATCTGTATTCATTAAAACTTGTAGAGGACATGTGAAATCAACAACTACCAAAGATACTTAAAATTGTCACCTAAGTCGACACAGACATGGTACATGACATGAAAAACAAATAAGAGTGAAAACATATAACGAATACACATTGTGCGGCTATAGAATATATAAAATAATGCTACATGTATGTATTTTATATACTAAAAGCAACATACGGGTATCTAAAATAGAGACGTCACGTGAATCCACATATACCAAAAATATTTGATCCATCGATCTTAATTAGAACGGTTATGATTTAAAGTCATAAAAAGTTACGTAAAATATAATTATGTACAACTTCTCACGTAGGTGCAATAGGTGACCTTCAGAGATAGACACGTAACGTAAACCACAACAGCAGAATTATCTCAACCATTATCCCTCAAAATAAATATCAACCATTAAATCGGTGATCAATAAGTTAGGATTTAAATAGAAATAATAAGCCACACAATCTTGTGATATGATTCCACACGATTTATTTTCGCGATAGTGCCCAATAAACACGTACAGGTAGCTAACTCTCATCTCCCGTGAAAAAAAGAAAAATAAACAAGCCGGTCGGTGTTAGAAAAATGCTCCAAAACAGTACCAATAGCTAAGATTTAATTATAAATCAGGAGCCACACAACCGTGTGACACGGTCGACAAGATTTACACGGGTGGTATTGATTCCAATACAAACGAGTACTAGCTCTGATCTCCCGTCAAAAATAAAAGAAGGAACTCAAACTGATCGATGATGATAAAAAGCTCCAAAACTATGATATGTACGGAAGGATAAATCAAAAGCTGATCTATATGATCTGATTTTTGCTTATTACGTACATAGATTTTCAAAACCTATTATGAAAGTACCACCCTATATTTTCCGACAAAGAGATATCCTCGCAAGATATGTCGATAAAACAGAAAGGATATGCCTTGAGAATATTTCCTACCCAATGGAATAGAAAGTTGGTTGCTGAGAAAGAAATCAGCATTATTAGATTTTCCACATAAAACGTTGAATTATTTCCTGTTATCTCTTAACACTATACTCAAGTCCGAATTTTCAAATTTAGGATTCTATCCATGCCTAAAACACCATATATTTTGTGATAAAAAAGTCATATCCGACGACATAAGGTAGAAAATAGCTTTTAACCTTTTCCACGTACTATAGATAATACCCTCGCAGTTGCGAGGGCCACCTTCCTAGTTCAGCAAAAAGCAACACACGAACTCTCTATACTGTTCCGGTTAAGCATTCTAACCATCCAAATGCACGCCGCACGCGGTAAGCAAGGGGAAATTGCCATGAGAGGATGAAATTGGGAGTGAGCTTGAGAAACTCACAGCTTCCCTCATGAACACCGAAGACTCGGCGCCCTTCCACCGTGGGTCGGTGTCCGGGAAGATCTGGCCGATGTCCGGCAGCCCCAGGGCGCCAAGAATCGCGTCCACGACACAGTGCAGCAGCACGTCGCCTGCGCACAAGGCAAAATTCGGTATGTCCGGTAACGCAGCGAGCCAATGAACAGAAGCACAAGCAAGGAATCAGCAACGGAAACCATCACGCACCGTCGGAGTGGGCTTCGCAGCCGCGGTCGTGGGGGATGCTGATGCCGCCGATGATGAGCGGGAGGCCCGGCTCGAGGCGGTGGAGGTCGAAGCCGTGGCCCACGCGGAACGGGAGGGCCGGCGGCTTCGGCGCGGCGGCTGCGGCCACGGCCGGCTGGTGCTCCGCCTGGAGCGCGGCCGCGACCGCCGGTGGCTGCTGCCGGAGGCGCAGGGACGGGCGAGCGGGTGAAAGCGGGAAGGGGGTGGCGTGGGTGCGGGTCCTTGGCGCGGTGGAGATGGGGGAGGTCAGGAAGAGGGAGGAGGCGGAGGCCATGGCGTCGCGCTCCGACCGGCGAGATAGCGCAGCTGCTGAGTCAAACAAAGCTTCGGGGTTTTCTTGGCTGCGGAATGCGAGAAAAGGCCGGGTTCCTTTTTTGTGCGCCGGAATTACTTGGCAAGGCGAGATGGGAATCTTGCGTTGGAGATGCGGTTTGCGGACGAGGTTTAACGTTTGTTTAGAGCATTTCACTCGCCCCCCTCCCCCTTTTCAAATTTAGATGTCCGAATCAGTCGGATTCTATCTATTTAGGTCGGGTCACTGACATTAAAATGAGGTCTGTCTGAATGGGTGGGGGTGGTGTGGGGGGGGGGGGGGGGGGAGACAACTCAACAGGCCGACGCATTTATAGCCCACCTCGTCGGCATGCACATCCCGGCGGAGGCACGGCGTCCGGTGCAAAATTTTGGCCGCGCGCACTGTTATCGCCAGAATTTTTTAGGGTGCGCGCGTGTCAATGTTTCTCGCCGGTGCTGGCAGCCTATAAATCTGACCGGCGCGCCCCGCCATGGGCACCCAAAAACCCTCTTTCCACCGCCGCCACCAAATCCTTCCCGCCGCGGGCTAGCGATGGCTCCCACCGACAACAGCAAGTGGGCCGTGCTTAGAGAGCTCGCCCTCGCCCGCTTCCCCAAGGACGTCGAGGTGGCGGAGGCCATGCGCAGGGCGGAGGAGCTGGCCGGCCAGCAGCCGGGCGACGCGGGGCGTTCGTGGCGGCGACTGAGGTGAGCGTGCAGGAAGAGGAGGCCAAGAGGCTCGGCGAGGCGCTCGAGGTCATGAACGGCCGCCTGCGCATGGCCATCGGGTCGAGGCAGGCGGAGGAGGAGGCGTGGGCGCTGGCAGCGGCGGTGGTGGCGCACCAGGAGAAGGAGGTACTGGAGGTGGCAGAGGACGCGACGCGCCAGGCAGTGGCTCTGCTGCAGGCGCAGTCTATCGACATTGCCACAGTCGAGTCGACGGTCGGTCCTTTCACGCGGGCGAAGGAGCCGCCGGGCTCCCTCTTCACCCGGGCACTGGACGCGCCTGATGAGCCCACCTCCTTCTTCGGGCGGAGGAAGCGGGTGCTGGGCGCCGATGGCGGTGACCCGATGACGATGCTGCCGGCGCGGGGTCCTCGACGTCAACGAGGAAGATCGTGACGACACGAGGGCGTCCATCCTGCGCGACACCCTGTGCCGCTGCGGCATTGTGAGCCGCAGGTAGTTGCCCCACGATGATGTGGTCGAGGACGAAGGCGAGGGTGCGGTCGGGGACACCCCACCACACCTTCCGCGCGACATCGTTCATGTTCACCGGCGAAGGGCCGTTCGTACTGCGCCAGCTTGTGGTTGCGGCACTCCGTGAAGAATGTCGTCCACTGGTCGTCATTGTCGGGTCCTAGACAGGATCTAGATAACTTTAATTTTTAATTTCGTGTTCTATTTTTGAATTTTGTTCAGTTTCAAATTTTGTTCGAATTCGAAATTTTTTAGTTTTCAATTTTTTCTTAAATTTTAAAAATTTGTTCATGTTCAAAATTTGTTCACTTTATAAATTTGTAAAAATTCAAAATTTGTTCGGATTCAATTTTTGTGCCAATTCTAAATTCATTCAAATTCAAAAATTTGTTCAAATTCAAAAAAATCCGATTTGAATTTTGTTCCAATTCAAAATTTGTTCCAAATTCAAAATTTGTTCCAAATTCTAAAAATATTCTAGTTTGAAATTTATTCGATTTTTTTGTTCAAAATATATTTTGTGCACATCTAAAATTTGTTTAAGCGTACCTGTTGGGCCGAATTGGCTCGGCCCATTCGGAGACCGCTCCCAGACGGGAGCAAATCGCTCCTGCAAAGGGCAGGGCATAACACCTCCCCTATTTTATGCTTGATGCGCCAACTGACGCATACCCCTCCCCGTCTCCTGTTGATAAGTTTGGGCCAACCTGCAATAGTTGCTAGAGAGGAAGAGGATGAGGCCCGACGAGGAAGACAAAGACCATGCTCCCGACCTCGCCGGAGACGGGAAGGATGTGGCTGGCCGCAGCATCCCCACTGGAGGCGAGACCGAGACCTCATCAAAAACCGTCTCCGATGAGGCCTTGCTAGGAAAAGGGAGGTCACCAGGGATGGAGATGGGACAGGGTTTAGAGGAAAGTCGAATGCGATCGAGGAGAGTGAGGCGGCGAGGCACCACACACTAGTAGAGAAAAGCTTATAGCCGACATGACTACCCCTGGCGCATAATACTCATATTCGCCGGCGGTATAGTTACCCCTGGTGCATACGTATAAATTCGCCGGCAGTAATATATTACCCCTGGCGCATAACAAGTTTGTTCGCCGACGATACTAGGTGGCGGGCCCACCACGGTTGGGACGACACTTAGGAATTATTATTGCCGGCGCATAACTACACTGTGCGCCGGGGGTAACAGAGTTACCGCCGGCGAATAAAGGGCCTGTGCGTCGGGGATAAGGTGGGCTCGGCCCACCCTGCCAGGCTGATTATTACCCCTGGCGAGTCTTCGTAGTATGCGCCGGCGATAAGGGCCTTACCCCTGGCGCATACAGTCCTATGCGCCAGGGATAACCTGGGATATTTTTCCAGCCAACTCCTTACTCCTTCACCTACCACCACCACCCATCTCTTCCCCTCACTTATTGCAACTCGAGCCAAAGCACTTCCAAACTCATTTCCCCACTTCCCTCCTCCCAATTTAGCTATTTTAACCACCAATATTTGATATATCTTAGCCAATCTCTTCCTACCCACATGCATTCACCCTCTACCAAATTAGATCTTTCCCAAATACATGCATGCTTGTAGATCTAGATCTAGAACTTCATAGTAACGGTTGACGCGTCAATATACGTACCGGTCTAATAGGTACGTTCATAACAAGAGAGAAAGACATGATGGCATGAGAATGAGTTGCCGATGTTTTGCCAGAATGTTGATTGACTTCCATTCCGGCGAATTTCTGGCTCTCCACGTGACCTTTTTAGGGAAGGTCATGCCGAAATTTTCCGTGATAACCGAGACGATCGTTCTAATCAATTCTCTTGTTGTAACAGGCAACAATGGTGTTCACGATGAGAGAAAGCGATGTGGATAGATATGTGCAACGCGCGACGGCCGAGATGCATCAAAATAACGACATGTATATAAGGTGTCCGTGCCGAAGATGCAAACTAGGGTCCATGTTCACCCCCTCTTCAGGCACGGTGAAGGAGCACCTGCTTAGGTATAGTTTCATGGAGGACCACACCCAGTGGATGGGTGATGATAACCAAGATGATAATCATGACCAAGATGGGGCGGCGAGATCAGAAAATGAGGAAGACGACAATGAAGACGACGAAGAGGATGCCGCCCACGACGATGAAGAAGAAGAAGTGGAAAATATAGAAGTCGAGGACATGAGTACCCCGCTAACCGCAGCCATGCGGGACCCTCACTTTCAAGAACTTCTTATGAACAACATATCGACTGGCGCCAGAGCTGGCGATAGACGGAAATCTAAGCTGGCGGAACTGGAGATAGACTCGAGAACTCCATTGTACGACGCACCTGGTCGCGAGCCGGAGGAGAACCGCTTGAGAGTAGCTCTCGATCTTCTGGAGATGAAGGCAAGACACGGATGGTCCGACTCGAGTGTGGACGACCTCTTTCGATGGCTGAAGAAGGGCTTTCCTAAAGATAACACGTGTGCCGGTAGTCTAAATAAGGCCAAGAAAATCGTGTGCCCTCTCGATTTGCCGCACACAAAATACCACGCCTGCGTCAACGACTGCATAATTTATCGGAATGAGCACGCGGACGAGACCACATGCCCAGTGTGCGAAGCTGATCGGTACAAGAGAGGGACCAAGAAGGCTCCTCGAAAAGTTGTGTGGTACTTCCCGCTAAGGCACCGTCTGCAGCGGTACTTCACGGACCCCAATGAAGCAAAGCTCATGCTCTGGCACGCGGATAGAAAGGCAGCGGTGTTGCTTGATCCAAAACGGGTTGAAGAGACAGTGCTGACGTACCCTTCGGATGCAAGCCAGTGGAGAGCATTAGACGAGGAGTACTACGAAGAATTCGGGAGAGATCCAAGGAACATTAGGCTTGGTGCGAGCACCGATGGACTCAATCCGTTTGGGAACCAGAGCAGCAAGCACAACACCTGGCTGATGTTTGTATGGATGTACAACATCCCCCCTGGCTGTGCCTGAAGAAGAAGTACATACACATGAGTATGCTAATTAAAGGGCCGACACAGCCAGGGAGCGATATCAACCTGTATCTCGAGTTGTTGAAGGAAGAGCTAGACACCTTGTGGGAGGAAGGGGTAGAAACATGGGACGCCCACAAGGAAGAAACTTTTTGTCTCAAAGTCACACTGCTCACGATGGTGCAGGACTATCTTGGATACGGATATATTGCATGCCAGGTGTGCCACGGACACAAGGCTTGTGTGAGGTGCATGGAATTGACGCCATTTCTACAGCTGGGTAAGGATCCCGGATCTTCGAAAACCGTCTACATGAGGCATCGAATGTGGTTACCCAAGAACGATCCCTGGAGAAGGCGTGGAGATCTTTTCAACGGTAAAGACGAGCTCGAAGGACCTCCACCTAAGAGGAGCGGCGTAGAGATCGATATTTTGTTGAAAGATTGGAAAAATTGCCCTCCGCCGGGAAAGATAATAAGAAGCGAAAGCGAGGTGAGAAGAAGAACAAGGCTGAAGTGGAACCACTCATGGGTGTATGGAAAAGGAGGTCCGTGTTTTGGGACTTGCCCTACTGGAAGATCCTCGGTACGCCTCATTGCCTTGATGTCATGCACATCACAAAGAATGTGTGCGAGAGCTTGCTCGGCACTCTTTTCAACATGCCGGATAGGACCAAAGATGGGCCGAAAGCGAGAAATGACCTCATGGCCCTAAATATAAGGAAAGAGCTTCACTTACCGCCGGCGGAGGAGATCAGCAAGGGCAAATCATGCAGCCTCGTCCCCTCCTGCTTCACTCTAAGTCCCAACGAGCTAGACCAGATGTTCAAGTGCCTCCTGAGAGTCAGATTTCCTTTAGGCTACGCAGGGCTCATAAGCAGATACCTGGACCCAAACAAAAAAATCTTCAGCGGGATGAAGTCTCATGACTGTCACGTCATGATGATGCAGATACTTCCGGTAGCAATCCGAGGGATAATGGAACCGCACGTCCGTCAAACACTTACTGGGCTCTGTCACTTTTTCGACGTCATCACTCGAAAGTTGATAAGTGTGAAGAAACTAGGGAGGCTGCAGGAAGAGATCGTCACCATCATAAACGAGCTTGAGATGTACTTCCCGCCCGCATTCTTTGACATCATGGTCCATCTGCTTGTCCATATAGTGGATGATATCGAGGATCTCGGGCCTGCATTCTTGCACAACATGATGGCGTTAGAAAGAATGAACGGGATCATCAAAGCATACGTTCGTAACAGGGCACATCCAGATGGAAGCATCGTCCAGGGCTTTCTCACCGAAGAGTGCATCTCTTTCTGCAAGAACTATCTAAATGAGGAGAACACACCGGTTGGTTTGCTATGGTCGGAGAGCCGACTTCAACAGGGCCCACTTAGTAGTGCTACAACACATTGAAGATCTCGAACCTTGGGTGGAAGAGCACAAAACCATGATCAAGAACAGTGCACGCAAGCCGATGACGGAAGAAGAAATATTTAGAGCACACAACTCCTCTTTTGCATGCTGGTTCAAAGACCAGATCGATGCCAATCCCCCGCCAATGACCTCTGAGAGCGACAGAATGTTACTCGCCTTGTCATATGGACCCGCGCCCAACCTCATGACTTATCAAGCATACGACATCAACGGGTACACATTCTACACGGAGGAAAGAGACAAAGGAGGCGATTATCAGAACTCGTCTGTAACGATGGTGTCTTACACGGGTGAAGAGAAGAAAAGATACTACGGAAAGATCGAGGAAATCTGGGAGCTCGACTACATCGGTGAGAAGCTTCCGATATTCCGTGTCAGATGGGCTATAAACATCACAAAAGAAGATGAATATTTCACCACTATGTGTATGCCCGAAGCCAACAAATCCAAGACCAAGAACCCTACTGCGCAAAATGAGCCATGGGTACTGGCTAGGCATGTGGAGCAATGCTTCTTCGTAACCGACCCATCGAGGCCTAGTCGTGTTGTTGTAAGGAGTGGAAAAAGGGCCCTCGTCGGAATGGATGGAGTCGCCGACGAGCAAGACTTCGACAGCCTCGTAGGAGACCCAATGATGGAAGAATCCGATGAAGACGACGCAACATACACCAAAAGAAGAAGCAGGACCACGCTACCTAGGACAGGTGTTCCGTACACAAGAAGAAGTTATGATATGGGGGTCAAGTATTCAACAACGACGACCAAGAAAGGCAATTCGCAGAGACGAAGATGAGCGTGATGCATGTAAACGCTAATGATATGTATCGATCTACAATTAATGATGTATAAGTTTACAAAACATATGTATCGATCTCCAATAATTAATGATGCATGAAAACGCTAATGATATTTATCAATTATATTTTTTATCACATATTTATCACATATTTCTTAGTCACAATAATTAAAGTTAGGAAAGGAAAAAGGAAAACAAAGAAACAGAAATAACAAAGCCAAAAAGAAAAACGAAGCAAAAGAAAAAACAAAGAAACACAAAAAACAAAGCAAAAAGGAAAAACAGTGTCATTTTACCCCTGGCGAATCTGAGCCGCAATTCGCCAGCGGTAACACTCCCATGGGTCCCGCATGTCAGTGTATCGCTGGCAAATCTGAGTAGGAATTCGCCAGGGGTAACGCTCCATGGGTCCCGCATGTCAGTGTATCGCTGGCGAATCTGAGCAGGAATTCGCCAGGGGTAACACTCAGTGGGTCCCGCATGTCAGTGTAGGGCGTATACCCGTTCGGCCCGGCCTCTCCCTCCTCGTTTCATTTCTAAACCCTAGATCCTTCTCACTCGTCGCCGCCGCCGCTCCCTCCTCGATCCCAGCACTCTGGTCGTTGCCGCCCCAGCACTCCGGTCGCCGCCGCCCCAGCACTCCGGTCGTCACCGTGAAGGAGGAGCGCCCCAGCACGCCGCGAAAGAGGAGCGCCCCAGCACGCCGATCGTCGCCGCGAAGGAGGAGCGCCACCCCGACAATCTGCGGAGTTCGGTGTGGCTGCTGCACCGCGCAGACGCCGCCGCCACGTACACGCCTCCCGCCTTCGGTCGTCGATCCATTTGCGCACGCGAGGTAAGTTCGATTGGAACCAACCGCCCCTCTCTGCTCCGCCTCCGTTCTATTTGCTATCTGTAGACTGTGAATCTAATTTTCTTCAGCATCGCGTCGGTATGCATTGGGGGCAATTTGATTCTATGTGCTGCCATTTATTCTGTGATTTATCTCAATAATCAGTCCAACAAAGAGACAACTCTTTTCCCCCTTGTTCTGCATAGAGCCCACAAATTTCCTATCAATAAGCCAGCATATAATTAACTGATGTCAAACATTGAGATGGTCTGTTCAAAAGAATGTCATCGAGTTTTGGCTGTTTAAGACAGTATGCTTTTTATGTCGGTTTGAAACTGTTTTTTATGTGAGACAGTTTGAAAGTGTTTTTAATATAAATACAATGGTATCAACTCTATGTCATGTCACTCATAAATTATTAGTGTAAGCAGCCAGAATGAATATATACTTTGTAGTGTAAGTTTTGAACGGTTGGAGTACTATTAATTAACCTGACAATACTCTAACTCTAGCTCGAGGTTAATGCCCACATTGTCTCCCAGCATGCAAAAGGAGCTACTCCTACTGCAAAGTCAGTTAGTTGTCCAATGACCAATCACCGGCAAAAATCATGTATATCCAATTCAAGATGACCTATACTCTACAGGCTTATGCAGCTTTGTTTTGCTGCAAAGTCAGTTAGGTGTAGCATTACTTACTCAAATTTTCTGAAAATGAGACAAGCTTATGCAGCTTTGTTTTGCTGCTCCATTAGCCCAAGTCTCTTTTTTGCTTTGTGAAGCTCAAATTATTTATGCTCCAAGTTTTTAAATCAAGGAGCAGATTCAGTCGAGTTGCTTCAGAGTTCAGTTTGCACTTGTTTGACTTTTTTCCTTTTTTGACTGTAAAATCAAGCTATTTATATATTATGATTATATCTCTAGATTATGGTTAAATTTATGTGCTACCAGCAAGATATTTAAATAAGGTAGTAACACGTACTAAAAGAAACATGCATGTTGTGGCTTGTGGCAGCTTTTGCCAGTAGAATTACAGACCTGAATCTTCAAATCCCTTTGCAAACTAGGAAATCCACCAGGAAGCATCCTCTTAAACCTTAGAATTTAATCATGTGCTTGATGAGCTTGTGATTTATTTGCCAATGCCATTAGCCTATGATGTGCTGATTAATTTTGAAAAGGCTATGCTAATCAATTACACATGAATGGTTTCAGATTAAAGATTAAACTCAATGTTCCATGTACACAGAATTCATTCTGCTACTAAGTCTTGTGCTCTTTCTACTAATTCTTGTGCTTGTAGCTTGGTTGTGCTTGTACAGTAGATTGATGTGCTTGCACAATATTTACTAAATTAATTGGATACAACAGTAATAATGTTAAGTCTGGACTCTGACAACAATCATTGCTTGTAGGAGTGATAACAACAACTGTAATAAAGTACAAGTATTCAGTTAGCAAACCATCCATTTCTACATGTCATACTCCTGTAAATATTTAGTTATTCACACCCTGCAACATAGTTGTTTCTACATGCCAGTTATTCTCCTATAAATAGCTACTCATTGTTCATATTATCTATTAATATGACCACATAGTTGTTTGTATCACTGAAACTGAGCTGCTATGTTTCCAAGTCCAGAGTGGTAAGCTAGGAACATATTCCTGGTTATTGTAAGCTGGGAACATATTTTGTTTCTGTTCTGTTATTGTAAGCTGGGAACATGGTCCTGGTTATTGTAAGCTGGGAACATATTTTCTTTACTGGGCTGTGAAATTTTTGTATCACATAATTCATTCTGCTACTGAGTCTTGTTCTATTTTGTACTGGGAACATGGTACTGGGAACTAAGCTTGTGTTTATTCAGTGCCAAAGGAATTTCTGTCATAAGCTATGTGTATGTTGTGCAGGTACATTGAGTGCCAATGTTTCGCCGGAATGTTGATTAACTTCCGTTCCGGCGAATTTCTGGCACTCCGGCATGACCATTTTTAGCAAAGGTCATGCCGAATTTTTGCCGTGAAAAATTGTGTCGCTATCTCTTGTCTCTTGTCTAAAAACTCTTATCTCTTGTGTAGCCATGTCGTCTTCTGGAAACCGGAACGTCGACGACGACATCGGCGGGTCGTCTTCTCGGCAACTAGATATGGAAGAGCACTACAGGCTCATGGCCCTGGAGTCGCAGCAGGAAGATGCTGAATATCGGCCTAGTGACGATGATGATGCTGATGACGATGCTGAAGCTGGTGATGACTATGAGAGGAGGGTCATCGACCAGGAAACCACCGATAGTGGCGCCGGCGCGGGTGGCTCCGAGACATCTAGCCAGGCGAACAGAAGAGTTCGGAAGAAGCGGCGCCCAAACCTTGTCGCCGCCCAGCGGGACACATTCACATTGGTTGACCCCGATAGTGGTATTCCGAAGGAGCCAGTAAAATTCGCGAAGGGGTACGGCCTCCAGCTGGCAGCAATCCTTCGTGACATCGTCAACGTCAATAAGACGAACCTCCGAAGTAAGGACCATCTGCGCGTCCAGCTAATCTCGAGGCTGCACGCACGGTATGAGTTCCCTCCGGAGTACAGAAACCAGGATCTGAAGAAGAATATTGTGAACAGATATGCCCTCACTAGGTTCACCAAACACCTTAGCAGTTATAAAACTATGCTGAGGGAAATGATTGCTGATCATGAGCCTTTCGAAGAGGTCCATCGCCACTTTCCGCGGATGACGGAAGAGGACTTCAAGGTCTTCCTTGCGAATGAAGCCGACGATTTCACCAAGGTGCAAAGCAAATGGGGGAAGGACCTCGCGGAGAAGAACATTTGGCACCACCGTCTCGGTTGCCGTGGTTACGACGGCAAGAAGCCAAAAAGGGACAAGCAGGACCAGGCATACATAGAGCAGGGCATCGAGAACCCCTACGAAAGGTATGCGGACCTGTTGTTCAGGGCATTTGTCAGGTCCCGGTACCGTAAAGAAGCGGAAACCGGGAAACTCGTCACGGACCCCAAGGTGGTGCAGGGTGTAGTTTTGCGCACGGACCCGAAGGTGGCGGAAGTCGAGAAAGTAGTGGTAAGAAATTTACAAGATTGTTAAGTCCATTGCAAGCTAGTAGCACATAATTCTAAAATTGTTCATGTTGTCTCTTCTGCAGCAAGCACAAATATAAGCAGCTGAATCCGCCGGCTCCTCGTCCCAGACGTCGATAGGCAAAGTCCCGTGGGACAATCCTTACATAAGGGGCATAAACATCGCAAAGGAGCAGCCGCCGTTGAAGAGGCCGCACTTAGGCCGTGTCACCGGCGCCGGAGCAGGTCGCAAGCACTCCGCCTATGGCTTGGCTGAGCCTAGCACCAAGGAGTCGCGACAGGCGAAGAAGAGCCAGGACACTTCAGAGACGGAGGACCTCAAGAGAAAGATCGCGGACTTGGAAACAAACATGGAAAGGAGGGTCGAGGAGAAAACTGTTGCGAAGGTCAACGAAATCATGCCCGACCTCGCCCAGAGGATCGCCGCTTATATCGCGGGAGGCCAAACGGGGCCATTACCGTTGCTGAGCTTAGGCGCCAGCAACTCGGACAAAGAGGCGCCGCGGGCTCAAAGTGAACCACAACATGATTCACACGCTGCAACGGTGACTCCGGAGGGCAGCAACACAGGTGCTGGCCATACGGAGGACTCGCCGGCCGTGGCGGCTAGCAGCCCCTCCATCACTTGCACGCCCGCCGGTCCGTCGACGCTTGCCGAGCTCGACGCCCTCACGGTAATAAATTAAGCCTCCTCTGCAAGCAGTCAATTACTTCATCGCCGCCACTCTCTATTGAAATACGTGTTGTGTTTCTACAGGAGAGCTCGACACAATGCACCTTGCTACTGAAACTGGACAACCAGTTCAAGGACGTGGCGAAGGGTAACATCTTGATGCCACTCAGTCGGCAGTACCACGGCAACCCTATGCCCGATAGCATGCACCAGGTTCAAGTGGCACATGTGTTGCCGTTCTGCCATGACTCGTATCCTCCTAACCAACCAGCGGACGCCGAAAGCGAGCTGAAGATCGGACAACTCAAGAACCACATCTTGCTATGGCCGAAAGCCCTGATTCGGCTGAACACCGCCTTAAGGTCGGAGGCAAGCCAAGAAAGGGTCACTCCACCGGTTGCGTCGGCGGCGCCGAGCCAAGGCAAGGTCGCTCCGCCCTCTGTGCCGGAGGCAAGGGAAGAAAGGCCCGACACTCCACCCGCTTATGATCCTCCCAAGCACGATGGCGCAATGGATATTGACCAGGCTCCCATTGATACTTTTATCGCTGATTTGGAGGCCGACGATGCTCCTCGACATGTATCCGATCAAGGCCGTGGTCCTCTGGCGAAGAAGCTGATGTTCAGTTCTCAGGAAACGCCAGAGGAACAAGCTGCCGCCTTCACCGCGCCGCCGCAATCTATGATTTCGCCGAAGACACTCTTCGTTCTAACCAAGGAGGAGATGCAACAAAAAGGCACTCCCTTCTGCAACAAGAAGAAGGAGAGGAAGCGGAAGAAGAAAGGTGAAGCGGCCTCTACCTCTGTGCGCCCAGCGGCTCGGGTTCTCGACAGGTTGTCGACCCCTTGGAGGAAGATGCATTATCTCGGTTCATCGATGCTGCCGAGTGAGATTCTCAAAGATATGGGGGGCAGCATCAAGGACATGCATGACAGCATCATGTATCTGGAGGACCAACTTCTCAGAGAGATAAATCCCGGGTACCCGGTACATGTGGTCAAGGTGCCCACCAATGTGGGCTTTGTGGATGGGTACCCAGGGGATCTTTTCTTTATTAGATTCGAAGACATCTTCAGGCTCTTGCACATGTTCCGGATGGACAAAATCTTGGTCCGCCTGATATTGCTCAGCATGGCGCACGATATCATCGTAGAGAGAAGAGGGAGGCACATGATAATGGACCCCTTCTACATGGATGAGCTATTTCTCGGCGCCCCTGGGAATCGGGCGATTGTCTCGAAGTACATCGAGGATTTCATGGTAGCCAACAAGGATAAGGACTGCTTTCTCATGCCCTACTTCCCCGAGTAAGTAGTCCTTCGCTGCTCGTCGGTACATTAATTCTTCCGTAAATTTTCTTTATCTAAGGATCACTTGTTGTTTTGCGCATAGGAATTCACTGTACCCTCCTCCTCGTTCATCCGTATGAATCGGGAGTGGTTTACCTGGACTCGGGGAGTGCGAATCGCAAGGACTACACTGAGATTAAGGGTGTTCTTGATGAAGCCTTCAACGGCTTCGTCGCTAAGGCCGAGCGCCCCCTCAAAAAGCAGAAAAAAGTACGAGGATGCTTCACCCTCTTCCACCAAACCGAGTTCTGCTGCCACAAGCAGGCTGAGCCAGATAGTGGGCTGGAGGCCTGGTACGCCATCCTACATATGAGGGACATGATCAAAACAGAACAAGACCTATTGGTGCCAGAAAGACTCCGAAAAGCTAGCATAGACATGGCGAACGCCACCGATGCACAAGTGCGAGCTGAGTTCCGTGCCATTCAACAAACCATTTGCTCGATCATTTCGAGGGATGTGACCAAGAAGGGTGGCTTGTTCCACGCCGGCTTCACACCACCGCCAAATTCAGAAATCCAGACCCGCTTAGAGTTGTGCTATGACACGAGGACATTCAACACGCTCGACAGAATCTATCCCTTCCCGCCAAAACCTAAAACTTAGAGTTAGTTTATAAACCGTATTTATTGCACAACTTTCATGCTTCATTACTTAACCACTAACTTTTTCCTTATGTGTAGATGACGTGGTATGTCGTGTACAAGGGCAAGGTTCCCGGAGTCTACGACGACTGGGAAGAATGTAGGAGGCAGGTACATCGTTTCAGCGGCAACAACTACAAGGGATACAATACTTTGGCGGAGGCGCAAACTAGATATGCCAACTATCTAGCGCGAGAGAGGACGAGGGAGATGGAGAGGAGCCGGATGACCACCTTCCTCGTGATGATGCTCACCGCCGCCACTGTCTTTATTTTCTATGTGTTCCGTGTTTAGCTACTTTGTGTACTCTCCCGAACAAAACTTGTAAGTCCGGATCGAGAATTGGTGCAACTTGTGAATATTGAAGTCTTGAACACTTGTGTGTAATATTGGAGACTTGTTTGTAATATTGGAGTCTTGATCACTTGTAAACATAATTCCTTGTTTTGCTGCTGTTATTCTGTGTATTATGTGCTGTATATCTGCTGTATAAAATTTTATTTTTTTGCTCCTGTAATTATTTTTGCTGGCGCATAGGACAGTTATTCCTGGCGCATTGCAAATTCGCCGGCGATAACTTCTACTGCCGGCGCATAGCAACATTCGCCAGGGGTAACATGCGCCGGCAGTAGGTGTAGTTATCGTCGGCGAATTTGCAATGCGCCAGGGATAATGCATTACCGCCGGCATTTGTGTCGCTGGCGAGTTGGGCAGTTTTCTTCCGCATACTCATGCCCATGGTTATGAATTCAGACTTAACTAAGTAAAGGTCACGTCTCTGATATTGTCCTAAATTTGGTAAAGAACACAGATATCATCTTTGCCCATAAATTTGATACTAGAGTCTTTTTTAAAAAGTTTTGATCAAGTCCCCCATCAAATGCAATGGCTCAATCCTGGGCAACTGTGGAAATTAACAAGTAAAATAGTTCGACACAAGATTTGAAGGTTTATAACAGGGGAAAATTCAATTATAGTAGGTGCTAGGAAAAATTCCAAGCATTCCAAGTAAATAGGGGTTTACAATTTTCTTGAGCTTTGGTTCTTGCTTTTCTGGGCAAGTGCGTTTATTCCCGGTTTAAGCAATGGCTAGAGGCTAGATAATAATGAGAAACTTTAACGGTATGATCCACTATGTGATTATCTGTACTTCAGTCACTCGTCAAACACGAACTACAGAAGTATTTCGTCTATATTGTAGAAGTATATTTCACTGACCAGTATAAATTTAGCTAATTCCTTCTCGTCGTATGCAAACTACACAATAACGCAAAATGAAATGTGATGACGGGTCACTGAGTTCTTTCTTCCTCACTATAACACTTCATATGGCAAGTGCACAAGTCACCTTGGCGTTTCGTAAACGGTCATACGCAAGCATAACAGAAACACAAACTCCCTGGGGAAAATAAACTGCGCTTATGATAACCCCCAACTGAATTGCTTGTGATAAATCTTAACTGAAAGCAATGCTCAACGGACAGCATATGTATTAATATGTTTATGTCATGGTCACATGGGACAGTATCCTGCCAAATAACAGAAACAAAAATGATACCACCAAACGAAAATGAGGAAAAAAGGGAGTAACCAGCATTACTCAAAATTTCCTTCCCATTTTCTATTAGAACAACGCTTTTAAGCTTTAGCAACATCTGCGCACCTAGATGGCCGTGGTATTGGGGAGGAAAGATACACGCTTCGGGGCAAAAATATATACACATCAGGCTATAGACAGATCTCACCTTATGGAAGCCTACTGTACATGGTTGTACCCTTACACATTCTACGGTTCACAGCTAGCTAGACATACAATGGTGCAAGCGCCTTCATGGCCATGGGTGCTCCAGGAGAACCCCCTATTCAGAGATCGAGCTGAAAGTATAGACACCACCATCTGCCTTCAATCCTGAAATATTTGCGTAATTCTCAGTGAAGTGTACAAAGGATATTAAACTAAACAAAAGGATAAAGGGCTTACGTGAGCTATCAATAAAGGCTCAATGCACTATCAGCTAGAAGAGAGCTTCTGGAGCTCCCTAGGTCAAGCTCCTCAGAGGCGGAATTGTACGAAGACAGCAACTTCCTCTGTATTAAGGTGCATAAAATACATGTTAGTTCCTTTCCAGAGTACTATAATTACATTTTGAATAGGTAATGGAACTATACTGAATGCCGGGGTTGAGTATCAGTGCAGATCACTTCCTACTTCCAGTGCTACATTACTCAGCGAGCCCAGCATGCTTAAAAGACATGAAGACTAAACTATTCATAAGACAAAGTAAATTTTGTATTGACCTTTTCCTATTTTGGAGAAGAAATGGGTATCAGTACATACCAAATATTTGATAATTTCGAAAGTTTGCAAAAACATGATGACTTTACACACAAGATAGCTGCCCAAATATTCCAGTCATTCTGCACAGTGGCAGCAAGTTGTACTGCCAGTACCAGAAAACCATGGGCAATTGGGCAAACCCTGCTACAAGCACAGTGTGTGAAGAGACAATCTCAAGAAGGCACGATCATGCTGTTGAAATCCTACAAAGCTTCTTTATATGAAAGAAATAACTTCAGCTACTGACCAAATAAGGAGTTAAACATGTGAAATGGACTGTCTGCTCATCAAAAGATGGATTTATAGGATTTCGTGCACTGGTTACCTTGACACCACCATAGAACATAATAACTGTTAACTTACAAAACTACAGCCACATAGCGCGTGAAATAACTCTGCCACTAGTATTACCTTACAGATGTAATAAAAAAAGTATACTGATAAGAGAATCAAGCATCAAATATGCAACAAAGTTCTCAACAAAAACTACCACAGGTTGATTTATAACAATGCTGGCAACCATGACAAGGCAGTGAACCATTTAAGTCAAAAGAAATGTTGGATAGCTACTTACTTGATCTTCAAAATCGGGACTAGTCAAGTTGATGGAGAGATTTCTCATCAACAAAAGTGCCTAGAGAAAAAAGACACATATGTCATTTAATAACAAGTAGACATTTCAAACTATTGCTATCCAAGAAAATTATGAATTCTGCATGCCATCGGTTGGTTTCAAAATAAGACAAATGATTGAAAGTGATGACAAAAAATGCATATAAAGGTTGTTGCTATGTTTTACTTAGGAGCCTGTGCTGCATAAGCCCATGGTTACATAGAAATTTTTAGAGCAGAACGTTA
Organism: Dactylis glomerata; assembly: GCA_007115705.1. NCBI lineage: Eukaryota > Viridiplantae > Streptophyta > Magnoliopsida > Poales > Poaceae > Dactylis > Dactylis glomerata. The sequence goes on from QXEO01000503.1 coordinate 2,474,744, forward strand.
TTTATTCTTGTGCTGTCTTAACCATTAGTTTGACATAAGCAATTAATTTGGAGGAGAAATTGTGCAACACCACATTACAAAGATGCCTATCTAAGATAGTATTATGGTTAACTTCTGTATGAATAAAAGAGGATAAAATCAAGTATATCAAAAGATCCACATACCGTTTCAACATCAATTGGATTCATCTCCTTAAGTTTCTGCAAATGACCCTTTGTGCTTGGATCAAAAACGCTGCCTAAGAAGTTGTATACTTGTGCAAAATCTGGCATAACTGTATCAAAATTTGAAACAGAGGGTTAATAAAGTAAAAGCTGCAGGTAAAACAAAAAACAAGGCATGGGAAGAATGAGCTGGAGGCATTTCTTGATTCTAATTTCATTCTAGAGAAGGAACCGGGTGTTCTAAGTACTGGAACATGCAAAATTTAGAACTCGTAGGAAGCATAGATAATTTTTACAAAGTCTAGGAAATAAAATGAATGGATAAACTATCAGAAGTATCAAGAGGTACTGACTGCGGAGTGATGGAACTTGATTTATCTGATCAATGGTTTCACCAGGTTGCCATGCCCTTGGAGGCCCTTCATTACTGCTTGAGCAAAACATGTTTGGATCCATAGATCCAGCACCTAAATCTTCCGAGTGAAAGATGGTAACGATTAGCTGACGCAGATTACACAGGAATATTTATAGAGAAGAGGAACCTTGGAGTACAAACCTTTCACCAGAGATGAGGCGACAATTGGTGGGATGGAATTGTGGGTCCATGAAGAAACAGCCACATTCATTCCCGAGGTTCTAAGCATGGAAGATGGATCTGTCTTGAGGGCATATCCTAGTTCTGCAAGACAAGAGAAGATAGTGAGGCAACTGTTTGGTATAAAGAGGCGCCGATAAAGTAATACTATTGTAAAAATACTACTTCTATTCAATGACTCACCATTTTTGGAAGCCTTCTGAGGGTATGGGTGAGCAGCTTTACGCTTTGGTCGTGGAGGTGGGACATGTTCGCTGGTTCCATTTTTCTGAACCTTCAGAAAATACTTCTGCGCGTGGCTCCTTATCTGCAAAAACAAGTTGGAGTGCAAAATGAAATGATTTTACCGGAGAGACCATTTCCATTAAAATTCTAAGTTCCATTATGCAGGGATTGTGATGCAATTTGGTGCATAATTTCGCTTGACTCATTACACGGTAAGCTAAAATGATTCAGTCAACATGCCTTCCAAGCACACAAGTTGCAACTAATCCAAATACCTGGATGACAGTCTTGGAACCAACAAAAGCTTCTATCTTTTTCCAGTCACGATCAAAGCTGAAAAGGGCCAGGTTTTACACGTTAATGTCAGATTAAGAGGCAAACTTAAAAGTGACTATCAAATCTTTGCCGCATATACGTGAATCCAACCAGGCTAACTGATATCGGGAACAAAATCCCAACCCAATTACACCTATGAATTTTGAAAAGGACATAGTACCTATAAGTACTGGTGTGAACGTATGAGACTCATGGGGAATCTAACAGTTATACTAATTCTACGAGTAGTAGATTTATGGCTCGAAAGAAAGTTATGCTCTAAACTGCTCTATCCGAAGGAAAAACTGCGTATAAGAACACAGGCAGTACAGTTGCAAACAGAACCTATCATCAAACTTTGAACACTGAACAAACAAACAGGTGCAGCAGACACAACCAGCACACAATTTTTTTACCTCATACTATTTCTTTAATCTGTTTTTTTATCTCAAACTAGCTAACTTATAAAAAGCATTCATTCGTTGGATTGGATCGATGAGACGATGAAGACCTCAAACTAGCGAAGTTTTCGCGGCAAGAGCGAGTCGAATTGCGTGGAAAGAACATAATAAAAGGGGAAGAGAAAAAGCTGTGCTTACAGTTGGAGCGCCTCGAGGAACTTGTCGTGCTCCTGCTCCGTCCAGCTCTCGCGCGACTTGGTGATGGTGTACGGCTTCCGCACCTTCTTGCTGGCGTCGTCGCCGCCGCCCGCCTCGGCCAGCTGCGGCGGCAGCAGCGCCGGCGGCGGGTTCGCGGAGACCATACGGAAAACCGGAGGCAGGGAGCGCGGCGAGCTGCCCCGGTGCTTGGCTTCCGCGTCGTGGTGGTGCCGGTGCCGGTCTCTCGCGGGCGGCTGGCTGGGGAGAATGGCCTCTGTCTGTAGCGCGGCCGCGAGCGACTGCCGGGTGCGGTGTGGCGCCTGGTGGTGGGTGGGATTGTGTGGGTGGTGGCGCCTCGGGGGGCGTGCGGGGTTTTGGCCGCGCGTTGTGTGAGTGCGGGTCCCGCCCGGTGGGCCCAGGGCCGCGCGCGCTTGTGGCTGCGATGCGCGGGCGGCAAAGCCCACTTGCGTCCTCCTCTCCCGTCACCCTCGCCTCACGCTGCTACTGGTCGCCAGCTTCACGCCGAGTTCATGTGGCTGCTCGGTCGCGGCTGGTTTTTATAAGCGAGACGTGGACGGTTGAGTAAAATCGCGTCAAGGCTCGTCGAAAATGTGAAAAGTTCGGTTGGTATGCTTTTGAGCTTTTCCATGGCTGCCCAAGGAAGCAGATGTCTCAGGATCTCGGTGCATCTTGCGTGTGCCCATGTGGATAGGGATGCCCCAAGTTTCACCGTCAAGGCCATGTAGCATGCCACGCTTTGCATCGTACCGACAATATGTTTTTTCTTTGCGGGTTTATGCAAATTATTATTCGGGATTATTGTACTAGAGCATCTTCGACGGGCCGCCCAAAATTCTATCTGCCGCGATAAACCACTTGTGTTAACACCCACCCTTGGGGGTACATGCTCCACCTTAATCATAGGCCTTTCAAATCCCACCTTAATCACAGGCCTTGTTGTTATGATCACATCACCTCCCACCTTATGTTCTTGCAGAGTGCCGAACAATATCCTAACGAGCATGGAGCACAACAAATCTTTGCTTCACATTCTTTCCTACAATCCATTTTGTTCTCTTGCAAAGCAGCTTGGTTGACATTGTTTGGGGTTGATTTTGTGTTCACAATTGTGGACCATTGAGGGAAAGTATCATATGCTAGATAGTACCCTTTTGTGCATTGGTGGTCATTGATCTCATAGTTGTATTTTGAAGACTGGTCTTCCACAAGCCTTGCAAAAATCGAGAGTGTTAAAAGCACATTGAGATCATTGTGTAATCCAGCCATTGGGAAGAAAAAGTCTCAAATCCACAAATCTTGTGATGCTGCAAGTTCAATGATAAAAGTGCCACCGTTAACAACTAGCCCTACCAATCAAATGGGAAAATTTTCCATTCACATTGTATGCAATCGATGGTTCCAAGCATTTCTGGAAAAAAACCTGAGTTGCCAATAGCCAATAGCCAAGAGTCTAGTTGTGTCCTCGTCATTTGGTCCTATTCTTGCCAAACACTATCACCACCAATTTGCAAAACTTGTACATTGCATCAATACATGTGCTCTCGCCCATGGGTAGATGATCCTCGACAAGATCACCGGTAACTCCATATGCAAGCATCTAAACTGTGGTTGTGCATTTAAGAAGGGATGAAAATCCAAGCTTACCAGTGGCATCTACCTTTAATTTGAAGTAGTCATCGTAGTCCTTCACTCCCTCCATCAGACACATGAACACAAGCTTACACATTTGATAACATCATCAAAATTGAGCCGTAGTATAAGTTGTGCACACAGGATTGAAGTAGTCATTGAAGAGCATGACATGGCCAACAACTCTGTCATAGTCAATTGTCTCTTGTCCCAACACTGATCCCCTAAACATTAGAAGGGCATATTGTTCATGATTATTGAGAAGAAGTGCAGCCACAAGCAAAAAATCATCCGTTGTCGTTGGAATCATGGGACGAACTATCCATGAATTCATTGCAGAAATACACCTCGTAGCTATCCGCCATTATCTACATTTTTAGATGGAGTAACATTGAGAATAAATAGCAATACCATTTTTCTGAAGATTGTGAGCGTGATTCAGAGAAAACGCCAAACACCTTATGTGCAGAGGCAAGTTTAGATGTAGTAGCATTCAAGGACGACCCCATGGTTGTTGTACCGTGGTTGAAGGTAAAGTCGGCCTAGTCGGAATGGTGACTATAAGGGCTAGGATGGCAGTGATAGCACGGCTTCGACCATCTCTGGTGGTCGCCCAAGCTCGTCACGGGTAGGGCAAAGGGAAAACAAGGAGATGAACGGTGTTGGCGGGTAGCAAAGGGGTGGTGGACGATGGACTAGAATAGCAACTGAGCAATTAGTTCTAAAATATGTTGTAGTGGGTAGTTAATTAAATATATAAGGAGTTTATTGTTAATGACATTTATTTTATGTTCTTAATGACATGGTATTTACAATCTAAACAGAATGAAGAAGCTAATTTATTAGCAGTGATTGTGATTAACTTCCGTGTTATCAAAATATGCACCAAACATCGAGAATTTCTCTTTTGATTAATCCATACATCGATCGAAGGAACCGAATCCTACTCCCTCCATCCTCAAATTGGTGTATAGCTCTTGTTCTAAGTTGGAAATTTTAAATTTTGAATAGCATTATTGCAAAAAATGTAGCAACATACCCCCCTTTTCCTAGATATAAGATGTATTATTTTTTTGATAAAAAAATCTTGAATATTAGGTGTATTGTGTTGCACCACTAGAATGGAAAATATTTATAGGATTTTTTAGTTTCATTATCTCATGCATAATCCTCTATTTTTCAAGTTAATTATTCAGGGTTAATCCAGCCCAAAACTGGTGCAAACTTCCGTCCATGCGCGATTCCTTAACTTTCGTGTCAAAAAACCCTATATATAGGAATGGAGGGAATATATCATATTAAATTGGCATAATATGGAACTGCATTTTAAAACAGATCTTCTAACACTAGCTTTATCTCATAAATATTGTCAGGTTTTCCAATAAAGTTAGTCAAGCGTTAAAATATTTGACTTACTCTCTTCGGGTTAGTTTAACATACACTTATATTATTAAAACTTCTATTATTTTAGTCAAAAAATTATGAATTATATGTTATAAAAATAGTACTTTGAATATTAATCTAGTGATATAGTTTTTACGGCATACATCTTATACTTTCTTGATGAAATTTATGATCAAAGTTTTGTAAAGTACGTGAGCACCTATTAGACCAAATCGGACAAAGTAATATAAAAGCTAGAAGTACACTTATTTGAGAATGAAGATAGTAGCTCGTAGAGATTAAAAAAAATAAGACTCATCTGCCAGTGGCAACATTTTTACCTGCTACTACCCTTTGTACTAGTTCGTCTCCTCTCGCTTGGCTCGCCCGCACAAACTATTTAATAATGCCCATCAAAGTGTGGAAATTCATTTTTGATCTTAGGTGCATATGCTCTTGCCATCGGAAAACCTATTTTAAAATGTTAAAAAAGGAACAAAAATTCCGTGTGTACATCTTCATATTCTATGTATGCACACCGAGTTTCAGGGTAAACCGATATTTTTCTATGTCATGTGTAAAAAACATAAATATATGTCTCGTGAAAAGAGCTCTTTTAGCAATAACTTTTATCTTTTTTTATACACAACATAAAAGAAGTCGGTTTTTCATGAAACGACTTTGCAAATACATAGAACGTCAAGATATATGCGGGATAGTTTTTATAATCTTTTGACATTTTAAATGTACTTCAAACTTATTTTTTTATTCACCTGAGTGCAAAGACGCCTCGTCCTGCGAAGTCTAAAACCAGCACGTGGTCAACTCAAATTTTCTGTAGAATGTTTGTTAAGGCATTTCAGTCGACTTCTTGTGGATGAACACCACAACCAGATGCACTTTGGCGTAACTCCTGTACCCTGTCCGAAAATGGTTGCGGCAGACAGGCTTAAACGATCGTTTCTGTTGAATTATCCCCTTAAGTTCATTTGTTACGTGCTAGCCTGGCAGTGTCCACATCAAGATGTTGACCTGTTTGTTATGTTGGGCAAACGTCGCTTTTGAACATCAAAATTGGCAATTAGTTTATTTGGTATGAAAAATTATTTCTAGCTCTTTCCATTCAATATTATTTGTCACTAATTTAGTATAAAATAGTACTAAATCAGCGACAACTAATATGGAACGGTGGGAATACTAGATATATAAGCTCTATTTAGCCGTGTGTTCCGATCAGTTTTGCTGTTGACCACTAGTTAGGGTAAAATTGGAGGCATCTACTGGCTACCACCCCATGTTACAATTCATCAACCATTCTAGAGAGTGGTCATCGTCGCTTTAAAGAGTTGTCATCTTGCTCGCAGCCAAGCCAACCATGTAATCATAATGGATCATTTTTCTTGGTTCTTCCATTTTCCTTATAACCCTATTGGAGATATAAGCGGGATCTCACCCTTTGGAGATTTCTATTAAGAATATTGATCCAAAATTTGAACTAGAAATCTCCAAATAAACTAGAGAGGCGGGGTCTCACTTGACACTTTAACCTTTACCTTCCAAATATTCCCCGTTGGAGACAGGTAAATATTGACCATACAATTTTAGTCTTAGAACTACACACGCCAATAAATGTTTCAGATTTTTGCGTCCCAAATTCGTAATAATTATATTTACCGTTTGTATTAGTAGAGTGCATATAAATGTGGCAACCAACAAAAAATATAACACAAGTCCGCAAAAGAAAGAAGGCTAACAAAAACTAGAAAAAACTAGCAAAAGAGTAATTAGCCATTTAGCCTATCTTCTAACAAACACAGGATGTAAAAAAGCACAAACAAGTGAAGATTTGCAATGAAATCTTATTGAACTACCTTCAGTATGTTTGGGAGAATCGATTTCCTTCACAAAGTTGCTTGCTATTTTGAGATCAACAGGGATGCGACCTCCCGGCCTCCCCGGTTCCATTGCATAGCAACTATCGGTGTTGCAACGTCCGTTACAGAAGGAAAAGAAACTATGTTCTCCATCGAGTGAAACTAGGAATGAAAAACTAAACTAAATTATTTGCTTTCGCATTCTGTTCATGCTCTTTTGTACGGACTTAAAGATACGACCGACTGAAAGAGGGAAACAGGGTTCCCCTTTGCTTATGGTGGAAGTAGAGTGTGCACGCTTACCTCTAATCTATTGTTATCTTCACCTTTTCTAAGTGCATGCATGAAAATACTTATATTCATTGTCACTTCTTTTGGTTGTTTTCATACTCTCTCCTTCTCGGTTTATAAGGCTTGCACGTGCATCTAGGTCATCAATTTGATCAACTTAGTATACGGTAAATATTATAAAAATATATCACTAAAAATTTTAGATGTTCTATTTTCTGATGGTATAATTTTTATACTAAATAATTTATTTTATGCAAATTAAATTGGCTACCTAGATGCACGTGCAAGTCTTATAAACTGAGAAGGAGGGAGTACTTAATCAACAACTTTTGTTGGGTTTCGATGCAAATAACAAAAATTTATTTCTACGCAACCCCGAATTGCCCAAGGATCTATCTACTAGTAATGTTGTAACAGTAAACAGAAGTTCGGAAACGTATCCTCGTAGACCGAATGCATGCATTACGCTCCCACACAAGCATTGACGATGAAGACGATGTAGCTGACCTCAAGGTCGTGAAGATCTCGACTCCGATGCAACACGAGCGGCACCTCTGCGTACTCGCACACGTACGACGATCAGATGACTCCTAGAATCCCCATTCCAGCCAAGATTGTGGAAGTAGATGGCATTGGACAGGGATTCAGAAACTCCGCAGCACAACGTCGTGCAGCGGTGGTGAGATCTCCCACCTGCGCAGCCTTTCAGGAGGCCACGCGGGAGAGAGAGAGGAGGGTGGAGGTGTCCGGCGGCCAAGGAGGTGATGGGCGGCGGCCAGGTGGAGGAGGGGCTCATAGAGCTTGTGTGTTCTCCTCCTTCCATGGGGCCCCTTTTATATAGGGGGAGGGGTGCACCCTTACCCCTCCACCAAGGCAGCCAAGGGCGGCGGCCAAGGGGAGGGCTAGGGCAGCGGCAGCCAGGGTGGGGCCAGGGCGGCCAGCCCCCAAAACCCTAACCCTGGCCGGCTAGGGCCAGGGCCCAAGGCGCCCCTCCTTTTTTATTTCCTTGATGGGCTTCTTTCCAGAAGAAGGCCCATTAGGTATTTTCCCTATTTTAACTTTTTAATTAATATTAATTCATTTAATTAATATCAACTTACTCATAATTAAATCTCCGTTACTCCGAAACACTTCTGGACTTCATCGAAACTCTTTCGAACTCCATCGAAACTATTTCGGACTCCACTGAAACTATTTTGGAATCTTCCGAAACTAGTTCGGACTTAGTTGGAACTATTACCTCTCTCATAAATCATCACACGGTGTTTTCAAATAATACCAAACCATCTTGGGCAATGAGATACCTTAAGTGTGTTACCCGACGGTTTGAGAACGCTACAGACATTACCGAGAACTCTCTCCGGTAAATAATCATCAATCGGATCTGGAGATCCGTGATGATCCCTGTACATTCTACGAAGTTCATTAAGTCGTTGAACCATAATCGGCAATGTGCCTTTCCCTTTGCTTCGCTGATACTAACATAACCTAAGATCTGATCGTTGGTATTCGCAATACCTCGTTCAATCTTATTATCGGCTATTGATGTTTACTCATACCATGATAATCCATCTCCGTGACCTAGTCACATGCTGTGTGGATTTGATGTATTCTCACCGAGTGGGCCCAGAGTGTAACATCCCGACATATAGGACCCGGGGAAGGGTAGATTTATGATTGTAGTTTTGCAATTCAGTTTTCTAAAAGGGTGGATTTTCAAAAACTTATTTTGTTAGGGTTCAAATGGTGAAGTTTGACTAGAGGTCATATTTAATCTCTAGAATTTGAATCAAATTTCAAATTTGAAATATTTGAACTTAACAAAATATGGGGGATAATTATATTGAACAACACATTTCACTAAAATGAAGTATATAACTTCAATAACCAACTTTGGTGATCAAAGTAATTGATCGAGCTCAAATTCAAAATATGAATTTAAAATAAGTATTTAAGGTCAAATTCAAATATTCATAACAAATTATAGATAACCATAATATTATGAAACAAGTTGCATATGATAGAAAAAAATCTGTATTCAATAGGATCATGCATATGTTCATTTACATACCACAAAGTGGTCAGATTACAACTGAAAATAAAAAAAGAGAAAACCTAGACTACGCCTATCTATCTTGATCTTCAGCGTCATCTTCTTTTCTTCACCTGCAACCAGAGACACTAAAGAAACTTTTGGTATAGTTAAAATGTTGGTTTCACCTAGGGTCAACCATTTTATTTGGAATCCATTTTTATCAAGAACCAGAAACTAGTTTTGGACTTGAACAGCTAGGGCATGCAAACAAATAAGAAACAAGTATCCAAGTTTGAGGCAGAGCAAATATAGAAACATCAAGAAATATAACAAGTAGGCCAGCTAGATGACCTAATTAAATCTAGGAAATACTTGAGACAAAAGTATGATTGTAGATAAAGCCACAGTAACATTTAGAATATTTCCAACAGAGAAAATATAGAGCAATGCACCAAAGCATCAGAAAGGTACCCTAGCTAAGATTCCATATTAAAAACAAACTCAATGAAATTTAGCTAGGAATCATAAGAGCAAGAGCTTGCTAATCAAGATTAACAAGTGATTAGCACCCAGGCAAAGCCAGAGACCAAAACCATTAGCACATTAGCAACTAAAGGTGGACATCATCTCAAAAAGTATAAACTTAGTAACCAGAAACAAATATTTAGCAAGATGATTAGGGAAATGAATATAAAATTCACCATGATTAATAGATTCATGATTTAGTTTGAATCTGGGCTAGAATCCAACATAGAGAGGCGATTTAGAACAGTGCACAAGCACCTTAGTCACCAAATGCATGTAAATAGGTGTCAGCACCATAGTGATTGGCCAACCCTATGAATACCCCTTCTTCCACACGAATTCACTCACAATTTTCTCAGAGCAAGCTCATAAGAATGCCTTGAGGCCAGAGGTTAAGAGCAAAAGCTCATAGAATCTTCCAACCCAAGGCTGGGAGTGAGAAAAAGGAGCAAGCTCACCATTGGTTAGTAGCCCAAACCTGAAATTGCACACTAGTAGGTAGGAGAAGGACCAGGGCAAGGAGGTGCTGCTCAAATTGAACCAAGGCAGAGAAGCACTGCCCAAGATCATCACAACATCATCAAGGCAGGAAAGTACCATCCAAGCATACTTTGGAAACTCCAAAGGTTGTATACTAGGATTCATGTTTCAAGCAGAGAGGGAGAGGTAGTATCTACCTTTGCAAGCTTGCTGTTCAATTCTCCAATGGAGAAACAACACATCCATGCTCAGGGCATAGCCATTAGAATTGTGTGTATAAGCTCAAGGAGGAAGATGAAGTGGCAATTGGTGGTGCGGTGTTGATGTAGGAGTTTTGTAGTTGACCGCCCAGTCGGAAACCCCAAGAGAAGGTGTGATGAGCACAGCAGCAAGTCTTCCCTCAGTATGAAACCAAGGTTTATCGAACTAGTAGGAGAAAGAACCAAACTTTAGAAGGTTGATGCTCGCTAGCTTCGCGATAGCTCCGGACAATGTATGTATGGCGCCTTGTCCAGGGCGTAGCTTTGCACCAGCAGCAACGTGGAACCTGCACACAACATAACCAAGTACTTTGTCCCAACTTGCAGTGACGTTGTCAATCTCACCGGTTTGCTATAAACAAAGGATTAAGCGTATCGAGTGGTAAAAGATAGTAGTTTGCAAGAATGTAAATAAAACAAGTAAAAGGTAAACGGTAATAGCAATGTAAAAGAATGGACCGGGGTCCACAGTTCACTAGTGGTGTCTCTCCATAAGATAAATAACATGCTGAGTAAACAAATTACAATTGGGCAATTGATAGAATAAAGCAAGCGTACAAATGTCATGAGGATCACTATGAGATTCACTTGGGCATTACAACATAATACATAGACCGTAATCCAACTGCATCTATGACTAATAATCCACCCTTCGGATGTCGTCCGAGCAACCATTGGGTATTAAGTTGCAAGCAACAGATTATCGCCTTAAGCAAAGTGTGTAATGTAAACAATACAAATGTCCTTGAACACAAGATTGTTGTTTTCTCCCTAGTAGCAACAGCACATCTACAACTTTAGAGGTTTTTGTTACTCCCCCAAGTTACTAGAGGCATGAACCCAGTATCGAGCATAAATACTCCCTCTTGGAGTCACTAGCATCTACTCGGCCAAGATATCTACTAGCAATAGAGAGCATGCAAGATCATAAACAACATAGAGATAACATAAAGATGATAAATCAATAGATCAACTTGACAAAGTACCAATATTCATCGGATCCCAACAAACACAACATGTAGAATTACACAACGATGATCTTGATCATGATAGGCAGCTCACAAGATCTAAACATGAAGCACATGGAGGAGATGACAACCATCTAGATACTGCTACGGACCCGTAGTCCAAGGTAGACTACTCACACATCACTCCGGAGGCAGACATGGTGATGAAGGAGGCCTCCGGAGGTGATTCCCCTCTACGACAGGGTGCCGGGAAGAGCTTCTGGACCCTCCCGATCTCGCATCGACGATGGCAGTGGCTTGCAGTATGTTTCGTGGAAAATTGATTGGGTCCTTTAGGTTTTCCCATCGAGGGGAATATATAGGCGGAAGGGCGGCGTCAGGAAGTGGACCAGGGGCCCACACCATGCCATGGCGCGGCCAGGGGGTGGCCCGCGCCATGGGGTGGTGCGGCCGCCTCCTGGTTCCCCTCCGTCTCTGCTTTGGACTCTGTGACGCTTCGGGAAAATAGGAACTTTGGCTTTTGTTTCATCCAATTCCGAGAATATTTCCTATGTAGCTTTTCTGAAACACAAAAACAGCAAAAATAGGGAACTGGCACTGTGGCATGTCGTTAATAGGTTAGTTCTGGAAAATGCATAAAAACGCCACGAAGTGTAACAAAACACAAAGAAAATGGTGTATAAACAAGCATGGAGCATCAAAAATTGTAGATACGTTTGAGACGTATCAAGCATCCCCAACTTAACTCCTGCTCGTCCTCGAGTAGGTAAGTGATAACAAAACAATAATTTTTGAGGTGACATGCACCATCACAATCTTGATTAAATGATGTAAAGCATTGAGTGTTGAGATCAAAGTACTCTAAACATGGGCATAACAGACATAATCTTGACAATAAAACTTAGTAACCATGTTATAACATGAAAAGTAACTCAAACAAAAGATCATAAGTAATGAAGCATTGAAAGTCAAGTGTGTTTCAACCATATAGAAAAACATAGCAAAGTGGTTTTCAGCTTGTCCTTCATGGAATAGCAAAACATAAATGCATAGGACACCTTCAAGTTTAAGAGGGCAACTAGATACAAATAATTTAAGAACAAGCAAAACCATAATCATGAATCAATCAATAATAAATTTTGGGACTATGCACATTAAACTCAGAATGACAACTATGCTCTCTGAGACGGTGCATAAAGGTAGAAGGTAGAGACTCAACATAAAATTAAAAGAAAGGCCCTTCGCAGAGGGAAGCAGTGATTGAAAGTTTTATAAACCTCCAAAAATTATGATACTTACTAGCTTTGAGCTCTCATTGCCCCCATCATAGGCATCTTGAATGGTTAAGGTTAATGCGAGTAGAATTACGAAGCATATGCTTAACAAATCATAAGTTGAAAATTTCGTGTCCTGTGAAGTATGAATACCCAAACCTCGTGCTACTCGACTTAGGTCCCAAGCAAGTTCTTTTCATTATAAGCATACATGTATCATCGAGAACGCCAACGGGGTACCTCTTGCCCGATGACATGGAACAAGCCACATCAAAATGACAAGACAAACAGACAATGAACACCTCAGCATCTCTTTTATTTACCATTGGTATAGCTTTTTATTGTGAGATGCATCGTCGAATGTCCACTATGGGCATGCTTTAAATTTCCACCATGAATGATGCATGGCTTAGATTAGCGGCCCAGGCGTTTCTCTAACACATATACAAACTCCATGAGCTCACAAGATTCCAACTTATTTCACATCGCAGGTATCCATAAACAAAAGATCACGATATCAACTAAATGAGAAAAAGTGCAATGTTGAAAGCTTGCCCCATGACAGCATGGCTGGGCTAACCTCCAACTTACAACTTGCAAGCATAACGTCAACATAAGAGAGCCACAATGTCAAATTTATTAAAGGCAAGAAAATTAAAGTGTGCCGTCAGGTTCGTGAGAGCTTTAATGGCTAATTTTCACATAACACAAAAATGTTTAATTTGAAGGATAGATAAAAGCAAGACGAATATGCTTGGAATAGCAAATTGCTAATAGGTAGATATGGTGGACACATTGGAAAACTTTGGTTTTTGGGAGTTGGATGCACGAGAAGTATTCCCTCTCAGTACAAAATGAAGGCTAGCAAAAGACTAGGAGCGACCAACTAAGAGAGCAATAACGGCCATAATCATGCATAGCGACAAAACATCATTAACCGAAGCATAAAGTGGCATCACAAGTCAAAAACCAAATGATCATAGAGGCTTATGGCGACTTGTTATAGTCAAACATGTGGTAAGCATGCGCCAAGTCAACCCAAATAAAGCATCAAAGGAGAAAACCACAATAGTATGCTCCCATATAACAAAAACAACGCATGATTCTTTCAAAGGCACATTAAGCAATCTCAGTCATTTGAGACAAGTCATGCTACGACAAAAACTACTAAGCATACTATCAAAATAACATCAAGCATGACATGCAAAATTCTAAGGCACCGTCTAAACAAGCTCCCAATTGTACCACTATAGGCATAAAACTTTTTTCTCTTTTCCAACACCATTCACCCTTTTTTAAACCACTCTTTGAGATGAAAACCAACATATACCAGTGGTCTAAATACACCTTGATGCAAAGATATAACAAGATCTAAACAAAAATCAAGGCGAAAAACGAAAGCTAAACATAGTTCTAGAAAAGAGAACACTCGTTGAACGATAAGAGTGAAAACTAGAGTGTTCTTGGCAATGAAAAACGGAGTGTGTCTTCTCCAAAATAAATTTGTTGGGGTCCAACCATTTATTGCAGCAAACAAAACAAAAGAAAACTGAAAGCGAAAGTAAAGACGCTCCAAGAAAAATCATAGTACATGAAGCAATAAAAAATATAGTGTCTTGAAAGGTGACCTATTTTTTGCCGATGAAGAAGGGGTGCCTCGGGGGCATCCCCAAGCTTTGATGCTTGTACCTCTTGGATATTTCTTGGGGTGACATGGGCATCCTCAAGCTTGAGCTTTTGTCCATACTTCATCTCATCTCATCACTCTCCTTTCCCTACACTTGAAAACTTCCTTCATACAAAACTTCACACAATTCTATTAGCAACATTAGTGTAAGCATGATAGTAAATCTACTCTTTTGGTTCAGTCTCAAACTCAAATATACCATCCATTAAAGAATAAGCTACTGTATCAACTTCCTCAAAAGTTCCGTGATCAAAAGAACTCAAAAAGAAAGCGATCGAGAGGAAAACACAAATAGTGGCAGAATCTGTCAAAACAGAATAGCTGACAAATATTGATTTTTTTGAGGACCTTCTGTTGTTCAAATCAAAAAGTGCAAAACTAATAGAAGTTTGGAAATAACCTAGGGCATGCGCACAAAAATTGCAGATCAAAAATATATTCTAAGAATTTTCACGAATTTTTACGGTGCAGCGCAGAAATCTATTTCAGGACAGCAACTTCCCCAAATCTTACCTTCCTCAAATTAGAGGTTCTTCTTGGCACAAAAATGAAATAAAAATGATAAGGAGAGGTCATTACAGTAGTAATAACTTCCAAGACTCAACAAAAAGAAAAAGTACTGAAAAGAAAACATTGGGTTATCTCCCAAGAGTGCTTTTCTTTAATGCCTTTGAGCTAGGCGCAGAAAGTGGAAATCAAGTATTTTCAAGTGATGAAGCATTAAGATCAATTGCAGAAGTCCTTTCAACAATGAATTGTATTGTATCCAAATGAGTTTTTGAATATCCCTTGTGAACACTCTTGGGTTCACTACTTTCATCAAAAGGGTTTTCAGGAACAATCCAATCGAAATTCTTTTCCAAAGCTTCATGCAATCCTACAAGTTTGCAAGGTATTGGTACTTTGATGTCTTCATTGGTTGTACCAACAACATTTACACGTGAGCCAAGCATATTAAAATGCTCAAAAACTTTCCTAGCTTCAATAGCAACATCTCTAAATTCTCTACACAAAGTCTCCAAAATAAAGTCTTTCTTTTTGGAGTCTTCTATATCATGAAGCTTAAGAAACATTTGTTGCATAAAAGGATTAAGGTTAACAAACCTAGCCTCCAGCATGTGGACTAAATAAGCAGCAGCAACTTCATAACTAGGAGCAAGCTCGGCTAAAGACCTATCCTCAACATCTTTATGCATACTAACATGATCAAAGAACTCCTCGATGTTACCTTTCCCAATTATAGAACCACTACCTATTGTAAGGTCCTCCGAAGCATACTTAGGGAACAACATAATGAACTAAAAGTAAAAGTAACAGAATGCAAGCTATCAAAGGAACTAATTTTTTTGTATTTTTGATAAAAAGATGCAAGCAAAAATAAAATAAAGCAAAACAATAACAAAGTAAAAGATTGGAAGCGAGAGACTCCTCTTACAGAAATCCTCTTTCTCCCCAGCAACGGTGATACGTCTCAAACGTATCTATAATTTTTGATGCTCCATGCTTGTTCTTACACCATTTGCTTAGTGTTTTGTTACACTTCGTGGCGTTTTTATGCATTTTCTGGAACTAACCTATTAACAAGATGCCATAGTGCCAGTTCCATGTTTTCTGCTGTTTTTGTGTTTCAGAAAAGTTACACAGGAAATATTCTCAGAATTGAACAAAACAAAAGCCGAACCTCCTAATATTTACCGAAGCTTCCAGAAGTACGAAGAGGAGACAGAGGGGGGCCACAGGCTGGCCACACCATAGGGCAGCGCAGCCAGCCCCTGGCCCGCGCCCCCTATGGGTGAGGCCACCCTGGTCCACCTCTGATGCTGCCCCTTCGCCTATAAAGACCCCCCGACGGGAAAAACCTAAACACCCGATCAATTTTCCAGAAACACATCGCGATCCACCGCCGTCGTCGACTTGAGATCGGGAGGGTCCAGAAGCTCTTCCCGGCACCCTACCAGAGAGGGGAATCACCACCGGAGGTCTTCTTCATCGCCATGCTTGCCTCCGGCGTGATGAGTGAGTAGTCTACCTTGGACTATGGGTCCATAGCAGTAGCTAGATGGTTGTCTTCACCATGTACTTCATGTTTAGATCTCGTGAGCTGCCTTATATGATCGAGATCATCTTTATGTAATTCTACATGTTGTGTTTGTTGGGATCCAATGAATATTGGTGTTATGTTAAGTTGATGTGCTGAATATTATCTTATGTTATCTTTATGTTGTTTATGATCTTGCATGCTCTCCGTTGTTAGTAGCTATCTTGGCCAAATAGATACTAGTGACTCCAAGAGGGGGTATTTATGCTCGATAGTTGGGTTCATGCCTCTATTTAATCTGGGGGAGTGACAGAAACCTCTAAGGTTGTAGATGTGCTGTTGCCACTAGGAAGAAAACAACATTCTTGTGTCCAAGGACATTCGTTTTGTTTACATTACACACTTTGCTTAATGCAGTTATCTGTTGTTCGCAACTTAATACTCGAGGGGTGTTCAGACGATATCCCCGTGAGTGGATTATTAGTCATAGATGCAGTTGGATGGCGGTCTATGTATTTTGTTGTAATGCCCAGAGTAAATCTCATAGTGATTCTCGTGACATATGCACGTTATCTTTATTCTATCAATTGCCCAACTGTAATTTGTTTACCCAGCATGTTGTTATTTATCTTATAGAGAGACACCACTAGTGAACTGTGGACCCCGGTCCAATTTCCTTTACATTGCTATTACTGTTTACTTTTACTCGCACGATTTACTTTCTCGCATACTACTATTGTTTTCCACTCGATACGCTCATACCTTTGTTTACAGCAAACCGGTGAGATTGACAACCTCATCGTAAGTTGGGAGCAAAGTAGTTGGTTGTGTTGTGTGCAGGTTCCACGTTGCTGCTGGTGCAAAGCAAAGCCCTGTACGAGACGCCTTATAAATTGTCCAGAGCTGTCGCGAAGCTAGCAGGCATCACCTTCTGAAGTTTGGCTTTTTCCTACTGGTTCGATAAACCTCGGTTTCTTACTAAGGGAAAACTTGCTGCTATGCTCATCATACCTTCTCTTGGGGTTCCCAACTGGCCGGTCATCTACATCAACACCGCACCGCAATCAAGCTGTTTTCTGGCGCCGTTGCCGGGGAAAAAGAAGATTTTTGCAAGGGGAGTTTCGCACGCACACCCTTTACTTTGTTTTAGTTTTGCTTTACTTTATTTTTTCTTGCATCGCTTTATCAAAAATACAAAAAAATTAGTATCCTTTATAGTTGTTACTTTATTACTCTTAGTTCATTATGTTGTTCCCTAAGTATGTTTTGGAGGACCTCTCAGTAGGTAGTGGTTCTATTATTGGGAAAAGTAACATTGAGGAGTTCTTTAATCATATTAGCATGCATAAAGATGTTGAGGATAAATCTTTGGCTGAGCTTGCTCCTAGTTATGAAGTTGCTTCTTCTTATTTAGTTCACATGTTGGAAGCTAGTTTTGCTAGCCTTAATCCTTTTATGCAACACATGTTTCTTAAGCTTCATGATATTGAATACTCCAAAAAGAAAGATTTTATTTTGGAGACTTTGCGTAGAGAATTTAAAGATGTTGTTATTGAAGCTAGGAAATTTTTTGAGCGTTTTAATATGCTTGGTTCGCCTGTTAATGTTGTTGGTACAACCAAAGAATATTTCAAAGTACCAATACCTTGCAAACTTGTAGGAATGCATGAAGCTTTGGAAAAGAATTTCAATTGGATTTGTGCTGAAAATCTTTTTGATAAAAGTAGTGTACCAAAGCGTGATCATAAAGGATCTTCAAAAACTCATTTGGACACGATTCAATTTATTGTTGAAAAAACTTCTGCAATTGATCTTAATGCCTCTTTCAAAAATACTTGATTTGCACCTTTCTGCGCCTAGCTCAAAGGCGTTAAAGAAAAGCACTCTTGGGAGATAACCCATTGTTTTATTTTGAGTTCCTTTTCTTTTATTTGAGTGTTGGAAGTTATTACTACTGTAATAACCTCTCCTTATCCTTTTTATTTTGTTGTTGTGCCAAGAGAAACCTCTAATTTGAGTGAGGTAAGATTTGGGGATGTTGCTGTCCTGAAACAGATCTCGGTGCTGCACCGTAAAAATTCGTGAAAATTCTCAGAATATCTTTTTGACCTGCGATTACTTGTGCATATGCCCCAGGTTATATCCAAACTTTCATTAGTTTTACACTTTTTGATTTGATCAACAGAAAACCCTCGAAAAAATCGACCTTTGTCAGCTGTTCTGTTTTGACAGATTTCTGCCACTATTTGTTTTTGCCTCTCGATCGCTTTCTTTTTGAGTTCTTTTGATCACGGAACTTTTGGGGAAGTTGATACAGTAGTATATGCTTTATATGTGGTTGTTTTGAGTTGAAATCTTAACCAAAAAAGGGTTGATTTATTATTATGCTTACACTAATGTTGCTAATAGAATTGTGTTGAGTTTTGTATGAAGGAAGTTTTCAAGTGTAGGGATTGGAGAATGATGAGATGAGTTGAAGAATGGACAAAAGCTCAAGCTTGGGGATGACCATGCACCCCAAGAAATATTTAAAAGGTACAAGCGTCAAAGCATGGGGATGCCCTCGAGGCACCCCTTCTTCATCGGCAAAAATCAGGTCACCTTTCAACACACTATATTTTGATTGCTTCATGCACTATGCGTTTTTCTTGGAGCATCTTTATATTAGTTTTTTGTTTTTTTTTGTTTTTTTTTCTGCAATAAATGGTTGGACCCCAACAAATTTCTTTTGGAGAAGTTGCCTTGCTTTTCATTTGCCAAGAACACTCCGTTTTTCACTCTTATCGTTCAACGAGTGTTCTCTTTTTATAGAACTGCGTTTAGCTTTCGTTTTTCATCTTGATGTTTGTTCAGATCTTGTTTTATATTTGCATCAAGGTGTATTTTGACCTCTGGTCCATGTTGGTTTTCATCAAAAGAGTTATTTTAAAAAGGTTCGAATGGTGTTGGAAAAGCGAAAAAGTTTCATGCAAAAAAAGTGGTACAAAAAGGAGCTTGTTTAGACTGCGGCTTAGACTTTTGCATGTCGTGCTTGATGTCATTTTGATAGTATGCTTAGTGGTTTTGCTGTAGCATGACTTGTCTCAAATGACTGAGATTGCTTAATGAGCCTTTGAAAAAATTATGTGTTGTTTTTATTATTTGGAAGCATTAATTTGGTTTTCTCCTTTGATGCTTTATTAGGGTTGACTTGGCGCATGCTTACAACATGTTTGACTCATACAAAGTCACCATAAGCCTTAATGATCATTTAGTTTTTTGACTTTTGATGCCATCTTATGCTTCTCTTAATGACGTTTTGTCGCTATGCATGATTATGGCCGTTATTGCTCTCTTAGTTGGTCGCTCCCAGTCTTTTGCTAGCCCTCATTTTGTACTGAGTATGAGCTCTACTCGTGCATCGAACTCCCAAAAACCAAGTTGTTCCAATGTGTCCACCATACATACCTATTAGCAATTTGCTATTCCAAAGTACATTTGACTTGCTTATATCTATCCTTCAAATTAAACTCTCTTTTGGTGTTATACGAAAATTGGTCAGTAAAGCTCTCACGAACCTGATGGCACACTTTACTTTTCTCGTTCTTAAAAATTTGACATTGTGGCTCTCTTATGTTGAGTTGTTATTCTTGCAAGTTGTAAGTTGGAAATTAGCCAAACCATGCCGTCATGGGGTAAGCTTTCAACATTGCACTTCTTATTTGAGTTGATATCGTGATCTTTTATTTATGGATACTCGCGATGTGAAATAAGTTGGGAATCTTGCGGGATCATGGAGTTTGTATACGTGTTAGAGAAACGCCTGGGCCGCTAATCTAAGCCATGCATAATTCATGGTGGAAATTTATAGCATGCCCATAGTGAACATTCGACGACGCATCTCAAAATAAAAAGCTATACCAATGGTAAATAAAAGAGATGACGAGGTGTTCATTGTCTGTTTGTCCTGTGATTTTGATGTGGGCTTGTTCCATGTCATCGGGCACGGAGGTACCCCATTGGCGGTTCTCGATGATACGTGTATACTTACAATGACAAGAGCTTGCTTGGGACTCTAAGTCGAGTAGCATGAGGTTTGGGTATTCGTACTTCATGGGACACGAGGTTTTCAACTTATGATTTGTCAAGCATATGCTTCATAATTGTACTCGCATTAACTTTAACCATTCAAGATGCTTATGATGGGGGCAATGAGAGCTCAAACCTAGTAAGTACCATAATTTTTGAAGGTTTATAAAACTTGCAATCACTACTTCCCTCTGCGAAGGGCCTTTCTTTTACTTTTATGTCGAGTCTCCACCTTCTACCTTTATGCACCATCTAAGAGAACAGAGTTGTCATTATGAGTTTAATGTGCATAGTCCCAAAGTTTATCATTGATTGATTCATGATTTTGGTTTCACTTGTTCTTAAATTATTTGTATCTAGTCGCCCTCTTAAACTTGAAGGTGTCCTATGCATTTATGTTTTGCTATTCCATGAAGGACAAGCTGAAAACCATTTGCTATGTTTTTCCATATGATTTTAACACACGTTTGACTTTCATTGTTTCATTTTCATGATCTTTTGTTTGTGTTCTTTTTCATGTTATAACATGGTTGCTAAGTTTCTACTATCAAGATTATGTCTTTCATGCCCATGTTTTAAGTTCTTTTGATCCCAGCACTCAATGCCTACATAGATGATCGAGATTGTGTTGGTGCATGTCACCTCAAAAATTATTCTTTGTTATCACTTACCTACTCGAGGACGAGCAGGAGTTAAGCTTGGGGATGCTTGATACGTCTCAAACGTATCTATAATTTTTGATGCTCCATGCTTGTTCTTACACCATTTGCTTAGTGTTTTGTTACACTTCGTGATGTTTTTATGCATTTTCCGGAACTAACCTATTAACAAGATGCCATAGTGCCAGTTCCCTGTTTTCTGTTGTTTTTGTGTTTCAGAAAAGTTACACAGGAAATATTCTCGGAATTGGACGAAACAAAAGCCGAACCTCCTAATATTTACCGAAGCTTCCAGAAGTCCGAAGAGGAGATGGAGGGGGGCCACAGGCTTGCCACACCATAGGGCGGCGCGGCCAGCCCCTGGCCCGCGCCCCCTATGGGTGAGGCCACCCTAGTCCACCTCTGACGCTGCCCCTTAGCATATAAAGACCTCCCGACGGGAAAAACCTAAACACCTGATCAATTTTCCAGAAACACATCGCGATCCGCCGCCGTCATCGACCCGAGATCGGGAGGGTCCAGAAGCTCTTCTCGGCACCCTGCCGGAGAGGGGAATCGCCACCGGAGGTCTTCTTCATCGCCATGCTTGCCTCCGGCGCGATGAGTGAGTAGTCTACCTTGGACTATGGGTCCATAGCAGTAGCTAGATGGTTGTCTTCTCCACCATGTGCTTCATGTTTTGATCTCGTGAGCTGCCTTACATGATCGAGATCATCTTTATGTAATTCTACATGTTGTGTTTGTTGGGATCCGATGAATATTGGTGTTATGTTAAGTTGATGTGCTGAATATTATCTGATGTTATCTTTATGTTGTTTATGATCTTGCATGCTCTCCGTTGTTAGTAGCTATCTTGGCCAAGTAGATAGTAGTGACTCCAAGAGGGGGTATTTATGCTCGATAGTTGGGTTCATGCCTCTATTTAATCTGGGGGAGTGACAGAAACCTCTAAGGTTGTAGATGTGCTGTTGCCACTAGGGAGAAAACAACATTATTGTGTCCAAGGACATTCGTTTTGTTTACATTACACACTTTGCTTAATGCAGTTATCTGTTGTTCGCAACTTAATACTCGAGGGGTGTTCGGACAATATCCCCGCGAGTGGAATATTAGTCATAGATGTAGTTGGATGGCGGTCTATGTATTTTGTTGTAATGCCCAGAGTAAATCTCATAGTGATCCTCGTGACATATGCATGTTATCTTTATTCTATCAATTGCCCAACTATAATTTGTTTACCCAGCATGTTGTTATTTATCTTATGGAGAGACACCACTAGTGAATTGTGGACCCCGGTCCAATTTCCGTTACATTGCTATTACTATTTACTTTTACTCGCACTATTTACTTTCTCGCATACTACTATTGTTTTCCACTCGATACGCTCATACCTTTGTTTACAACAAACCGGTGAGATTGACAACCTCATCGTAAGTTGGGAGCAAAGTACTTGGTTGTGTTGTGTGCAGGTTCCACATTGCTGCTGGTGCATAGCAAAGCCCTGGACGAGGCGCCTTATAAATTGTCCGGAGCTATCGCGAAGCTAGCAGGCATCACCTTCTGAAGTTTGGCTTTTTCCTACTGGTTCAATAAACCTCGATTTCTTACTGAGGGAAAACTTGCTGCTGTGCTCATCATACCTTCTCTTGGGGTTCCCAACTGGTCGGTCATCTACATCAACACCGCACCGCAATGAAACGGCGCCATAAAACTTGTTGGTGGTGCGGTGTTGATGTAGGAGTTTTGTAGATGAGCGCCCAGTTGGAAACCCCAAGAGAAGGTGTGATGAGCACAACAGCAAGTCTTCCCTCAGTATGAAACCAAGGTTTATCGAACCAGTAGGAGAAAGAACCAAACTTCAGAAGGTTGATGCTCGCTAGCTTCGCGACAGCTCCGGACAATGTATGTATGGTGCCTTGTCCAGGGCGTAGCTTTGCACCAGCAGCAACGTGGAACCTGCACACAACACAACCAAGTACTTTGTCCCAACTTGGAGTGAGGTTGTCAATCTCACCGGTTTGCTGTAAACAAAGGATTAAGCGTATCGAGTGGTAAAAGATAGTAGTTTGCAAGAATGTAAATAAAACAAGTAAAAGGTAAACGGTAATAGCAATGTAAAAAAATGGACCGGGGTCTATAGTTCACTAGTGGTGTTTCTCCATAAGATAAATAACATGCTGGGTAAACAAATTACAGTTGGGCAATTGATAAAAATAAAGCAAACGTACAAATGTGATGAGGATCACTATGAGATTCACTTGGGCATTACAACATAATACATATACCGTAATCCAACTGCATCTATGACTAATAATCCACCCTCCGGATGTCGTCCGAGCAACCATTGGTTATTAAGTTGCAAGCAACAGATTATCGCCTTGAGAAAAGTGTGTAATGTAAACAATACAAATGTCCTTGAACACAAGATTACTGTTTTATCCCTAGTAGCAACAGCACATCTACAACTTCAGAGGTTTCTGTCACTCCCCCAAGTTATTAGAGGCATGAACCCACTACCGAGCATAAATACTCCCTCTTGGAGTCACTAGCATCTACTCGGCCAAGATATCTACTAGCAACGGAGAGCATGCAAGATCATAAATAACATAGAGATAACATAAATATGATAAATCAATAGATCAACTTGACAAAGTACCAATATTCATCGGATCCCAACAAACACAACATGTAGAATTACACAACAATGATCTTGATCATGATAGGCAGCTCACAAGATCTAAACATGAAGCACATGGAGGAGATGACAACCATCTAGCTACTGCTATGGACCCATAGTCCAAGGTAGACTACTCACACATCACTCCAGAGGCAGGCATGGTGATGAAGGAGGCCTCCGACAGTGATTCCCCTCTCCAGCAGGGTGCCGGGAAGAGCTTCTGGACCCTCCCGATCTCGCGTCGACGATGGCAGCGGCTTGCAGTATGTTTCATGGAAAATTGATCGGGTTCTTTAGGTTTTCCCATTGAGGGGAATATATAGGCGGAAGGGCGGCCTCAGGAAGTGGACCAGGGGCCCACACCATGCCATGGCGTGGCCAGGGGGTGGCCCGCGCCATGGGGTGGTGCGGCCGCCTCCTGGTTCCCCTCCGTCTCTGCTTTGGACTCCGTGACGCTTCAGGAAAAATATGAACTTTGGCTTTTGTTTTGTCCAATTCCGAGAATATTTCCTGTGTAGCTTTTCTGAAACACAAAAACAGCAAAAACAGGGAACTGGCACTGTGGCGTCTCGTTAATAGGTTAGTTCTGGAAAATGCATAAAAACGCCACGAAGTGTAACAAAACACAAAGCAAATGGTGTATAAACAAGCATGGAACATCAAAAATTATAGATACGTTTGAGACGTTTTAGCAATCACAAAAAGTGACTAATTACTTCATCATCATAATCTATAACACACTTGCATCTAAATTTTTTGTGTTAATAATTTGATGGAAAGGACAGTTGCAAGCTCTAAGAGCTACAATTGGTGTATTATTACATGTGTATGAGCACTTTCTCAAGCCAAAGAGTCTAAATGTACTGCCTAACTGAATAACTGACAGAACACTGAATGAAAATTCAGAGTTCATGGTGTTCAAGCAAACTAATAGCACAAGTACTAACAGTAAACAAACATAGTACTCAGAGGAGTAGAAGTATAGGAAAACACTCATAGATCACTGATAGAAACTGAATTCGACACTGTCAGAGAGAGTGTAAGATTTAGAGCATAAATGAAAGAGTGAAAAAATCAAGCTCAATCATGCATTCTTAGGTATCTAAGAGCACCACTAGACATATTAACAGTAGCTAGATCATCCTAGAGCAATAGAGCATGGATGAACTGAAGAACAGCTTCAGTAAACTGAAACTCTAATTTCCAAATTGAGGAAATCAAGGGGGAAATCATAGGGGAATGCTAGAGTAGCAGAAGAATAGTAGAGAGAGGAGAGAGAGAGATTGTTACCTGCCCAATGGTGGAGCCGAGCTCCAGCAGAGGGTGAAGAAGAAGAATAGTGGCAGTATCCACAGCCATTGGGGGAGTAGCTCTCAGAAGCCACTCAACCCCACGGCCACGGCCACCGTGGAGGAGTAGAGAGAGCTACCTGGCGCAGGAGCAAGCCAAGGCTTGCCAGAGACGATGAGCGCATCGAAACCCTAACCCTAGCGGGTTAGAGGGGACGCATGCAAGCACAATCGAGCACCAGAGCTCGAATCACTTGGTGAAGTGGTCAAGTCAAGGGTGGGGAGCATTTTAGTGGCGGCGATTTGCCAGCGATGGCCGGAGATGATCGGAGCGAGGCGCTGAAGGTGACAGCGGCGCAGTCGCCATGGTCATCGTGATAGCAAAGTTTGACCACTGGTCTGACTAGTGGGCCCCACCTGGAGGTTATTTTGTGATTTGTTTTAAAACTAGGGGCCTAACTGTAAAACTGCAATAACTTTTATATAAGAGACCAAAAATTATGAAAAATATATTTTTGAATTTTTTTAAAAATATGACTAACTCAAATATGTCAATGGTAAAATTGTTAGAAATAAAAATATTTAACCATTGTTTTGTTAATAAATGAGATGAAAAACTTAAATAATTATTCAAATAATCATCAAAATACCTATTCAACCTTAAGAAAATTCTTGAATGATGTTTTGTCGTTTGTGTGAAGTTTTGCAAACAAAATTTCAATTATGTCTTTGATAAATGACTTGGGTATTAAGAAAGTACCAAAATAAAACAAAAAACAAGAATAATACTTTCCAAAAAATTTGGAGATTATTATTTCAAACTAAAGAATACCATATTGAATATGAACATATTCAAAATAGTATATAAATCAACTTAAGAAGAAGATATTGGAATTTCTTCTGAGTTTGCAATATATCTGTCTTTGCCGCTGATGTCTACGCACGCGTCTGTTCTTGTCAGATGTATAGGTGCACTAGTTCAGCGAAGAGATAGTGAAATACAAGTAGTAGTGATGATTATGAGTAGTAAATGTAATCTAAAATAAATATCGCTGCAAGCAAATATGTAACAAAATTGAAAGGAAACGGTGTGCAATGCTTGGAAACAAGGCCTAGGGATCATACTTTCACTAGTGGACACACTCCCAACAAATATAACATAATTGAACCAATAGATACTATCATCAATATGCAACTCAAAACAATTCTCCAATGGAAAACGTACACTAATCATGTGTAGGGCTACGAAACACTCCTCAAAGTCCGTATGTACCCAAACTAGATTGTCCCACACTATCACCGTGAACGCACTAGATGGTTCCAACAAACACCAACAATTCATAGAGACATTAACCAAAAAGATACACATGATGCGCACACTAGTCACCTTCACACCATGATACAAGGTATCTCCGGAGATTACAAATATAAAGCACGGGAGTAGCATAATATCTGAATAATAACATCTACCAATTCAACTAGATACAAAGCTCACGATCACATAAAGATCACATCATGGGAGAGAGAGGTGAACCACATAGCTACCGGTAGAGCCCTCAGCCCCAGGGGAGAACTACTCCCTCCTCATCATAGGAGACAACAAGGTTGATGGAGATGGCGGTGAGGTCGATGGAGACAGCGGAGACAGCGATGGAGACTGATGGAGATGGCTCCGGGGGCACTTCTCCGTCCCGGTAGGGTGCCAGAACAGAGACTTCTGTCCCCCGAAATTCGTCGGCGGTGGCGGCGGAGCTGCGGAACTCTTTCGGGGAATTTGCCGATTGTTTTAGGGTTTTCTATCGGGAGGCTTTATATAGGCGAAGGGGCATCGTCAGGAGGCAACCAGGGTGGTCTCACCACGGGGGGGCGTGGCCAGGGGCTAGGCCGCGCCCCCTCATGGTGAGGCTGGCCCCTGGCCCCCCTCCGGCTCTCGTTCGGTCTTCGGTCCTCTTCCGGGAAAAATAAGACTTCTGGAACTTGTTTTGTCCAATTCCGAGAATATTTCCTGTGTAGCTTTTCTGAAACACAAAACAGCAGAAAACAGGGAACTGGCACGGTGGCATCTTGTCAATAGGTTAGTTCTGGAAATCGCATAAAAATGCCACAAAGTGTAACGAAACACAAGGCAAATGGTGTAGAAACAAGCATGGAGCATCAAAAATTATAGATACGTTTGAGACGTATCAGCATCCCCAAGCTTAACTCCTGCTCGTCCTCGAGTAGGTAAGTGATAACAAAAGAATAATTTTTGAGGTGACATGCACCATCACAATTTGATCAACGAGGTAGAGCATTGAGTACTGAGATCAAAGAACTTAAAACATGGGCACGAAAGACATAATCTTGATAGAAGAAACTTAGCAACCATGTTATAACATGAAAAAGAACACAAATGAAATATCATGAAAATGAAACAATGAAAGTCAAACGTGTGTGTTCCAACCATATGGAAAACATAGCAAATGGTTTTCAGCTTGTCCCTCATGGAGTAGAAAAACATAAATGCATAGGACACCTTCAAGTTTAAGAGGGCGACTAGATACAAATAATTTAAGAACAAGTGAAACCAAAATCATGAGTCAATCAATGATAAACTTTGGGACTATGCACATTATATTCAGAATGACAACTATGATCTCTTAGACAGTGCATAAAGATAGAAGGTGGTGACTCAACATAAAAGTAAAAGAAAGGCCCTTCGCAGAGGGAAGCAGTGATTGCGAGTTTTATAAACCTTCAAAAATTATGGTACTTACTAGCTTTGAGCTCTCATTGCCCCCATCATAGGCATCTTGAATGGTTAAAGTTAATGCGAATACACTTATGATGCATATGCTTGACAAATCATAAGTTGAAAACCTCGTGTCCCGTGAAATACGAATACCCAAACCTCATGCTACTCGACTTTGAGTCCCAAGCAAGCTCTTGTCATTGTAAATATATGTGTATCATCGAGAACCGCCAACGGGGTACCTCCGTGCCCGATGACATGGAACAAGCCCACATCAAAATGACAGGACAAACAGACAATGAACACCTCGGCATCTCTTTTATTTACCATTGGTATAGCTTTTTATTGTGAGATGCGTCGTCGAATGTTCACTATGGGCATGCTGTAAATTTCCACCATGAATTATGCATGGCTTAGATTAGCGGCCCAGTCGTTTCTCTAACACATATACAAACTCCAGGATCCCGCAAGATTCCCAACTTATTTCACATCGCGAGTATCCATAAACAAAAGATCACGATATCAACTCAAATGAAAGATAGTGCAATGTTGAAAGCTTGCCCCATGACGACATGGCTGGGCTAATTTCCAACTTACAACTTGCAAGCATAACAACTCAACATAAGAGAGCCACAATGTCAAATTTTTAAGAACGAGAAAAGTAAAGTGTGCCATCAGGTTCGTGAGAGCTTTACTGACCAATTTTCGCATAACACCAAAAGAGTTTAATTTGAAGGATAGATAAAAGCAAGTCAAATGTACTTGGAATAGCAAATTGCTAATAGGTATGTATGGTGGACACAATGGAACAACTTGGTTTTTAGGAGTTGGATGCACGAGTAGAGCTCATACTCAGTACAAAATGAGGGCTAGCAAAAGACTGGGAGCGACCAACTAAGAGAGCAATAACGGCCATAATCATGCATAGCAACAAAGCATCATTAAAAGAAGCATAAGATGGCATAAAAATTCAAAAACTAAATGATCATAGAGGCTTATGGCGACTTTGTATGAGTCTAACATGTGTGAGCATGCGCCAAGTCAACCCAAATAAAGCATCAAGGAGAAAACCAAAATAATGCTTCCAAATAATTAAAACAACGCATGATTTTTTCAAAGGCTCATTAAGCAATCTCAGTCATTTGAGACAAGTCATGCTACAGCAAAACTACTAAGCATACTATCAAAAAGATATCAAGCATGACATGCAAAAGCCTAGGCCGCAGTCTACACAAGCTCCTTCTTGTTCCACTTTTTTGCATAAAGCTTTTTCTCTTTTCCAACACCATTCAAATTTTTTTGAAATAACTCTTTTGATGAAAACCAACATGGACCAGAGGTCAAAATACACCTTGATGAAAAGATATAACAAGATCATAACACAAATCAAGGCGAAAAACGAAAGCTAAACGCAGTTCTAGAAAAAGAGAACACTCGTTGAAACGATAAGAGTGAAAAACGGAGTATTCTTGGAAATGAAAAACGGAGCATAGCTCTCTCCAAAGCATGATGTGATCCAACATTTATTGTAGCAAACAAAGCAAAAGAAAACTGAAAGCAAAACAACTGACGCTCCAAGAAAAACGCATAATGCATGAAGCAATAAAAATATAGTGTTTTGAAAGGTGACCTGATTTTTGCCGATGAAGAAGGGGTGCCTCGGGGGCATCCCCAAGCTTTGACGCTTGTACCTCTTGGATATTTTTTGGGGTGCGTGGGCATCCCCAAGCTTGAGCTTTTGTCCATTCTTCATCTCATCTCATCATTCTCCAATCCCTACACTTGAAAACTTCCTTCATACAAAACTCAACACAATTCTATTAGCAACGTTAGCATAAGCATGATAGTAAATCAACCCTTTTGGTTCAGGTTTCAACTCAAGCCCACCACATATTAAAGCATCTACTACTGTAGCAACTTCCTCAAAAAGTTCCTGGATCAAAAGAACTCAAAAAGAAAGCGATCGAGAGGCAAACACAAATAGTGGCAGAAATCTGTCAAAACCGAACAGCTGACAAAGGTCGATTTTTTAGAGGGTTTTCTGTTGCTCAAATCAAAAAGTTCAAAACTAATGAAAGTTTGGATATAACCTGCGGCATATGCACAAGAAATCGCAGGTCAAAAAGATATTCTGAGAATTTTCACGAATTTTTACGGTGCAGCACCGAAATCTGTTTTAGGATAGCAACATCTCCAAATCTTACCTCACTCAAATTAGAGGCTTCTCTTGGCACAAAAACGAAATAAAAAAGGATAAGAAGCGGTTATTACAGTAGTAATAACTTCCAAAACTCAAATAAAAGAAAAAGTACTGAAAATAAACAATGGGTTATCTCCCAAGAGTGCTTTTCTTTAACGTCTTTGAGCTAGGCGCAGTAGTTTGCAAAGATGCTCATGTAGGCGCCATAAAAGAGCTTAAGGCAAAGGCGCTATATAGGAACTTAAAGCAAGAGAGAGCATCAAGAAGCAAATATGAAACACATTTAAATCTAAACCACTTCCTATGAAAAATAATCTTGTAAAGAGATAAGTCTTAAAAGCGCAAAGCAAAAAGCATAGGAAGGCAAAACAAGTATAACTTCAAGAATTGCAACATAAAGAGGGGAAACTCAATATTGTTGAGATCCATCAAACCATGTTTCCCTCTCTCATAATAACTTTCAGTAGCATCATAAATAGAACTAACAATATAACTATCACATAAAGCATCCCTATCATGAGCCACATGCATAAAAGAATTAATACTCCCCACATGAACAATCGTAGTAGGAGCAGGTTCAACAGAATAATTATTCTCATCACCATAATCATCAAAAACAGGAGGCATATTGTAATCATAACTAATTTTCTCCTCAAAAGTAGGTGAACTGAAAATATTATACCCATCATCATAACCATCATAAACTAGAGGTTTAGTATCATCACAAGCTAGAGAGCAGCTATTTCGCAAAGCATATTCATCAAACATATCATCATAAGAAGGAACATGGATAGTACTAATGGTACAACAATTATTAACCTTAGAATTGGTACCAAAAAGATTTTCAATATCAAAAGTAGAGTGCTTTTCCCAATCATGATCACTAACATAGGTAACAGGCATAGGAACATCATCCCAATCAGAATTATCATAATCTATACTAGGATCACAATGCTTAGGGGAAGATACTGTGTCCTCTCGCCTTTTACTCCTCTTCTTCTTCTTCATACTCTTCTTACTCTCTCCTTTAGGAGGGAGAGACTTGAAGAACATCTTATCCACATATCCTTTAGGAGGGAAAGGCATCTTCTCCACATAATCTGGTTTACTGACAGAAACAACAGAAGAAACTTTGGAGGATTCCTCCTCTCTATTTGTCATCGTGGTGAAACAACATATGCCATGGGATGGCTTAAATGGGGGCCGAACTAGATGCTGGAGGATTCAGGAGAGGGGAACGAGCTAAGAAGCACGACAGAAAGGAACAAAGATCTACCCAGGTTCGGGGCTCTCGTAAGGAGATAATGCCCCTACTCCTGCTCTACTGGTTGTATATTTGGATCGATGGAGTACACAACAGTGGGGCTTCCAAGCTCTCTGCGAGAGGAGGAAGATGAACTATGAACTGAGAGACTAAGGAGTGACCAACCCTTGGCTAGGGCTCCCTGTGCCACCTTATATAGTGATGGCCAGGGTTACAACGGTCACATACATGCATATGACACTGGCTATAGTCCAAATAGGACAAGGTGACGATGGCTGCCACCCTTGACTTTGCCCCTGATTGCTCTCGATGGGACTCACCATCCCGTACCTTGTACTTGCTTCGACTGTGACCTTACCACTGTGAGGTAAGGACTGTACGTTAGCACAGTGATAGTTGTTAGACCACCACTGTGCACCCTGTCACCATGATCCTCCTCCATACTTGGATGTTTCCTTCCTTGATTGTAGGGATATGACACCTTGGTTGACTTTTGTATCCCGGATATAGCCGTTGGACATATCCTGGACCTATATGCCGGACCAACGACCCCCTGCCTGGGTAGTCCGGCCTCCCTTGTTCCTGCATATTATATCAACAAAGTTAGGCCGGCATATCTACGCATACGCCGGCATACCTCTCCAAGTATCCTGGCTATGCCGGTATATCTGAACACCGGTCGGGATATGCCTTATATGCCGGTCTGGCCGATACTCTTATATTCCGGCCAGACCCAACTTTGGTCAACCATCACCAAGTCAACTTTATTCCTTATATCTTTCTAGTCTCTTGACCCTACCGGGGGTCATCCCCCCGACACTAGTCCCCGAAGCTATCGAGGTCCCCCAGTCTTAACTGAGGGGCCTTGGCAGATTCAACACACCATCTCTTCTATTATATCCCGGCTCTTGATTTTACGCCGGCGATCAAATTATATGCCGGACCTCCTCGCATATACCGGCTCCTGTTCCTTCTCCAAAAATTAATCCGGCCGGTCCCGAAGGTATTCCGGACAAGACTTGTTTCGCGCACCATCACGCCGGCACATAGCCGAAACTTCCTCGAGAAGTCACGCCCGACAGTTTCCCTCGAAACTTGCTACTGCTCTGTTACTGTGAACGGTCACATCAAGTGACGGTTTGCAGCGTAGTTACTATCTCCCATCATTGCCATAACTGGCCTAGTGGCACGGTTATACGAACCGCCGCCCCACGACGTGCCACCACGTGTCGTTATTGGCAGAAACGGTCGGGGTCATGGGGTAGTGCTCCACTACCGCCGCCCCACGATATAAAATAGGGGAGGGGGTAACTCTACCTTTTTACCCCCCACTCCTTCTTCCTCCGCTCTCTTCTTCCTCGGGCTCTCCTCCGTCGGAACCACCGAATCGAGAACCTGCGCTGCCGCCATCGTCTTCCTTCACGCCGGCATCTCTCCTCGCCGACGTCTGACATCTTCGCCCTCGACGCCGCCGTCGCTGCTCCTTTCCCGGACATTGCTGGGGAGATTGGATCTCTGTTTTCAAGCTCGCCGCCGTTCCACCGCCGCACAAGCTCCGGTAAGCTTTTTCTTCCTTCTCTGTTCTTCCTCCTTCATGCTTCTCTGTAGCTTTGCCATGGTAGTCGTACTTGCTTAGATCTACGGTAGTTCCTCTGCTTGGTATCTTTCCGATTCGATTAGCATTGCTAGCAATGTTCCTCAGTAGTTCACAGGTGTTCTTCCCGTAGGAATTTATCCATGATTATTTCCGATTTTAACTGCGATGGTAGATCCTCTTTTCCTGCTAACTTCTGTGAGAGTGGTATGCCGGAGAGACTAACCTCCCTCTTTACCCTGCTTCTGATAGGACTAACATCACGGGACTCCGGCTCTCACGCCCTGTCCCGGCCACCAAGATGGCTTCATCCAGCATGACGGCCACCTCTGCTTCGGAGGAGGATAACCCGGCCCAGCTCCAAGGACGCTCCGGCTGGGAGGGGTCGGAGGTGACCCCGACCGACATATCTTGGGTCACTACCACTAGACGAGTCCCGGACGGCGTTGCATGCCGGCTACCGGCGGGAGAGACCGTGCCGGCACCTGAACCCGGTGAATGCGTCGTGTTCATCGCCCAGTTCGAGCGGGGCTTTGGTCTGCCGGTGTCAGACTTCTTCCGGGACTTCCTCGACACTTATGACCTGTAGCCTCATCATATCCCGGCGAACGAAGTGATGATCTTATCTGCCTTCGCCGCTTTCTGCGAAGGCTTCGCCGGCATAGAAGCCTTCACCCAAGCTTGGGCGAAGTATTTCCAACTGCGGAAACAAGTTATCCAAGAGCCCCGGTCCAAGGACGACCCGCCGGAAACGGCCCAGGAGAAGAAGGACCGCGCCATGACTCAATGCGGCGCGGCCACCATAATGTCCCGGAAGGGGTCAGACTTCCCCAAGATAGAGCTGCTAGAGTCCTGCAAGAAGTGGCAAAAGAGCTTCTTCTACGTCAAGAATACCACGGACATTGATCTGCTCAACCTGCCGCCATTCGTGGATGAGCCACCCTTGGAGATGAAGAACTGGACCTATAACCCGAAGACCACAGTGATGCCGGTCAACGCCCTCCACCGGGTTAAGGGCGAGTTGCTGGATGCCGGCCTCACTCCTCAGGACATAGTGGCTTGTTTTATCAGCCGGCGCGTCTCTCCTCTCCAGCGCCGGTCTCACAAGATATGTCAGATGAGCGGGGCCATGGACCCCACTCGACACTCTACACACGAGCTGACTCCGGCCGACATCCTGCAGCGGATTAAGGACATCTGCAAGTCCTCTCAAGCCACCTTTGCCTGGGGGCTTGAGCCATACAGTCGGGACCATCCTGCTCCGACGGTAAATCCCTTTCGCCGATATATAAGCTCTTGCCCGGCATATTAATACGTAGGCCGACATATTGTTATTTGCCGATATAATCACTCTTGATCTGACATACTTCTTGTGCCGGCATACTTCTTGTTTCTGATCAATTGACTTTACCCTTTTGCAGAAATTTAGCTTCCAGAAGCAGGAGAATTCCCGGATCAAGATCGTGGCAGACCGCACTGCTGCGGACGTTGAAGATCCGGATCACTGGGACAAGCTACCCAGGAACACCCGTGTTGCCTCTGCCGCGGGTAAGGCCTCTTCATCCCGGCATTCTACTCAAGACCGGAATGAGGATGATTCTGACGAGGAGATCCTGATGTATTATGACCCAATGCCACTTGCATATGCCTTTCCTACCACACCTCTTGCTTATGCTATGCCGTCCTCAGCTATCCCGGACGAGGAAGTCATCGACGCTGCTCCTTTGAACCAGGGCCCTCCCTCTACAGGTGGACGTGCCGGCCGGAAGCGCGGGGTTAAGCCCCAGGCTGAGCCGACACACAAGAGGCAGAAGATTGGCGTGCCCCAACCCAAGAGGCAGAGACCTGTTGCCTCGGGGTAAGTTTCTTCCCTTTATATTACTTCCGACATATTTCTCCTTTCGATTATTAACTTGGTGTTTTCTCTCTTTCAGGGCTCCTCTTGCGCCGGAACATGCCTCCAGCTCGAGTGCCAGCCCTAACGTTG
This sequence comes from Dactylis glomerata, assembly GCA_007115705.1. Classification (NCBI taxonomy): domain Eukaryota; kingdom Viridiplantae; phylum Streptophyta; class Magnoliopsida; order Poales; family Poaceae; genus Dactylis; species Dactylis glomerata. The sequence goes on from QXEO01000503.1 coordinate 2,509,576, forward strand.
ATAAACCGGCGGCCGCAGCGCACCCCGACATACCGTCTGCCAGTCACACCACCTCTCCAGCGCCGGCGTCTTTGCCTGCGCCGGAAAAGGCCTCTTCCCCGGCGAAGGATGATCCTCCGCCGGAACAAGACAATTCTGCCCCCGAAGTCCACATGGACTCGGGGGCTCAACAGGATACCTTTGACACCGGCGCGCCCGCAAGCGGCGCCAGAACTGCTGAAAACGCCGGCGCAGGCGACATGAGCGCCGGCATAGATAAAGGAAAGGGCCCTGCAGTACCAGAAGTCCGGACTGACCCGGCACCTGCTTCTGCTGGACAAGCTGCACCTGCCGCGCCGGAACAACCAGCGCCCAAGACTCCAACAGCTGAAAAGACCGCTGCCCCAGCCAAGACCTCTGTCCCGGCCACGTCCGGCACTGCCAAGATAAAGCAAATCATCAGGACCGGGACACAATCTGCTGCAACCGCACCGGCACCTGCCAAACCTGCGCCTTCCAGCTCTGCCATGACACTACACTTTGGCAAGGCAGCAGCCCGACCCAGCTTCTTCGAGACTCCGGAACTTGAGGGCCGCGTCTCTCTGCTGACCAAAAGTGACAAGAGCCTTGGATCTCTCAAGGAGCACTACATCAAGTGGAATGACACTGACTATATGGACACTGCTAACTCCAGGAAGAAGAAGTTGGCTGAAGCTTCGGCCACTGGCAACCCTGCTGCTATACTGGCTGCCAAGCCCATTCCTATTGCCAGCGAGCTCCTCAGCATCCAGCAGAGACTTCACCTTCTGGCCGACGCCACCAACATAAGTGTTCTTCTTATGCATATCCCCAGTCCCCGAAAATGTCGGGTGTCTGGGATACGGACATCCAGGATTTTCAAATATTCTTTTGCACTTAGCTGTTTTCAAATCAACCGTCCGACATATCAGCTCGATTCGAGCTTCAAATCCTAGTCACCGAGGGCCAGGATAGGTGCGCAGCACCTGTGCCGGGTCTTTAAAAAATCTAAAATCTGATGCAACTTTCAAATCCATCTGACCAGCATATAAGCTCGATTCGAGCTTCAAATCCTAGTCACCGAGGGCCGGGATACGTGCGCAGCACCTATGCCGGGTCTTCAAGAAACGAACACTTGGTAGAATATTTACCTTAACAGATGTGCTAAACTTCTCTTATAACATTTCAAATCCCAAAACTTTTGTAGCACATGAACAACACACGCGCCGACCTGTATCATGATTTGGTCTGTGAACACCGGAAGTTATCCGACAAACACAGCAAGCTTCGCCTGAAACTGACCCAGAAAGGTAAACCTAGCCGACATACTATTATATGCCGGATTATTCTCCTCTCTTTTACTTCTCAATACACCTCTTGCCGGCACATCTTAATATGCCGACACATAACCTTTTACCGACATTTTGCAGCTGCTGCTGAAGAACAAGTCACCGAGCTTCTTAAGAGGGTGAAGGAGCTCACAGGTATGCCGAATCCTGCTATTCTCCAAATAAACACTTTGTACTTCAAATCCTTCAAATTCTTTCTTATTCCTCTAACTTCAAATCCTTTTGACTTCGAATCCTTGCAGATGAAAAGGCTGCACTGGAAGCACACCACCAGGACTGTACGCTCTCAGTGGATGTGGCCAAGCAGTTGGACGACCGGGATGCCGCCCACAAAGCTGAGGTGGAGCAGTTGAAGGGCCGAGTTGATGAGCTTCTGGAGGAGAAGGAACAGAGGGAGGGCCAACTTAAGAAAGCCCAGGAGCTGCTTGTCACTTCAGAGACCGACGCATCCAATGCCCACGCAGAACTGGATGGCTTGAAGGAGCAGGCCACCAAATGGGAAGTTGCAATTGCCTAGCTTAATGCCGAACTCGCCAGTAAGCTTCAAATCCTTTTCCCTTATCCTGCCCGACATACCATGATCTTTTCCGGCATAACCTTTACGCCGACATATACTCCTGCTGGTAACGTACTCTCTATTTTTCAGACATGTTTCCTGCTTCCATCGAAGACATTGAGAAGGCTCTGCAGGTGGATCGGGTGAACCGGAATGTTCCGGTTGACTCACCCAACTGGGACATGTCGGAACAGCTGGTCGCCCTACAAGCCCGGAAGAACGCCATGACATCCTATACTGAAGATCTTTTCCTTGGTGCCCAGGAGGCACACTCTGCCCTCTGGCCGGGACAAAGGACGCCCACTGACCCTGTTGATCTCAGCAATGATCTGCAGCTCTCCAAGGTTCGCCTCAGGCAATGGCGGGATTCCGGCGCAAGGGTGGGAGCTAATGAAGCTCTCACTTACTTCCTCTCATGGTATGAAAAGGCTGACTTGGAGACTCTGCGCACTGTGCGCGAAGGATCTATCTGGACCAAGGATCCGGAACATATCCGGCGTCGGCAGGAATTGGCCCACAGCTATGTGGATTATGCCGACACCGAAGCCTTTGTCCGGGACATCCGCGAGCCGGAGAAGGAGGCCGATGCTAAGGACGTCGAGGGCTCAGACTCCAGCCAGGATGAGGAAGAAACTGAAGACACCAACACCGAAGCTCCGGAGCAGGGATCTGCCCCGGCCGGAGGCGATGGTTCTATTCCCTCTGCTGGATCCGGCACTCCTGAAGCCGACATCTCCACTGCCACAGCTTCACCTGCCGGCGGCTCTGCCTCTACTCCTGCCTCTTGAACTTTGCATCAAAAACTTTAAGCTTTATCAGATCCCCGGTATGCCGGGTGCAGTTGTAAGATATACGTTTATTTCCCTCTGGTTTGCTACCTGAACAAGTTTTAACTTGGTTTGCTTGTTTATGAATGCCGGATCATCTTTTGGCTAAGTCACCGAGTTTGTTTTCCTGTTTCCCTAAGTCCACAACCTTGGCTACTTGTCTACCTCATTTGGCTTTTGACTTATGAGTCTCAAGGTTGCTTCATTAAACATACAGTACTTAAACTTTGAAACCTAGACTTCAGATCATCCGATACTCCCAATTTTTACTTTTGCAATAACATAAATGTCGGTTCGCTTGCTTTATCTTTCTTTAGCCATTTTACATGTGTAGACAATCTCCGGCATCTACTCTTGCTAGCCATGAAGCCGGGTTTCGGACAGCAGCTAAGTCGAAGAGCGGCCTTTGGTGCCGACACATTACTAGGCCGGCATAGGAAACATTCAAATCAAGCCAGCCGACATATAGATGAAAAACTGAATTTAAACAACAATATATACCGGAGACAGTGCCCGAACTCCTCGGGATGCCGACATTTCATTCACTAGTCTTGCGCCGGCATAAAGCGCCGGCACATAAAGCAAAATGAAAATACATACATTATGCTGCTCAGGAGTAAAAGGGACGGAGTAGGGCTATGTTCCATGGTCGCTTGGTTTCTTCTCCGGACCTGTCCACCTTGTCCTTCTTGGGGGCCTGCGCATCTATAAGATAGTAGGCATCATTGTGCAGAGCTCTGCTCACAATGAATGGCCCCTCCCATGGAGGAGTTAGCTTATGCCGGCCCGCTGTGCCTTGCTTTAACCAGAGCACTAGATCTCCCTCTTGGAATCTCCTTGGATTCACCTTCTGCGCATGATAGCATCTGAGGTTCTGCTGATATACTGCTGTTCTTGACAATGTTATCTCTCTTGCTTCTTCTAGCAGATCAACGTCATTTTCTCTGGCTTCTTTAGCCTCTTCCTCAGTATATAGCACCACTCTTGGTGCATCATGTATTACATCTGTTGGAAGCACAGCTTCTGCTCCATACACAAGGAAAAATGGCGTATAACCTGTTGACCTATTCGGAGTTGTCCTCAAACTCCAAAGTACTGCCGGCAATTCATCTAGCCAACATCCCGGAGTCTTCTCCAGTGGCTCTATCAACCGGGGTTTTATGCCGGATAATACTAGTCCATTTGACCTCTCCACTTGGCCATTGGTACAAGGGTGAGCGACCGACGCAATGTCTAGCCGGATTCCCACCTCCTCACAATATCTGGCAAATGGCCCTTGGGCAAAGTTCGACCCGTTGTCAGTGATGATGCTATGAGGAACGCCATATCTCAAGATTATATCTTTTAAGAACTTCACTGCTGTGTGGCCATCACACTTGCTTATGGGCTTCACTTCAATCCACTTGGTGAACTTATGCACCAGGACCAGAATATGGGTCATCTTTCCCCTTGCCGGCTTAAAAGCCCCGACCATATCCAGGCCCCAAACAGCAAAGGGCCAGGTTATCGGGATAGTCTTCAACGCTGATGCCGGCTGATGAATCTGGTGAGCATACATCTGACACCCATTGCATTTCCGGACCAAGTCTTCTGCCTCTTGCAGTGCCGTCGGCCAGTAAAACCCATGCCGGAATACTTTCGCCACTAATGCTCTGGATGAAGCGTGGTGACCACACTCCCCCTGATGAATTTCCCGGAGCATCTCCAGGCCTTCAGCAGATTCAACACATCTCTGCAACACTCCGGTGGCACTTCTCTTGTATATTTCCTTGTTTATGATGGTATATCCTTTGTATCTCCTTGTAACCCGGCGTGCCTCGGTTTCATCCGCCGGCACTTGACCATCCACCAAGAAATCCATGATAGGACGCGCCCATGAGGGCACTTCCCTGATAGTGAACACTGCCTGATCTATCTCCATCATTTCGACCGATACATAATCGATCTCCATGGGCCACGAAGTCCCCGGGACTGAGGGATCAGTCCCCGGGTATGCCAGAGCAGTCCCCGGGTATACCGGCACAACCTCTTGGTACATTTTGCCTTTGCCTTTATCTCTGCTCCGGAATACTGTACTCACTGCATATGTCGGCCCAGTCCCCGGGACTGAGAGAGCAGTCCCCGGGTTATCTGAACTGGCTCCGGCATCTATCTCCATCGGAACTGCATCCTCTGGGCTTGGCGGAACATATAAGGAAGATGACTCCGGCGAAGGCTTGATTGATGGCTTCCTCAGGTGTTCCAGCGAAATGTCGGGCGGGATTGACTCTCGGGAAGATCCTAACTTGGACAATGTATCGGCCGCTTCGTTCTGAGCCCGGGGGACATGCCGGAACTCACAACCCTCGAAGTAACCACTCAACTGCTGCACTAGGAAATGGTAGGATCCCATGTTTGCATCATGCACATCCCATATGCCGGAGCACTGCTGAATCACCAAATCCGAATCACCGAAACACATGATCCGGCGAATGCCTATGTCCTTAGACACCTTCAGGCCATGCACAAGTGCCTCATATTCCGCCACATTATTTGATGCTGCAAAATGAATCTGCAGAACATATCTTAATTGGTCATTCTTGGGTGAACTGAGAACTATGTCGGCACCCAAGCCGTGGATTGTCTTGGACCCATCGAAATGCATTCTCCAGTAATTTGCATCTGGCAATGGTGGCTCATATTGTATCTCGGCCCGGTCAATGAAGAAATCAGCCAATACCTGTGACTTGATTGTATCCCTCTTATCATACTGAGGTGTATATGGTGACAACTCTATTGCCCACTTGGCTATCCGGCCGCTGGCATCTTTGTTGCTTATAATCTCTGAGATAGGGGCCTTGGCCACTACCCGGATTGGATGCTCCTGGAAGTAATGCTTGAGCTTCTTGGCCGCCATATAGACACCATATGTCATCTTCTGATAGTGTGGATAGTTTTGCTTCGAGGTGGAAAGGACTTCACTCAAATAATATACCGGCCGCTGCACGGTCTTGCCTTCCTCTTCTCGCTCCACTACCACCACTGCACTGACAACTCTATTGGTCGCCGCTATATAGAGCAACATTGGTTCCCTGGGCATCGGAGATGCTAACACCGGTGCTGTTGACAACATCTGTTTCAACTCCTTGAAAGCAGCATCCACTTGCGTCGTCCAGACAAATGTGTCGGACTTCTTCATCAACTGATATAATGGCAAAGCTTTCTCTCCCAGCCGGCTTATGAAACGGCTTAAGGATGCAAGGCATCCTGTGAACTTCTGTACTTCCTTGAGATTTGTCGGTGGCTTCATTCTCTCTATGGCACGAATCTTGTCGGGATTTACCTCAATACCCCGGCTGGAAACCAGGAAACTGAGTAACTTGCCTGCCGGCACACCGAAGGTGCACTTAGCCGGATTCAACTTCATCCGGAACCTCCTCGGATTTGCAAAGGTTTCCCGGAGGTCATCTATGAGAGTCTTGTTCTCCTTGGTCTTTAAGACGACATCATCGACATATACCTGCACATTTTTATCTATTTGGTCATGCAAACACCTTTGCATACACCTCTGGTAAGTTGCGCCGGCATTTCTTAAACCGAACGTCATAGTGAGATAGCAGTAAGCCCCGTACGGGGAAATAAAGGATGTCTTTATTTGATCCGGCTCATACAAAGGGATCTGGTGGAAACCAGAATAGGCATCTACAAATGATAACAGTTCACATCCAGCTGTGGAATCAATCACTTGATCGATCCGAGGGAGCGGGAATGGATCTTTAGGACATGCCTTGTTCAAGTTGGTGTAATCAACACACATCTGCCATACTTTCACTATGGCGGGCTCATCCTTCTTCTTTTCCACCAAAACCGGATTAGACACCCAATCCGGATGCAGTACTTCCTTGATAAAGCCGGCAGCTAAGAGCCTGGCCACTTCCTCCCAAATTGCTTTCCTCCTATCATCTGCATTCCGCCGGAGCGGTTGCTTCACCGGCTTTGCATCCGGCCTTACATGCAGTGCGTGCTCAGCCAGCTCCCTCGGCACACCCTGCAGGTCTGAAGTAGACCATGCAAAGATATCCCGATTCTCACGGAGGAAGCTGATGAGCTCGCTTTCCTATTTGGGGTCCAAACCTGCGCCGATGAGAGCGTAGCGCTCCAGGAAAACCTCATCCAGAGGTACCTTCTTGACTTCCTTGTCTACTTGAAAAGAAGCACTGCCACCTGGGTTCATCATGCCCGGCATAGATTTGTCGGTCGCGACCGTTTCAGCAATTTCCACTGCTCGCTTGAGCCTCTTCTTCTCCTCTACAATGATCAGAGTCTCGGCCAGGTTAGACCCGGCTGTAGCACACGCCATCGAGCGTCTGTAATCACCGATGATGGTAATCACTCCTCTAGGCCCCGGCATCTTCATCTTCAGATATGCCACATGAGTAGAGGCCATGAACTTTGCCAATGCCGGCCTACCCAGCAACGCATGGTAAGGACTATCCAGATCCACCACCTCAAACATGAGGTTCTCCACCCTGCAATTATCCCGGTTGCCAAACATGACATCTATCCGGATTTTGCCCATCGCGCACAAGAGAGTCCCGGCACAATGCTGTGGAATGTTGTCTTGCTCGGCTCCAGCATATTATCCTTGATGCCCAACTTCTGCATCGTATCACGGTATATGATGTTGATGCTGCTTCCATTGTCGATGAGGACCTTGCTGAACCTCACATTGTTTGCCGGCCCGACGAATGTCGGATCCATCACCAAAGCATATCCGCCGGGGTTTGGCATGATCCTGGGGTGATCTGCCCTATCCCAGCCAATGGCCTGGTCAGACCAGTACATCAACTTCGGGACTGTTGACATAACGGCATTAACCTCCAAGCTCCGCCGGTACAAACTCTGCTTGTCCGTTCTTTCGGTCTCAAAGACCATGTAGCTCTGATCGTGCTCCTTGTATTCATTCCGGCCCGCTCCTGGGCCTCCGGCACAGTACTCCGGATTATAGCTCTGATCTACTTGATTTACGCCGGCATTTTTGGCATTGCTCTGGTTTCTGGGATTAACTAGCCTGGGCGGGACTGCAACTGTATTTGCACCTGTCAACGGCGATGGAGCTGCCGGGATAGGTGGTCTTGCCGGCCCAAAAGGACCTGCACGACCCGCCAATATGTCGTCCAGCCATGAACAGTTTCTGGTCAAATGATTCGCCGGCTTACCCGGCTAGAATGTATGAAACACACAAGACTTGTCCATGGCCAAACCCACTGTATACTTCAGCCATTGCTTCTTCTGGCCGGCGCCGCCGCCGGCATTCTTGTTGATCCAGACATTCTTTTTCTAGAATGGCTGTGCTTGCTGCTGCGGTTGTTGCTGCTGCTGAGGCTGCTGATAGCCCTCATATCTCGGACGCTGGCTACTGCCGGCGCCCCCTTGCTATTCCTCCACGGCCGCTACTTGTGCCGAGCCATACCGATAATCCGGCCGGTCATCTCTCCTCTTGTTCCGGTTATCAGGGCGATAGAACTGCCCCGGTCTCCCGGCGTTGTTATTGTTCCCCTGGGTCTGCCCCTATCCTTGTGAATCAAGGGTGGGCTGCATGGGATCTCCCAATGCATAACTGTCGGCAATCTTGATTGTTTCGGCCAATGTGGCAGGCATCTCCCTCTGAAGCTTTTGCCACAACATGGTGCCATGCCGGCACCCATGAGCGAACCACATGATGGCCTGCTGCTCCACAACTCCTTCGCAGGAATTGCGCAACGTGCACCACCTGGTCAGGTAGTCACGATCGGTCTCATATTCTCCTTGCCAGCAGCTAGCTAGTTGCTGCGGGCGGTTGGGTCTCTTGTAAGTACTGGTGAAGTTTGACACAAACTGCTCTTCAAAATCAACCCAGCCGTTGATACTTCTGGCCGGCAGATTATTCAGCCATATCCTGGCTGGTCCTTCAAGCATCTGCGGCACATATCGTACCGCCCATCTGAGGTTTCCTCCGGCGATGTTCACCGCAGTGGAGTAGTCCTCCAACCAATCTTCCGGCTTTGTACTGCCGTTATATGTCCTCGCGCCACGCGCGAGCTGAAAACAGTAAGGTACCGGCTCACCCATAATCCGGGGTCCAAAGCACATAGGACCCGGAGCTCCTTGTCTCTCCACCAATTCTGACTGGTGAATTCTGTCCAGCTTGAAGCGCGCATCATTTGCGGCCAAGGACCGAGGTCCGAGCCGGTACGCAATTGGACCCGCAATCATCTTTTGCTGTTGCTGCTCTAGCTGGTACTGCTCATTCTGCTGGCCTTGCTGATACTGCTGCTGCTGATATCCCGTCCTGGCCAGGGCGGAATTCCCATCATCTTCCCGATGTCTCGGCTGACCTGCGCCTTGCTGCTGCGCCGCACCTCTGGCGCCCTGTTGCTGACGCCGGGTAGCACTGTTACTCTGGCCACCACTGGCCGAGCCTGCTCCTTGCCCGGCCGGCACATTATGGCCGGCCTTCTTGCTGCCGACATTCTTGTCAGCTTGGCCGGCACTCTTCTGAGCTATCGCCTGCTTTCCGGCGACTGCCGGATCATACACCTGGATCTGCTTGTCCCGGTGGCCAGAGGTCACACTTCCGGCACGCCGGGCGCTTGGATGCGGGGACGAAGCTTGGCCCTTCGACTTCGCGCTGGCACCTCCTGCCGACACAATGTACTAGGATGCTCCGGCACCTGGGTTTGCCTTCTTAAAGGCCTCCTGCTGCTTGGTAGCTTCAGACAAAAGATGGTTAAGCCGGGCTTGCTGCTCACGCAGTGCTTCGCCGGATAAATTAGATAAGTCCTTAGCTACCTCTGCTGCTGCTCTAAGGTTCTTCACTGGCGAACTATAGATTACCTTAGGTATAGTACTAGTAGCACTATGACTCTTAGCCCTAGCATCTTTACCTAGTTCAGTGTTAAGATCTCTACCTCTAGTTCTAACTTCCTCTATCCGGCTAGGCCGGGTTACCACAGGAGTAAAACCATGGGCTGCCTCATACTCACGGAGTTACCGGTTAAACCGTTCGCACTCCTGATGCATGGCCAAGGCCTCGTCGACGAGGGCTTGGCGAGATCCCTCCAGGACCTCCCTTGTCTGCTCCGGATCATCGCCGGATCGCACCGGCTCAAGAAGCCGATCGATGATGGGGAGAAGCACCTGGCCCCTAGTCGGCACACCGGAAGTGCCGGCCAGGTTCTCTGCACGCTCCAACGGGGGACGCACCGACCGCTTGGCCTTCGGCGGCTCCGGGGGAGTATCCGCTGTTGCTGCTACCGCTTTGCCGGCACCATCTGCCGGCGGCACGGATGTGCCGGCCATCATCACCTCTGCCGACTCTACTGGGAGAGCGCTACGCCCAACGTGAGCCAGCAGATGCGACGGAGGATCCGCCGCCACCAGCTCCTTCTTCCTGCAAACCCTCTCAGTCCCCATGTACACCTCATGGGAACCGAAGGACATGATCCGGCCATCCCTGGGGAATGGCCGGCCGCCGAGACACCCGACGTTGCCGCTGATGAAACTGAGTGAGCCTAGCCTCTGGACAAGGCCAGAGACCACGCGCACCCCTGATGCCGCTATCACGGACCCCGTCCGAATGAAGACTCCGCCCAGCATATCGATCTGCCCCACGGTGGGCGCCAAATGTCATCGTGGTGAAACAACATATGCCATGGGATGGCTTAAATGGGGGCCGAACTAGATGCTGGAGGATTCGGGAGAGGGGAACGAGCTAAGAAGCACGACAGAAAGGAACAAAGATCTACCCAGGTTCGGGGCTCTCGTAAGGAGATAATGCCCCTACTCCTGCTCTACTGGTTGTATATTTGGATCGATGGAGTACACAACAGTGGGGCTTCCAAGCTCTCTGCGAGAGGAGGAAGATGAACTATGAACTGAGAGACTAAGGAGTGACCAACCCTTGGCTAGGGCTCCCTGTGCCACCTTATATAGTGATGGCCAGGGTTACAACGGTCACATACATGCATATGACACTGGCTATAGTCCAAATAGGACAAGGTGACGATGGCTGCCACCCTTGACTTTGCCCCTGATTGCTCTCGATGGGACTCACCATCCCGTACCTTGTACTTGCTTCGACTGTGACCTTACCACTGTGAGGTAAGGACTGTACGTTAGCACAGTGATAGTTGTTAGACCACCACTGTGCACCCTGTCACCATGATCCTCCTCCATACTTGGATGTTTCCTTCCTTGATTGTAGGGATATGACACCTTGGTTGACTTTTGTATCCCGGATATAGCCGTTGGCCATATCCTGGACCTATATGCCGGACCAACGACCCCCTACCTGGGTAGTCCGGCCTCCCTTGTTCCTGCATATTATATCAACAAAGTTAGGCCGGCATATCTACGCATACGCCGGCATACCTCTCCAAGTATCCCGGCTATACTGGTATATCTGAACACCAGCCGGGATACGCCTTATATGCCGGTCTGGCCGATACTCTTATATTCCGGCCAGACCCAACTTTGGCCAACCATCACCAAGTCAACTTTATTCCTTATATCTTTCTAGTCTCTTGACCCTACCGGGGGTCATCCCCCTGAAACTTAATAAGATAAAAACATCTATCAGTCCTGTCATAGCTTGGCAAAACATCATGTTTTATAAGGTTTTGTATATAAGTATTTGCGAGGCAATCTTTAACACAATGGAGATGACAACCACAAAGGGTGCTATTAATATCAACATCATTCATGTCTACCAAAGAAATCTTTCTAGATATCTCTTCACACGCCAAGAACAAAGTGAGCTCATCATGCTGATTGAGAGTAATCTTGTCATCATAATACAAACTTGCGGTACTAGAAGAGTAACTATTAGGGCTTGAGCATTGGAAATTAAAATGACCTATGTCATCGCAATGTTTACAAAGAAAAGGATAAAGCTTACAAACCTTTTTACCGAGCTCACCTATAGCCTTGTACCACATTCAGGTTTCTTCATTTCCGTGGTGGACACAATAGTCTTCCTTGTTGTGACTTTGTTCACAAGGTCTATGTACTCCACAAAAATTAACATGCTTATAGGAAATATGACTTTCAGAGGTTCGAGCATGTTTATTGCAATCATCAACGACAATATCACTTTCTATGCAAGTGTCCTTAAAAGGTTCATGATACACGTCCCCGTTTCCTTTAGGAATATCAATATGAGAAGCAAAGGCTTTAAAACAATCAATCATAATTTGGGGATCAAGACCATACTTAGCACTAAGCTCTTGAAAATTAGCAGTTTCAGCGAAAGACTTAATGCAATCAAACTCGTAATTCATACCTGATCCTTTACCTTTGTCGCTACCCCAACCTTCAATATTGTTTTGAATTGTTTCAAGTAGATCCCACTTGGTGTCAACATCCTTGCTTGTGAAAGACCCATCAAAGCATGCATCTAGATAGTCCTTGTAATATCCTGAAAGCCTTGCATAAAAATTATTAATAACAATATTACGGGGAAGATCATGAATGAGACATTTGTGCATTAGTGACTTCAATCTTCCCCACGCTTGGGCAATGCTTTCTCCCTCATGCGGATGAAAATTATAAATGTAATTCCTATCTTTATAAACCTCACTAGAAGGATAGAATTTAGAATAAAAGAGAGGTACAATTTCCTCCCAATCAATAGGTCGGCCATCATTCAGTGTTTTATACCATTCCGCAGCTCTTCCTTTCAGTGATAGAGAAAATAGCTTCCTCTTAACTTGGTTCATTGAAATACCTGCACACTGGAACACCTCGCATAATTCATGTATAAAGAGCAAATGATCACCATGATGGACAGTTCCATCTCCTAAATAGTAGTTATTCATAGCACGGTCGACAATTTTCATAGGTATTTTAAAAGGATGAGGAGCACAAGCATCATTAGAAACATCACATATGGGAGATAAAATATCATCAGAGCAAACTTTCTCCACTAAAGCTGGGGAACTAAAAATATCATGCTTAACAAAACCAGCTTCCCCAAGCTTAGACTTTTCTATAGCATTAGCAATAACGGTGTTCAAAGCATTCATACTAACAACACTATTAGCATGCAAATTAGGCTCCAAAGGTTTTTCAATTTTCTCTTCAAATCTAAACTCAGGAAAAAGACTAAAGAACTCTTTACTTTCCATTAGGCCTAACTAGTGAAAATAAAAACAAGAAACAAAAAGATATAATTACAGAATCTAAAGGAAATAACTTCGAGCACTCACACAGGAGGATGCGAGTACCTTTTACCTTACCTCCCCGGCAACGGCGCCAGAAAAGAGCTTGATGTCTACGCACGCGTCTGTTCTTGTAGACAATGTTGGGCCTCCAAGTGCAGAGGTTTGTAGAGCAGCAGCAAGTTTCCCTTAAGTGGATCACCCAAGGTTTATCGAACTCAGGGAGGAAGAGGTCAAAGCTATCCCTCTCAAACAACCCTGCAATTATGATACAGAAAGTCTCTTGTGTCCCCAACACACCCAATACACATGTCAGATGTATAGGTGCACTAGTTTGGCGAAGAGATAGTGAAATACAAGTAGTAGTGATAATTATGAGTAGTAAATGTAATCTAAAATAAATATCGCTGCAAGCAAACATGTAACAAAACTGAAAGGAAACGGTGTGCAATGCTTGGAAACAAGGCCTAGGGATCATACTTTCACTAGTGGATACACTCCCAACAAATATAACATAATTGAACCAATAGATACTATCATCAATATGCAACTCAAAACAATTCTCCAATGGAAAACGAACACTAATCATGCGTAGGGCTACGAAGTACTCCTCAAAGTCCGTATGTACCCAAACTAGATTGTCCCATACTATCACCGTGAACGCACTAGATGGTTCCAACAAACACCAACAATTCATAGAGACATTAACCAAAAAGATACACATGATGCGCACACTAGTCACCTTCACACCATGGTACAAGGTATCTCCAGAGATTACAAATATAAAGCACGGGAGTAGCATAATATCTGAATAATAACATCTACCAATTCAACTAGATACAAAGCTCACGATCACATAAAGATCACATCATGGGAGAGAGAGGTGAACCACATAGCTACCGGTAGAGCCCTCAGCCCCGGGGGAGAACTACTCCCTCCTCAACATAGGAGACATCAAGGTTGATGGAGATGGCGGTGAGGTCGATGGAGACGGCGGAGACGGCGATGGAGACTGATGGAGATGGCTCCGGGGGCACTTCCCCGTCCCGGCAGGGTGCCGGAACAGAGACTTCTGTCCCCCGAAATTCATCGGTGGTGGCGGCGGAGCTGCGGAACTCTTTCTGGGAATTTGCCGATTGTTTTAGGGTTTTCCGTCGGGAGGCTTTATATAGGTAAATGGGCGTCGTCAGGAGGCGACCAGGGTGGTCTCACCACAGGGGGGGCGCGGCCAGGGGCTGGGTCATGCCCCCTCATGGTGAGGCTGGCCCCTGGTCCCCCTTCGGCTCTCGTTCGGTCTTTGGTCCTCTTCCGGGAAAAATAAGACTTCTGGAACTTGTTTCATCCAATTCCGAGAATATTTCCTGTGTAGCTTTTCTGAAACACAAAAACAGCAGAAAACAGGGAACTGGCACTATGGCATCTTGTCAATAGGTTAGTTCCGGAAATCGCATAAAAATGCCACGAAGTGTAACGAAACATAAGGCAAATGGTGTAGAAACAAGCATGGAGCATCAAAAATTATAGATACGTTTGAGACGTATCAGCCGCATAGAAAGATTTTTCACAGAGTTCTGGCTATCCGCGATCCTTCCAGTGGCTCATAGCTTATCCGGTTGTTCGATCAATGATATGCTTTAGTTCAATGGGTATTTCTATAGCAAAGCAGTATATCCCTTGTGAACACAAAAGAATTTTCAGATATATGAAAATTCGAAAGTGAAATTCATATGAAGATTCTAAAGGAAAATTTATATGATCAACAAGAAACTCAAATAACAAATCACTCAAAAACACGGGAAGGGTTTATCAAAAATATTTTTGCAAGTAATCTTTTCAAACCATTTGGATTTTAAAACATTGTCTTCTATTCGGACAATGGTGATTCTTTAGAACCCGAGGTCCAGGGTCAAGTAAAACCTTCGAACTGCATTATCTTGCAGTTGTTAGGCAAGTTCACTCTTGCTTATATCTGTTGATTATTTTCAAAAGTATCAATTGAGTAGTATTTCATACCACTTGTATCAAAGTACTACTTCACTATGCCAAAAAGGCCTAGCAGTGACGGGCGTATTTTCCCGTACATTGATGATCCAGCCAAACACCGGTGATAACTAGCCACTGGTAATCGAAACCGCTAACGGCCTATTATGTATAGTTCCTTTCGTCCGTCAACTTAAGGTCCTTCATCTGACGAGCGACGCTAGGTAGCAAAATTCCAGTGGCGTACAAACAATGATTTGCACGTCAGGGATGTTCCTGATCTGACGAGTCATAACGCGAGCACACACGCATACTATTCCTATGACATGGAGAATTCCACATGGATAGTCATTAGTATGTTACCGTTGACACACTAGCTGTCAGCCCCACGTGTCATTAGCATGTCACTTCTGACGATTATGTTTCTAACGCACGCTGTCATCTGTATAGTATGACTAACATTCGTAATTTTCCTTTGCCATTGTGGGTAAGTGTTTAGTAGTGACGGTTCCCAATTTATGCTTGTCATTGGTTTACTTTACAGTGGAAAAAATGATAGATCATGGCTGCCGTATCAGTATGATCCCGACTGCCGTACGATCTCGGCTGCAGCAGGATCCCGATGCTGATGTATCATAAATGCTCCCTTCATACTTACAATTGTTGCCCAAGAAGTTCACAAAATCTTAAGAAAATATTACATCCAGTGCAATATTTGAGTCACATATGACATACTTCGAAGTTCGTAGCACATCAAATTAAGAAGTGTGAGAACATCACAGACGAGGGATGAAGGGAAACATGAGTAGATCATGCCGCATCTTCCCGCATCGTCACTGCATCAAGGGATGAAGGGAAACATGAGTAAATCATGCAAAAGGTAATTAAGGCCTAGTTTGGCAAAAAAAAGTATGTCTAAAACTGAAGTATTAAAAAACTATAGTATTGAGAGATCTAGAGTTGTTTTTCCAATACTTCAAAAACAACATGTTTTGAGAGATAATGAAGTAATAATACCATAGTTTTTAGTTACAGACAAACACATCAAAGTACTTGAAACTGTGGTATTTTCAGAAACTATAGTATTGATATAATACTTCATACTTTTCTAACAAACAGAGCCTAAACCTCTGCCTCAAAATATGTAAACATTGAGAAGACAAGTAGTTTGTAATAGATAATATTCAGCATGACATAACTGAATATGAATGAACATCCTTCCTACAAACTAGATATGTTCAGAACAGAAACTAGAGAGATTAGAAAAGAAAGCGTACCTATGAAATAGATCAGGAGTGCTTCGATCATTGAATTTTTTTAGGAAATCAGATCATCCTGCACAGATATATTTAATAATACAAAAACTGTGCGCAAAGTTTTCAGCTTCAAATAACAAATGTATTACATCATTGGTGCACAGATGCATATACTGACATACTGAAATAACATTAGTTTTTCTCACACCAGGAGTATGTACTGGACCTATGAAATAGATTATGAATGTTGTATATGTATGCTTTCAAAGAGGCAATCATTTGACAGAATATAAGCGGGATGGTGACAGCTCGTTGATCCATGCGTGCAATCGGTATCAGGATGCAAGGGTGGAAGTCCTTGTCCCAGATCACTTTCATCCAATGCATTTGCCACCGATTTATTCACTGTATCCTTGATATCAATATCATTCTCCTTGGATCTCCACATCCGTCTGGCAAGTCAGGGACTTTCAGTGAAACAATCTTTCCATGGAGCCTCAAACATGGTGGATCTCAGACCATGATGAGTATCCTTTCGGCCAAAAGCCATGTAGAGATGAGGATCTAGCCACCTATGTCTATCTATGTGTCGGTGCTCTAGGACAGGGGGGTCCCAGCACCTGTTGCTCGGCCCGATCCACGAAGAGAAAGGATAAGGACTCACCAAGCGGTGGCCGGACTGAGGCACTGCCGGTCGGTCGGCCACCGCTTGCCAGCGGCAAAGAGCCGTCCACAATCCCACTTGCGGGAAGAAGACTAAGACTGCCGTTGCTCGGGCTATAAATAGCTAGGGGCGTGGCATCCCTTCTCCCGCAGGAGGTGGGAGAAAGCCAGTGGAGAACCACGCAGAGCTGGGGGCGCCAATGGCATGGTGAAGGCAAGATTTTCTCCTACGACAAAACTTCTCGAAGATGTCGTGAGAGTTCCTCGACCGGCATCATCGAAAGCTCTGCCATGGCAGCATACCTTCGCCCTGAGCCATATCCTGGAAGGGTCCAGGAACGATACCTGCGGCAGAACCCTCGGCAAGCTATGCCCCCGGCAAGGCGTTGCCGAGCACTAGGCATCACCCTTCCCCTCTGTTGGGAAGGAGGAGGTGAAGGCCTCTCCCCCTTGCGGGGAGGGAAGCTTGTGAGAGAAGGTTTCTCCCCTAGCCGGGAGAAAGTGGCGTACCGGAGAAGGCTCGGGACCTATCCCACAGGACAAGCTCTCAGGACGCGTGGCGAGAGGATTCTGCCAGGATCTTCGTGTCACCCCCCGGGGACACGCATGGGAGATGCGCGGTGGAAGTCTTCTGCGGCGGACTTGCAGAAGACATCATTACCGCGCCAGGGGCAGTAATGATGTACTGGACCGGCTGGTCCAGTCCCATCGGCACAACGTGCCAGACAGAGCGAGAGGACAGCTCGGGGCCTAGCCCTACAAGGCTACGCCACCACTCAGAGCCGTGTGACATCTGTCACACATGGTATCCCCTTGAGTATAAAAGGAGGGCCAGGCCACGGTAGCAAGGAGCGAGACAAGGAGAGAAGGCAGAAACACAAGCAGAAGGGCAAGGAACAGAAGAGAAGCTAGGCTTCTGAGAGAGGAGCGTAGAGACCTACAAGATCTACATCTTGTGAGTCTCAGAGAGGTTCCATCTCCCAGATCCAAAGAGCTATCTCTTAGTTCATAGGAGATAGAGTATTGTAGGAGTAGATAGCCTTCTTCAGAGGTCGGACGCCTCCAGGCTCCACCTTTGACTCCCTTGTACACCTGCCGACGACATCTTCATCAACAAACTCAGACATGCTGGACGTAGGGTTTTACGCGAGATCCCCTCTCGTGGCCTGAACCAAGGAAAATCGCCCTATGTTTTTGTGTCTGCTCTGTGGAAAGGACGAGGACGAACCACCCGTGCACTTACCAAACAATCTAGGGGGTGCATCCCCCGGTGTCCGCGAATGCACCCGCGACATCTGGCACGCCAGGTAGGGGCGCGGTGTTCGTCTTTGTCAGCTTCTTTGACCTCTGCTTCGTCGACGACTCCATCTCTCCTGTCCCTTTTGGCCATGCCTGAGAGGGGAGATGGTGTGGCCTGCCCGGCCGCCTCGCCCGACGAGGGGCGGTGGGTGCCCCGCCCCGTTGCTTTGGCGAGGCAGCGCGCTCAGGAGGCGTTGAGGCATGCCCCTGTTTCGCCCTCTGTGGCTGTTGCAGAGGCGCCACCCCCTGAGCCAGACGCTGCCTCACCCCAACGGAAGGGTGGCGAGGACTCCGCCGCAGCGGAGCCTCTCTGAGGCGAGGGAGGCACCGCTGGCCGCGAGGATGCTGGAGGGGCACGCGCTTCGCCGCCCACCCAGCTGAAGGCTCTGTGCGCTGTGAGCGCTGGCACCGGCCCGATAAGGGAAGAAGGAGGGCCAATGGTGGAACGGTGGTGGCTCGTCACCCTGGCCTGGCTCTCCAAGGAGTGAACAACCTTGGGGAGGCCTTGGCTGCCATTTGCTCCCTCGCTTATTTCCCTCCGATGCCAGGGGATCCTGCGTACAAGCTTTGGGAAGCGCACCTCCAGGAGCTGTCTGGTTATGTGCACCGTTATCCTGCTATGGAGCGGCGCGGCCCCTCCCCTCTCGTCCGAGAGATTGGGGGAGCGCCCGCACCTGGCGATGGGGCTGCCAACACCACGACGCATAGGGGTGCCGCGGGGCTCGCCTTGGCCTGTCCCGCCCAACCTACCGCCGCGTTGCCCCAGCTAGCAACACCTGTTGTGGTGCGGGATGGCCTGCCCTGATGACGGAAATCCCCGCGGCAGCAAAGGCGGGTGTTGCGGTCATCACCTTGCATCGCCGCAAGGAGAGCCATGGTGCTGCCGTGCGCCATCAACAAGAGCGACACGGGCCTGCCCAGGGGGATCAAACCCCTTCGGGTGTGGCGCCTATTGCCACAAAGAAGAGGGCGAGCAAGTGGGCCCCGGAGAAGCCCCTAGCTGTTGAGCCAGGACCCGTCGCTGCAGCGGGAAGAAGATCTGGGGCCAGCGGTCCCGTGGGCATCGCCCCGGAGCCACCCCCCGAAAGTGGTTCCCTTTGCATGAGACAAGCCACCACGACATCACGGCTTGTCGCTACATCGGACATCTGGTGGAGATCCGCAGGGAACGCCTTGCAAAGCATGCAGCCGAGGTTTGTTGGTCGCACCCAAAGAAAAGGAGCCGTTATTACTATATATCGCCGCCACGCATCAGGTGGTAAGCACGGTGCTAGTGGTCGAACAAAGTGAAGAGGGGAAGGCGCATGGAGTCCAACGTCTGGTGTACTTTCTAAGCAAGGTACTATCACCATCGAAGCAGCGTTACCCGCACTACCAAAAAATCGCATACAGTGTGTTCACGACAACACAAAAATTGCGACAATACTTCGTGGTTCATCCAATAATAGTGGTTAACGAAGCTTCACTGTCAAACATACTGAACAACCCTGAAGCAACAAGACGTGTCTCCTTGTGGGGGATCGAACTTTCTCCTCTAGACATCACGTATGAGAAGAGGAAGGCCATCAAATCCAAGGTTTTGCCAGATTTTACAGCAGAGTGGTTAGAGTTGCAAAACATGGGACCACCTAATCTGTCAAGTGTTTGGACAATGTACTTTGACAAACCAAAGAGATTCGAAGGAGCTGGAGTAGGGGTAGTATTAATATTGGCACAAGGAGATAAGCTAAAATATGTGTTAAGGATGAGTTTTCCGCAAGCTTCCAACAATGAAGCCGAATATGAAGCTCTGTTGCACGGAATGAAGATGGCTAAAGCGTGCGGTGCAACTCGACTAAGGATATTTGGGGACTCAAATATCGTGGTTCAGCAAGCGATGAATCATTGTGATGCTATCAGCGACAACATGACCACGTACCGGAATTTGTATTACTATCTAGAAGGAACTTTTGACGGGTGTGAAGTATCACACATCAGCAGGACAAGCAATGAGGAAGCCGATAATATGGCAAAAATCGGGTCTCAACGTTTACCTGTACCACCAGGAGTTTTCTGGGAGGAAATCGTAGAGAGGTCAAGAATACAAAACTTCGAGTTCCAGCAAACAAGCTTAGCATGAAACAGCGGTCTCGGGGCTAACAAAGTAGCAGCATAAGGCACAACAGAGCCAGAGGATGTCATGATGGTCGAAGTAACCTGGATGCAGCCATATCTAGCTTACATGATCAATAAGACACTACCCAAAGATGTGGTAGAAGCATGAAGGATAGTACGACGGTCTAAAGCTTTCATAGTGGTGTAAGGGAAATTATACAAGAAAACTATAAAACACGTCTTGCAAAGGTGTGTCACCCCGTAAGAAGGGCGGGTCATATTAAAAGATATCCATGCAGGAGTTTGTAGTCATCACTATCGTGGTTTCATCAACAGATCTGCCATAGGGGTAGGTGTATGGCGGTTTGTGGAAGGGGGTGAACACGGCAGAGCGATCCGGGACGGTGGTAGCACGAGTTTACCCAGCTTCAGATCCCGCAACGGTGGCGAGACCCTACGTGCTGCTATAATTCACTATATGGCAACAAGTGCTCGATTACAATGATGAGGTTGGCTGTTTCGCTATGCGATTGGCCATAAGTCTCAGTTGTTGCCCCTCAAGGGCTTCCCCACGCCGGCTTATAAAGACGCCTGGCGTGGGCTACACGGTGGTACCAGAGCGGATACAACTTGGAGTCCTAGAATAAGTCCTATGCGTGTACTACAAGGCAACCCGCCATGGGTCTGTCTCCGGATCCGCCATAAGCTCCAACGTCTAGTACCGCCATGGTCTCTCCAGCAACTGGGCCGCCCGGTAGGCAATCCGCCATACCACCCTGATGGGCCACCCGGGCTTGCTGGTTTAGGACTACGTCGCTGGTATACCCATTTGGTATATCCCCAACAGTAGCCCCCAGGGAACTTCAAGATCACCATCTCCATCCGCCATGCCTTGTTTTTGGTGAAGTCCATCCGCCATAGCTCGTCTTCTGTTCTGCGTCTGGATGGCGGTTCTTGATGTTCCTCTTTTCTCCATCTATCAATCCGCCGTAAATAGCGGATCAAGCGACGTAGTTTTAACTTAGCGAGATTTCCGGGATCCGTTGGATCATACCATAGAAATCCGCCATAAATTTCGGCACGTAGTTCCTTCTAGGGCAAGATTCACAGTGCATGCACTATTTTACTGAAGTTACTTTTTTACCCCGGACACGTGTCGCTGGATTAGGGTTTCTACGATCAGGACGAGCGGTTGCAATGGTGGGCACGAATCTCGAGGTCCAAGGCCTATATATACCCCGGCCTCTCACGCCCGGCCGGTCACACCTCATTCTCCCCCCACGCTCTCTCTCTCTTCAGCGCCTCCACGAGAGCTCCATCATCTCCGATGAGCCACCGCAGGATTTCCTCGCCGCCGATGGCTTTTTCCGCTAGAACAGTTCACCAAGAACTTCATGTATGCCATAGCGGGATCCAACCTCCGTTTGCTGCCATGAACCCCGGATCTCCTTCCTGCCACCCTTCCGAAGCTGAGGAGGAAGATTCCCCTCTGCAGCAATCAGCTCAGGGTGCGCATCCCTTAATGGCGGATTCGTATCCGGAGGATATCACATCCGAGGCTGAGGAGGAGATGGCAGGAATGACCACAGAAGAGGCTGCGGACAAAGAAGTGGATGGCGAAGCCGAAGAAGAAGAGCAAGATGACAGAGCTGAGGCCGAAGAAGAGCAGATTCCCCATAACCTCCATGGGTACTGGGCAAAATGCCATGTCAAGGACGCTCATGTCCAAGCTTTGGAGAACGAGGGCACTGTGGCTCCCCAGGCAGAGTGCCACTGGCGGACTGACTTCAAAGCCCCAGTGCCAGCCCCTAACTCCACCGAAATCGTGATGCTCAAATCTCACGTGGAGAGTGGTCTCAGTATGCCGCCATCTTCTTTCTTCACAAATCTCTTGAAGTTCTATGGGCTGCAACTCCACCATATAGCCCCAAACAGCTTGGTGTCTGTAGCGGGATACGCGGCCTTGTGCGAAGGATTCCTTGGAATTCGTCCCAGGGTAGACCTCTTCCAGCTCTTCTTCTCTGTGCGGGCCAATTACAAGGATGACGGATTCCTTCGAACCTGTGGAACAATATGCTTTCTTCCACAGAGATCAAAAGAATACCCCTTCATCACGCCTCTGGATTCCGCCATAGGATGGAGAGGGTCCTAGTTCTACATGGCGGACAAGCTTGTGCCATCTCAAACCCACGGCCTTCCTTCTTTTGAGAACATAGCAGCTCAGCCCCGCGACTCCTGGAAGCCCGTCAACGACGAAACCTCCACCCCTTACGTCAAGCTCCTGGCACGGCGGATTGCCAAGCTATCCAAAGATGGTCTGAAAGGAATCGATACAATCAACTGTTGGATATCTCAGCGGATTCAGCCTCTACAACACCGCGATAGCCTAATGCACGAGTATACTGGTGCAAATGATGGCATGCGTTATTCAGACAAGGAGCTAGACCCTAAGGTGGTCGAGAAGTGCATTCGCTCTCTTATGAAATCTCCCAGGAAGAAGCCTTTGAAATTTGGCATGGCAATGTTTGAGAATGGCAGCTGCCCTCCGGTAAGTTACTTTTCCGCCATAGCACTTTATGATACCTTTGCACTTCACGAGAACTGATGTCTTTCTTTTATCAGCTCAAATCGCTTGGTCCTGCGCACTTTGCTCATCCCCTTCGCCGCTGCAACTCAAAGCCTACCGCTAAGGAGGAAGTAGTTCACTCCAGCGGAAACAAAGAGGAGATGGCGGGGGACATAGATGACATAGCCCGCACGGCTAAGGCGAAGGTGGTCACCAAGAAGCGGGGAAGTAGCGCGAAACCTCGTGGTGGTGGCGGGAAATCTACTGATTCCCGCCGTTTCGAAGCTCAACGCAGGGCGGAGCTAGAAACGTCATCCGAGAATACCGCTACCATCAACCTGCCAAAGTCAAGGTAACCGTCTATTATTTCTTCATTGTTGTTTTATTGTTTCGCTAATCCCCCTTTTGCTTAGAAGGAAGAAGCCTGTCGTTAAGGAACCGCCATCCAAGCGAACCAAGCCCTCCCCTGCTGCTATCCCGCAGACCCCTGATGCACCAATTCCCTCCCCTACTCGTAACGATATTGATATGGAGGATGCCGGTGTCAGTTTAACTCGATGCCAGAAGCCAACCCAACGACTAAAGCTACGGCTAATGATGTCGTCCAAAGTGAAAAGGCTTCTGACTCGTTTCAAGGTCAGATGGCGGATGCTTCGGCGGGGGGCAGTTTGTTTTGGAAGCAGAAGCAACTTGAGATTGTCAACCTTATCACCAGCCAAGAAGATGCCAGCAATCAGCTATCCAGCGGTATTGTCGCTTTTGTAGAGAAGACAACAACCATGAAGAAGGTATGTACTCCCAGTAGCCCCCGAGCGCCATGGCGGATTTTCATAGATGATCCGCTATGGAGCTCTAAGAGAAACTACTTTAAACTTTTGCATAGTATAGCCCCCGAGCGCCATTATATCATATGGTGCTCCTTAGAGAACTTTTAAATTTTACACTAAGTAGCCCCCGAGCATTACGGAGAATAACTATCCGGCATAAAGCTCTTAAGAAGACAAAAATCATTATGAGTAGCCCCCCGAGCGTTATGGCGGATGGCTATCCGGCATAAAGCTCTAAGAGTGACTAAAAAATCATCGTGAGTAGCCCCCGAGCGTTATGGCGGATGGCTATCCGGCATAAAGCTCTAAGAGTGACTAACACTTCATATCGTTTTGCCAGAATTACAAGAAAGTTGTGGAGGACCTGGTCCAGGTCGTCAGCTCGCAGGAGAAGGAGCTGGCGGAAAAAAGTGCTCTTGTGGCGGACTTACAGTAGCACCTCCAGAACAGCGGTAGTTTTCTTTTGTCTTGGACAAGTTTAAGTACCTTTATGCTATCCGACCAATACTGTGCTGATACTTCCGCCATGCAGATGCTGCCAAGCTTAAGTCCACACTTGAGGGGGTGGAAAAGGGCCACGCTATTGCGATGGAGGGGCTGCAGCAGCAGCTCCAAAAATCATTGGCCTCGAATACCCTCCTCGAAGAGCAGCTGAAGGACCAGGAATGCCAGAACCTGAAGAAGGACAAGGAGATAGAGGATCTCCGCAAAGCCGCTGCCAAATTTGAACAGCGGCGAGATGGCTTTAACGAGCTCCTTGATCACTTCCAGAAGACCTTGCTAGGTATCAATGGCTCTCCATACTGCGTAGTTTGTAGTGATGTGTTATGCCGAATGTGACGCCTTGCTTGTTTCCGCTATGCAGCGACCCTGGATCAAGGCGAAGTGGATTCCGCCGCAGGCTTGCGCATGGCCACTGACGCAGCGAAGAAGGAGCTAGATGGCCTTCACAACGCTGGACGTCAGGCATGCGGGAGTCTGCAGATAGCGGGCTCCACTAGCCTCTCCGCCATAGGGCTCACCAAGAAGCTGCTGCTCGTGCCTGGGCTAGTGGCGGACTGGAAGCAGTCTTCCGCTCGGGGTGGTGCCAGAACTGCCTTAACTTTAGCGAAGGCTCACTACCCCGAGCTGGACCTGGACTTGATCACCTCCGGCATCCCAGATAGTGGCAAGGACGGAGCACCGTTGGACGAGGCCACCATCCGGCAGAGTGTGCTGGGATACGATCAGCTGTGTGCCCTGGGCACCTGAACGTATACTACGAGGCATACGATCTGCCGGGGTCTCCAAGCCAAGCTTCGGCGTCGGTCTCTGCAGCCACCACTGGCGCTGATGGCGGTGATGAAGTGTCCTCTGGAGTTCCGCCAGTCGTTTAAGCTATACCCTGCAATGTGGCAGGAGAAAAAACAATTGCATCAATTCGGCCCGTGAGTGGGTCTGTAAGTTAAACTATTAAACTATGTGTATGCTCTGCACTGTGCCTGATCTGCTTGTGGCGGATCAGTGAATGCTTTTGAACTTGTGGCACAGTTTTTATTAAGTGGTTTTATGTGCAAAAAAACTGCCAGGCCTATTTTTATGCAACTTGCAGTTGTTTGACATGCTCAAAAAACAACACTTTGAAATTTTTCACGCGTAGGATTATGCGATCCGCCATCCGGCTCTTTGTGCTTGACTTTTCATGAGATGGCAAAATCTTCGCATGAACAATCCGCTAGGGCGACGATACTTGATAGCAACCGTCCAAAACCCTTAGCAGATGGCGGCTTAGATCGTCAAAAAGTCACTACTCAGGAATCCACACAAAGAACATTAGATGGAGATCAAAACATAAATATGCTATGCAGACCGTTATGGCGGATTTAAAAAGACGCAAGTGCAAAGCACAATTGCGCAAAGGTCCCATATGATCTAAATGAACAATAAAGGAGGTAAAAGACGCAGAAAAAATCAAGAGTGAACCAAATGCTTTATTTCATTGATCATATAGAGGTGCCTATTACAAAGCTAGGTAAGTGCTAAGTGTAGAAAGGACGTAGCTATGCGATGTTCCATGGACGATCTGTTTCGTCGTAGATATCGTCAGGGTCTCTTCGTTTGCGCTTCTTACTGGGTCGCTTATCTAGCTCGCGAATATCAACGAGGTAGTAGGAACCATTCAGTAGAGCTTTGCTAATGATGAAGGGTCCTTCCCAAGGCGGGGATAGCTTGTGCGACTTCTGTTGTTTGAGGCGTAGCACCAGGTCCCCCTCTTTGAACGAGTGTTTGCGAACTCGCCGGCTGTGATAGCGGTGGAGATTCTGCTGTAGATGGCGGATCGCTGGGCTGCTAGGTCTCGTTCTTCTTCTAGCAGGTTGCTACTCGTGTGATGGCGCCAGAAAAGACTGTGGCGTTTAGTTGACGTGGGAGCAGTAAGTCCTTGTGCGTGGTGATGACCAGCCCGTTGGGAACCCCAAGAGGAAGGTATGATGAGTGTAGCGGCTAGTTTTCCCTCAGTTAAGAAACCAAGGTTTATCGATCAGGAGAAGAAAGACGATGACGACTGAAGGTGTTTGTGGAACCTGCACACACACAAACAAATACTTTGTCCCCAACTTGCGATGAGGTTGTCAATCTCACCGGTTTGCTTGAAACAAAGGTTATGAGTGTATCGAGTGGAAAACAGTAGTAAAATGCGAGTAAAGTAAACAGTGCGGGAAAAGTAAACAGGTGATTGCAATATGATTAAAATAGGACCGGGGTCCACAGTTCACTAGTGGTGTCTCTCCATAGATAAAATAACATGCTGGGTAAACAAATTACAGTTGGGCAATTGATAGAATAAAGATAACGTGATATGTCAAGAAGATCACTATGAGATTTACTCTGGGCATTACAACAAAATACATAGACCGCCATCCAACTGCATCTATGACTAATAATCCACCCCCGGGGATATCATCCGAACACCCTAGAAGTATTAAGTTGCGAACAACAGATAATTGCATTAAGCAAAGTGTGTAATGTAAACAAAGCATATGCCCTTGAGCATATGAATGTTGTTTTCTCCCTAGTAGCAACAGCACATCTACCACCTTAGAGGTTTCTGTCACTCCCCCAGGTGAAATAGAGACATGAACCCACTATCGAGCATAAATACCCCCTCTTGGAGTCACTAGCAACTACTCTGCCAAGATAGCTACTAACAATGGAGAGCATGCAAGATCATAAACAACATAGAGATAACAAAAGATATAATTCAGTACAGCAACTTAATCATAAACACCAATATTCATCGGATCCCAACAAACCAACATCATAGTATTACATAACGGTGATCTCAATCATGTAGGGCAGCTCATGAGATCTAAACATGAAGCACATGGTGGAGAAGACAACCAGCTAGCTACTGCTATGGACCCATAGTCCAAGGTAGACTACTCACTCATCGCTCCGGAGGCAAGCATGGCGATGAAGAAGACCTCCGGTGGCGATTCCCCTCTCTGGCAGGGTGCCGGGAAGAGCTTCTGGACCCTCCCGATCTTTGGGTCGACGGCGGCGGTGGATCGCGATGTATTCTGGAAAACTGATCGGGCCTTAGGTTTTTCTCGTCAGGGGGTATATATAGGCGAAGGGACGATGTCAGAGGAGGGACCACGCCCCCTCACACGGGGCTGGCGCGGCCAGGGGGGTGGCCGCGCCGCCCCTGTGTCTGGGGCCCACGTGGCCCCACTCCGTCAGGTCTTCGGATGTCTGGAAGCTTCCCCGTGAAATATGACTTCAGGAACTTGTTTCGTCCAATTCCGAGAATATTTCCTGTGTATCACTTCTGAAACACAAAAACAGCAGAAAACAGGAAACTGGCACTGTGGCACTTCGTTAATAGGTTAGTTCCGGAAAATGCATAAAAATGCCACTAAGTGTAACGAAACAATATACAAATGGTGTAAAAACAAGCATGGAGCATCAAAAATTATAGATACGTTTGAGACGTATCAAGCATCCCCAAGCTTAACTCCTGCTCGTCCTCGAGTAGGTAAGTGATAACAAAGAATAATTTTTGAGGTGACATGCACCTACACAATCTTGATCACATATGTAAGCATTGTTGAGCTGGGATCAATAGAACTTAAAACATGGGCATGAAGATATAATCATGACAATAAGAACTTAGCAACCATGTTGTAAACATGCAAATGAACACAAACAAAAGATCATGATAATGAAACAATGAAAGTCAAACGTGTGTTCAAATCATAAGGAAAAACATACAAATGGTTTTCAGCTTGTCCTTCAAAGAGAGCAAAACATAAATGCATAGGACACCTCAAAGTTTAAGAGGGCGACTAGATACAAATAATTTAGGAACAAGTGAAACCAACAATATGAGTCAATCAATGAACTTTGGGACAATGCATATCACACTAAGAATGACAACTATGCTCTCTTAATGGTGCATAAAGAAAGAAGGTGGTGACTCAACATAAAAGTAAAAGAAAGGCCCTTCGCAGAGGGAAGCAGTGATTTAAGCATGTGCTAGAGCTTTTCATTTGTAAAACAGAGAGATAAAACTTGATTTTGAGAGGTGGTTGTCTTTGTCAACGACTGGCAATGGGGTTCTTACTATCTTCCATACAAAAATAAAGCAAGTTTTTGAGAGAGAGATTGGCACTCTTGTGCTCTTTTTATAAAACTTGGCACTCCTCCCCACCTTTTCCTTTCACATACCATGGCTAACCGATTCCATCGGGTGCCCACCAACATTCACATTCATTGGAGGAGTGCCTTTTTTCTTTCTTTTTTCTCTTTTTTTTTCTTTTTTGGAATAAGCAATATGGAAGATAGCAAATCCGACCACTACGTCCCCATGAGCTGAAAACAGTGTCACAAAACGAGAAGTATTTTGAAGGTTTTTGAAAGGTAGCACACAAAATTTTTACTTTGGAATGGCTTACAAATACCATGCATAGGAATTTATAGTGGACACAATGGCAAACTTTGGCTTTTAGGAGTTGGATGCATGAGTAGAGCTCATACTCAGTACAAGGCGAGGGCTAGCAAAAGACTGGGAGCGACCAACTAAGAGAGCAGTAATGGCCATAATCATGCAAAGCGACAAAGCGACATTAAAAGAAGCATACGATGGCATCAAAAGTCAAAAACTAAATGATCATGAAGGCTAATGGCGACTTTGTAAGAGTCTAACATGTGTGAGCATGCGCCAAGTCAACCCAAATAAAGCATCAAGGAGAAAACCAAAATAATGCTTCCATACAATAAAAACAACGCATGATTTTTTCAAAGGCTCATTAAGCAATCTCAGTTATTTGAGACAAGTCATGCTACAGCAAAACCACTAAGCATACTATCAAAAAGACATCAAGCCTGACATGAAAAAGCCTAAGCCGCAGTCTACACAAGCTCCTTCTTGTACCACTATTTTGCACAAAGCTTTTTCTCTTTTCCAACACCATTTGAAATTTTTATAAACACCTCTTTTGATGAAAACCAATGAAGACCAGAGGCAAAAAATACACCTTGATGAAAATATATGACAAGATCTGAATGCAAATCAAGGCGAAAACAAAAACCAAAAGCAGTAGCAGAAAAAGTAGAACACTCGATTTTTAATAAGAGTGAAAACTAGAGCGTTCTTTGCAAATGAAAACGAGTACATCTCCTCCAAAGGAAATTTGTTGGGGTCCAACCATTTATTGCAGCAAACAAACAAACTAAACAAACTAAGAAAACTAAAACAACTGACGCTCCAAGAAAAACACATAGTGCATGAAGCAATAAAAATATAGTGTTTTGAAAGGTGACCTGATTTTTGCCGATGAAGAAGGGGTGCCTCGGGGGCATCCCCAAGCTTTGACGCTTGTACTTCTTGGATATTTCTTGGGGTGATGCATGGGCATCCCCAAGCTTGAGCTTTTGTCCATTCTTCAACTCATCTCATCATTCTCCAATCCCTACACTTGAAAACTTCCTTCATACAAAACTAAACACAATTCTATTAGCAACATTAGTGTAAGCATAAAATATATTCAACCTCTTTTAGCTTCAGGTTTCAACCCAAAACCACCACATATAAAGTATATACTACTGTATCAACTTCCACAAGAGTTCCATGATAAAAAATAACTCAAAAGAAAGCGATAAAGTGGCAAAAACAAATATTGGCAGAAATCTATCAAAACTGGACAGCTGACAAAGGACGAATTTTTTAGGGATTTTCCGTTGCTCAAATAAAAAAGTGTTCAACTAAGAAAAGTTTGGATATAACCTGGGGCATATGAACAAGAAATCGCAGGTCCAAAAGATAAACAGAGAATTTTCACGAATTTTTACGGTGCAGCACCGAAAACAGTTTCAGGACAGCAATAACCCCAAATCTTTACCTCACTCAAATTAGAGGCTTCTCTTGGCACAAAAACGAAATAAACAAGATAAGGAGCGGTCATTACAGTAGTAATGACTTCCAAGACTCAAATAAAAGAAAAAGTACTGAAAAGTAAACAATGGGTTATCTCCTAAGAGTGCTTTTCTTTAACGCCTTTGAGCTAGGCGCAGAAAATTGCGAATCAAGTAATATCAATAGATGAAGCATCAAGATCAACAGAAGAGGTCTTATCAATAAGGCATTGTATTTCACCGACATAAGTTTTTGAAGACCCTTGGTGATCATGCTTTGGTACACTATTCTCATCAAAAAGATTTTCAGGACAAATCCAGGCAAAATTGTTTTCGAAAGCATCATTCAATCCCAAAAGCTTGCAAGGTATAGGTATTTCGGCCTCTTTATCATTTATAGGAGAACCGAGTTTATTAAAACGTTTAAGAACCTTCCTAGCTTCAGCAACGACATCCTTAAATTCTAGGCGCAGAGTTTCCAAGATAAAAGCTTTCTTTTCGGGATCCTTAATTTCATGAAGCTTAAGGAACATATATTGCATAAAAGGATTAAGACTAGCAAACCTAGCTTCTAACATGTGAACTAAATGAGCAGAAGCAACTTCATAACTAGGAGCTAACTCAACCAAAGACTTTTCCTCAACTTCCTTATGCATACTAATGTGATTAAAGAACTCCCCAATGTTACTTTTGCCAATAATCGAACCACTCCCTACAGAGAGGTCCTCCAGAACGAACTCAGGGAACAACATGATAAACTAAAGTAAAGAAATAACAACTACCAAGGATTCTAATTTTTTGGGTTTTTGATATAAAAAGCAATGCAGGTAAAATAAAATAAAGTAAAGCAAAACAAATAACAAAGTAAAGAATGTGTGTGCGAAGAACTCCCCTCGCAGAAGTCTTCTCTCTTCCCCGGCAACGGCGCCAGAAAAGAAGCTGCTACTCGTGTGATGGCGCCAGAAAAGACTGTGGCGTTTAGTTGACGTGGGAGCAGTAAGTCCTTGTGCGTGGTGATGACCAGCCCGTTGGGAACCCCAAGAGGAAGGTATGATGAGTGTAGCGGCTAGTTTTCCCTCAGTTAAGAAACCAAGGTTTATCGATCAGGAGAAGAAAGACGATGACGACTGAAGGTGTTTGTGGAACCTGCACACACACAAACAAATACTTTGTCCCCAACTTGCGATGAGGTTGTCAATCTCACCGGTTTGCTTGAAACAAAGGTTATGAGTGTATCGAGTGGAAAACAGTAGTAAAATGCGAGTAAAGTAAACAGTGCGGGAAAAGTAAACAGGTGATTGCAATATGATTAAAATAGGACCGGGGTCCACAGTTCACTAGTGGTGTCTCTCCATAGATAAAATAACATGCTGGGTAAACAAATTACAGTTGGGCAATTGATAGAATAAAGATAACGTGATATGTCAAGAAGATCACTATGAGATTTACTCTGGGCATTACAACAAAATACATAGACCGCCATCCAACTGCATCTATGACTAATAATCCACCCCCGGGGATATCATCCGAACACCCTAGAAGTATTAAGTTGCGAACAACAGATAATTGCATTAAGCAAAGTGTGTAATGTAAACAAAGCATATGCCCTTGAGCATATGAATGTTGTTTTCTCCCTAGTAGCAACAGCACATCTACCACCTTAGAGGTTTCTGTCACTCCCCCAGGTGAAATAGAGACATGAACCCACTATCGAGCATAAATACCCCCTCTTGGAGTCACTAGCAACTACTCGGCCAAGATAGCTACTAACAACGGAGAGCATGCAAGATCATAAACAACATAGAGATAACAAAAGATATAATTCAGTACAGCAACTTAATCATAAACACCAATATTCATCGGATCCCAACAAACCAACATCATAGTATTACATAACGGTGATCTCAATCATGTAGGGCAGCTCATGAGATCTAAACATGAAGCACATGGTGGAGAAGATAACCAGCTAGCTACTGCTATGGACCCATAGTCCAAGGTAGACTACTCACTCATCGCTCCGGAGGCAAGCATGGCGATGAAGAAGACCTCCGGTGGCGATTCCCCTCTCCGGCAGGGTGCCGGGAAGAGCTTCTGGACCCTCCCGATCTTCGGGTCGACGGCGGCGGCGGATCGCGATGTATTCTGGAAAACTGATCGGGCCTTAGGTTTTTCTCGTCAGGGGGTATATATAGGCGAAGGGACGATGTCAGAGAAGGGACCACGCCCCCTCACACGGGGCTGGCGCGGCCAGGGGGGTGGCCGCGCCGCCCCTGTGTCTGGGGCCCACGTGGCCCCACTCCGTCAGGTCTTCGGATGTCTGGAAGCTTCCCCGTGAAATATGACTTCAGGAACTTGTTTCGTCCAATTCCGAGAATATTTCCTGTGTATCACTTCTGAAACACAAAAACAGCAGAAAACAGGAAACTGGCACTGTGGCACTTCGTTAATAGGTTAGTTCCGGAAAATGCATAAAAATGCCACTAAGTGTAACGAAACAATATACAAATGGTGTAAAAACAAGCATGGAGCATCAAAAATTATAGATACGTTTGAGACGTATCACAGGTCCACGGATAGTTGTCTGGACGCTTCTGCATCTTCCTCCTCATAGGCCTCGACTCTTGGGGAATCGTACTGGACATCACTTGGCAAGATTGCCTCTGATCCGTAGACTAAGAAGAAAGGGGTGAGGCCAGTTGACCTGTTTGGCGTGGTCCATAGACTCCACAGCACAGATGGCAACTCTTCTGCCCAGGCTCCAGCTGCTCTATGTAGCGGTGCTTCTAGGCGTGGCTTGATCCCTGACATGATTAGTCCGTTGGTCCGTTCAACTTGGCCATTGGACTGTGGATGTGCCACAGATGCCAAGTTGAGGCAGATTCCGTTGTGATGGCAGTATTCCTCGACCTCTCCCTGAGACAAGTTAGTGCCGTTGTCGGTGATGATGCTATGTGGGATGCCGAATCTGACCACAATGTCCTTGACAAATTTTAGGGCGGTTTTGCCATCAAGTTTCCTGATGGGCTTAGCTTCCACCCACTTCTTGAATTTGTCTACCGCTACCAGGAGGTGTGTAAATCCTGAAGGTGCTGTTTTTAGCGGACCCACCATGTCCAGCCCCCAGACCGCAAAAGGCCAGGTTATAGGGATAGTATGCAGCGCTGTGGCGGGCATGTGGGTTTGCTTGGAGTACATCTGGCAACCTTGACAGAGCTCCACGATACGGTCTGCATCTGCCTTGGCTGTTGGCCAGTAAAATCCATGGCGGAATGCCTTAGCTACTAGGGATCTGGCGGCGGCATGATGCCCACATTCGCCTTCGCGGATTTCCCTTAGTATTTCGATTCCGTCCACTTGGGATATGCACTTCATGAAGACTCCCGAGGTGCTTCGCTTGTAGAGCTGGCCATCTATGATGGTGTACGCTTTTGCTCTACGCTCGATTTGTCTCTTCTGGACTTCGTCCTCGGGTAATTTCTTGTTTGTCAGATACTCCAGGTAGGGCTCTGCCCATGGCGGGTTGCTAGGCAAAACCGCCATAACGGGGGAGCTTGCCAATTCCGGATTTTTTGGATCTACCATCTTGACTGATGGTATGTGCAGATGCTCGAGGAATACGCCTGGCGGGACTGCCTTGCGGCTAGACCCCAGCTTGGACAAGGTATCGGCCGCCATGTTATCTTCTCGTCGTATGTGCTTTATGTCGTAGCCGAGGAAACTTTTGGCCATCTCATCCACTTCGTCTCTGTAAGCCACCATAACTTCGTTCCGAGCTTTGTATGTGCCAGCCACCTGCTGGGCGACAAGGTCAAAATCTCTACAACACATAATGTGCTGTACGCCGATCTCCTTTGCGATGCGTAGCCCGTTCAGTAGCGCTTCATACTCCGCGATGTTGTTGGTGGTGGGGAAGTGGATCTGGAGAACGTAGCTGAGCTCATCTCCCTTGGGAGATTTGAGAGTCACTCCAGCCCCCGAGTCGTGTAGTAGCTTTGAACCGTCAAAGTGCATCACCCAATGCTCTGGTTCTAGGACGGGCGTAGTCTCCTGTGCGTCCTTCCAATCCGCCATAAATTCCGCCAAAGCCTGAGACTTGATGGTGGTGCGAGGCTTGTAGTCGATGTCGAAGGAGGCCAGTTCAATGCCCCACTTTGCAACTCGTCCTGTTGCGTCGCTGTTGTTGATGATGTCCTTCAGTGGAGCCTTGCTCACCACTATGATCTTATGGTCATAGAAGTAATGTCGTAACTTACGAGAAGCTAGGAAAACTCCATATGCCAACTTTTGGTAGTGAGGGTAGCGCTGCTTGGATTCCATCAGGACCTCGCTGACATAGTAGACTGGTCGCTGTACGCCATACTCCTGCGCTTCTTCCTTTTGTTCTACCACGATGACGATGCTGACGACCCTGTTAGTTGCCGCCATGTATAATAACATGGGTTCTTGGTCTTCGGGGGCTGCTAGGACTGGTGCAGTGGATAGCATTCTCTTCAGATCCTTAAGCGCAGCGTCTGCCTCGTCGGTCCAGACGAATTCGTCTGATTTCTTCATCAGCTTGTAGAGTGGCAAAGCCTTCTCGCCAAGATGACTGATGAACCTGCTCACTGCTGCCACGCAGCCTGTGAGTCGCTGTACGTCCTTTAAGTCATTAGGCCGGGAGATGTCGAGGATTGCCTTGATCTTCTCCGGGTTGACCTCGATTCCGCGGTGGGAGACTATGAATCCCAGAAGTTGTCCAGCTGGTACCCCGAAGACGCACTTCGTGGGGTTGAGCATCATGTTGTACTTCCTTAGATTGTCGAAGGTCTCCTGCAAATCCGCTATAAGGCCATCTTGCTTCTTGGACATGACGGCGATGTCATCCACATATGTGTGGATGTTACGTCCGATTTGATCCGCCAGGCACTTCTACATGGTGCGCTGGTACGTTGCTCCTGCATTTTTCAGACCGAACGGCATTGTCACATAGCAATATGTGCCATAAGGTGTTACGAACGACGTAGCAAGCTGATCGGACTCCTTCATCTTGATCTGGTGGTATCCTGAGTAGGCATCTAAGAAACATAGCAACTCTGATCCCGTCGTCGAATCAATGACTTGGTCAATGCGAGGCAAGGGAAAAGGATCTTTTGGACACGCTTTGTTCAGGCCAGTGTAATCTACACACATGCGCAGAACCTTTGTGTTTTTCTTAGGAACTAACACAGGATTTGCCACCCACTTCGTATGGATCACTTCTTTGACGAAGCCTGCTTTCAGTAGCTTGGAAATTTCCTTTGCTATCGCGCGGTGTTTTTCATCTCTGAAGCGTCTCATGGCTTGTCTTACTAGCTTAGAGCCAGGGATTATTTGTAGGGCGTGCTCGGCAAGTTCCCTAGGTACACCTGTCATGTTAGATGGCTGCCATGCGAAGATGTCCCGGTTCTCACGGAGGAACTCGACGAGCGCGCTTTCCTATTTGGGGGACAGATTTGTCCCAATGGAGGTGGTCTTGGCGGCATCACCAGTGACAAGTTCCACCTGCTTTGTATCAACTGTAGGCTAGAAGGTGGGCGGGGAGGCAGAAACTTCCTGCTTGGATGCCGGCATCTCCGCAGGATCTGTGGCGCCGTGGATTTCTTTGAACTCTTCGCCAAAGAACACTGCTTCCGTGAAAGCGGCTTCTCCGTCCTCGCACTCCTTTGCCTTTCTGAAGCTGCCATAAACGGTGATTATGCCATCCGGTCCTGGCATCTTCAGCTGGTTGTAGATGTAGCACGGCCTGGCATGGAAACTGTGGAAGGCAGGGCGACCGAAGATCACGTGGTATGTACTTTTGAACGGGACTACCTCAAAGGTTATGGGCTCTTCTCGGTAATTTTCTTCACTGCCGAAGGCAACCTTGAGGGTGATGGACCCGAGGGACTTAGCTTGGCGGCCAGGAACCACTCCATAAAAGGTGACAGCACTATGGCGGAGTTGGGTCTTGGTAAGGCCAAGTTTTGTCAGAGTTTCCATGTACATGATGTTCAGGCAGCTGCCGCCATCCATTAAGCACTTGGAGAACTCATAGCCGTGGATTATAGGGCATACTACCATGGCGTAATATCCATCCGGGATGTGCTCTGGATGATCGTCGTGGCTCCAGTGCACCGGTACTTCGGACCATCGGACGTACTGGTGGACTTTTGGCACGGTGGCATTGAGGGAGCGCATAGCAGCTCGCTATGCCTTAGCCGTGGGAGGTCCAAGGAACGTGTGAAAGGCTCACTTTTTATTGGTGTTTTTGAATGGGTTGCT
The DNA here is from genome assembly GCA_007115705.1 of Dactylis glomerata. Classification (NCBI taxonomy): domain Eukaryota; kingdom Viridiplantae; phylum Streptophyta; class Magnoliopsida; order Poales; family Poaceae; genus Dactylis; species Dactylis glomerata. Next base: position 2,545,840 of record QXEO01000503.1, read on the forward strand.
CGTGCCAGCCCCACCCTCTGCCTTTTCGGCGGGTTTGGGCGCAGGGTCTTCATCCATATCACTGCCATCCTTGGATTCCTTATCCTTGTCCGCTTTTCCTTTGCCATGAGGCCGTTGTCGCCGGTTGCGCTTGTAGCCAGCTTCTTGATCCGCCTTGATGTCGTTGACAAACGTGCAGTTCCGGTTGGTGTGATTGTACTTTCCTGAAGCGTCTCAATGGGCGAAGCATGGCATATCGCGGTACTCATCGTAGGACACGGGGGCCGATGGCGCCGAAGCAGGAGCTGTAGAGCTCCGCGGCTGGCCACTGCTAGTACCGCATCCTCTGCCACGCTGGCTGCTTTGACCCTTATCGGTGAAGGTTGTGGCCACCATATCCGGAGTTTGCTGCTCTTCTGGTGGATTCTTCCGTTTATTGCTATTGTTCCGCTTTCCAGTATTCTGGATGGCGGAAGCCTTCAGGGATTCGCGGGCGTCGTCATCGGCGGCCGCGTAGTTGCTTGCAATGGTGATCATGGAGTTTAGGGTTAGTTTCCCTTCGTTCCTTTCCCACAACAGGCGATGGCAGAGGAGCTGGCCTCTCTCCAAACTGTCGATGAACGCGAGGATGGCGGATTCGTCGGTAACTCCTTCACAGGAGTTCTTCATATCTAGCCATCATGCGAGGAAAGTTCGGGAGGTCTCGTCGTCAGCCCATCGGCACCTTTGGAGGTCACCAATATTATGGGGTCTCTTGTAAGTACCCTCAAAGTTTTTGGTGAGCGCAGTTTGCATATTGAACCAGGTTTGGATGGAATTTTCTGCCAAGTCATTGATCCACTGCCATGCTGTGCCCGATAGCATTAGGGGCAGATAGCGGACAGCAACATTGGGTGATCCCCCGGCGAACTACACTGCATTGAAGTAGTCTTGTAGCCAAGTTAGAGGCCTATCGACTCCATTGTACTGGCGGATATTTTTCTTGATTTTGAACCCATGTGGGATGGGCTCATCACGGATCCGTTGTCCAAAGCACTTTGGGCCGAGGAAGAAGGTTGTTTGAGACTTGGCAATCTCGTTTAGGTGGGTACGTGCGTCGTAGGGCCTCTGGTCCTGCGGATCCTTGCGAGAGTTGCGTGATTTTGCTGGTCCGCCGCCGCCACCGCCGCCGCCATGGGGGCTGCCTGGTGGGGATAGCAAAGGATCACGTCGTCTTTTACTCTCGCCATCCTGCGACTGATCTCTGCAGCTACGACGGCTCCCCTCTGCTCTCCGTGGAGATGGATCGTCGTCATGGCGGCGGGAGCCTTGCCCTTTGTCATAGTGGCGGCGGGAAGAGCGATGCTTATCCTTGTCGCCGCTACGGTGCACGCCATCGTCATGGCAAGATCGTTCCCTTTGCTTGGATCCGCCATCTCGACTAGCTTCCCGTCGTGGCGGATCGTCTCTGCGTCCAGCGTCACGGCTTCGTCCTCGCTTGCCATCGTTGTCGCGTATGACGATTCCTCCCTTTGGGATTTCGAACGTCTTATACTTTGGTGGCGGCATGTTGGTCTTATGGCGGGGAGCAGCGTTGTCTTGCTGGTATCCATATGCAGGGTAGTTCTTGTGAGGTGGTGATGGATTTCTCTGTGGACCCTTGCCTTGTGGCTTGTCATCGGAGGATATTGGGATGGCATCTGCCTGGTTGTGAGCTTCTCTTCTTCGGACTTCTAAGGATCCGGTATGAGATTCGTTATCAGGGCGCGTACCATAATTGCCAGTACCTCGAGCTTTGGAGGCGTTGCTGGACCTGCATAGCGCGGGATCAGATTCAAGCCGTCGTGACGACGTAGCTTTCTCCTGCTGCACCAATGCTTTGGTCATCAGTTTTACCGCCGTCTCTAGGGCTGCTGGGCTTTTATTATGCTCCAATAGCTCCTTTGCGGGCACGATATTCTCTACGGGCGTAGCCCTGACTTCATCGTGGTTCTTGTCTACATATGGTGGGTTCTTGATATACATCTTGGCTAGAGTTTCTGCGGTTGGCACGGTGAACTCAAGGTTTCGCACCAGCTGTGGGTTGCCTCCCTCATTCATTTGGTTTTGGATGAGAGTAACGTACTTCTCCTCCATGTTCCTTGCGCACTTCAACGTGTCTTGAGCTTTAGCAATGTCGCCATCTAGCTGTTGGCCCATCTTCTCGACTCGCTTTGCTTCTTTGAGGATTGCTCGCCTTTTCTTCTTGAGATCGTTCACGTCCCTGACATAGTCAGGGGTGATTGGATCTGCTAGAGTTCCATAGACGACCTTGTCCAGCGGGGTCGTGAAGTCTTCTGGGTGATGCACCTCGGGGATGGCGGGTTGCAGAGGCCTGGGGCCGCCCTGGATCTCGGGAAGCTGTTCCATGGTGGGATCGGTGGCTGGTGGCGGGTTACCCTGCTCTTTGCCGGCATCTCCGTCATGGGCTACCTGAGATGGCGGATCACCGGTTGTCTGCCCAGCGTCATCTCCTTTGTTGGTCATGAACACCTGCTTGGCGGCTGCGCTCTGCTCTTCAAGTGCTTGCTGAGCTAACCCTGCCTCGATCCTTCTCATGGCGGTGTCATAGTGATCAGAGTCATAGCCTTTGCTATCCCAGTCATCTGATTCACCACTTTCGTTAAGTACCTCTAGGATGGATTCACCTGGGCTATCTTCTCCATTGGAGGTAGATCCCGAAGTGATACCTGTGAAAGCAACAAGGCAATACCGCGGTGTCTCTAACGCCAGATTGCTCATGGCGGATTCACAGCGGTCTACCACCACTTCCTCTACCTCTAGGGCGGGCTGGGTGGGATTGTTTTTTAGATCCAATCTAGGTAACTTAGGAAGTTCCAGATCAGATGAGTCCTCCTCCGTATCCAGCTCGAAAGCGGTCCGTTTGGGGGTTTCAGCCATACCGATCCACCGGAAATTGGTTTCCGTAGCGGGGGTAGGGTTTATCTCTCCGATGAAGATATGGATATCTCCGATCGGAACGACGGTGAATCGAGCGGGGTCTTCTCTAGCCGGCACCCAGAGGTTATCCGCTAGGACGATGGGGAAGCCGGAATCGTAGAGGACGCGCCCGATGGCGACGGTGTCGCCGATGCCTGCGAAGGTGGATCCCGCCTGGATCCGCGCTCCTGACGCGATCTGCCCCACGGTGGGCGCCAACTGTCGTGGTTTCGTCAACAGATCTGCCATAGGGGTAAGTCTATGGCGGTTTGTGGAAGGGGGTGAACACGACGGAGCGATCCGGGATGGTGGTAGCACGAGTTTACCCAGCTTCAGATCCCGCAACGGTGGCGAGACCCTACGTGCTGCTATAATTCACTATATGGCAACAAGTGCTCGATTACAATGATGAGGTTGGCTGTTTCGCTATGCGATTGGCTGTAAGTCTCAGCTGTTGCCCCTCAAGGGCTTCCCCACGCCGGCTTATAAAGGCGCCTGGCGTGGGCTACACGGTGGTACCGGAGCGGATACAACTTAGAGTCCTAGACTAAGTCCTATGCGTGTACTACAAGGCAACCCGCCATGGGCCTATCTTCGGATCCGCCATAAGCTCCTGCGTCCAGTACTGCCATGGTCTCTCCAGCAACTGGGCCGCCCGGTAGGCAATCCGCCATACCACCCTGATGGGCCACCCGGGCTTGCTGGTTTAGGACTACGTCGCTGGTATACCCATTTGGTATATCCCCAACAATCACGCTAGCAGCCGAGCCATAGCGGCCAAAGCTTTTCGCACAGGATTTTACTGGTTGACAACAATAGAAGATTCAAAGGACTTAGTCCAGAGATGCGAGGCTTGCCAGCGATTTGCTTCTAGGCCCCACACGCCAGCGGCAGAACTCCAGCCAATACCGCTATCTTGGCCATTTGCACAATGGGGTTTAGACATGGTGGGCAAATTGCACAAATCATGGCCAGGAGGGCACGTTTACATGTTGGTGGCAGTCGACAAGTTCACCAAGTGAGTCGAGGCAGCCCCAGTAACCTCACAAGATTCCACAACAATAATCAACTTCATCAAATCGATAATATTCCATTTTGGGGTACCGCATAGTATCATCACAGATAATGGGACAAATTTTATGTCGAAAGAGTTCAAAAGTTATTGCGAGAGCATGGGCATCAAATTGAAGTTTGCATCAGTAGAACATCTAAAGACAAATGGACAAGTCAAAAAAGCAAACAGACTCCAAAATGGTAAGCGCGCTTGGGGAGATGAGTTACCCTCTGTGCTTTGGAGTCTCAGAACCACTCCTAATGCAGCAACTTTATTGCGGTGCGGTGTTGATGTAGATCACCGCCCAGTTGGAAACCCCAAGAGGAAGGTATGATGAGCACATCAGCAAGTTTTCCCTCAGTAAGAGACTGAGGTTTATCGAACCAGTAGGAAAAAACCAAACTTCAGAAGGTGATGCCTGCTAGCTTCGCGACAGCTCCGGACAATTTATAAGGCGCCTCGTCCAAGGCTTTGCTTTGCACCAGCAGCAACGTGGAACCTGCACACAACACAACCAAGTACTTTGCTCCCAACTTACGATGAGGTTGTCAATCTCACCGGTTTGCTGTAAACAAAGGTATGAGCGTATCGAGTGGAAAACAATAGTAGTATGCGAGAAAGTAAACAATGCGAGTAAAAGTAAACGGTGTAACAATGTAAAGGAAATTGGACCGGGGTCCACAGTTCACTAGTGGTGTCTCTCCATAAGATAAATAACAACATGCTGGGTAAACAAATTACAGTTGGGCAATTGATAGAATAAAGATAACATGCATATGTCATGAGGATCACTATGAGATTTACTCTGGGCATTACAACAAAATATATAGACCGCCATCCAACTGCATCTATGACTAATAATCCACTCACGGGGATATCGTCTGAACACCCCTCGAGTATTAAGTTGCGAACAACAGATAACTGCATTAAGCAAAGTGTGTAATGTAAACAAAATGAATGTCCTTGGACACAAGAATGTTGTTTTCTCCCTAGTGGCAACAACACATCTACAACCTTAGAGGTTTCTGTCACTCCCCCAGATTAAATAGAGACATGAACCTAACTATCGAGCATAAATACCCCCTCTTGGAGTCACTAGTATCTACTTGGCCAAGATAGCTACTAACAATGGAGAGCATGCAAGATCATAAACAACATAAAGATAACGTAAGATAATATTCAGCACATCAAGTTAACATAACACCAATATTCATCGGATCCCAACAAACACAACATGTAGAATTATATAAAGATGATCTCGATCATGTAAGGCAGCTCACGAGATCTAAACATGAAGCACATGGTGGAGAAGACAACCATCTAGCTACTGCTATGGACCCATAGTCCAAGGTAGACTACTCACTCATCGCGCTGGAGGCAAGCATGGCGATGAAGAAGACCTCCGGTGGTGATTCCCCTCTCCGGCAGGGTGCCGGGAAGAGCTTCTGGACCCTCCCGATCTCGGGTCGACGATGGCGGTGGATCACGATGTGTTTTTGGAAAATTGATCGGGTATTTAAGTTTTTCCCGTCGGGGGGTCTTTATAGGCGAAGGGGCAGCATCAGAAGTGATCCAGGGTGTCCTCTCCTATAGGCGGCGTGGGCCATGGGCTGGCTGCGCTACCCTATGGTGTGGCCAGCCCGTGGCTCGCCTCCGTCTCCTCTTAGGTCTTCTGGAAGCTTCAGTAAATATTAGGAGGTTCGGCTTTTGTTTTGTCCAATTCTGAGAATATTTCCTGTGTAACTTTTCTGAAACACAAAAATAGCAGAAAACAGGGAACTAGCACTATGGCATCTTGTTAATAGGTTAGTTCCGGAAAATGCATAAAAACGCCACGAAGTGTAACAAAACACTAAGCAAATGGTGTAAGAACAAACATGGAGCATCAAAAATTGTAGATACGTTTGAGACGTATCAAGCATCCCCAAGCTTAACTCCTTCTCGTCCTCGAGTAGGTAAGTGATAACAAAAGAATAATTTTTGAGGTGATATGCACCAACACAATCTTGATCATCTATGTAAGAATTGAGTGCTGAGATCAAAAGAACTTAAAACATGGGCATGAAAGACATAATCTTGATAGAAGAAACTTAGCAACCATGTTATAACATGAAAAAGGACACAAACGAAAGATCATGAAAATGAAACAATGAAAGTCAAACGTGTGTTCAAATCATATGGAAAAACATAGCAAATGTTTTCATCTTGTCCTTCATGGAATAGCAAAACAAAAATGCATAGGACACCTTCAAGTTTAAGATGGCGACTAGATACAAATAATTTAAGAACAAGTGAAACCAGAATCATGAATCAACCAATGATAACTTTGGGACTATGCACATTAAACTCATAATGACAACTATGCTCTCTTAGATGGTGCATAAAGGTAGAAGGTGGTGACTCAACATAAAAGTAAAAGAAAGGCCCTTCGTAGAGGGAAGCAGTGATTAAACATGTGCTAGAGCTTTTCATTTGTAAAACAGAGAGATAAAAATTGGGTTTTGAGAGGTGGTTGTCTTTGTCAATGACTGGTAATGGGGTTCTTACTATCTTCCGTACAAAAATGAAACAAGTTTTTGAGAGAGATTGGCACTTTTGTGCTCTTTTATAAAGCTTGGCACTCCTCCCCACCTTTTTTCCTTTCTCAAACCATGGCTAACCAATTCCATCGGGTGCCCACCAACATGCACATACCATGGAGGAGTGCCTTTTTTTCTTTTCTTTTTTCTTTTTTTTCTTTTTGGAATAAACAATATGGAAGATAGCAAATCCGACCACTGCGTCCCCATGAGCTAAAAACAGTGTCATAAAATGAGAAGTATTTTGAAGGTTTTTTGAAAGGTAGCACATGAAAATTTACTTAGAATGGCTTGCAAATACCATGCATAGGAATTAATAGTGGATTCATTGGAATAACATGGTTTTTGGGAGTTGGATGCACGAGTAGAGCTCATACTCAGTACAAAATGAGGGCTAGCAAAAGACTGGGAGCGACCAACTAAGAGAGCAATAACGGCCATAATCATGCATAGCGACAAAACATCATTAAGAGAAGCATAAAATGGCATCAAATGTCAAAAACTAAATGTTCATAGAGGCTTATGGCGACTTTGTATGAGTCAAAAATTTGTAAGCATGCGCCAAGTCAACCCAAATAAAGCATCAAGGAGAAAACCAAATTAATGCTTCCAAATAATAAAAACAACGCATGATTTTTTCAAAGGCTCATTAAGCAATCTCAGTCATTTGAGACAAGTCATGCTACAGAAAAACCACTAAGCATACTATCAAAACGACATGAAGCACGACATGAAAAAGTCTAAGCCGCAGTCTAAACAAGCTCCTTTTTGTACCACTTTTTTGCATGAAACTTTTTCTCTTTTCCAACACCATTCGAACCTTTTTGAAACAACTCTTTTGATGAAAACCAACATGGACCAGTGGTCAAAATACACCTTGATATAAAGATAAAATAAGATCTGAACAAAAATCAAGGCAGAAAATGAAAGCTAAACGCAGTAGCAGAAAAAGAGAACACTCGTTGAACGATAAGAGTGAAAAACGGAGTGTTCTTGGCAAATGAAAAGCAAGGCAACTTCTCCAAAAGAAATTTGTTGGGGTCCAACCATTTTTTGCAGCAAATAAAACTAAAAAAACTATAAACTAAAGACGCTCCAAGAAAAACACATAGTGCATGAAGCAATAAAAATATAGTATGTTGAAAGGTGACCTGATTTTTACCGATGAAGAAGGGGTGACTCGGGGGCATCCCCAAGCTTTGATGCTTGTACATCTTGGATATTTCTTGGGGTGCGTGGGCATCCCCAAGCTTGAGCTTTTGTCCATTCTTCAGCTCATCTCATCATTCTCCAATCCCTACACTTGAAAACTTCCTTCACACAAAACTCAACACAATTCTATTAGCAACATTAGTGTAAGCATAATAATGAATCAACCCCTTTTTGGTTCAGATTTCAACTCAAAACCACCACATATAAATCATATACTACTGTAGCAACTTCCCCAAAAGTTTTGTGATCAAAAGAACTCAAAAAGAAAGCGATCGAGAGGCAAACACAAATAGTGGAAGAAATCTGTCAAAACAGAACAGCTGACAAAGGTCTATTTTTTTGAGGGTTTTCTGTTGCTCAAATCAAAAAATGTTTTACTAATGAAAGTTTGGATATAACCTGGGGCATATGCACAAGAAATCGCAGGTCAAAAAGATATACTGAGAATTTTCAGGAATTTTTACGGTGCAATACCGAAATCTGTTTTAGGACAGCAACATCCCCAAATCTTACCTCACTCAAATTAGAGGTTTCTCTTGGCACAACAATGAAATAAAAAGGATAAGGAGTGGTTATTACAGCAGTAATAACTTCCAAGACTCAAATAAAAGAAAAATAACTGAAAATAAAACAATGGGTTATCTCCCAAATGTGTTTTTCTTTAACGCCTTTGAGCTAGGCGCAGAAAGTGCGAATCAAGTAATATCAAGTGATGAATCATTAGGGTCAACGGGTGCCTTACGCCTTCCTTTCATACCTTTGCTCTTGACTCTAGGAAATACGTGACTATTGCAAGGTGGAGAGATGAATCTTATATTGCCTTTTCCCACATCTATAACGGTGCCCAGGAGCTTTAGTAGAGACCTTCCAAGCGTGATTTGTCCTTTTCCTACACATTCAATAACCAGATAATCAGTAGATACCATTCTTCCTAGGACTTTTGTATAAACTCCTTTAGCTATTCCAACGGGAAATATAATGGCATTATTAGTAAGAGAAATTTCTTGTCCCCCCTCAGAAAGTTTCCAAAGACTCAATGATTCGTAAACATCCTTTGGCATAAGACAAAATTCAGACATAATATCACAACGAGCATGAAAAGTTTCACCACTAATGGTGATTTTTACCGTAGGATACCAACTTGATGGTTCAGAATTTGTTGGCACATAATCAAAATACTGGCGCAAAGTACTATAGCAATTATTTAAACAAGCAGTGTGAGTCTCAAGAGTATTAAGTCTATTAAAAATGCTCACAAGAGAGGAATCAAAATCAGTTGGCATGCTATAAATTGTAATCAACTTTTTTATAATATTGAAAGCTTGATCTCTATCATAATGAAGGAAATATCCTTCTGCTGCAGCATCCAAAGCATATCTATAACGAAGAGCAAGTCCAAAGTAAAAGCAACTAAGAAGCAAACTCACAGTCATTTTTGGTTCAGTTTTTCCATGCCAATCATAAATTCTAGACCAAGCTTCTTTGAAACTTTCCTCACTCTTTCATTTGAAAGTGAAGATCATTTCCTCGGGCGACATAGTAGCAGCAACTAAACTAGACATAATAAACAACTATAAAGGAAACTAATTTTTTGAATTTTTGATAAAAATGATGCAAGGAAAAAGAAAGTAAAGCAAAACTAAAACAAAGTAAAGGATGTGCGTGCGAAACTCCCCTTGCAAAAGTCTTATTTTTCCCCGGCAACGGCGCCAGAAAAACAGCTTGATTGCGGTGCGGTGTTGATGCAGATCACCGCTCACTTGGGAACCCCAAGAGGAAGGTATGATGAGCATAGCAGCAAGTTTTCCCTCAGTAAGAGACCGCGGTTTATCGAACCAGTAGGAAAAAGGAAAACTTCAGAAGGTGATGCCTGCTAGCTTCGTGATAGCTCCGGACAATTTATAAGGCGCCTCGTCCAAGGCTTTGCTTTGCACCAGCAGCAACGTGGAACCTGCACACAACACAACCAAGTACTTTGCTCCCAACTTACGATGAGGTAGTCAATCTCACCGGTTTGCTGTAAACAAAGGTATGAGCGTATCGAGTGGAAAACAATAGTAGTATGCGAGAAAGTAAACAGTGCGAGTAAAAGTAAACGGTGTAACAATGTAAAGGAAATTGGACTGGGGTCCACAGTTCACTAGTGGTGTCTCTCCATAAGATAAATAACAACATGCTGGGTAAACAAATTACAGTTGGGCAATTGATAGAATAAAGATAACGTGCTTATGTCACGAGGATCACTATGATATTTACTCTGGGCATTACAACAAAATACATAGACCGCCATCCAACTTCATCTATGACTAATAATCCACTCGCGGGGATATCGTTCGAACACCCCTCGAGTATTAAGTTGCGAACAACAGATAACTGCATTAAGCAAAGTGTGTAATGTAAACAAAACGAATGTCCTTGGACACAAGAATGTTGTTTTCTCCCTAGTGGCAACAACACATCTACAACCTTAGAGGTTTCTGTCACTCCCCCAGATTAAATAGAGGCATGAACCCAACTATCGAGCATAAATACCCCCTCTTGGAGTTACTAGTATCTACTTGGCCAAGATAGCTACTAACAACGAAGAGCATGCAAGATCATAAACAACATAGAGATAACATAAGATAATATTCAGCACATCAACTTAACATAACACCAATATTCATCGGATCCGAACAAACACAACATGTAGAATTACATAAAGATGATCTCGATCATGTAAGGCAGCTCACGAGATCTAAACATGAAGCACATGGTGGAGAAGACAACCATCTAGCTACTGCTATGGACCCATAGTCTAAGGTAGACTACTCACTCATCGCGCCGGAGGCAAGCATGGCGATGAAGAAGACCTTCGGTGGCGATTCCCCTCTCCGGCAGGGTACCGGGAAGATCTTCTGGACCCTCCCGATCTCGGGTCTACGATGGCGGCGGATCGTGATGTGTTTCTGGAAAATTGATTGGGTATTTAGGTTTTTCCCATCGGGGGTCTTTATAGGCGAAGGGGCAGCGTCAAAAGTGGGCCAGGGTGGCCTCACCCATAGGGGGCGCCTGGCCCGCACCGCCCTATGGTATGGCCAGCCCGTGGCTCCCCTCTGTCTCCTCTTTGGTCTTCTGGAAGCTTCGGTAAATATTAGAAGGTTTGGCTTTTGTTTCGTCCAATTTCGAGAATATTTACTGTGTAACTTTTCAGAAACACAAAAACAGCAGAAAACAGGGAACTGGCACTATGGCATCTTGTTAATAGTTTAGTTCCGGAAAATTCATAAAAATGCCACGAAGTGTAACAAAACACTAAGCAAATGGTGTAAGAATAAGCATGCAGCATCAAAAATTATAGATACGTTTGAGACGTATCACAACTCAAGAAACACCTTTCTTTCTGGTCCATGGCGCAGAAGCCGTGCTTCTAGTCGAAATCACTCATGAGGCTCCCAAGATTGCGACTTATGATGAAAGCACCTCCAACGAAGTGCTTCAGGACGATGTCGATGCACTAGATGAAGCCAGAGACATCGTATTGGCCAGAGCCATGTAGTATCAGCAGAACCTGAGAAACTATCATAGTACTCGCGTTCGTCCCCGCTCTTTTGAGGTGGGAGATCTCGTGTTACGACTAAAATAGGACGGTCATGGGAAGTTAGAATCACCATGGTTGGGACCTTACAAAGTTATAGAAGTGATACCGGGAGGAGCATATCGACTTCAAGACAAAAAGACAGGCAAAGATGAAGGCCACCCGTGGAACACAGAGCAACTTTGGTGCTTCTATGCATAACAGGTGTTGCCCTCAATGATTTCCTTCGCTAACATGAAGCATAAACTTTGAGTTAGGACCCTCTAAACCCAGAACACGGGCCACAGGTCAGGTTTCTTGGGTCAACACTACGTTTTGTATATGTATATCGAGATTTTCCACTCGGGGGCTTCGGCCCTTGAGTCGTTATGATATCTATAAAGAGAAATATTGAGATCATTGATACGTCTCAAACGTATCTATAATTTTTGATGCTCCATGCTTGTTCTTACACCATTTGCTTAGTGTTTTGTTACACTTCGTGGCATTTTTATGCATTTTCCGGAACTAACCTATTAACAAGATGCCACAGTGCCAGTTCCCTGTTTTCTACTGTTTTTGTGTTTCAGAAAAGTTACACAGGAAATATTCTCGGAATTGGACGAAACAAAAGCCAAACCTCCTAATATTTACCAAAGCTTCCAGAAGACCGAAGAGGAGACGGAGGGGGCCACAGGCCAGCCACACCATAGGGCGGCGAGGCCAGCCCCTGGCCCACACCCCCTATGGGTGAGGCCGCCCTGGTCCACTGCTGACGCCGCGCCTTCGCCTATAAAGACCACTCGACGGGAAAAACCTAAACCCCCGATCAATTTTCCAGAAACGTATCGCGATATGCCGCCGCCATTGACCCAAGATCGGGAGGGTCCAGAAGCTCTTTCTGGCACCCTGTCGGAGAGGGGAATCGCCACCGAAGATCTTCTTCATCGCTATGCTTGCCTCCGGCGTGACGAGTGAGTAGTCTACCTTGGACTATGGGTCCATAGCAGTAGCTAGATGGTTGTCTTCTCCACCATGTGCTTCATGTTTAGATCTCGCGAGCTACCTTACATGATCGAGATCATCTTTATGTAATCCTACATGTTGTGTTTGTTGGGATCCGATGAATATTGGTGTTATGTTAAGTTGATGTTCCAAATTTTATCTTATGTTATCTCTATGTTGTTTATGATCTTGCATGCTCTCCATTGTTAGTAGCTATCTTGGCCAAGTAGATACTAGTGACTCCTAGAGGGGGTATTTATGCTCGATAGTTGGGTTCATGCCTCTATTTAATCTGGGGGAGTGACAGAAACCTCTAAGGTTGTAGATGTGCTATTGCCACTAGGGAGAAAACAACAATCTTGTGTCCAAGGAAATTTGTTTTGTTTACATTACACACTTTGCTTAATGCAGTTATCTGTTGTTCGCAACTTAATACTCAAGGGGTCCTCGGATGATTCCCCGCGAGTGGATTGTTAGTCATAGATGCAGTTGGATGGTGGTCTATGTATTTTGTTGTAATGCCTAGAGTAAATCTCATAGTGATCCTCTTGACATATGCACATTATCTTTATTCTATCAATTGCCCAACTGTAATTTGTTTACCCAGCATGTCGTTATTTATCTTATGGAGAGACACCACTAGTGAACTGTGGACCCCGGTCCAATTTCCTTTATATTGCTATTACTGTTTACTTTTACTCGCACGGTTTACTTTCTCGCATACTACTATTGCTTTCCACTCGATATGCTCAATCCTTTGTTTACAGCAAACCGGTGAGATTGACTACCTCATCGTAAGTTGAGAGCAAAGTTCTTGGTTGTGTTGTGTGATGGTTCCACGTTGCTGCTGGTGCAAAGCAAAGCCCTGGACGAGGCGCCTTATAAATTGTCCAGAGCTGTCACGAAGCTAGCAGGCATCACCTTCTGAAGTTTGGCTTTTTCCTACTGGTTCGATAAACCTCGGTTTCTTACTGAGGGAAGACTTGCTACTGTGCTCATCATACCTTTCTCTTGGGGTTCCCAACTGGGTGGTTATCTGCCCGCATCAAGCAACTTTTTCTGGCACCGTTGCCGGGGAAAAAGAAGATTTCTGCAAGGGGAGTTTCGCACGCACATCCTTTACTTTGTTTATTGTTTTGCTTTGCTTTATTTTTGCTTGCATCATTTTATAAAAAAAACAGAAAAATTAGTTTCCTTTATAGTTGTTTATTATGTCTAGTTTAGGTTCTCCTACTATGTCGCCCGAGGAAATGATCTTCACTTTCAAACAAAAGAGTGAGGAAAGTTTTAAAGAAGCTTGGTCTGGAATTTATGATTGGCATGGAAAAACTAAACCGAAAATGACTTTGAGTTTGCTTCTTAGTAGCTTTTACTTTGGACTTGCTCTGCGTTATAGATATGCTTTGGATGCTACAGCAGAAGGAGATTTCCTTTATTGTGATGGAGATCAAGCTTTCAATATTATAAAAAAGTTGATTACAATTCATAGCATGCCAACTGATTTTGATTCCTCTCTTGTGAGAATTTTTTATAGACTTAATACTCTTGAGACTCGCACTACTTGTTTGGGTAATTGCTATAGTACTTTACGCGAGCATTTTAATTATGTGCCAATAAATTCTGAACCATCAAGTTGGTACCCTACGGTAAAAGTCACCATTAGTGCTGAAACTTTTCATGCTCGTTGTGATATTATGTCTGAATTTTGTCTTATGCCAAAGAATGTTTATGAATCTTTGAGTCTTTGGAAACTTTCTGAGGGGGGGAGAAAAAATTTCTCTTACTAATAATGTCACTATATTTCCAGTTGGAATAGCGGAAGGAGTTTATACAAAAGTCCTAGGAAAAATGGTATCTACTAATTATCTTGTTATTGAATGTGTAGGAAAAGGACAAATCACGCTTGGAAGGTCTCTACTAAAGCTCCTGGGCGCCATTATAGATGTGGGAAAAGGCACCATAAGATTTGTCTCTCCACCTTGCAATAATCATGTGTTTCCTAAAGTTAAGAGCAAAGGTAAGAGAGGAAGACGTAAGGCACCCGTTGAGCCTAATGCTTCATCGCTTGATATTACTTGATTTCCACTTTCTGCGCCTAGCTGTAGCTCAAAGGCGTTAAAGAAAAGCACTCTTGGGAGATAACCCATTGTTTTTTTTCAGTTCTTTTGCTTTTATTTGAGTCTTGGAAGTTATTACTACTGTAATAACCGCTCCTTATCCTTTTTATTTCGTTGTTGTGCCAAGAGAAACCTCTAATTTGAGTGAGGTAAGATTTGGGGATGTTGCTGTCCTGAAACAGATTTCGGTGCTGCACCGTAAAAATTCGTGAAAATTCTCCGAATATCTTTCTGACCTGCGATTTCTTGTGCATATGCCCCAGGTTATATCCAAACTTTCATTAGTTATACACTTTTTGATTTGAGCAACATAAAACCCTCAAAAAAATCGACCTTTGTCAGCTGTTCTGTTTTGACAGATTTCTGCCACTATTTATGTTTGCCTGTCGATCGCTTTCTTTTTGAGTTCTTTTGATCACGGAACTTTTTGGGAAGTTGATACAGTAGTATATGCTTTATATGTGGTGGTTTTGAGTTGAAACCTGAACCAAAAAGGGTTTATTCATTATTATGCTTACACTAATGTTGCTAATAGAATTGTGTTGAGTTTTATATGAAGGAAGTTTTCAAGTGTAGGGATTGGAGAATGATGAGATGAGTTTAAGAATGGACAAAAGCTCAAGCTTGGAGATGCCCACGCACCTCAAGAAATATCCAAGAGGTACAAGCATCAAAGCTTGGGGATGCCCCCGAGGCACCCCTTCTTCATCGGTAAAAATCAGGTCACCCTTCAAAACACTATATTTTTATTGCTTCATGCACTATGCGTTTTTCTTGGAGCGTCTTTACTTTAATTTTCAGTTTTCTTTAGTTTTGTTTGCTGCAATAAATGGTTGGACCCCAACAAATTTATTTTGGAGGAGATTTACTTGTTTTTCATTTGCCAAGAACACTCCGTTTTTCACTCTTATCGTTCAACGAGTGTTCTCTTTTTCTAGAACTGCGTTTAGCTTTCGTTTTTCGCCTTAATTTTTATTCAGATCTTGTTTTATCTTTGCATCAAGGTGTATTTTGACCTCTGGTCTATATTGGTATTCATCAAAAGAGTTGTTTCAAAAAGGTTTGAATGGTGTTGGAAAAGAGAAAAAGTGGTACAAAAAGGAGCTTGTTTAGACTGCGACTTAGACTTTTGCATGTCACGCTTGATGTCGTTTTGATAGTATGCTTAATGGTTTTGCTGTAGCATGACTTTTCTCAAATGACTGAGATTGCTTAATGAGCCTTTAAAAAAATCATGCATTGTTTTTATTATTTGGAAGCATTAATTTGGTTTTCTCCTTTGATGCTTTATTTGGGTTGACTTGGCGCATGCTTACAACATGTTTAATTCATACAAAGTCGCCATAAGCCTTTATGATCATTTAGTTTTTATTTTGATGCCATCTTATGCTTCTGTTAATTACGTTTTGTTGCTATGCATGATTATGGACGTTATTGCTCTCTTAGTTGGTCGCTCCCAGTCTTTTGCAAGCCCTCATTTTATACTGAGTATGAGCTCTAGTCATGCATCCAACTCCCAAAAACCAAGTTCTTGCAATGTGTCCACCATACATACCTATTAGCAATTTGCTATTCCAAAGTACATTTGACTTGCTTTTATCTATCCTTCAAATTAAACTCTCTTTTGGTGTTATACGAAAATTGGTCAGTAAAGCTCTCACGAACCTGATGGAACACTTTACTTTTCTCGTTCTTAAAAATTTGACATTGTGGCTCTCTTATATTGAGTTTTTATGCTTGCAAGTTGTAAGTTGGAAATTAGCCAAACCATGCCGTCATGGTGAAGCTTTCAACATTGCACTTCTTATTTGAGTTGATATCGTGATCTTTTGTTTATGGATACTCGCGATGTGAAATAAGTTGGGAATCTTGCGAGATCATGGAGTTTTTATATGTGTTAGAGAAACGCCTGGGCCGCTAATCTAAGCCATATATAATTCATGGTGGAAATTTATAGCATGCCCATAGTGGACATTCGACGACGCATCTCAAAATAAAAAGCTATACCAATGGTAAATAAAAGAGATGTCGAGGTGTTCATTGTCTGTTTGTCCTGTTATTTTGATGTGGGCTTGTTCCATGTCATCGGGCACAGAGGTACCCCGTTGGCGGTTCTCGATGATACACATATACTTACAATGACAAGAGCTTGCTTGGGACTCTAAGTCGAGTAGCATGAGGTTTGGGTATTCGTACTTCACGGGACACGAGGTTTTCAACTTATGATTTGTCAAGCATATGCTTCATAATTGTACTCACATTAACTTTAACCATTCAAGATGCCTATGATGGGGGCAATGAGAGCTCAAAGCTAGTAAGTACCATAATTTTTGAAGGTTTATAAAACTTGCAATCACTGCTTCCCTCTGCGAAGGGCCTTTCTTTTACTTTTATGTTGAGTCTCCACCTTCTACCTTTATGCACCATCTGAGAGAGCATAGTTGTCATTCTGAGTATAATGTGCATTGTCCCAAAGTTATCATTGATTGATTCATGATTTTGGTTTCACTTGTTCTTAAATTATTTGTATCTAGTCGCCCTCTTAAACTTGAAGGTGTCCTATGCATTTATGTTTTGCTATTCCATGAGGGACAAGCTGAAAACCATTTGCTATGTTTTTCCATATGATTTGAACACACGTTTGACTTTCATTGTTTCATTTTTTATGATCATTAGTTTGTGTTCTTTTTCATGTTTTAACATGGTTGCTAAGTTTCTTCTATCAAGATTATGTCTTTCATGCCCATGTTTTAAATTCTTTTGATCCCAGCACTCAATGCTTACTTAGATGATCAAGATTGTGATGGTGCATGTCACCTCAAAAATTATTCTTTTGTTATCACTTACCTACTCGAGGACGAGCAGGAGTTAAGCTTGGGGATGCTTGATACGTCTCAAACGTATCTATAATTTTTGATGCTCCATGCTTGTTCTTACACCATTTGCTTAGTGTTTTGTTAAACTTCGTGGCATTTTTATGCATTTTCCGGAACTAACCTATTAACAAGATGCCACAGTGCCAGTTCCCTGTTTTCTGCTGTTTTTGTGTTTCAGAAAAGTTACACAAGAAATATTCTCGGAATTGGACGAAACAAAAGCCAAACCTCCTAATATATACCGAAGCTTCCAGAAGACCGAAGAGGAGACGGAGGGGGGCCATGGGCCAGCCACACCATAGGGCGGCGCGGCCAGCCCCTGGCCCATGCCCCCTATGGGTGAGGCCGCCCTGGTCCACTCCTGACGCCGCCCCTTCGCCTATAAAGACCCTGCGATAGGAAAAACCTAAACCCCCGATCAATTTTCTAGAAACACATCGCGATCTGCCGCCGTCGTCGACCCGAGATCGGGAGGGTCTAGAAGCTCTTCCCGGCACCCTGCCAGAGAGGGGAATCACCACCGGAGGTCTTCTTCATCGCCATGCTTGCCTCCGGCGCGATGAGTGAGTAGTCTACCCTGGACTATGGGTCCATAGCAGTAGCTAGATGGTTGTATTCTCCACCATGTGCTTCATGTTTAGATCTCGTGAGCTGCCTTACATGATCGAGATCATCTTTATGTAATCCTACATGTTGTGTTTGTTGGGATCCGATGAATATTGGTGTTATGTTAAGTTGATGTTCTGAATTTTATCTTATGTTATCTCTATGTTGTTTATGATCTTGCATGCTCTCCGTTGTTAGTAGCTATCTTGGCCAAGTAGATACTAGTGACTCCAAGAGGGGGTATTTATGCTCGATAGTTGGGTTCATGCCTCTATTTAATCTGGGGGAGTGACAGAAATCTCTAAGGTTGTAGATGTGCTGTTGCCACTAGGGAGAAAACAACAATCTTGTGTCCAAGGACATTTGTTTTGTTTACATTACACACTTTGCTTAATGCAGTTATCTGTTGTTCGCAACTTAATACTCAAGGGGTCCTTCGATGATTCCCCACGAGTGGATTATTAGTCATAGATGCAGTTGGATGGCGGTTGATACGTCTCCAACGTATCCATAATTATTGATGCTCCATGCTTGTTTTTACACCATTTGTTTAGTGTTTCATTACACTTCGTGGCATTTTTATGCATTTTCTGGAACTAACCTATTAACGAGATGTCACAGTGCCAGTTCCCTGTTTTTTGCTGTTTTTGTGTTTCGGAAAAGTTACACAGGAAATATTCTCGGAATTGGACGAAACCAAAGCCAAACGTTCAGATATTTCACGGAGCTTCCAGAACACCGAAGAGGAGATGGAGAGGGGCCACAGGGCGCCCACACCACAGGGCGGCGCGGCCTAGGACTGGCCCGCGCCCCCTGGTGGTGTGGCCACCCTGGCCCACTTCTGACGATGCCCCTTCGCCTATAAAGACCTCCCGACGGGAAAAACCTAAATACCCAATCACTTTTCTAGAACACATCGCGATCCGCCGCCGCCATCGACCCCAAGATCGGGAGGGTCCAGAAGCTCTTTTCGGCACCCTGCCAGAGAGGGGAATCGCCACCGAAGGTCTTCTTCATCGCCATGCTTGCCTCTGGCGCGATGAGTGAGTAGTATACCTTGGACTATGGGTCCATAGCAGTAGCTAGATGGTTGTCTTCTCCACCATGTGCTTCATGTTTAGATCTCGTGAGCTGCCTTACATGATTGAGATCACCGTTATGTAATTCTACATGTTGTGTTTGTTGGGATCCGATGAATATTGGTGTTATGATTGATTTGATGTTCTGAATATTATCTTATGTTATCTCTATGTTGTTTATGATCTTGCATGCTCTCCGTTGTTAGTAGCTATCTTGGCCAAGTAGTTGCTAGTGACTCCAAGAGGGGGTATTTATGCTCGATAGTGGGTTCATGCCTCTATTTAATCTGGGGGAGTTACAGAAACCTCTAAGGTTGTAGATGTGCTGTTGCTACTAGGGGGAAAACAACATTCATATGCTCGAGGGCATATGCTTTGTTTACATTACACACTTTGCTTAATGCAATTATCTGTTGTTCGCAACTTAATACTTGTGGAGTTCTCGGATTGATTCGCCACAAGTGGATTATTAATCATAGATGCAGTTGGATGGCGGTCTATGTATCTTGTTGTAATGCCCAGAGTAAATCTCATAGTGATCCTCTCGACATATGCACATTGTCTTTATTCTATCAATTGCCCAACTGTAATTTGTTTACCCAGCATGTATTATTTTATCTTATGGAGAGACACCGCTAGTGAACTGTGGACCCCGGTCCTATTTCCTTTATATTGATATCACATGTTTACTTTACTCGCACTATTTACTTTACTCGCATATTACTATCACTTTCCACTCGATACGCTCATACCCTTTGTTTCAAGCAAACCGGTGAGATTGACAACCTCATCGTAAGTTGGGAACAAAGTATTTGGTTGTGTTGAGTGCAGGTTCCATGTTGCCGCTCGCAAAGCAAAGCTCGGACGAGGCGCCCTATAAATTGTTCAGAGCTATCGCAAAGCTAGCGGGCATCACCTTCAGTCGTATTCGTCATCCTACTGGATTGATAACCTTGGTTTCATAACTGAGGGAAAACTTGCTGCTATCTTCATCAAAACCTTCTCTTGGGGTTTTCCAACTGGCCGGTCATTTACTACACATTCCCACGTCAACTTGGCTCCAGAAGTTTCTGTCGCCGTTGCCGTGTATTAAAGAAGAAGCTTTCACACCATCATCACCGCGCCACCAACAAGTTTTCTGGCGCCGTTGTCGGGGAGGAAAGAAGACTTCTGCAAGGGGAGTTTCGCACGCAGATCCTTTACTTTGTTTTAAGTTTTGTTTTACTTTATTTTTACTTGCATCGTTTTATCAAAAACCCAAAAAAAATTAGTATCCTTTGTAGTTGTTTATTATGTCTAGTTCAGTTGCTACTACTATGTCGCCCGAGGATATGATTTTCACTTTCAAACAAAAGGATGAGGAAAGTTTTAAAGAAGCTTGGTCTAGAATTTATGATTGGCATGGAAAAACTGAACCGAAAATGTCCTTGAGTTTGCTTCTTAGTTGCTTTTACTTTAGGCTTGCTCTTCATTATAGATATGCTTTGGATGCTACTGCAGAAGGAGATTTCCTTCATTGTGGTGGAGATCAAGCCTTCAATATTATAAAAAAGTTGATTACAATTTATAGCATGCCAACTTATTTTGATTCCTCTCTTGTGTGCATTTTTAATAGACTTAATACTCTTGAGACTCGCACTGCTAGTTTGAATACTTGCTACAATACTTTGCGCCAGCATTTTGATTATGTGCCAGCAAATGCTGAACCTTCGAGTTGGTACCCTACGGTAAAAATCACCATTAATGGTGAAACTTTTCATGCTCGTTGTGATATTATGTCTGAATTTTGTCTCATGCCAAAGGATGTTTATGAATCTTTGAGTCTTTGGAAGCTTTCTGAGGGGGGAGAAGAACTTTCCCTTACTAATAATGCCACTATATTTCCCGTTGGAATAGCTGAAGGAGTTTTTACAAAAGTCCTAGGAAGAATGATATCTACTGATTATCTTGTTATTGAATGTGTAGGAAAAGGACAAATCACACTTGGAAGATCCCTATTGAAGCTCCTGGGCACCGTTATAGATGTGGGAAAAGGCAATATAAGATTTATCTCTCCACCTTGCAATAGCCATGTCTTTCCTAGAGTTAAGAGCAAAGGTAAGAAAGGAAGACGTAAGGCACCCGCTGATCCTAGCACTTCATCTCTTGATATTACTTGATTCGCACTTTCTGCGCCTAGCTCAAAGGCGTTAAAGAAAAGCACTCTTGGGAGATAACCCAATGTTTTTACTTTCAGTTATTTTTGTTTTATTTGAGTCTTGGAAGTTATTACTACTGTAATAACCTCTCATTATCCTTTTTATTTTGTTTTTGTGCCAAGAGAAGCCTCTAATTTGAGTGAGGTAAGATTTGGGGATGTTGCTGTCCTGAAACAGTTTTCGGTGCTGCACCGTAAAAATTCGTGAAAATTCTCTGTATATCTTTTGGACCTGCGATTTCTGGTGAATATGCCCCAGGTTATATACAAACTTTAATTAGTTAAACACTTTTTGATTTGAGCAACAGAAAACCCTCTAAAAATTCGACCTTTGTCAGCTGTTCTGTTTTGACAGATTTCTGCCAATATTTGTGTTTGCCGCTTTATCGCTTTCTTTTTTAGTTCTTTTGATCACGGAACTTTTGGGGAAGTTGCTACAGTAGTATATGCTTTATATGTGGTGGTTTTGAGTTGAAACCTGAAGCAAAAAGGGTTGATTCGATGTTATGCTTACACTAATGTTGCTAATAGATTTGTGTTTAGTTTTGTATGAAGGAAGTATTCAAGTGTAGGGATTAGAGAATAATGAGATGAGTTGAAGAATGGACAAAAGCTCAAGCTTGGGGATGTCCACGCACCCCAAGAAATATCCAAGAGGTACAAGCGTCAAAGCTTGGGGATGCCCCCGAGGCACCCCTTCTTCATCGGCAAAAATCAGGTCACCTTTCAAAACACTATTCTTATTGCTTCATGCATTATGCGTTTTTCTTGGAGCGTCAGTTATTTTTAGTTTTCAGTTTTGTTTAGTTTTGTTTGCTGCAATAAATTGTTGGACCCCAACAAATTTCTTTTGGAGAAGTTGCCTTGCTTTTCACTTGCCAAGAACACTCCGTTTTTTCACTCTATTCTTTTGATCGAGTGTTCTCTTTTTCTAGAACTGCGTTTAGCTTTCGATTTTCGCCTTGATTTGTGTTCAGATCTTGTTATATCTTTTTATCAAGGTGTATTTTTGCCTCTGGTCCATATTGGTTTTCATCAAAAGTGTTGTTTATAAAAAGTTCGAATGGTGTTGGAAAAGAGAAAAAGCTTTATGCAAAAAAGTGGTACAAGAAGGAGCTTGTGTAGACTGCGGCCTAGGCTTTTGCATGTCGTGCTTGATGTCTTTTTGATAGTATGCTTAGTGGTTTTTCTGTAGCATGACTTGTCTCAAATGACTGAGATTGCTTAATGAGCCTTTGAAAAAATCATGCGTTGTTTTAATTATTTGGAAGCATTATTTTGGTTTTCTCCTTTGATGCTTTATTTGGGTTGACTTGGCACATGCTCACACATGTTAGACTCATACAAAGTCGCCATTGCCTCTATGATCATTTAGTTTTTGAATTTTGATGCCATCTTATGCTTCTTTTAATGTCGCTTTGTCGCTATGCATGATTATGGCCGTTATTGCTCTCTTAGTTGGTCGCTCCCAGTCTTTTGCTAGCCCTCATTTTGTACTGAGTATGAGCTCTACTCGTGCATCCAACTCCTAAAAACCATGTTTGCCATTTGTGTCCACCATACATACCTATTAGCAATTTGCTATTCCAAAGTACATTTGACTTGCTTTTATCTATCCTTCAAATTAAACTCTTTTTGGTGTTATGCAAAAATTGGTCAGTAAAGCTCTCACGAACCGGATGGCACACTTTACTTTTCTCGTTTTAAAATTTTGACATTGTCGTCTCTTATGTTGAGTTGTTATGCTTGCAAGTTGTAAGTTGGGAATTAGCCCAGCCATGCCGTCATGGGGCAAGCTTTCAACATTGCACTATCTTTCATTTGAGTTGATATCGTGATCTTTTGTTTATGGATACTCGCGATGTGAAATAAGTTGGGAATCTTGCAGGATCATGGAGTTTTTATATGTGTTAGGGAAACACCTGGGCCGCTAATCTAAGCCATGCATCATTCATGGTGGAAATTTATAGCATGCCCATAGTGGACATTCGACGACGCATCTCACAATAAAAAGCTATACCAATGGTAAATAAAAGAGATGCTGAGGTGTTCATTGTCTGTTTGTCTTATCATTTTGATGTGGGCTTGTTCCATGTCATCGGGCAGGAGGTACCCCGTTGGCGGTTCTCGATGATACACATATATTTACAATGACAAGAGCTTGCTTGGGACTCTAAGTCGAGTAGCATGAGGTTTGGGTATTCGTATTTTATGGGACACGAGGTTTTCAACTTATGATTTGTCAAGCATATGCAGCATAAGTGTTCTCGCATTAACTTTAACCATTCAAGATGCTTATGATGGGGGCAATGAGAGCTCAAAGCCGGTAAGTACCATAATTTTTGAAGGTTTATAAAACTTGCAATCACTGCTTCCCTCCGCGAAGGGACTTTCTTTTACTTTTATGTTGAGTCTCCACCTTATATCTTTATGCACCATTAAGAGAGCATAGTTGTCATTCTGAGTATAATGTGCATTGTCCCAAAGTTTTCATTGATTGATTCATATTGTTGGTTTCACTTGTTCTTAAATTATTTGTATCTAGTCGCCCTCTTAAACTTGAAGGTGTCCTATGCATTTATGTTTTGCTCTCTCATGAAGGACAAGCTGAAAACCATTTGTATGTTTTTCCTTATGATTTGAACACACGTTTGACTTTCATTGTTTCATTTTCATGATCTTTTGTTTGTGTTCATTTTCATGTTATAACATGGTTGCTAAGTTTCTTCTATCAAGATTATATCTTTCATGCCCATGTTTTAAGTTCTTTTGATCCCAGCGCACAACGCTTACATATATGGTCAAGATTGTGTAGGTGCATGTCACCTCAAAAATTATTTCTTTTTTTATCACTTACCTACTCGAGGACGAGCAGGAGTTAAGCTTGGGGATGCTGATACGTCTCCAACATATCCATAATTTTTGATGCTCCATGCTTGTTTTTACACCATTTGTTCAGTCTTTCGTTACACTTCGTGGCATTTTTATGCATTTTCCGGAACTAACCTATTAATGAGATGCCACAGTGCCAGTTCCCTGTTTTCTGTTGTTTTTGTGTTTCAGAAAAGTTACACAGGAAATATTCTCAGAATTGGACGAAACCAAAGCCAGACATCCAGATATTTCATGGAGCTTCCAGAACACCAAAGAGGAGACGGAGAGGGGCCACAGGGCGCCACACCACAGGGCGGCGCGGCCTAGGGCTGGCCCGCACCCCCTGGTGGTGTGGCCACCCTGGCCCACTTGTGATGATGCCCCTTCGCCTATAAAGACCTCCCGATGGGAAAAACCTAAATACCCGATCATTTTTCCAAAACACATCGCGATCCGCCGCCGCCGTCGACCCGAAGATCGGGAGGGTCCAGAAGCTCTTCCCGACACCCTGCCGGAGAGGGGAATCGCCACCGGAGGTCTTCTTCATCGCCATGCTTGCCTCCGGCGCGATGAGTGAGTAGTCTACCTTGGACTATGG
The DNA here is from genome assembly GCA_007115705.1 of Dactylis glomerata. NCBI lineage: Eukaryota > Viridiplantae > Streptophyta > Magnoliopsida > Poales > Poaceae > Dactylis > Dactylis glomerata. Next base: position 2,570,530 of record QXEO01000503.1, read on the forward strand.
GTCCATAGCAGTAGCTAGATGGTTGTCTTCTCCACCATGTGCTTCATGTTTAGATCTCGTGAGCTGCCTTATATGATCGAGATTACCGTTATGTAATTCTACATGTTGTGTTTGTTGGGATCCGATGAATATTGGTGTTATGATTGAGTTGATGTGCTAAATATTATCTTATGTTATCTCTATGTTGTTTATGATCTTGCATGCTCTCCGTTGTTAGTAGCTATCTTGGCCGAGTAGTTGCTAGTGACTCCAAGTGGGGGTATTTATGCTCGATAGTGGGTTCATGCCTCTATTTAATCTGGGGGAGTGACAGAAACCTCTAAGGTTGTAGATGTGATGTTGCTACTAGGGGGAAAACAACATTCATATGCTCGAGGGCATATTCTTTGTTTAAATTACACACTTTGCTTAATGCAATTATCTGTTGTTCGCAACTTAATACTTCTGGAGTTCTCGGATTGATTCGCCACAAGTGGATTATTAGTCATAGATGCAGTTGGATGGCGGTATATGTATCTTGTTGTAATGCCCAGAGTAAATCTCATAGTGATCCTCTCGACATATGCACGTTGTCTTTATTCTATCAATTGCCCAACTGTAATTTGTTTACCCAGCATGTATTATTTTATCTTATGGAGAGACACCGCTAGTGAACTGTGGACCCCGGTCCTATTTCCTTTATATTGATATCACCTATTTACTTTACTCGCACTGTTTACTTTACTCGCATATTACTATCACTTTCCACTCGATACGCTCATACCCTTTGTTTCAAGCAAACCGGTGAGATTGACAACCTCATTGTAAGTTGGGAACAAAGTATTTGGTTATGTTGTGTGCAGGTTCCACGTTGCCGCTCGCAAAGCAAAGCTCGGACGAGGCGCCCTATAAATTGTCCGGAGCTTTCGCGAAGCTAGCGGGCATCACCTTCAGTCGTAGTCATCCTCCTACTGGAATGATAACCTTGGTTTCATAACTGAGGGAAAACTTGCTGCTATCTTCATCAAAACCTTCTCTTGGGGTTTTCCAACTGGCCGGTCATTTACTACACATTCCCACGTCAACTTGGCTCCAGAAGTTTCTGTCGCCGTTGCCGTGTATTAAAGAACAAACTTTCACACCATCATCACCGCACCACCAGCGGTCTATGTATTTTGTTGTAATGCCCAGAGTAAATCTCATAGTGATCCTCGTGACATATGCACGTTATCTTTATTCTATCAATTGCCCAACTGTAATTTGTTTATCTAGCATGTCATTATTTATCTTATGGAGAGACACCACTAGTGAACTGTGGACCCCGGTCCAATTTCCTTTATATTGCTATTACTGTTTACTTTTACTCGCACTGTTTACTTTCTCGCATACTACTATTGCTTTCCACTCGATACGCTCAGTCCTTTGTTTACAGCAAACCGGTGAGATTGACAACCTCATCGTAAGTTGGGAGCAAAGTTCTTGGTTGTGTTGTGTGCAGGTTCCACGTTGCTGCTGGTGCAAAGCAAAGCCCTAGACGAGGCGCCTTATAAATAGTCCGGAGCTGTCGCGAAGCTAGCAGGCATCATCTTCTGAAGTTTGGCATTTTCCTACTGGTTCGATAAACCTCAGTTTCTTACTGAGGGAAGACTTTCTACTGTGCTCATCATACCTTCCTCTTGGGGTTCCCAACTGGGTGGTTATTTGCCCGCATCAATCGTGTTATCATGTTTTCTCACGAACGAAACTGGAGTATCTCATGGAAATATTGGCAATCCATCACAAGAAAAACATTCGACTAACATGCAAGTATTGCACAAAACCGTCCGAAGAATACCTCAGAATAATGGTCGTTCCCTTGGTTGTTCATTAGATGGCATATACAAAAGCAATATTCATAGCAAAGCATTTATTGTTGGTACAGATAAAAGTAATAGCGCATTACACAGTTATTACATCAAAGATAGTTGATCCTAGTGAAAATATACTTCGGCTTCATATTTCTTCTGGCACTGAGTCCCATCAAAGATTTTCACGTCAAATTTTGTTGTTCCACAGTGGTAATTGAACAGCAAAAACCACCCTTGATGCAGATCATAATCCTCGGCGAAGCAAGGCTAGCCGCCCTTGAAGAACATCTCCCCATCGCCATCATAATACACCTCCACCTCGTATGGAGGACCTCCAATTGACACTTCTCGGAGGATGGCTTGGCGAAGCTCTTGGCCATCCATAAACTCGGTAAATTTCAAAGGCACGCGCTATTGCTCACGGCATTGGGCACCAGAGAGTGCGAAAAAAGAGAATACAGTTCCATTGGATGGTGGCGGAGGATTGAGATGTACTGCACTTATGTCCAGAGGTTCATTGACCTGAGAAGTGGAAGACTTGGATTTGTTCTTACTTCTCAAGGGACGACCAGGGCGCCGTTTGGCTGGCGTAGAAGAAGATGCCACCATGGTAACAACCTTGGGTTTGTTTTTGCTACCATGAGGGTGGTCACGCCCACGCTTCTCCGCCACAACGCCAGCATCCAGATCGACAACTCTGGTATCGGCCATGGAGATCTTTTGATGGATCGCCGGACAAGCACATAGAAACCCTAACCAATCTGGGGAAGAAGACGATGCGGCGGCGAAGATTAACATTGGCAAGCTAGGGTTTACATAATGAGGGAAGGGCCCATATTTACAAGCCACCTTTAACGGGCCTTTAAAAAATTAAAGGTCCAGATAAAGTATAAAAATACAAGAGAAAAGAATGAGAAGATACGAAAAGGAAGATCTACTTATGAAATCAATAAGAAAATACAAAAAGGCGTGCAATGGAGATAATTGATTTTGAACCTATAAAAGGCTGCAAGCATCCCCTTATAGCCTCGGGGGCTACTCCCATCGGAAGTGCTGGTCACGCACCCGATGAAATTAAAAGAAAAGGAAGAGATATCAAATTTTTTGTGCAGGACACGATGAGGGAAGACAAGAAAAGAAGATAAATACTTCTGAGCCTATACTCGAAAAAATTCGACTATAGCCTCGGGGGCTACTCCCATCGGGAGCGCTAGTCGCGCACCCGATGAATATGGAAATTATCAACTTCGCATGGAAGAGGGAAATTGTCGACTACATATTGGAGCAAATTATCGACTTCATTGTCAAAAGATCAACATTAGACATTAATATTCGCTAATTCACTCCCATCGGGAGGGATTTGCAACTAGTTGAAGAAAACAACCCGAAGATTTTGGGTATTGAAATAGCCAAACAAGGCTCACGATGGAAGTTTGATTCTCAGGCCGTGTCGTCGTGATAAAAAGCTTGAATGCCATGGTCGCAAAGATCGTGAAGGTAAGACCTCAGGATCCATCCTGTATGTCATAGTATACGCACATGAATGCGCTCTGCTAGTAAATTTCTGTATCCACGATGCGAAGAAAATCCCCGGTGGACGCACTAGGTACCCTAAGAAATACTAGAATCCTGTCTTTGTAAGTTCTAAATGCGGCAAAAGACTGGGTTACGCCAGGTACCGAATTCGAGTCCCGGGACTTGAGTTTGAAGTAGGTAGCAAGTTTTTGCTCATGCAATTAACTAGTTTTCTGATCCGTCAGAAGCACCAGGCTTGCTAACCCAAATCCCCATGAAAAAGTAAGAATATGAAATATTCAATAAAATCAAAGAAAGAGAAGAAGACAAAGATTGATCAAGTCAAAGATTGCAAGTCGAAGATTTGAGATTCAACCCGAATCTACAATCCTAGTAGAATCTCGGGGGCTACTGATAAGGGTATAGCTATTAAGGCCCGTTATCTTAGTACCCCTGGGGCCCGAGAGTTAGGCCCAAGCATAGATGTAGTCAAAATACGAGATGATATCGTATCCAAACATTGTAATTTGTATTGAACCCGACCGGATCCTTGAGACCTGACCACCCATATATAGGGGCCAGGTGAAGCCAGCCAGAGACAGATTGAGATTGAGCTAATTGATTACTAGCTTACTCTCAACACGCATCAAGTTTCGCCTTGTTTGTCTGATCCTTTACCTTCGAGTTCATCCAACGCCCTCTTCCTCCGATCATGTCCTTCATCTAGGACATTTGCTGAGTTAACCCTCATCAAACATGAAACCATAACGTTGATTAACATATTGTTGCTTTGAGTCCCCGTTAAAGGCCCTCCGTTGTAGATGCCATATCCACTATAGTTGGAGCAACATGCACCCGACTAGCCACTTGCACGGTAAAAGCCGTACGTCAGTTGTGGAACCAGTCTCGCATAGAAGTACACGTAAGGTTGGTCACGAGCTGCTTCAATCCAACTATGCCACAGATATAAGCAAACACACGTTGGAAGGTAACAATAAGATGATCAACGGGAAATCCGCGTCAACATGATGCGTTCTAACCATACAAGCATACTACGCATAGATTCGGCTCTGATACCACTGTTGGGGTTCGATGCAAATAACAAAAATTTATTTCTACACAACCCCAAATTTTCCAAGGATCTATCTACTAGTAATGCTGTAACGGTAAACAGAAGTTCGGAAATGTACCCTCGTAGGCCAAACACGGGAATTATGCTCCCGCATAAGAGTTGATGATGAAGACGATGTAGCCGACCTCAAGGTCGTGGAGATCTTGGAGCAACGACTCCGACGCCACACGAGTGGCACCTCCGCGTACTCGCACATGTATGGTGATCATGATGACTCCCGGAATCCCTGTTCCAGCCAAGATTGCGGAAGTAGATGGCGTTGGACAGGGATCCGGACACTTCGCAGCACGACGGCGTGTAGCGGTGGTGATATCTCGCACCTGTACAACCCTTCGGGATGCCATGCGGGAGAGAGAGGAGGGTGGAGGTGGCCAGCGACTAAGAAGGTGGTGGGTGGCGGCCAGGTGGAGGAGGGGCTCGTGGAGCTTGTGTGTTCTCCTCCTCCCCTGGGCCCCCCCTTTATATAGGGGGGAAGGGTGCACCCTTACCCCTCTACCAAGGCAGCCAAGGGCGGCGGCCAAGGGGAGGGATAGGGCGACGGCAGCCAGGGTGGGGCCAGGCCGGCCGGCCTCCAAAACCCTAACCCTGGCCGGCTAGGGCCAGGGCCCAAGGCGCCCCTCCTTTTTTATTTCCTTTAAGGGCTTCTTTCTGGAAGAAGGCCAGGTGTTTTCCCTATTTTTAATTATTTAATTAATATTAATTCATTTAATTAATATCAACTAACTCATAATTAAATCTCCATTACTCCGAAACACTTCCGGACTTCATCGAAACTCTTTCGAACTCCACCAAAACTATTTTGGACTCCACCGAAACTATTTTGGAATCTGCCAAAACTATTTTGGACTTAGTTGGAACTGTTCCCTCTCTCATAAATCATCACACGGTGTTTCCGATTAATACCAAACCATCTTGAGCAATGAGATCCCGTAAGTGTGTTACCCGACGGTTCGAGAACGCTACAGACATTATCGAGAACTCTCTCCGGTAAATGATCATCAATCGAATCTGGAGATCCGTGATGATCCATGTACATTCTACGAAGTTATTTTAGTCATTGAACCGTAAGCATCGATGTACCTTTCCCTTTGCTTCGCTGATACTAGCATAACCTAAGATTTGATCGTCGATATTCCCAATACCTCGTTCAATCTTATTACTGGCTATTGTTGTTTACTCGTACCGTGATAATCCATCTCCGTGACCTAGTCACATGCTACGCAGCTTTGATGTATTCTCACTGAGTGGGCCCAGAGTATCATATCCGTCATGCAGATGAGCAAATCCCGCTATTGGTCTATACGCCTCAACCTACCCCTTTGGAAACCCAAGAGACACATTTTCGGTCACCCTGCTACGGTGTGACGGTTGATGCAATCAAAGCTTCCTCCAAAAATAGTGATTCAATATAACCTCACGGTCTAAGGATTAAGTTACAACACTTCCTTCATATTGCAACGTGAACATCATGACACGATCGTATTGCAATACTATCTTTGGGTAAGTCCACCATTGCATTGTCAAATGACATGATCTCATTGTCAATTGGCGTAATGCTCCATGACCAGGAAACCTCGATCATCTGTTTACCAATGAACTAGTCTATAGATGATTACTAGGGACTCTTTATTATTTAATACCACACATATATCAATATTTCCGATTGACATGGTTATAGCATAGTATTAAACTTATTATGAACTATATGAAATATGCAAATAATTAAGTCCATTATATTTTTCCTCTAGTGCATATTTCCTTCAACTTTGTTAGTCGTTTGGGACAACAAAACACTATATGGCTATCTCTGATCCCACAGCCAGTGCAGGTTCAGGTTTGTACAATGTCCAACACAGCGGTAACGGAGTTCCTCTGGCTAATGCTCACATCTGCTCGAAGTAAGTACCTGTATCTTACATGTATGGTAATTCAGGAGAAAATAAATGAATGATTTTATGGTCTATGCAATTCTGTCCACTTATTAAGTTAACGAATGAAAATGAATTTATACTTGGCTGAACTCCCAGTCATTGCACACACCCACGTCTATGGTCATCGTCTTGTTCCTGTCCCCTTCTTTCCTCGGAGAGGACAGCACCCTGCAACAGTTGCGCATCGGGGACTGCAAGTTCATGTGGATTACCAGTATTACAAACAGCAGTCGCAGGACCAGAGTAAGATAATAACAATACCTGAATTCGAGAAAGAAGAAGAAATTCAGGAGAGCACGGTGAGGATTACCCGGTTCCATAACCCGGGATCAGGCTTCTTGAGCACGATGACGCTGTCGACCAGCGCGTCTGGGTCGGCGATCTTCCACCGGCACGGCGGTCTTTTCTCGTTGCGGTGGCGCCACCGCTGGTACGTCGTCACGGTGGTCTCCCCTGTGCGCACCACCGTGCGCCGTGCCGACGCCAGGTAGTACAGCGCCGGTTTCTCGCACTGGTTGCGAGCCAGGGGCCTCGTGTTGAACGCGTGCGACTTGTAGTCCGCGCGGCGGTACCAGTTGAGGAACGTCCGCGCCGGCATCTCCATCTCCCGCGCCGGCATCACGCCCCTCGCCACCGTCACCACGAACCCCCACGCCACCGAAACCGTCCACCGGTTGGCCGCGTCGTAGCATATCGACTGCTGCATCACCCCAGCCGAGTCCAGCATCACCGGCCCGTCGAACAGCCTCCGCAGCGCCGCCGGGCGCGACCGCACGTTGGGGAAGAGCGGCCGCACCACGTCGAGGTGGTGCAGCGACACGAGCGGCGCGACCGGGTGGGCGGCAAGGAGGCCCAGGAGGTCCCCGTACACGTCGTACTGGTGGAACCCCGGATGCCTCGTGAGCGGCACGCCCAGCTCCGCCATGCACGCCTGGATCCGGTCGTCGCTGCCGTACAGATAGGGGTACCGGCGGATGCAGGCGTCCTGCATCCGCTCCAGCCTCGCCGCCAGAGGCTGGCTGATGGCGAAACCACCCCCGCCGAACGCCATCCCGTACGAGAAGAAGATGTTCTGCAGGTGGCTCTCAGAGGGGGAGCCGATGTAGTAGGGCTGCCGGTGGTCGAGCCTCCCTAGCACGGCGAGGAGGTTGTCCGGGAGGAAGACTGTGTCGTCGTCGCCCATGACGAACCAGCGCACGCCTGGGAGCCCGAGGCGGAAGGTCTCGGAGATGATGCGGGAAATGCGGATGGCGGAGCGGTGGCCACGACGGTGAGTGTAGGGGAAGCCGGAGGTGTCCGACGAGATCTTGATGGCCGGGAGCCCCGCCGGCACGCTGGACTCCCGCACACCGCGGTCCAACCACACGAACCCCCGCATGCCCGAGTTTGGGCGCCACCAGATCTTGATGTACTCCTTCCGCTGCTCCCACAGGCGCGCCGATGCCGCGATGCCGAACACCACGTGCTGTAGCGTCGTTGCCGTGGTTGACACCGTGGCCGTAGCAGGTGCCGGAGGCGTCCTTGCCGTGGGCACCGTGACCGTAGCCGGTGCCGGAGGCGTCCTCGCCGTGGGCACCGTGACCGTGGTGGGTGGCAGCGGCGGTGGCCTCGCCGTCAATACCGTGACCGGGGCGGGTGGCGGCGGCATCGTCGCCGTAAACGTCGTTACCGTGGCAGGTGGCGGCGGCGTCGATGAGGTATGGTTGTGGGTGGTGACGTGGGAGAAGGAAGCGGTGGCGGTAATGCGACCATGATCAGGCGGGCAGGATGGTGTGGAGGAGAGAATGGCGTGGAGGGCGTAGAGGATGTACAGGACGGTGAGAGGAAAAAGCAAGAGGAGGATGTAGCGGAGGCAGGACGTCGCGAGGGTCTCCTTGCCGCCGCCGGAGCCTGCCCCGGCGGCGGCCTTCATTGTCCGCGCCGTGTCCGGACGCCGTTACATATATCCTCCCCTGCCAGTACTGGTGATCCTCGTAGCCGCCGTCGTTGTCGGCTTCTACGGAGGCCGGCGGCGAAACTCTTGGGCGGAAGGGATAGGATTCGTTGTGGAGAGTAATTTTGACGGTGGAAGAGGTTGGGATCGAGCTCGCCGGGTTTGCGGAATCTCCTCCGCCGCGCGCGTCGATGGGACGAGCGGTTCAGCTCCTCGTCTCCGTTCATTTCAGGAATTTTCTGTTCCTGTTCTTGTTGCGGCCGCTGTGCTTTGCGTGCCTGCCAGCATGCGCGCATGGATCGGATGCTATCGTGTATTGTGGAGGTGGGTTTGGTTTCTAGGGCCGATTCTTCCGTCCAATCAACGGTCTCTGATGGAGAAATGCAATTCTGACGGCGCCCGGGCTAGACCCACTCGGCACATTTGGCCATGTCAAATCAGATACGACATATTCTTAATTGGACGCGGATAGGCAGCCACCGGGGGCTGATTAGGCCGACCCAGCCCTCACCCCATAAAAGGAAAGAACCCTCAGATCCCTTTACCCCACGTCTAAAAAAGGAAATATTACGAGAGCGAAGAAATCACGTGATCACCCAGCCGTTTTTGCGCGGAAACCAACACCCAGTCCTCCGTATCCACTAACGCCAGACGGAACAAAACCTGCTCCAGCTTTCTGCTTCATCCCATATTTTATGGTTTCTCCCTCCACATCTCCATGGATTCTTTCTGAATCAAAGGCAGCAACCAAAGAAGAAAAACATCCGAGACTTCAACCGGCAATAGAATCAAAGGTAACCGGAGGCTCCACCCTTCCCCCTTTACAGCAACGCCCCCATGTCAAAATAGATCTGCTGTAGCTTCCATGAAGTAGAACAAAGCAGAGGAAAACTCACAGGTACAAGACCATCAAGCATACTATTGAGATCTCCATACTATTAGTAGTTCCCGGACATATCTTTTCCGCAACAAAATATTAACATTGTACTGACAGAAAAGGTAATGTTCAGAAATATGTTTTCGAGAAGACGGTAGCTTCGGCTACCAGTAATTTCTAAACACTGTGTTGTAGGTCTAAGTAGGAATAGCATTTTGCTTCCTTGATCATGCTTCCACCACCGCAAACTGCTTTTCTGTAAAAAAAAATGCAACAATATCAGTACAGTAGTGAGTTTTTTGTGGGTTGTTGTACTGGAAAAATGCATAGAAGTTACATACTCCGTATCATTTATCTGTAGCTTGCATGACCAGGGGTTATTAAAAAATCTGAATAACCTAACTCAATTATTTCCAGAAGCAAACTAAAGTATACTTATCAAAACAACCCAATTACTTTCAGAAGCCAAGTTAAGCATTGTATCAATACAACCCAATCACTTTTAGAACCAACTTAGGCATAATTATCAAAATAACTCAATTACTTCAGAAGCAAACTTAGGCATAATTATAAAACAACTCAAGCACTTTCAGAAGCCAAGTTCGACATAATAATCAAAACAACTCAATTATTTTCGGGATCCAACTTAGGAATTACTATCAAAGCAACTCAATTACTTTCAGAAGCCAACTTAAGCATGGTATCAAAACAACTTAAGCATATGGGAAAGAATCAACTTAATTAATTTTCAATACTCAACTTAAGCATGTTCACAAGGCAACTAATTAAACAAGTGGACAACTTATGCATGTTACGCAAAAGAAACGCTAGATAGATTGCACCAAAATCCAACAACTTAAGGATGCTGGAGGAATCAACTTAATTTATTTCACTACTTAACTTAAGCACAGTGATAAACCCATGGTTTTAAAGGCGTTAAGGCGTCAAGGCATCCAGGGGGCGCTCTGACACCTAGGCGGACGCCTTAGGCGCCTAGGCGCCCAAGGCGGCCATTTTTTCAAGGCGGAGGTCCAGCGCCTGGACGCTAAGGCGACGCCTTTAAAACCATGGATAAACCAACTAATTAAACTAGTGAACAACTTATGCTTGTTGCTCAAAAGGAAAACCTAGATAGATTGTAGCAGTATCCAACAACTAAAGCATGCTGGAGGAATCAACTTACTTTATTATAGTACACAACTTAAGCAATAGTGATAAAACAACTTAATTATACGCTAGCCAACTTATCCATTTAGTGCAAAAAGGAAACAACATGAATAAATCATGGCATCAAGCAGAAAAACTAAAACTACCCTACTACAAGTACTTGTAATTTGTCTAGTTAGTGAACTATTAGGTAGTGGTGAGTAACATCCAGAGCTGAGTCACTCTCTATTCCATACTCTTGATTCATGAATTCAATGGCTTCAGTTTCCATCTCGTAACAGTTAAGAGTTCCCCATAATTTTCACTCATCCTTAAACCTACCATCTGACAAGTTTGCAGACAAGGCACTGGATGGTTCCCTGCTGCTGCATCAACTTCTGATAAGCGCAAAGCGAGAATTCTTGTTCGTCTCTTTTCATTTTATTTTTACCAGATTTCAAGCTTGTGGTAGAAAAGGCAAGTTTCTATAAAGTCATTATTTAGCTCACGGAGGCCATTGGTTGTTTAACCAAAATTAAATGCATGGTGGAAACCAACTTAGTTAGGTGATATAAAACAACATAGGCAGTCCAACAAAGCAACTTAGCCAAACAAAAAGAGGCAATTTAATTAAACGGGGAACCAACACCTGCGGTGGTGGTTTTAACGAACATAGTGCTAGGGACGCACAATTCAATGGGGAACCGGCTTAATTAAATAGGATACACAACTTGGATAAAGTCAAAAGTAACTTAAGCTAAAGTGACTAATCAACATGATTAGGATGAAAAAAAAGGAAAAAACTTAATCTAAAGTGGCTAATCAAATGTGATAAGAAACCTACGATAAATCGTATAGCAACTTAAACTGAGGTGACTAATAAATATAATAAAACTGAAAAAGCAACTTAAGATAGAGTGTAAAGCAACTTAAGTTGAACTGACTAATCAACTTAATTAAAAATGGGATAAGCAACTTAGGATAAAATGGGAATCAACTTAAGATAAAGTGGCTAATCAACTCAAGTACTCAACTAACTAGGATAAGCAACTTAGGATAAAATGGGTATCAACTTAAGATAAAGTGCCTAATCAACTTAACTAACTAGGATAAGCAAACTTAGTATACACTGGTAATCAACTTAAGCTAAAGTGACTAGTCAACTTAATTAAGTAGGATAAGCAACTTATGATAAAGTGAGCAGAAGGAAGATCTTGGGAGTGATCTAGTTGCCGCAATTTCAGCATGAGTTGCCTCTGTAATATCTTTAGTTGTTGGGCTTCTTGCTTAAGCTGTTTCAGTCATAGTCGTAGTGTTTTAAGTACAAACCTATATCATAAAAAGGATACTTCCAAAAGATGAGAAAGTAAAACTAAAAACAACTTAGACTAAAATCTCTAATCAACTTAATTAACTGGCATAAGTAACTTAATATGTGAGAGGGACAACATAAGCCCAAGTCAAAACTATTGTTAGTAGATCAATGCCAACATAATTAGTGTTACTGATACCAAGGACGGGGTTTAATAGATGTGTGTAAGGCCATTGCTAAGACAGTTTTGTACAGGCAAGTGGAAGCTGCATCAACTAGAACAAAGCAAAGATACAAACTTAATGAACTAGTCAAGTTGTGGCCGTCAAGATCGTAACAAAATCACCTTGCTCGCTACCCTTGTTTGCCGCTCCTATTTCAGTATTCCACTGAACACTTTGTCATGTTCGTGACAAAGCATCCAACATACAGGTTTGCTTAGACATGTGAAGAGAAAAACCAACGTCATTGCTCAGCAAACAAAATGGCCAGAACATAACAACACCAAAGGTATGATGAATCACTGAATCATCTAAACCAAGAATGCAGTTTCATATATCAAGATACTAGCAGAACAATTCAACAAGGTGCAGATGTTATGCATCTAGAGTGTCAGTTTCCTAGCTACGGACAAAACCGTGATGGTTTCAATCAGTTTCTTAGCTGCACCACATGTATGGAGAGCATGGATCTTGGACCAAACCACTTAAAGCAAATGTAGTACGAGCCAGGCCATAGCATATGTGAGTATCCCATTGAATACAAGTTCAGCTCGTACGAGCAATCACAGAATTCTGGAAAGATCATGGGCAGAAAAGACCATCACAATAGCCCCAAATCTACGGCTCACCACAACAAAGTGGCCAGACCATCACATAATACGAGGGAGAACCGAAAACTTACCTAAAAGGGAGGCGTAGCCATGGAGGTAGTCGAAGAAAGGGCCAGGACAGCCGCAGCATACCACCTCACCACGGCGCGGGAGGCCACGGACAGCCCAGGCAGCGGCACCACACCGGCAGCACAGGCAACCAGGGGAGGCCGAGGCAACATGGTCGATCTGGGGCCCAAGGTTGAAGAAGAGGCGTCGGGGTGGCAATAGAAGCACCAGAGGGCGAGGGCGATAGAGAGGAGCTCGCGGGTGTCGACGGTGCAGCCGGAGCCGCTGGTGTGGGAAGCAGCGCCGGCAGTCCGAGCCGATGCGGCCAAGGTTACCGCGGGGAGCGCCTAGGAGACGTGGTTCTAGGGCGGTGGCGTGGACCGGTGGAGGAGTCCGTGGCGGGGCGGCGTAAGCGAGTGGCAGGTGCCGGTCGCGTCGGCGAGCTCGAGCTGTGAGGCTAGGGTTAGCCGCGGCGTTGCGCTTTGGGGCAGAGCCGAGTAGCGCTGGTGGGGATTCAGTGTAGGATGCGGGCGTGGTGCCGCGCCGGCGTACGATGGCGACAGGATCTTCCAGCGGCGGCTGAAGCAGGACCTGCCGACGGAAATCGCAGGGGAGAAAAGGGAGCCGAGAGGGGATCGCGTTCAGGAGTGGGAGCGAGAGAAAGTGAGAGGGACCGCAGGTGAAGTTTGTCGGGATGCCGCGCGCGATGCGTTGTCGATCAAGTAGATCGGACGGTCGCAACGCGAGTGCTCGTTCGAGCAAACGGGCCTCCGTGCACTTTTTAGCACTTGGGTTCTTAATTACATATTCTTGATGCTAAATAGAACCACCATTAACCTTTTTTTTAACTGAGACAAAAGTTTTGTCTCAATCTATTAATTAAGAAGAAGAGAATTGTCCAGTTAATTAGTACAACACAACCAAGCCGCACTACACACGAAGCATGCGAACTCTAGTTCCACATGGGCAACCCAACAAATTCCCCTGACAAACAACTACCGCGGCACCAAATGCTTGAACAACACATAATACTCGATAAAAACATCTCAACCGAAGGCAATTGACAACAATATCAAAGTCCATAGGACAATCCAAATTGAGAGGACGGACCGAGAGACCGAAGATCATCCATCAAGTAGGCGCAAACACTTTTTCTAAGACCCCACTCTTCTTGTTCTTGTTTTTGCACCTAAGTGACTTCTCTTTTAGAATGTCGATCCGAGAACCCATCTTCTTGGTTTTGCCCTTGATTGTAGTCCACGTTAGGAGGCAAGCAATCGCTCGTCCACATCCAGGAATAGCAACCTCCAAGTTGTTGAGCAAGTCACAAACTGTTTTGCAAAAAGAACGTCGTGGTTATGTGCCAGCGGAGATGGAATGGGCGTGAAAGCAACATCCTATTGCTCAGTTGCTCACATGATAGAGGAGAAACGGCTCCTATAGACGAGGTCGTTGGTGAGCCCACCTTCATATGTTCCACTGACAGAGGCAAAAAAAAGGGCTCGCACAATGCTCCTCAAGCTCGGGAAAGATCTGCAACACTAGGACCACAGTCGCGACGATAGTCTCGCTCTCAACAGCAGATGGAATAGAGGGCACATCAGGCAACTACGATGAACTAACCCCAACACGATGGGAGAAACAACCAAAGATCTCTGCCCCGCAGTCCTCTATGGAGCCAACACCAATCTCACTATAAGGGCACATAGCTAGCACAATAGAGATTCTTCTCAGAGTAGCCTCCGCCCGCTCCAGAAAGCTCTCAACCCGTACAAGACAGTCACAACAAAGCACATTGGAGGGGAGCGCGGATCGCGATGGGTCCTCACATGATGCTGGAGCTTCATGATGCTCGATGCCGAGGTGGGATAGTGGCTACATAGCAAGGCATGCTAGAGAGCTGAGTGGATGCCAAGGATTGCGGTATTCACGTGAGATGGCCGTTCTCCAAACAGTGGGAGCACCGGAGGGGATCTCGGCAGACGGCCACACGATGCCCATGAGCAAGGCATGTGTAGCATCTACCATGGAGCCATGCCGGAATGGGGCGAGGGGGTGAAGCCAGGACCGGAGATGCTACGCGGCGTGGACGACGCAAATGCAGCACCTCTTGCCATCCCCCGCTCACCTCCGCCTCGCGCCTCACAATGAAATCTTGTTATTTTAGAAACATTTCACATAGATTTTAGATATATATAGATTATTTAAACCATTGGTATTCATACAATGGTAAATCTTGATTTGTACAAAAATATACATAATTATCTTGAAAGTTGGGCGCCTTTTGAATATGAGTGGGATGGGAACATCAGCTTAAGGGCTGTTATACCCATTGGATGATGAGAACCATTACAATTCCATTTTAATATCAAACATATGTGATATGACATAGTCCAAACATACGGACTGAGTCTAGCAAGAATCGTGTGGCAACTTATGTTGGATCGGACACCGTGAATAGCAGTGCCATTAGAAAATTCACTTACAAAAATTTAATGGCACAAGTTTCGAAAAAAAGGCCATTCACAAACACATTTTTTTAGGGGTATTCACAAACAGCTACCACTTTGTGTGCCACGACTTCTAAGAAAAGCAGGCCCCTTCTAAGAAAAGCAGGCCCAAGCAAGAAATGTCAGCCCACTAGGATGATCCAAACAGACAGTGGAAAGTAGATCGACGTATTTTTGGGTTCCGGCCCATATGTGGGTGAGCAATGACGGTTGGGCGAACACCCATGGTCGTTGGCTGGCTATGTATGTCAACGCTGGCCTGCTTGTCACTGAACCAAAAAATAGCCACGACGGCGCTACATAAGAAGTTGTCAGCGACCGTACCTACTTGCTACACTACTCTACTCGCAGTCGCCATATCGCTGTTCTTGGCCGCCAGTACTCTACATCGCAGCGTCGCCCTAGCTGCCATCGCTAGTGTTGGAGCCCTAACCGCTGGGTTGGCTGGCACGCGCAGCCTAGCGGCGAGCTTGACGGCGATGGTGGTAGTGCTCAGTGGTGAGCTCTTGGATCTCGCGGTTGTGACTCGCCGCTGCCATGTCCTCGTCCCAGCGCACTCATTCCCGAGCTACCTCCTCCCTTGCTGTTGCCTCTGCTGTCGCTATCGCCGCCTCCTCCGCCATGCGCGCTGCCTCCCACACTGCCTCCTCCTCAGCCACCGTGTGTGTCGCCTCCCTCACCGCGCTGACGCGCACCGCGAGCATCGCCATCAGAGCCTCCCGCTCTGCTGCCATGAACTGGCGCGTGACCTTCTTGCGGTGTGCAGTCTCGAACAACACGAGTAGAGCCACCTGCTCATCGGTCGTGGCCGGTATAGACACATAATTGTCGTCGCCGAAGAGGGCCTCGATGTTGTCGCTTGTGTCGTCCTCCTCCTCCTTAGCCTGCTCCTGGGGTACAACCATGCCCAGAATGTAGGCCTCCGCCATCGCCGCATCATCGGCTCAGGCGAGGTCGGCGGAGGCGCGTTACAACCCGAGTGACGAGGGTTAACTCGACAAATGTCCTAGATGAAGGACTTAGGATCGGGGAGATAGGGCATCGGATGAACTCGAAGGTGAAATCAGTCAAACAAGGTGGATATCGAAAGTAAACGTGGGTGTAAACCTGACTTGCTTTCAATCTGTCCCTCACCATCCCCTCCTGGCCCCTATATATAGGTGGCCAGGTCTTAGGGATCAGGAGGGATCCGACATAGATTACAATATCGACATACGATATGAACTCGTATTTCGACTAGTATTACAATTGGGCCTAGCTTATCGGGCCTTAGGTGTAGCTAACTAACGGGCTCTATTATCTATACCCTTGTCAGTAGCCCCCAAGATTCTACCAGAATTTTAGGATTCGGGTTGAATCTCAGATCTTCAAATCTTCGACTTGATCAATTTCTTTGACTTCTTCTTATCTTTCAAATCTTTGAATTGATCTTTCGACTTAACTTTTTGCTACGACACCTCGCAAGGGGTTTTGATGAACAAGCCTGACAACTCTGACGGATCAAGAGGCCAGTTAACTGCCGGAACAGATACTTGTCACCTACTTCAAATTCAATCCCCTTGGACTTGAATTTGGGAAACTGGTCAAACCTATTCTTTTGCCGCATTTAGGACTTACAAAAAATGAATCCCAGTGGTTCTCAGTGTACCCAGTGCATCCACCAGGATTTTCTTCGCGTCGTAGACACGGATAAATACCAGCAGAGCGCATCCATGTGCGTATATCAGGCCACACAGGACGGATCCTGGGGTCTTACCTTCGTGATATATTTCAACCACGGCATTCGAATTCCGTTGCGATGACGCAACTCGAGAATCATATGTCGCAGCCTTGTTTGACTATTCTAACGTGTCAAATATTCGGGTTATTCCACCTTAATTGATAAAACTCCCTCCCGATGGGAGTAGTGATGTTTTCAAAGTCTCCCTTGCGTCATTTCCTTCATTATTCATTATAAATCATCGTCGGGTGCGCGCCCAGCGCTCCCGATGGGAGTAGCCCCCGAGGCTATAGTCGAAAAATTTATTTCGAGTATAGGCTCAAAGACATTGTGCCTTCTTTCATGTCATGAGTTCATAACTTGACTCAATAATATCGTCGGGTGCGCGCTCAGCGCTCCCGATGGTAGTAGCCCCCGATGCTATAGTCGAATATTTTCGGGTATAGACTCAAAGAACGATTCCTCCTCTACTGGACTCAATTTTTCGTCGACTTCCTTGATCATCTCTTATACAGATACGTCATATCGAACCTTCTTCAGAATGTTCACCTGACTAGTGTCCACCTCTCTCATAGTCCTCACTTCCCGTTACTCGCCCATTTGAAACGTCATTAGTACGATTAATCTGTTTGTAATTATTTCTTGATGCTGACCGTTACCCATGGGCAACGCGATAATTTCGCAATATCCCTGCCCGTTAGTGAGCTGCCGTTTCCGCTCCTTGCGCCACGTCTCAGCCCATGTTTCTTCCGTGGGAAGCTATATAAGGGGGATAGTGGGGAATTTTACTGTTTACCAGCTCCTTGCTTCCGCCGCCGCCAGCATTGTTGCACACCTTGCGCCCCTTCGAGCTTCTGCATAGCCCCCGTGCGCAAGCCTTAGATGCGCGTGAAGCATCTTGCACAGAAGAACAAGATGGGCAAGAACGTTGCTGCGAACTCCGCGACCAGCTGGGTACCCTCTGTTTTCAAACAGAAAGATCTGGAGAAAGCTCAAGCCAATGGCCTCATCTCTGCCGACGATCAGGTCATTTTCCCTAGCACTGAGCGCATCCCCAAGCCCCCGAGCGGCTTTCGGGTGATGTTTTTTGATTTTCTCTTGCGCGGTCTATCTCTCCCTGCCCACAAGTTCCTTCGCAGGCTTCTTTTCGTCTACGGTGTGCAGCTTCACCAGCTCACACCAAACTCTCTTCTCCACATTGCCTGCTTTATCACCTTCTGTGAATCGTTTCTGGGGATCGAACCCCACTTTCTCCTTTGGAAATTCCTCTTTCGGCTCCGTCCCAGTGTTGCTTTATCAAAGAAACCTGAACTGGGCGGAGCTGTCATCTCTATTCGTGCTGAATTGCAATATTTGGAGTTTTCCATGGCGGCCTCAGTACAAGGTTGGAGGAAGAAATGGTTTTATATCAAAGACCAGAAAGTTTCTTCCACTGATCAATATGGCATTGCCCCTTTTGATGCCTCCAAGGAAGTGAAGAAATTGACCTCGTGGGATTCGCCTCCCACGGAAGCTGAGATGGAGGAAATCAAGCCACTTCTAGCCCGCATCCAAGAGCTGAAGAGCGGTAGAGAAGGCGCACTGTCGGGTACACAACTTATGGCGTTTTTTCTGTAACATCGAGTTCAACCTCTGCAGCATCGCCTTTCCAAACTATGGCCATTTTTCGGCTTGGGAGATTCTTCTCGAGTATCTGAAGATCTTATAGAGAAGAAGGATCTCGATAAGCGAGTGAGAGCTCTTACCACTCTCACTAAGGATCATGAAGTTGCAGAGTTAGCTGCTAGTTACTTTGACTCCCAGCATCCCTTGCCTGTGGTACGTTTTACTGTCTTTATTCGCCTTAACTTTCTCTTATCGTTGTTTGTCTTGTAACTCTCGGCTTGTTTTTCATTCAGGATCATCGATTTCTTGTGTCTCGCCCTCCTCTCCCAGAGGGAGGGGACATTCAAAATGTTCCTGTTTCTGCTGCTTCCGAACCCCCGAGGTTGAGGACAGCCAAGATGTAGATGAAGGCGAAGATTCGATGGAAGATACCAGCTCGACTACGTCGCCTCCCCCTGCACTTTCTGAAGATCGTGGCGTTGACAAGAAGAGGAAGCGGGTGATAGAGCTTCTTTCTTCGAGTACTTCGGCGCACACGACAATGATCGGGGAGACTGATGCGGTACAGTGTTGATAGTTTTTCACCATCCAGTTGGGAACCCCAAGAGGAAGGTATGATGAATATAGTAGCAAGGTTTTCCCTCAGTAAGAAACCAAGGTATGTCGGTCAGGAGAGGAAGGAGCCAATACGACTGAAGGTGATGCCCGCTAGCTGCGTGATGCTCTAACAAGGGCGCTGTTAACGATAACTTGTTAGCGCGTCTTCAACCAGTAGCAACGTGGAACCTGCACACAACACAACCAAATACTTTGTTCCCAACTTACGATGAGGTTGTCAATCTCACCGGTTTGCTGTAAACAAAGGAATGAGCATATCGAGTGGAAAATAGTAATAGTATGCGAGTAAAGTAAACAGTGCGAGTAAAGTAAACAGGTGATGGCAATATAAAGGAAATAGGACCGGGGTCCACAATTCACTAGTGGTGTCTCTCCATAAGATAAAATAATACATCTGGGTAAACAAATTATAGTTGGGCAATTGATAGAATAAAGACAACGTGCATATGTCGAGAGGATCACTATGAGATTTACTCTGGGCATTACAACAAGATACATAGACCGCCATCCAACTGCATCTATGACTAATAACCCACTTGTGGCGAATCAATCTGAGAACTCCATAAGTATTAAGTTGCGAACAACATATAATTGTATTAAGCAAAGTGTGTAATGTAAACAAAGCATATGCCCTCGAGCATATGAATGTTGTTTTCCCCTAGTAGCAACAGCACATCTACAACCTTAGAGGTTTCTGTCACTCCCCCAGATTAAATAGAGGCATGAACCCACTATCGAGCATAAATACCCCCTCTTGGAGTCACTAGCAACTACTCGGCCAAGATAGCTACTAACAACGGAGACCATGCAAGATCATAAACAACATAGAGATAACATAAGATAAATTTCAGTACATCAACTCAATCATAACACCAATATTCATCGGATCCCAACAAACACAACATGTAGAATTACATAAAGGTAGTCTCGATCATATAAAGCAGCTCACGAGATCTAAACATGAAGCACATGGTGGAGAAGACAACCATCTAGCTACTGCTATGGACCCATAGTCCAATGTAGACTACTCACTCATCGCGCCGGAGGCAAGCATGGCGATGAAGAAGACCTCCGGTGGCGATTCCCCTCTCCGGCAGGGTGCCTGGAAGAGCTTCTGGACCCTCCCGATCTTCGGGTCGACGGCGGCGGCGGATCGCGATGTGTTCTGGAAAAGTGATCGGGTGTTTAGGTTTTTCCCGTCGGGGGGTCTTTATAGGCGAAGGGGCGGCGTCAGAAGTGGACCAGGGGGCCCACACCACCAGGGGGTGCGGGCCAGCCCTAAGCCGCACCACCCTGTGGTGTGGCCGCCCTCTGGCTCGGCTCCGTCTCCTCTTCGGTGTTCTGGAAGCTCCGTAAAATATCTGGATGACTGGCTTTGGTTTCGTCCAATTCCGAGAATATTTCCTGTTAAACTTTTCTGAAACACAAAAACAGCAGAAAACAGGGAACTGGCACTGTGGCATCTCGTTAATAGGTTAGTTCTGGAAAATGCATAAAAATGCCATGAAGTGTAACAAAACACTAAACAAATGGTGTAAAAACAAGCCTGGAGCATCAAAAATTATGGATACGTTGGAGACGTATCAGCATCCCCAAGCTTAACTCCTGCTCGTCCTCGAGTAGGTAAGTGATAACAAAAGAAATAATTTTTGAGGGGACATGCACCTACACAATCTTGACCAAATATATAAGTGTTGTGCGCTGGGATCAAAAGAACTTAAAACATGGGCATGAAAGATATAATCTTGATAGAAAAAACTTAGCAACCATGTTATAACATGAAAATGAACACAAACAAAAGAACATGAAAATGAAACAATGAAAGTCAAACGTGTGTTCAAATTATATGGAAAGACACAAATGGTTTTCAGCTTGTCCTCATGAGAGAGCAAAACATAAATGCATAGAACACCTTCAAGTTTAAGAGGGCGACTAGATACAAATAATTTACGAACAAGTGAAACCAACATCATGAATCAATCAATGAAAACTTTGGGACAATGCACATTATACTCAGAATGACAACTATGCTCTCTTAATGGTGCATAAAGATAGAAGGTGGTGACTCAACATAAAAGTAAAAGAAAGGCCCTTCGCGGAGGGAAGTAGTGATTGCAAGTTTTATAAACCTTCAAAAATTATGGTACTTACCGGCTTTGAGCTCTCATTGCCCCCATCATAAGCATCTTGAATGGTTAAAGTTAATGCGAGAACACTTATGCTGCATATGCTTGACAAATCATAAGTTGAAAACCTCATGTCCTGTGAAATACGAATACCCAAACCTCATGCTACTCGACTTAGAGTCCCAAGCAAGCTCTTGTCATTGTAAATATATGTGTATCATCGAGAACCACCAACGGGGTACCTCCGTGCCCGATGACATGGAACAAGCCCACATCAAAATGACAGGACAAACAGACAATGAACACCTCGGCATCTCTTTTATTTACCATTGGTATAGCTTTTTATTGCGAGATGCGTCGTCGAATGTTCACTATGGGCATGCTGTAAATTTCCACCATGAATTATGCATGGCTTAGATTAGCGGCCCAGGCGTTTCCCTAACACATATAAAAACTCCATGATCCCGCAAGATTCCCAACTTATTTCACATCGCGAGTATCCATAAACAAAAGATCACGATATCAACTCAAATGAAAGATAGTACAATGTTGAAAACTTGCCCCATGACGGCATGGCTGGGCTAATTCCCAACTTACAACTTGCAAGCATAACAACTCAACATAAGAGACCACAATGTCAAAATTTTAAAACGAGAAAAGTAAAGTGTGCCATCCGGTTCGTGAGAGCTTTACTGACCAATTTTCACATAACACTAAAAAGAGTTTAATTTGAAGGATAGATAAAAGCAAGTCAAATGTACTTTGGAATAGCAAATTGCTAATAGGTATGTATGGTGGACACAATGGCAAACTTGGTTTTTAGGAGTTGGATGCACGAGTAGAGCTCATACTCACTACAAAATGAAGGCTAGCAAAAGACTGGGAGCGACCAACTAAGAGAGCAATAACGGCCATAATCATGCAGAGCGACAAAGCGACATTAAAAGAAGCATAAGATGGCATCAAAAGTCAAAAACTAAATGATCATAGAGGCAATGGCGACTTTGTATGAGTCTAACATGTGTGAGCATGCGCCAAGTCAACCCAAATAAAGCATCAAAGGAGAAAACCAAAATAATGCTTCCAAATAATTAAAACAATGCATGATTTTTTTCAAAGGCTCATTAAGCAATCTCAGTCATTTGAGAAAAGTCATGCTACAGCAAAACCACTAAGCATACTATCAAAAAGACATCAAGCACGACATGCAAAAGCCTAGGCCGCAGTCTACACAAGCTCCTTCTTGTACCACTTTTTTGCATAAAGCTTTTTCTCCTTTTCAACACCATTCGAACTTTTTATAGCCAACTCTTTTGATGAAAACCAATAAGGACCAGAGGCAAAAAATACACCTTGATGCAAAGATATAACAAGATCTGAACACAAATCAAGGTGAAAATCGAAAGCTAAATGCAGTTCTAGAAAAAGAAGAACACTCGTTGAAACGATGAAAGTGAAAAACGGAGTGTTCTTGGCAAATGAAAAGCAAGGCAACTTCTCCAAAAGGAATTTGTTGGGGTCCAACCATTTATTACAGCAAACAAAACTAAACTAAACTAAATTGAAAACTAAAAACAACTGACGCTCCAAGAAAAACGCATAATGCATGAAGCAATAAAAATATAGTATTTTGAAAGGTGACCTGATTTTTGCCGATGAAGAAGGGGTGCCTCGGGGGCATCCCCAAGCTTTGATGCTTGTACTTCTTGGATATTTCTTGGGGTGACATGGGCATACCCAAGCTTGAGCTTTTGTCCATTCTTCAACTCATCTCATCATTCTCTAATCCCTACACTTGAAAACTTCCTTCATACAAAACTAAACACAAATCTATTAGCAACATTAGTGTAAGCATAACATAGAATCAACCCTTTTTGCTTCAGGTTTCAACTTAAAACCACCACATATAAAGCATATACTACTTTAGCAACTTCCCCAAAAGTTCCGTGATCAAAAGAACTCAAAAAGAAAGCGATAAAGCGGCAAACAGAAATATTGGCAGAAATCTCTCAAAACAGAACAGCTGACAAAGGTCGAATTTTTAGAGGGTTTTCTGTTGCTCAAATCAAAAAGTGTTTAACTAATGAAAGTTTGGATATAACCTGGGGCATATGCACAAGAAATCGCAGGTCCAAAAGATATACAAAGAATTTTCACGAATTTGTACGGTGCAGCACCGAAAACAGTTTTAGGACAGCAACATCCCCAAATCTTACCTCGCTCAAATTAGAGGCTTCTCTTGGCACAAAAACTAAGTAAAAAGGATAAGGAGCGGTCATTACAGTAGTAATAACTTCCAAGACTCAAATAAAAGAAAAATAACTGAATGTAAAAATATTGGGTTATTTCCCAAGAGTGCTTTTCTTTAACGCCTTTGAGCTAGGCTCAGTAATTCGAGAAGATGCTCACATAAGAAATATGAATTGAAGCAAAAGAGAGCATCAAGGAGCAAACTTGAAACACATTTAAGTCTAACCCACTTCCTATGCATAGGAATCTTGTAAGAAAATAAATCAAAGAAGCACATAGTAACAAGCATGGGCAGATAAAATAAGAGCAACTTCGGAACTTTCAATATAAAGAGAGGTATTTTAGTAACATGAAAATTCCAACAACCATATTTTCCTCTCTCATAATAATTTTCAGTAGCATCATGAACAAACTCAACAATATAAATATCACACTCACCCTCCTTTGTTAAGCATGGAGGGCGATCAAATAAGGTATTAGTTAAAGAGTTACTCTTATTGGGAGCTAGGCATGGGTAGCTCCATTCTTCCTCCTCTTGATCATCACTCTCCTCTTATTTTTCATCCAATGAGCTTCCAGTGTCAGCAATTTCTTCTTCCATAGGCTCCTTCAAGGCATTAGTCTCTTCCGTTGGAGAGCATCTATTGAGATATTTAAGAATCTAGCCATTTTCTTCCTTGTAATTATCAAAGCAAAATTTAAGTATATCATAAACCTCATATTTATAAGGTGCATCATCAATATTTTCAAGCAAATAAGCAAGTTCGAATGCACCCTTCCAAGCAATAAATTCTTCAATTTGTTCCACATCATAAAAGTCATAATTTCCATTAATATAAGAAGATATGGTAACATCATCATTATACTCACATTGAAAAGGGAGGTGTTTATACCTCCTACAGCACCAAGATTTATCAAAGCAATAAGTAACATTATAAGTAGAGCACACCTTTCTAGCAATGATATACAATTTATCAATTTGTTCCCATAAGTGTTTCCCTTTTTGTGACAAGCGGTGTTCCTCAAAATATTTTTGTTGCTCTTCCGTGAACCCACCTTGCCAAAAAGATTTAGTTTCAAAGAAACCAACCATTGATAGAAAGCATGATAAAGCAAGACAATAACAGACCAACAAAAATAACAACTATAGTAGGAACTAATTTTTTTTGTATATTTGATAAAACGATGCAAGTAAAAATAAAGTAAAGCAAAACTTAAAACAAAGTAAAGGATGTGCGTGCGAAACTCCCCTTGCAGAAGATTCTTTTTCCTCCCCGACAACGGCACCAGAAAAGAGCTGGTGCCTAGTTGACGAGGGAGCTTCTTCTTCTTCAATCCTCGGCAACGGTGCCAGAAAAGAGCTTGATGCGGTACGGTGTTGATAGTTTTTCACCGTCCAGTTGGGAACCCCAAGAGGAAGGTATGATGAATATAGCAGCAAGGTTTTCCCTCAGTAAGAAACCAAGGTATGTTGGTCAGGAGAGGAAGGAGCCAATACGACTGAAGGTGATGCCCGCTAGCTGCGTGATGCTCTAACAAGGGTGCCGTTAACGATAACTTGTTAGCGCGTCTTCAACCAGTAGCAACGTGGAACCTGCACACAACACATTCAAATACTTTGTTCCCAACTTACGATGAGGTTGTCAATCTCACCGGTTTGCTGTAAACAAAGGAATGAGCGTATCGAGTGGAAAATAGTAATAGTATGCGAGTAAAGTAAACAGTGCGAGTAAAGTAAATAGGTGATGGCAATATAAAGGAAATAGGACCGGGGTCCACAGTTCACTAGTGGTGTCTCTCCATAAGATAAAATAATACATGTTGGGTAAACAAATTACAGTTGGGCAATTGATAGAATAAAGACAACGTGCATATGTCGAGAGGATCACTATGAGATTTACTCAGGGCATTACAACAAGATACATAGACCGCCATCCAACTGTATCTATGACTAATAATCCACTTGTGGCGAATCAATCCGAGAACTCCACAAGTATTAAGTTGCGAACAATAGATAATTGCATTAAGCAAAGTGTGTAATGTAAACAAAGCATATGCCCTCGAGCATATGAATGTTGTTTTCCCCCTAGTAGCAACAGCACATCTACAACCTTAGAGGTTTCTGTCACTCCCCCAGATTAAATAGAGGCATGAACCCACTATCGAGCATAAATACCCCCTCTTGGAGTCACTAGCAACTACTCGGCCAAGATAGCTACTAACAACGGAGAGCATGCAAGATCATAAACAACATAGAGATAACATAAGATAAATTTCCGTACATCAACTCAATCATAACACCAATATTCATCGGATCCCAACAAATACAACATGTAGAATTACATAAAGGTAGTCTCGATCATGTAAAGCAGCTCACGAGATCTAAACATGAAGCACATGGTGGAGAAGACAACCATCTAGCTACTGCTATGGACCCATAGTCCAAGGTAGACTACTCACTCATCGCGCCGGAGGCAAGCATGGCGATGAAGAAGACCTCCGGTGGCGATTCCCCTCTCCGACAGGGTGCCGGGAAGAGCTTCTAGACCCTCCCGATCTTCAGGTCGACAGCGGCGGCGGATCGCGATGTGTTCTAGAAAAGTGATCGGGTGTTTAGGTTTTTCCCATCGGGTGGTCTTTATAGGCGAAGGGGTGGTGTCAGAAGTGGACCAGGGGGCCCACACCACCAGGGGGTGCGGGCCAGCCCTAGGCCGCGCCACCCTGTGGTGTGGCCGCCCTCTGGCTCGGCTCCGTCTCCTCTTCGGTGTTCTGGAAGCTCCGTGAAATATCTGGATGACTGGCTTTGGTTTCGTCCAATTCTGAGAATATTTCCTGTGTAACTTTTCTGAAACACAAAAATAGCAGAAAACAGGGAACTGGCACTGTGGCATCTCGTTAATAGGTTAGTTCTGGAAAATGCATAAAAATGCCACGAAGTGTAACGAAACACTAAACAAATGGTGTAAAAACAAGCATGGAGCATCAAAAATTATGGATACGTTGGAGACGTATCAGAGACCCCCGCGCCAGAGGATGACGTAGAGTTTTTCGACCTCATGGACTCGTGAGTGTTCTGCTGCTTGTTTTTATATACTATCTATTTTCGTGTTGACTTTGACAAATGGCTTTACCTTTTGCTTCCTTCTCAGTGATGAGGAGAACGCAAAGAGATTTGCTGCTGCCGCCCCTGCCACTGATACTCCTGCTATCGACGAGCCACCTTCACAGGAGGCCGATCTGGCGGTGGAATCTCCCAAAGCCCCAAGGGATCCTGTTAAGAAGGTCGTTGCTACTCGCGGTTCTACGCGGGCGAAGAAGTCGACAAACGCCGGCGCTTCTCTTGAGGCTCATCGGTCCACAAGCTCCTCCGACGATGTGCGTGTTGCTACTGGCCTGTTTGCTTATATTTTGCGTGACTTTCATACTCACGTATTTTTCCTGGATAGAACTTGATGAAGAAGTTTGTCACCTTGGGCAATGAATGTGTCGAGTACCTGAAGGCTACTAGGGCCTCCGAGGGTAATTTTCTTTCCTATGCTTTGCTTGTTTTGAATCCCTTTCTTTGCTTCTTTACTTGACTTCTCTTTCTTCTTTTGTTGAACTGCAGATGCCTTGGCGACGGCTAATGCTCGCATTTCATCGCCGGAAGCTGAACTTGAAGCTTCCAGAAAAGCTTTTGATGCCGCCACTGCTGCCAAGGTCAATGCTGAGAAGTCTACTAAATCTGCACTGGCTAAGGCAAAGAAAGCAGAAAATGCCCTTTCTGATGCCAACAAGGAGCACCTCCAGCGGGAACAGGTCATGGCTAAGCGGCTGAATAAGATGTCTGCTGTTGCTGGAGGTACATACTATGCCTTTCTTTTCTTTTGTTGAGTTGCTCACTCTCTATGCTTGCTGATGCATTCCTTTTCTGCTATCTTTGTTTCCTTGGTTTTGCAGAACATACTAGGGTGTCTGTGTCATCTTTGCAACCAGACGATGATCCTCTCATCAGCACAGTTAGCTTGAGATCTTCGAGTTGGTTAACCGTGTGCTTACACGGATTTTCGTCAGATTGTGGCCCAAGCAAAGAGCGGAGGTGCCAGATAATGATTTGAAGAAACTCGCCAAGGCCTTTTGAAAGTGCAAACTTTGTTTCCCTCAGATTTTGTGTGTTAGATAACAACATTAGGGATATTAAGTGTGTGCTAAGCTGTGCAGTTTTGACAGATGAAGAAATGCCAGGCCGGATATTCCGGCCAGGGGTGGCCGGATAATCCGCCCCCTCGGGGAGTGGCCGAAAAACGGCTAAGGACCTGGCGCGGCGTCACCCAGTATAGGGGGCCGGATATTCCGGCCAGGGGCCGGATAATCCGCCCCCCCCGGAGACGACCCCAAATTCGGCTAAGGACCAGACGCGGCGTCACCCAGTATAGGGGGGCGGATAATCCGGCCAGGGGCCGGATATTCCGGCCAGCCGGATAATCCGGTTCAACTTTGGCCGGATAATCCGCCCCTCCAAGTCAGCAACGGCTACATTTTGGGAGGGGGTATAAATACCCCTCCCCTTCTTCCACCTCAAGCTGCTCGAGCTGATGAAGAAGAACACCTTATTTTGAGCCACCAAATTCGCAAGATCTCCTCCCTCAACCCACCAAAGCTCTTGATCTTTGGAGAATCGAAGGAGAAGGCCTTGATCTACATCCTCACCGAAGCGATTTGATTTCCCCTCTCATTTGCTAGAGGGCCCTTTGGTCTTGGGTTCCCTTGTGTCCCTTGACCTTGTTTGTGTGATTGATATCTTGATACTTGTTGATTGAGATCTTTGTGGTGCTTGGGAGCCTCCAATTCAGTTGTGGAGTTGTGCCCCAAGTTTTGTAAAGGCCGGTTCCGCCTTGAGGAATCCCTTAGTGGAAAGTGAGCTAGGCCTTTGTGGCGGAAGCTTGCACCGGAGAATAGGGTGAGCCTTTGTGGCGTTGGTTAGGCCTTTGTGGCAACCACACCCCTCCAACGTAGACGTACTTCCCCTAAAAAGGAAGGAACTACGGGAATTACATCCGTGTCTCCGTGTGCTCCACTCTCGGTTACCTCTATCCTTTATTGCCTTTACTTATTGTATCTTGCTTAGCTTGCTTGTTGACATATAGGTAAATTCACCTTAGTTGCATATCTAGAGAATTTACCTTTTGTGTCAAGCCTAAATTGAAAAAGAATTAAAATTTGAGTAGCACCTATTCACCCCCCCCCCTCTAGGTGCCCATACGATCCGTTCAATTGGTATCAGAGCCTCGGCTCTTATTTCGGGCTTAACCGCCTAAGAGTATGGAAACATCACCTAGTGAGGGCTCGGGTCAAGTTTCCATGGGTGAGTTCAAATCTTTGGAATCATCCATGGCTTCCATGACATCTCAAATAAGTGAGTTGCGTGAAATGATGGCGCAACTCATGCAAGCTAAAACTGCTAATGCTTCTCCACCTCCGGAAAAACCCGCTACTCCACAAGTGGAGAATGTGGGGATAGATGACGAGGGTGCCGACAAAAATGGCGATGCTAAGTCTTCCACCAAGGCCGACGGGAAAGGTGAATACCCGCATTGGTATTCACCCGACCCGCCGGTTCCTCATCCTCATATTAACCATAGAGGTGATCCGCCTAAGCTTGATGCATTAAATTTTGGTCAATGGCAATATCAAATGATCTCTCATATGCGCAGTTCTTGCATCGA
Organism: Dactylis glomerata; assembly: GCA_007115705.1. Classification (NCBI taxonomy): domain Eukaryota; kingdom Viridiplantae; phylum Streptophyta; class Magnoliopsida; order Poales; family Poaceae; genus Dactylis; species Dactylis glomerata. Next base: position 2,599,616 of record QXEO01000503.1, read on the forward strand.
GCTTTGGAGGATCGTTGAGGAAGGATTCAAGGCCATGGATCCCCACAACATGACAAGAAGAGAGACGGTCGATAGCCAACTCAATGCTACCGCTCTTCACATGATTCAAGTCGCCGTGGGATCCAAGGACTTGCCTCACATCCAACACTTCTCCACCGCCAAAGAAGCTTGGCAAGGACTCTCCGACGTCTTTGTTGGCAACGAGAGCATGAAGAAAACAAGATATATTGCCTTCTCAAATCAAGCGGAGGGTTTCTTCATGATGGATGGTGAGGATCATCAAGAGATGTATAGAAGACTCAAGGCCATTGCTACCACCTTCAAGAACCTCGGTGCTCACCATATTGATGATGAGTGGATCAAGATGAAGTACATTCTTGCTCTCACTCCATATGAGCCCGCGGATGTGAAGAGTGTTCAAGGAAAGCACAACTTCAATGAGATGACCTCCAATCAAGTGATGCAAGAGATTCAAGCCTACAAGGTTTCCGCACAAAATGCGGAAGATGCCCGTGCCCATGCCATAGGAATGCAAAGAAGCTCTAATCTTGCATTGAAAGCAAGTGTGGTTGATAAAGAGGTTCCTCTTCAAGCGAATATTGAAGCAAGACTAGAGATGTGTCCCGAGGACATAAGGCATGAGTACAATGAGCACATGGCCTTCTATGGAAAAACCTTTTGGGTTGATCCACACAAGGCTAAAGAAGACAATAAAAGAAGAAGCGAGTCAAGTGGCTATCAAAGGAATGACAACAATGGTCAAAGGGTGAGGACTTGCTACAATTGCAATGATAGATTTCACTTTGTTGCCGAGTGCCCTTATGAGAAGAGAGAAGACCACGGTGGAAAGCTCATCTTCAAAAGCAAGACCAAGTCACCATCCAAGAAGCCATTTGTGAAGAAGGGTGGACCAAAGAAGAAACAACCGAAGTTTGTGTTCTTGACTCAAGAAGAGTACTCCGCAAGTGAGAGTGAAGAAGAAGAAACTACAACTAGTGAGATGGCCGCAATGGCAACCACCTCCACTTCCTCAACATCACTCTTTGAATCCCCCAATGAGGACTCTCTTGTCAAGAACGTCAAGTGCCTTATGGCCAAGTCTTCCGAGGTATCACCCACATCTTTCTCTTCCTCTAAGACAAATGATGCTTCCTTGAATGATCTTGCTAGTCTTAGAGTAAAGGAAGAAATTGTTGCTTTTGATGATTATGTGTCTAGTGTAGATGGTGTTCATAAGATTCACTTTGAACATCTATTGAGCCAATATGGTAAAACTCTTGAAAAACTAGATGAACAAATGAGGCTTGAAAGAGAATATGCTCAAGATATTGCCTCACTTACCGAGTCTCTTGAAGAAGAGCAAGAGGAACGAGCAACTCTTGAAGAGAAGCTCGATTCCATTGAGGAATCTAATAATGAAGTTGTTTCCAAACTCATTAAAGAGCGAGATCATGCTCGTGCTAAAGTAAATATGCTCAAAAAGGAAAAGGTTGAATTTGGTGTTGGTCATGATATACTTGTTAAGGATTTAGAAGATCTTGACAAGGCTCACAAGGCCTTGAAAAGTGAACACTCTATTCTTACCAAGTCAGATGAACAACTTCAAATTTAATTGACTAAGAATAATGTGCCTAGTTCTTCTACTTCTACTTGTGATCATGCAAATGTTATTGAAGAAAATGCTAGGTTAAAAGATGAGCTTGCCAAGTCCTCCATTCCCATAGGTGAGAAAAACTTGAATGACCTTTTGAGTAAGCAAAAGGCATTTGGTGATAAAACGGGAATTGGCTATGTCTCAAAGAAGAAGAAGAAGAACAACAAGAAAAAGAAGGCCAAGCCCGCTCAAGCAAAGAAGGATCCTATTGTGAGTGGCAAAGCCACTCATGATGATCATGCGGGAATTGCTAACCCTCACTATGTTTTATTTCGTGATTATTATGGTGATGTTTATGCAAAATATGTTGGTCCAAATGATGGTTATGTTGCTTGGTCTATTTGGGTTCCAAAGACCCTTGTTGCTAACAAAAGAGGACCCATTGAAAAATGGGGACCTAAAACCAAGCAATGATCTCTTGTAGGACTATGCTTCCGGTGGATCAAAATGGGTGCTTGATAGTGGATGCACAAGTCATATGACCGGAAGCAAGAAGATTATGACGGAGATAAGGCCTAATGACAATCATATAACCGTCACTTATGGAGACATGTCACAATCCGAGGTATTGGGTCTTGGCAAGGTGGTGGTCGCACCGGATATTTCCCTTGTGGACGTCATGCTTGTTGAGACCCTAGGTTACAATTTACTTTCAGTTCGTGCACTTGGTAAGATGGGCTTTGCCGTCTTCATTGATAATGACATTGTGGTACTCTTGTGGAGCAAGTCTCTAAAGGTCGCTTTCGTTGGACACATTGAAAATAACTTGTATGTGGTGGACTTTTCGGGGAAAACCACTACAAGTGCAATGTGTTTATTTGGAAAGGCCGATGGGGGTTGTCTTTGGCATCGCCGACTAGCCCATGTCAATATGAGAACTTTGCAAAGCCTTCACAAGGGTGGCCACATACTCGGACTAAAAGAGAATGTTTCTTTTGCCAAAGATCGTGTTTGCAGGGCTTGCGTTCTAGGAAAAATGCATGATTCTCCCCACCCAAGTAAGACTATCATTTCTTCCAAGAGGATCTTGGAGCTCCTTCATGTGGATCTTTTTGGTCCTCCCTCTCATGCAAGTCTTGGTGGGAAGAAATATTGTTTGGTGATTGTTGATGACTATTCAAGATATACTTGGGTTTACTTCTTCAAGCATAAGAGTGAGACTCAACAAACCGTCATCGACTTTGCCAAGGAAGTTGAACGTCAACATGGGCAAACTATTTTGGCAATAAGAAGTGACAATGGCTCGGAGTTCAAGAACTACACCTTAAATGGATTTCTTAGTGATGAGGGGATTCGTCATCAATATTCCGCTGCATATACCCCTCAACAAAATGGTGTAGCCGAAAGGAAGAACCGGACTCTTATGGATATGGCTAGGTCCATGTTGGCGGAGTTTAAGTCTCCATACAACTTTTGGGCCGAAGCTATCTCTATGGCTTGTCACTCTTCAAACCGGCTCTTCCTCCGCAAAGGCCTATTCAAGACTCCATATGAAATACTCACCGGAAGCAAGCCCAACATCTCCTACTACCGGGTTTTCGGGTGTAAGTGTTTCTTTAAAAGAAAAGGAGTTCGTTTAGGTAAATTTGATCCAAAAGCAATAGAAGGTATTTTTGTTGGTTATGGTGCCGAATCCCACACTTATAGAGTCTTCAACAAGTCCACCAGACGTGTTGAAGAATCTTGTAGTGTGGTATTCGAAGAGAATGACAGCTCCCAAGGGGGGCGAGATGTTGTTTCTTGTGATGTAGATGATGAAATACCTCGAGAAGCCATAGGAAGAATGGGCGTGGGATTTTTCCGCCCCATTGAGGGACACCTTGTGGCCGACCGGGAAGGACTATGCTCTACTCAAGTGGAGCCTTCATCTTCACAAGCTCAACAAGCCTCTCCCAAGGAAGCAACTAATGCACCAACCGAAGAACAAGACAAGGACCTTCATGAAGAAGAAGGGGCACCACCATCCTCTCCGGTTATTTCAACCGCCCCCAATTCTTCACATGACCAAGATCAACCTACTCATGAAGATAATGATGATCAAGGTCAATTTTATGGTCAAGACGGGGACCAAAATGATCAAGATGATCAATTGACTCCTCCAAGGTCTAATGAGGAGATCGAAGCCCGTCGCAAGAGAAGAGTTGAAAGAGACTTGGAACTTAAAGGTCATACCCTTGAGAGGGTTATTGGAGATTTAAGAAGCAAAGTGTCAACCCGGCGTCAATTGGCACAATTTAGCTCTCATCATGCTTATATCTCCATGGTTGAACCCAAGAAAGTATTTGAAGCTCTTGAAGATCCGGATTGGTTGGATGCTATGCATGAAGAACTCAACAACTTCAAGCGCAATAATGTATGGGTATTAGTGGAGAAGCCAAAGGAGTGCCGGAATGTGATTGGCACAAAGTGGATTTTCAAGAACAAGCAAGATGAGCATGGAATTGTTGTGAGGAACAAGGCAAGATTGGATGCTCAAGGTTTCTCTCAAGTTGAAGGAATTGACTTTGGAGAAACTTATGCTCCCGTGGCTCGCCTTGAGTCCATCCGTATCCTTCTTGCATGTGCCACTCATCATAACTTTAAGTTGCAACAAATGGATGTTAAGAGTGCATTTCTTAATGGTCCATTGAAAGAGGAAGTGTATGTTAAGAAACCCCCGGGGTTTGAGGATCTCAACTTCCCGAACCATGTCTACAAACTCCATAAGGCACTCTATGGCCTTAAACAAGCCCCACGTGCGTGGTACGAGCACCTTAGGGAGTTGTTGTTAGACCGTGGGTTTGAAGTTGGGCAAATCGATCCCACTCTTTTTACTAAGAGGGTCAATGGGGAGCTTTTCGTATGCCAACTATATGTTGATGATATTATCTTTGGCTCTACTAACAAAGCTTTTAATGATGAATTTTCAAAGCTTATGACCGATAGGTTCGAGATGTCTATGATGGGCGAAATGAAGTTCTTTCTTGGTTTTGAAATCAAGCAATTGAAAGAAGGGACTTTCATTTATCAAGCCAAATATGTCCAAGACATGCTCAAGAGGTTCAAGATGAAGGAACTAAATGGGGCCGCCACACCAATGGCCACAAAATGTCATCTTGAGCTTGATCCCAATGGTAAAGATGTGGATCAAAAGGTATACCGTTCTATGATCGGTTCTTTGCTTTACCTTTGCGCATCTAGACCCGATATTGTGTTGAGTGTAGGTGTGTGTGCAAGGTATCAAGCCGCTCCTAAAGAAAGACACCTTATGGCGGTCAAGAGAATCTTTCGATATTTGGTTCATACCCCAACTTATGGGCTTTGGTATCCCAAAGGCTCGGATTTCTCTCTTTGTGGCTTCACGGATTCGGATTGGGCCGGTGACAAGGATGATAGGAAATCAACCTCCGGAGCTTGCCAATTTCTTGGTAGGTCTTTGGTGTGTTGGTCTTCTAAGAAGCAAAATTGTATATCTCTCTCCACCGCCGAAGCCGAATACATTGCCGCCGCAAGTGGATGCACTCAATTGTTATGGATGAGGCAAACTTTGAAGGAATACGGTGTCAATTGTGACAAAGTGCCTCTGTTATGTGACAATGAAAGTGCTATCAAGATCGCCTATAATCCGGTGCAACATTCAAGAACCAAGCATATTGAGATCCGGAATCATTTCATTAGAGATCATGTTGCCCGTGGTGATATTGAGCTTGCTTATGTTAGCACCAAGGATCAACTTGCCGATATATTCACGAAGCCTCTTGATGAAGCAAGATTTGGATATTTGAGGAATGAGCTAAATATCATCGATTCAAGGAGTGTGGCTTGAACATCTTGCAAATACACCTATATTTCAATGCATGTTTGGTTTAGGTGTGGGCATGGAAATAGGGGGAGTGCGGTCCTAATTAATTGGGCTATCCCTCCCCCCATGATGCCGATAGTAATCATATCATTCTCTTAATATCATTTTATGATTTTTTTTGAGCTTCAATGACGAGTAGTGGTTATGGACTCAAGATACATCTTCGCGGTTCAATGCCATAACACTCAAACATGGTGGCTTCGGCCACCGACCTCTTCTTTTCGAAGAGTTGATTCATTGCATATCTTATTTGAGGTTTGGTGTTCTCTCTCGTTATTTTTTTTATGGGAAGGCACTTGCATTGGATTTTTAGTCGATTTGTTCTTGCAATGTTAAGTGCCGAGAACCACTCCGTGTTTGCTCTCTCACCTAAGCCATCCTCTCTCAAGACATCTATCTATGCACACGAGTTCAAATTTTTCATCAAAGCAACATCTGTTTTTGAAAATTTCGAGCTGGCCAGTTTTTGGTTCCCAGGCCGGAATATCCGCCCCCTTGGGCGGAATATCCGGGGGGGGGGGGGATTATCCGCCCCCTGCTGGCCGGATAATCCGGCCTAAGTGGCTCCTGGGTATATAAGGGGCAGGGTCGGGCTGCCCTAGGGCAGTCCCTTCCCCACCCCTTCCAGCAGTTCCCAGCCGCCGCCGCCGCCCTCCCGTTGCCACCGCCGGAGCTCCGGCCACCCCCTTGGCCGGATTTCGCCGGAGGCTGCTCTCCTCTTCTTCTAGAAGGCATTCACCAAGCCGTTTTCACAATGGATGCGGGTATTGTTCTATCCCTAGGATGTAATCTTACCCTTGCATGTTCTTGGTGGTCTTGTCCCTCTAGTTGTTGTTTTTGACAAGCTTGAATCATGTTGTATGAGTCTTTCTCCCCGATCTATCAAATTGTAGGCTGCAGCAACACTTAGAAAAAAATTTCGAGGGGGCCGGATTATCCGCCCCCCCTTGGCCGGATAATCCGGCCTGGGAAGATCACTGTCATTTTTTTTTGTTTGTTGCTGCTCTCAATTTGATGTTTTGGTGTAGGTTGTTTGTCCATACTACATGGTTCTTTGATCCTTTCCGTAACTCATGTGCATCCGCTTATCCCCATGCTATCCTTGCACCTCTCTTTTTCAGGTGGTTCGAGTGTGCCGAAGCGCAAGCGTCGGTTTATTCCGGATGAACACGGAGTCTTAGTTGATGAGGTTGTAATCCGTCAGCGCCAGAGGGAGGCTGCTAGAAAGGCTGAGAAGGAGAAAGCTGCCAAGGTTGCCAAAGCTCAAGCCCGTCGTCGCAAAGGCAAAGAGCCACGTCCTAACTACAAGAGCATGCCCGAGGCCGAGTACATTCTTGTGAGGCGCAACAATTGGTATGCCACAGCAAGAGATGAAGACATTGAGGACCGTGGTTTCTGGAATGAGGAGCAGTGGGGGATTTTTCGTGATGTTTATGAGCCATTCAAGAACCCTTGTCGTCCGATGCATCCTATTGATTTTGATCACCTTCGCAGCAAGTCTTATTTTGATGAAGCACTTTCTGTGGTTGAGAAGTTGGGTTTGATGGGGTTGGCCAACATTCAGTGCAACTATAATCCCGGTCTTATCAAGCAGTTCTATGCTACCCTTGTGGTCCTGCCAAATGCTCAGAAATCTATGAAGTGGATGACCGGCGAGCATGAGTGTACATCGAACTTCACTACGTTTGCCTCTCTCTTGGGGTATGCGTATGATGGAGACACTCCAGTGGGTCGCCGTATTCACAACCCGGGGACCAAGCCTGACAAAGATAAGTTGTATGATCTCTATGACTCCACAGGTGTTGTGGGCTTCATCCATGGGCTGTACCCGCTTTATGATCAGCTGGTCCGCATTTTCAGGGAGAACATTGCTCCTAGTGGTGGCAACAATGATGCCATTCGCACCTCTCTTGTTGATCTACTTGCTTTTGCTCATGAGTGTGCCACGTCGACTGACCCTGCTGAGGACTTTACCCTTGATGTGATGGATTTCATCTTCTATGAGATCAAGGATGCTATTGTTCAGAGGAACACAGTGCCATATGCTCCTTTCATCATGCTTCTCATTAAGCATGTCCTTGGAGACTATGATATTCATGATGACTGTGTGGAGCACAAGGTCAAGAAGATGTATATCAAGAGGAAGGCGACATCTGCTCCTTCAGCTGCTTATCCTGACACTTTCATGGCTGATGCGAGGACAAGTGCTACTGCTCGTGATCAGAGGGCTGCTGCATCTGTTGTGTCTAGGGAGGTGAGGAAGCTCAGTTGGTTTGAGCGGAATGTGCTGTGCATGAAGGTAGAGATCCACCGTGAGAACTACCAGGCCTATGTCGAGAGGAAGAGCATCCAGGACACTCAGCAGCTTATCCTTCACCGTCTCAGTGGTGCTCAGACCGCCGATCCCACTCCTACTGCTCCTGTGGCCTATAATGCTTGGAACACCGATCGCTACAACTGGGTGGATATGCAGAAGCATCTCTTTGATGCTCCAGATGCTCCCGCAGGAGGTGCTCGTGCAGAGGCTGAGGAGGACTTTGAGGCTGAGGAGGAATTTGATGATGAGGATGAAGAGGCTGGAGATGACGAGGGTGATGGCGGAGATTATGATGATGTGGACACCGGCGACTTCGATGACTTGGAGGATTGATTCCTCGGGACGTGTAGCATCGCTCTTCTCCTTTTTTGGTGTCTTGATGCCAAAGGGGGAGAAGTAGTTCTATTAGGAGTGTTTCGGGATTTGCATGGGTGGAAACACAAGCTTGTGCGCTTATCATTCTTTGGCGCTTGTGTTTCTTCTTATTTCGTTCGTCTTAAGTTGAACGTTGTGTGTGGTTGAACTTCGTGTCGTTTATGTGCTACCGTGTGGTGTATGAGACTATGTTACATGTTCTATATGTGCCATGTGGATCATTATGCGTTGTTCACTTATTTTTTTTGCTCATGGTTATTGGTGAAATGGCTATGAAATTATTGTCCGGTATATCATATTATCATATTCGGAATTCCATAATGATTGAGTTATCTATGCAAAGGTATGTCTCCTCTAAACTTGTTGGTGAAGATGCACACATCTAGGGGGAGCCTTTTATCTTGCTCAAATATTTGTTGTTTGAAATATTCGATCTTTCTTGCAAATCCTAGTGTTGTCATCTAACACCAAAAAGGGGGAGATTGAAAGTGCAAACTTTGTTTCCCTCAGATTTTGTGTGTTAGATAACAACATTAGGGATATTAAGTGTGTGCTAAGCTGTGCAGTTTTGACAGATGAAGAAATGCCAGGCCGGATATTCCGGCCAGGGGTGGCCGGATAATCCGCCCCCTCGGGGAGTGGCCGAAAAACGGCTAAGGACCTGGCGCGGCGTCACCCAGTATAGGGGGCCGGATATTCCGGCCAGGGGCCGGATAATCCGCCCCCCCCGGAGACGACCCCAAATTCGGCTAAGGACCAGACGCGGCGTCACCCAGTATAGGGGGGCGGATAATCCGGCCAGGGGCCGGATATTCCGGCCAGCCGGATAATCCGGTCCAACTTTGGCCGGATAATCCGCCCCTCCAAGTCAGCAACGGCTACATTTTGGGAGGGGGTATAAATACCCCTCCCCTTCTTCCACCTCAAGCTGCTCGAGCTGATGAAGAAGAACACCTTATTTTGAGCCACCAAATTCGCAAGATCTCCTCCCTCAACCCACCAAAGCTCTTGATCTTTGGAGAATCGAAGGAGAAGGCCTTGATCTACATCCTCACCGAAGCGATTTGATTTCCCCTCTCATTTGCTAGAGGGCCCTTTGGTCTTGGGTTCCCTTGTGTCCCTTGACCTTGTTTGTGTGATTGATATCTTGATACTTGTTGATTGAGATCTTTGTGGTGCTTGGGAGCCTCCAATTCAGTTGTGGAGTTGTGCCCCAAGTTTTGTAAAGGCCGGTTCCGCCTTGAGGAATCCCTTAGTGGAAAGTGAGCTAGGCCTTTGTGGCGGAAGCTTGCACCGGAGAATAGGGTGAGCCTTTGTGGCGTTGGTTAGGCCTTTGTGGCAACCACACCCCTCCAACGTAGACGTACTTCCCCTAAAAAGGAAGGAACTACGGGAATTACATCCGTGTCTCCGTGTGCTCCACTCTCGGTTACCTCTATCCTTTATTGCCTTTACTTATTGTATCTTGCTTAGCTTGCTTGTTGACATATAGGTAAATTCACCTTAGTTGCATATCTAGAGAATTTACCTTTTGTGTCAAGCCTAAATTGAAAAAGAATTAAAATTTGAGTAGCACCTATTCACCCCCCCCCCCTCTAGGTGCCCATACGATCCGTTCACCTTTGACACCCCTGACGACCCCATCCTTCTTATGAAGGGTCTCTCCTTGAAGCGAGGTGTCGAGGGGGACCATTGCACTCTCATATGCGCATGGCGAGGAGATCAACTGGGAGAAAGTGAGCTCTTCCCGCGGCCGACCCCTTTCAGAGCTGAAGGCTTTCTTTGAGAAGGCGAAAAGGTATGCGTCGGGCATCATGTCGATGATTTCTCCTTCGGCGGCTTCTGGGACCTCTGCTACGCCAGTTTCTTCGACTCCGGCGACAAGTGGATCCGTGCCTCCTCCCAATGCTGGTGCTACCTCTGCTACGCCTTCTTCCACTGCGGACCCTGAGGCTGAGGTGGCATAGCCTTAGACTTCCTTTGTAGTCGTAGTTTATTCTAATGTAATGAATTTTTAGTCGTATGTAGCCCAAGAACTGGTCAGAGGGCTTGTGCTTTTGTAAATATTCTCCTTTTGTGAAATGTCATGTTTGATTTAGTTTCTGAGATGATTCTTTTTCCCTTTCTTTTGGCTTCCAGCCTATTCATGTTGGTGGGTCATCGGGTCGCGATCGGGCTACGTCTCCTGTCAACGTTTTTGACTCCGGAGCTTCATCGCCTCCTCGCCCTTCTTGTCGATGTATTGAGTATTCCTCAAGGATTTCAGACCTTGAGAGCCGCTTGTCTTTGGTGAAGCGCCAAGCACAGATGGCTATGGATAAGGCCAGCAAATCTTGCGGTTTTATGAAACAGATATCCATACTTGAGGATAAGGTGTCGGGTCTGACGGCTAGGGTTGTACACCTAGAAGAGTGCGACTCCTTCCTCGTTGGTATAGTTGAATCTGCTTGTGAGCTGTTGCGATGTAAAGTTCATTGCAACCTTCCTCTTTTTTTCCCTCTTTACTCCGTTACTACTAGCCAATAACTTCTTATTGTTGCAGGCACTTGCTTAGACTTCGTTGGTGAAAATCGCCGGATTTCTGAACGGATCGTGGCTCTTGAGAGATCATCAGAGGGAGTCGAGAGTTTTTGGTCTGATCCCCGGTGCCGTCGTGCTATTGTGCTTCTTCAGGACCGTGCTCAGCACATTGGGGAAGCAGTTGATGGTTGTCGAAGATCTTTGACTACCATGCACTCCATGATGCTTCCTCGTAACCCTCTTCCTGGAACCTTTCCGCAGCTACTCACTGCTTTTAGATCTACTCAGCGAATTCATCGACTGATAGAACTTAATTTAGTGGCTGGTGCCAATTTTGCACTTGGTTGGACGCGCAAGTGGCACCCAAGGCTTAATTTTATTTCCATGTCGCTGAGTTTGCCTCCAGGGGGAGCTCTGCTGCGAGTTCATATGGATGCTACCCTTCAACCAGCGAGGAGGCTCATAGCTAGGTTGCTCCAGGAGGATGCCGCGTTTTTCCGCGAGCATCACTATTTAGATCCTTTGGGCGTAGATGATTCTGATCAGCCACTGCTATGATATTTGTATGTATTTTTGTGTGTATAATGCGAGAGTTTTTGTTTTCTAACTTTTTTGTGTCAGAATGTTTATCCTTAGAGCATTGTACTTTTTGTGTATATTGGTGCGTTTGCCGCAATTTTTGAAGACGCGTAAACTCAAATAAGAGGAACTTTTGTCTTTTTATTTATGCATATAATGTAAGATACATGGGGTGACCCAAGAGATCCGGCCAATGACCTGTGTTCTGGATCTAGAGGGCATTGCCCTGGAATAACTCGTGGCTTTTACAACCTTATTTTCCTACTCTACTTTTTTGTTCATCTCGTCGCCTATATCGCTTGAGTCTTCTCTTCTTCGCCTATAGGTTTCTGTTGTTCTGATAGCTGTACCCGTGGTTTCTTTACTTCTGGTTCCTTGGGGTTTCCTTCCAGTTGTTGTGTGACTCTTGTAGTCGCGCTTTTTGCTTTGTAGTTAGGTTCTCCGTAGCTTGCCATCATGCCGAAGTTTTGGGCCATCTTATGAAACTCCTTGTCGCATAGATCTGATAACTCGAAGCTTCCTTTGATTGTAATAATTCCTTTGGGTCCTGGCATTTTTAGTACCAGGTAAGTGTAGTGAGGTACTGCCATGAATCGCGAAAATGCAGGTCGCCCGAGGATCGCATGATATTGTGATGGCCAGTCCATGACTTCAAAGTCAAGTTTCTCCCTTATGTAGTTTTGCCGATTTCCGAAGCAAACATTGAGTGCTATTCGACCTAGCGGATAATTTGCACTTCCTGGGACTATTCCGTGGAAGGAGCAGTCAGTTGGCTTTAGGAACTCTAATGAAATGTGCATTGCCCGTAGAGTCTTTGCGTAGATTATATTTATTCTACTTCCTGCATCCATGAATATTCTGTCGACATCGTACGTCCCTATTTGAGCTTTGAGTACCAAAGGCGCATTTCCTGGCCGAGGTACTATTATTGGGTGGTCGTCTCTGCTGAATTCTATGGGTTGCTCTGACCAGTGTAGATATTCCGTTGCTGCTGGAGGTGAAGTTATTGCGAGGTTAACTTGTCGAGTTATACTTTTCTCTTCTTTGTTCGACTTGGGCACTGGTTGTATCATTGCTGTAATGTGCCCTTTAGATGGAACATATCCTTCATCGTTGTCGTGTCCCTGGTTCGATTGATCTTGGCCCTTGGGAGCTCCGCTGTTTCCTTGTTGAGTTGCAGGTGCGTTGCTTGTGTTTCCTTCGTATCCCTGTCGTTTTGCTTTGGCTTGCTTGTTGAGTGCTGCTTCCTGTAGTTTCAAGAACGTAGTGCAATCTTTCATTGCGTGTCTAGATACTCGTTTCCCATCGACAAACGCAGAGTGGATATGGCATGGTCCGTTGAGCATATCTTCTGGTGATGGGTTGTAATCTCTGGATTCCCTTGGCTGAAACTTTTTGTAGTCTTCTTTGCCGTAGCTACGGTATCCCGAACTTTTACGATCGTTTCCTTGGTAACTATTGTCCTTATACCCTGCGGCTACTTGACTATGAGAACCATAGTTATCGTAATTGCAGGATCTCCTTCTTTGGCCTCCATATATGTTTCCTCTGTCATCTTCTGGCGATCGTGTCCGTTTGTTGTTACACGCATCTTCTCCATCTGCAAATCGATTTGCTATATCCATTAGATCTGATACTGTTTTCGGCTTGATTCTGCCTATCTCTTCGACTAGGTCTCCTCGCCTTAGCCCGACTATAAATGCGTCTATTGCTCTTTCGTCTAAGACTTCGACTGCTGAATTTTTGGTTATGCTCTACCTTTGGATGTATGCTCTTAATGTTTCCCCGCGTTGCTGCATGCAGGCTTTAACTTCCTCTATAGACGCTGGCCACTTATATGTTGACTTGAAGTTGCTCGTAAATTGTTTTGTGAGCTCCTCCCAGCTTCCAATTGTTTCTTTTCCTAGTTTGCTCAACCATGACCTTGCTGCGCGGTGAGGTGTAGTTGCAGACTTTGCATTGCTGTTTCCCTGGTTCCTCCCAGTAGTTTTACTGCTTGTAAGTAATCTGAAAGCCATGACTCTGGCTCTTGAGATCCTTCGTACTTTTGTTGGTCATGGGGTAGTTTGAAGCCTTTGGGTACTGGTGTGACGCGAACCCTATGGGTAAACCATGGCGCCCCCATCTCCTTTTCATCCTCTTCGTAGTCATATGCCCTGTTGGGAGTTCTGGATCGTCGGGTTCCTTTGTTCTTTGGACTGTTGTGTCGCCCTGGTGATGGCGTTCTAGATCGCCGACTTCCACTTCTATGCCGAGGACCGTTGTGACAGCATGGTGACCTTGGTTTGTGAGTTCCTTTGTTATGGTATACTTCCTCCTCTTTTGCTGATAACTTCTTGCCTACCATCTTTAGTCCCTGCAGTGCTGCCCGATGCATGTGTTCCCTTGGGTCTCCTGGATTTGGTCGCGTTGCATGCAGGTATGCTTGAGCTGCCACCAGTGCTGCTTTGGGTGTCTTTGGTATAATGTTCCCTTGCTCGTCGACTGATAAGAAAGACGAGTCGAGGTTTTTGGAAAGACTTTGCCTATCTGAGTATTCGAGGTTTTCGTACCTTGAACTGTGTCGACGATGTCTTTTGGCATTCGTATACGATGCATCGCTACGTGCTCTACGAGCAGCGTCGCTTGCTGCAATGGCTGAGTCTTTTCTCTTTTGTACTTCAATTTTGTCTTTCGCTAGTAGCTTTGACTGTTGTCTTAGGGCGTAGTGATACCGAAAAAGCATATTCCTGTTGGCATTGTTTGGTATTGGCGTGCAGTGCTCCACAGCTGTTTTGATTATATTCCACTCATCGACTGATAGTCGAATTTTTTCCCGGTTCACTAGGGAATCCGTAGTTTCTCCTTCTGCCAGGTGGTTTGGCCCCCTGTTTATGTTTGCTGGGTTGAGTACTGGATTGTTGTTTTCGTTGAACTTTTCCGAGTTGTTCTCTATAATAGCGAGTACTTGGTACCGGTTGTCGAACTTACTATCGAAGCTTGAGAAGATTGAATTTTCATCCTCATGAAGCTCTAACCCTGTCTTCCAGGTGTCCGCTGATTTATCTGAAGCATCGTCATGGCTGATCATCAGATCTTCGAGTGGTACTTCTAAGTCGAAGTTTTACATGGTTTCGTCGCCTTCTGTGAATTCTCTTTTTTCTGCTTCTATTTCCATGGAGCTGACCGGCGAATTTACTTCGCTGGAAGAGCCTTCTGATGATTCTGACATTGTTTCTGTCTTGGATTTGGTTGTCGACGGACCCGGTTTCGTCGGGTCTGAGAGGCGAATCGAACCTAGTGATCCAACTCGAAAATTTAGGCTTTCGATCTTCAAATCCATATCTTGATCCATGCTCTCAAATACTTGTGTAAAACTTGACTGGTGAGGTTGAAAATCGACGGTTCCGAAGGGTATCTGGATTTCGTCGACTTCTGGATTGTTGTTGGCCAAAAGCGAAAAAGTCGTCGAATTCATGATTCCAACGCCCCGAGTCCCCACGGTCGGCGCCAATTGACGAGGGTTAACTTGACAAATGTCCTAGATGAAGGACTTAGGATCGGGGAGATAGGGTGTCGGATAAACTCAAAGGTGAAATCAGTCAAACAAGGTGGATATCGAAAGTAAACGTGGGTGTAAACCTGACTTGCTTTCAATCTGTCCCTCACCGTCCCCTCCTGGCCCCTATATATAGGTGGCCAGGTCTCAGGGATCGGGAGGGATCCGACATAGATTACAATATTGACAAACGACATGAACTCGTATTTCGACTAGTATTACA
Organism: Dactylis glomerata; assembly: GCA_007115705.1. Classification (NCBI taxonomy): domain Eukaryota; kingdom Viridiplantae; phylum Streptophyta; class Magnoliopsida; order Poales; family Poaceae; genus Dactylis; species Dactylis glomerata. The sequence continues at coordinate 2,614,663 of QXEO01000503.1, forward strand.
ATTGGGCCTAGCTTAACGGGCCTTAGGGGTAGCTAACTAACGGGCTCTATTATCTATACCCTTGTCACCAAGAAAGGGCCCGACCGTAGATCCGACTATATCGACATCGACAAACTGGTTTTGCAGCAAGCGATGCGTCCTCTGCCACCTCCAACACCGTCTTCTCCTGCTCTGCCGTAATCGCCTCCACCACTGTCCTCACATCCTCCTCCGCGCGGCTTGATCTGAATATTTTCTGCGGATGCGCATTCATGATAATGCACGCCGCCTCTAGCGTCTTCTCCTACTCAGCAATGGCAGTTGCATCTGTCTCCTCCATGAAGACCGCCGTGCCTGCTAGCTGATGGCCAATGAGCTCTTCCGCCCTCTGCATGGCGTTCGCCACGTCCTTATTGAAAGAACATAAGGAGCCCCATGTGTGGTTTCGGTAATTAATGACAATCCCTATGGACTAATGGTTGCATTGAGTTATATGTGTAGGACTTGTTCATAGACAATGCTTGAACCATATGTTGGTTTCAAGGTTGTAAGAAGAAGATTATGTGATGACCAAGATGTTATTCAAGGAGTAATCCGAACATTGGTCATTAGGGAGTTGAGCCTATATCAAGTGTGTCTTGAAGAATAAGATTAAGTGAGGTCTTGTGTGTATCTTCAAGACACCATCATTATAAAGAAAGAAGAATTGATCAAGTCAAAGCGCAAGTTCAAGATAGGCATCTATAAGATATCATGTGATCAAGGATAAGTGAAGATATGCTTAAAAGAGAGTCTTTCCCATAGTGGAGTATGGGGGAGCAATTCACAAGACTTCACCGAGCAAGCACGATCAAGAAAGGTGTTCCAACTTGAGCGAGAAAAGACCGTCATAATCAAGATCAAGTGGAATGCTCAAGGCAAAGGTATGATTTTTATAGGGTTTTCTTACCGGTCTCATAGTGTTTGGGAGACCGGGTTATAGGATCGGTAGCCGTACTATCAAGAGGGGCTCTCGAGTGAGTAGCTTAATCTTATCGTTTGGAAAGAGCTCAAACCTTTGCATATTTGGCATCATCTTTCTTGGTTCTTATTTGGGTTTTATCCATGTGAGGTTCTAGAGCTTGTGATATTTCTATAAAAAACTCTATCTCATCAAAAACGGAATTCGTATGGAACACTTCTTGCATTTTTGGTGCTTGGAGGTTTTACCGGTTTGTCTTCGAAGAGAGGTCAGACCTTTCATCATTTGGTTCTATCCTCCTTGGTTGTACTATGATGTTTCTCTGCATAAAGTTGTAGAGCTTGTTGTTGTGATTGCAACGAGCCCAAGATCATCGAAAACGGAGTCAGGATGCTCAAGTTATTGTCGTTTTCATTTTGGTATTTTTGTTGTTTCAGGGGCCCCGGAAATAGCCAGTCTGATCGGCTTTAGCCGGTCTGGCAAGTGGTTACCTATCTATTTTAGTCTGGATTTTTGTCTAGCTTTTTGCTCGAAAATAGTCGGTCTGGCTGGCTTTAGCCGGCCTTAAGTCCAGCTTTAGCCGATGTTAGTGGCCCCAACAATCACATATTTGGAGGGGGTATAAATACCCCTTCTTCCTCCTTGGGCTGGGCATGAATTGGGTTTCTCTCACCTCCATTGTTGACTTTGAAAGCTTACCCTCCCTCCTCCATTCCTTCCATGATTCTTGCATCTTTTTGAGGGAAAAGAGAGAGGAGATCTAGACCTACATTTCTACCAATCACTTTCTCCTCTAAGTGAGGGGAACCTATTGGATCTAGATCTTGGAGTTCTTTGTGGATTTCCTTTGTTCTTCCTCTCATATCTCTCCATAGCATTTGTTTCTTTGGTAGGATTTGAGTGAGAAGGATTTGAGCACTTTGTGTGCTCTTGCCATTCCATTTGGTGCATCGATTTGAGTTCTCCTCGGAGATTCGTGGAAGTGAAAGTAAGAAGCTTATTACTCTTGGGTTCTTGGAACCCTAGGCGGCTTAGTGGCTTTGTGGTGCCTTGGTGGCTATTCTTGTGAGCCTCCAATTAAGTTGTGGATGTGTGCCCCAAGCTTTATGTAAAGGCCCGGTTCCGCCTTGAGGAACCCCTTAGTGGAAGAGTGAGCTAGGCTTTTGTGATGCAAGCTCACACCGGAGAATAGAGTGAGGCCTTTGTGGTGTTGGTTAGGCCTTTGTGGCGATACCACACCCCTCCAACGAGACGTACTCCCTTTCAAAGGAGGAACTTGGGAATACATCATTGTCTCTGCGTGCCTCGGTTATTCCTATACCCGAGCTCTTTACTTATGCACTTTACATTGTGATAGCCTTTGTGCTTGAAGTCATTTATCTTGCTATCACCTTGTTACTTGTATTTCTTAGCATAAGTTGTTGGTGCACATAGGTGAGCCTAGTTATTTAGATTTTGTGAGCTTGACAAAATAAACACTAGTTTAATTCTGTTTTTGTTCAAGCCTTTCGTAAAATTTGATATCACCTATTTACCCCTCTCTAGGCGACATCTGTGTCCTTTCACTCGTACTCGTTGTCAGGGAAGCAAGCTCAGACCATCTCCGTAAGAACAACCGACTTGTTGTTGTCGGTGGGAGCCATGTTGGTCGGCGGGGAAGGGGTTGTTGGTGGCCGACGGGTGGAAAAGAGGGATTTTGGGTGCCAATGGTCGGCGCCCATCAGTCGGATTTATAGCCGCATCCCGCCACCACTACATGGGCGCGAAATGTTTGGCCCGCCGGGAGTCGGCGGTAGGAAACATTGGCATGCGTGTGGCCAAATTCTGGCGGCAAACAGTGGTGCTCGGTAGAATTTTGCATTAGGCATTGTGCCTCCACCATTGGGACATGCATGCCGGCGAGGTGGGCAATAAATGCGTCTAGCGTGTTGTGTTGCCACCCGACCTATTTGAACATGCCTCAATTTGATGTCCACGGACCGATCTAAATGGACCGAATCGGACCATTTCGAACATCAAAATGGGTAGGCCCGCTCAAAAACATGGTACAACACCTTTCCCTCAACAACTACAATGCACAAGCAATCATGGGCAGGTGGACCTACTGATGACACTAAGCAAAGGTGCCAACTCGTCGGGACTCCAAGGGTAGAGTGTTGTAGCAAGAGTAAATATTCCCCATGAGGGAACTCGGGGTTTAATATCGAACTCTCGGGGAACAGTCGAAAAAGCTCCGCTCGTTCTTCTTTAAGCAACCTGCAAAACAATCTCCTTGTCTTGTGTCCCCAACTCCACCGAGTGGTTTTCAAGCACAAGGTATAAATGTAAGTAAAATAAATTTTGATAACTAATGCAATAAAGTAAATATGATACGGTAATGGTGTTTTTGGGTTTTGGTTGTGTGTGCAAGAAAGTAAATATGTTTTTGTATTTTCGGAATAACATGGTGCTGAAAATAAAAGTGTGTAAATGCATCGGAAAGGTGTTTTTATGGTTAAAATTGAACCGGGGTTCATGGGTTCACTTGCCTACTCTCTCGCAAAGTTGTAGTGGCATTAAGCGCAAAGCAGATGACCGAAACATTGACATGATTTTTATTATGTTAACTTGATAATATTTAATGGGCATCACGTCCTAATTTAGAGATGATGCAACACATCTTACTTATACTCCACTAGAAAGGAATAAACTTTAAGCAATCTAGTATTAAGAATTAACAGAGTATAGCCTTAGGTACTTTGACATGATATTGAACAACAAATATCTTACCACTTGGACATATTACGATAGAAACCGTGTCTATGAATGTCGCTCGGGATTCTAAGCTGTCACCTAGAAAATATAACACATGCATTCTTTTTATCCTTAGTGAGGTAACCGTGGAAGAAGGTAAAATACCCTAGCAGATCATGAACATTGTTTCTATTCAATCACTACTACCTAGTTACTCCATCTAATACACACCATCCCCTTCTCGCGCTCTCACATACATGTTGGATCAGAACAAGTAATAAAGAATAAGGTAATAATATGCATCCACTCATACATCAAGAACATAATAACATATCACATCTCATTAATCATCCAATAATATAAATATCCACCACATAGGAATTACATAATATGCATCATAATCATGTTAGGCAGCTCATATGATGTCTAAACATTGAAGCATAAGAGAGAAATAGGATAAGGTACTGCCACAACCCATAGTCTAGAGGTGGACTACTCCCTCTTCATCACGGTGATGATGGTGTTGACGTTGGAGAGGGTGGAGAAGCATCCGGGGGCGACTCCGGTAGTGTTTCCCCCTCCAATCTTTGCTGGAACAGCCTCTGTTTCTATGTTTCATGTTTCTCCACCGCCCCTGATCACGATCGTCTAGGGGGTATATATATAGGCATTTTTAGGTCAAGCTGAGCATCTGAAGACGAAGATGGACAACAGCGGAGGCTCGAGGCCCCAACGAGCATGGGTGGCACGGCATGGCAAGGGGGCCGCGCCACCTGTACTCGTTCGGCCCCTGGGTCTTGTCTCGTTGACTTCTTCTTTTTCAGGTGTTTCTCATTGACGAGGTTCTAACCCGGCAATGCCCATGTTTAGGGCTTTCAATTCATGGAGAGAGCGTGGGCGCTTGGCGGATTTGACGGCTTCAAACTGAAACAGGAGTACACAAGAGTTTACCCAGGTTTGGCCCCCTGGTGGGTAAAGACCTACATCCTGCTTGTCTGATCTTGTATTACTTGTATAATTGGTGCTGTTACAATGGTGCGCAGATGGGACCTGGCTAGGGTCGAAAAAGAGATGGCGTGTGCTAGCTTGTGCGTGGTATCTATGCGAGATTAGAGATAGCCCCTTCTTGGCCGCCCCTCCTCGCCCTTATATGGGGGCGAGGTCTCAGAATCCGGTCCAAGTTGGTTACAGGTATATGCGAACCCTAATTAGTCTTGGGCTTCTTGGGCTTCAAGTGTCCATCTTGTTCTTGGGCTGTAGCAGGTAGGCCAATATCAAGGACCCGACGGGTCATACCCTCGTCACTCATGATAAAATATTAACGCTCCAAAAATCCCAGGTCAATTTGAGTACGGGAAGGTCCCTGAAACTTAAAAATACGCAAAGCATGGTTTTCCTGTCATACAGAGTTATAACCAAAATAAGGGGGATCGATGTAAAATCCCTATAAAACATGATTATAACAACTAATAACATTATAATATGTAGGAATATGCATCAATAAACTACAAAGTTCATGCATGTATTTTGCATGCATCAACATCCCCAAGCTTAACCCATGCTCGTCCTCGAGTATGAAGGTGATAAAATCAAACTAGAACTTTGGAGTTTATTACTTCTATGAATATAACAAGTAGTAATGCATATGATAGATGATTCATTCTTTAATGTACAACAACAAGCAAATGAGATATAAAGTGTACTTCTAATTCAACTCAATGATGTCCAACAATCAATAACATAGTGCAAAAACAAATGAAAGTACTATGGACATTAAACATGCAACTGCTTGTGCTTTGGAACTTTTTCCTTCTTTCTTTCTTTATTCTCTTTCTCTTGAATAAACAACCACTGTAAGTAAGTAGGGAGTATATGTGCCAAGCTTTAGAGCTAAAGAGAAAATGCAATTTTTAGGATTGTGCAACCCAAGTCAATGGTAGTGAAGAGCAAATATGGTTTACATGATCAACACTTTACTAGTTGTAAGTCTCATACCCCGTTGTTAATAGTACCTCCACCTCATTCTACTAAACTCTAGAATTACCATAGACTTTCATCGTGTGTATACAGTTTCAACCAAGTGCTCGCAAAGGGGTACCTCCATACCACCTTTACACAGTGCCTTCTAGATTTTTTATATTTTTGCAAAGGCAATACATACCAGGACGACAGGACAGCAGACAAATGAACTCCTCCTAAAGTACTCAATTACGTAGTAAATTAAACTTGTTTAAGCTAATGAGGAAGTCCATGTTGAAACTTCTATCATGATTAGGCATGGTTTCGGTTCGCGGCCCAATGCTCTTCTCTAACAAATATGCACACTTGAATCTTTAATATGATAACTCCCACTCATTTCACACCGGAAAGATATGCATAACCTAAGGTGTATGACAACAACATAATTAAAGTTGAAAGTCTTGTTCCATGACAACATGGTTTAACTTAACCCTAACTAATAAAATGACAAACATGCAACTTACATAAATGAACTCCACCATAGGCTGCTACTTTCCCGTGAGCTTCGAATTGCATAATAAAAAGGAACATGATTTTGAATGTAAAGACATGGCACATATATTATACTTGTAATAGAATTTTGCTATTTAGGCAGGTATGGTGGAGATTTTCCGGAGAAGTATGGCTCAAGATATTTGGATATACAAGTCTTTGCTTGCTTTTTCTTTTCTTTTTCTTTTCTTTTCTTGGCCACTAGAAAGGTATAAAAGACACAGGCATGCATAATATCCATAATGCTACACATTTTTAATGAACTAAGTAACTCAAAGTTAACCATCAATGTGCAAAAATAAATAGCACTCAATACGACACTAGCAACTTACTATTCAATCAAAGCATATGAAGCATAGAACATAAGCATTACTTGTATTGCTACCTCCTTTTCTTCCCAACATTTTCTCTCAATTCCTACAGTATATTTCTCATAATTATCAAGTAAACCTACAGGTTGTGGTCTATTTATTCAAAACAAAAGATGGAAAAGAAAAACTAAAAACTAGATACAGATGCTCCAAGTTTAAGCAACGGTAAAGTGATGCTAAAAAAACAAGAATAGTATGCAAACCGAGGAGTTGATAGGTTCAGGGGGTTGCCATGGGGAATTCCCAAGCTTATGGTGTTATCCATTACTTAGAAGACTCCTTGCTCGATGATTATTCTTTCCATGTGAAAAACTTCACCACAAAACTATTTCCCACCTCTTTTCTAGAGTGGGGTATATTAGAGGGCACAAAGATATTATGAGTGCTGCAAAGTGAAAGATCATATCGAGTCCCATGTGTGGTTTTGGTAATTAATGACAATCCCTATGGACTAATGGTTGCATTGAGTTATATGTGTAGAACTTGTCCATAGACAATGCTTGAACCATTTGTTGGATTCAAGGTTGTAAGAAGAAGATTATGTGTTGACCAAGGTGTTATTCAAGAAGTGATCCAAAGATTGGTCTTAAGGGACTTGAGCTTATGTCAAGTGTTTCTTGAAGAATAAGATTGAGTGAGCTCTCATGTGTATCCTCAAGACACCATCATTATGGAGAAAGAAGAATTGGCTCGAGGATTGATCAAGTCAAAGCGCAAGTTCAAGATGAGCAACTAGAAGAGAACATATGCTTGAAGCTTGCCATCTATATTGTGATCATGGATATGTGAAGATATGCTTAAAGAGAGTCTCTTCCATAGTGGAGTATGGAGGAGCAATCCGCAAGACTTCACCAAGCAAGCTCAATCAAGAAAGGTGGTCCAACTTGAGAAGATCAAGATCGTCATTATCCACCTCAAGTGGAATGCTCAAGGCAAAGGTATCATATTGATAGGGTTTCTTTCTTACCGGTCTCATGGTGTTAGTTGTGAGACCGGGTTATAGGATCGGTAGCCGTACTATCAAGAGGGGCTCTCGAGTGAGTAACTTAATCGTATCGTTTAGAGAGAGCTTAAACATTTGCATACTTGGCATCATCTTTTTTGGTTCTTATTTGGATTTTATCCATGTGAGGTTCTAGATCTTGTGGTTATTTCCATGACAAGCTCTAGCTCATCAAAAACGGATTCCGCATGAAACTCTTCTTGCGTTTTTGGTGTTTGGAGGTTTTACTGGTTTGTCTTCGAACAGAGGTCACACCTTTCATCATTTGGTTTTATCCTCCTTGGTTGTACTATGATGTTTCTCTGCATAAAGTTGTAGAGCTTGTTGTTGTGATTCCAACGAGCCCAAGATCATCGAAAATGGAGTCTGGATGCTCAAGTTATTGCCGTTTTCGTTTTGGTATTTCTGCTGTTTTAGGGGTGGCTGGAAATAGCCGGCCCGGGGCCGGAAATAGCCGGCCCGGGGACGGAAATAGCCGGTCGGACCGGCTTTAGCCGGTCTGAGGGCCGGCTTTAGCCGGACTGCCCAGAATTTGGGGTGAAAACCCCTCTGTCGCAAACCGGCTATTTGTCCGGCTATTTCTGGCCAGGGCCGAACTTTTCAGGCCGGCTATAGCCGGTGTTAAGTCCGGCTTTAGCCGGTGTAAGTGGCTGTAACGATCAGATTTCAGGGGGGGTATAAATACCCCTTCTTCCTCCTTGGAACAACAACGAAATGGGCTTCTCTCTCCTCCATTGTTGACTTTGCAAGCTTGCCCTCCCTCCTCCATTCCTCCCATGATTCTTGCATATTTTTGAGGGAAAAGAGAGAGGAGATCTAGATCTATATTTCCACCAATCCATCTCTCCTCTAAGTGAGGGGAACATAGAGGATCTAGATCTTGAAGTTCTTTGTGGATTTTCTTTGTTCTTCCTCTCATATCTCTCCATAGCATTAGTTGCTTTGGTGAGATTTCGGTGAGAAGGATTTGAGCACTTTGTGTGCCCTTGCCATTGTATAGGTTGCATCAGTTTGAGTTCTCCCCGGAGATTCGAGTAAGTGAAAGTTTGTGAGCTTATTACTCTTGGGTTCTTGGAACCCTAGAACGCTTTGTGGCTTTGTGGAGCCTTGGTGGCTATCCTTGGGAGCCTCCAATTAAATTGTGGATGCATGCCCCAAGATTTGTGTAAAGGCCCGGTTCCGCCTTGAGGAACCCCTTAGTGGAAGAGTGAGCTAGGCCTTTGTGGCGCAAGCTCACACTGGAGAATAGGGTGAGGCCTTTGTGGCGTTGGTTAGGCCTTTGTGGCGATACCACACCCCTCCAATGAGACGTACTCCCTTTCAAGGGAGGAACTCGGGAATACATCATCGTCTCTGCGTACCTCGGTTATTCCTATACCCGAGCTCTTTACTTATGCACTTTACATTGTGATGGCCTTCGTGCTTGAAGTCATATATCTTGCTATCACCTTGTTACTTGTATTTCTTAGCATAAGTTGTGGGTGCACATAGGTGAGCCTAGTTTATTTAGGTTTTGTGTGCTTGGCAAAATAAACGCTAGTTTAATTCCGCTTTTGTTCAAGCCATTCGTAAAATTTGATATCGCCTATTCACCCCCCCCTCTAGGCGACATCTGTGTCCTTTCAATTGGTATCAGAGCCTGGTCTCTCATTTTAGGCTTCACCGCCTTGAGAGCAAAGATGTCGGCTAGGGGATTAGTGCACAATGACACTTTTATATTCGATGGCACAAATTATGATATATGGAAAATTCACATGCTTAATTATTTTCAGGTCATGGACCCAACTATGGAGCAAATTGTAGATACAAGTTTTTCTCCTCCAAAGGATTCTCAAAATTTATCTTTAAAGGATGAGAAAAAATTGTATCTCAATGCTCAAGCTACTCATGTGATTGTTAATGCTTTGAGCGATGTAGTTATCTTCTCTATCATGCCTTTTCGGAGCGCTCATGAGATATGGACAAAGCTTCAAGAAAAATATGGTGTGTCCAAGATTATTGGGGATGATTTTATTCCTTCCACTTCCGACCGTGATGAATTTTCTTCCACTTCACCAAAGTGTGGCAAGACACAAGGTAATGATATGGTGAGTGGTGATGAAACTTGCAATGGTGATAGTATGCTTACTTTTGATGATCCTTCATCTCTATCTCATTGCAATGCTTCATCTTTGGACTTAAACGCTTGTAGCCCCATAAATACTTTACATGCTTGTGTTGATAGTCCTTGCATATCATGTGTAAGTTTCTTGACTAAACCTAATAATGATATGCTTAGTGCGTCTTGTTGCCATGATACAAATGCTTCTATTTTCTCTAGTATTTGTGATGCTTACCATATAGAGGAAACCAAAGAGTCTTTGGGCCAATACAAGGTCTTGAATAGAGCTTCAAGGATTTCTTCATCTTCTTCTTCTCACGGTTCCCACATATGCCTTATGGCTAGGTCTTCTAATCATAATGATGTTGAGGACAATGGTGAGGATGAGGAAAATGAAGAAGACTATATTGAATATTTAAACAAGAAGGGTAAGGTGGTCTTTGATGCTTTGCATAACAATAAAAATGTTTTGCCCAACTTCTTTGAAATCATGAGTTGTGCTATTGAGAGCACAAAACTCATTGAGATGAAGGAAGAAAAAATTGATAAAATGTTTTCTCTTGAGCGTGAATATGCCAATGATATCCATGATTTAAAAAATGCTCTAGAGGAAGAGCAAGAGCTTCGGGTTTCTCTTGAGGAGAAACTTGAATCGATTGAGGAGTCATGTAATGAAATTATTTCTAAACTCACTAAAGAACGTGACCTCGCTCTTGCCAAGTTGTCTTCTCCTATTGGTAATGATAATGATGCATGTGCTACTAACTCTACTTCTTGTGAAGCATCTATTTTTAAGGAGAATGTTGAGCTAAGGGCTCAACTTGAGTTGCTAACTAGCAAGTATGGGAAATTGGAAGAAAGTTATGAAAAGCTATATAGCTCTAATGAGGATCTTCTAGTGTCACATGCTTGCTTAAAGTTAGCTCATGAGGCCATATCTATAAAGGTAACATCTTGTGAGCCTCTTGTGGACACTAGTACTATTTCTCAAAATGCTATATTGACATGTGCTAGTCTTAGTAATTCTTCATCTCATGCTATTGCTAAATGTTGTGATGAATTACTCTCCTTGCCTTGTTGCTCTAACAATGAAGCCTCTACTTCCACTAGTACTTGTGTTGTCACTAACCATGTAGAGGAAATCAAAGAGCTCAAGGACCAAGTTACTTCATTGAAGAAAGACTTGGAAAATTGTCATGAAGGGAAGTCCACACTCAAGAAGATCTTGAGTGTGCAAAAATCCCCCAATGACAAGAGTGGACTTGGATTCAAATCCAATAACAAGAACAAGTCCAAGATTAACAAGAAGAAGGACCAAGAACAAGTCAAGAATTTGGCCAAGATTGTTTGCTTCAAGTGCAAAATTGAAGGGCACCATGTTAGATCTTGTCCTTCAAAGAAGAAGCCTCTTAGTGAGAAGCAACAAGGGAAGCGGCCTCAAGTTCAAGGCCATGCTCAACCTCGAGTTGAAGAAATGTCACTTCCCAAGAAAAATCAAGCTAATGCTCCCCTTGTGGAGAAATCAAGTGAGAAGAAGGTAAAGAAAAGAACTTGCTACATATGCCATGAGAAGGGTCACGTATCTTTTTCATGCACTAGTGGTAACTCATCCAACCCTATCTTAATTGAAGATGCTTATTCACTTTGCACGGATAAGGTTGGCAATGTGTTTGCCAAATTTGTTGGCGCTCAAAGTGGTGTCAAGAAAAGAACCATTTGGGTTGCCAAACCTATTGTTTCTAACTTCTTAGGACCCAACTTGGTTGGGGACCAACAAACCATTACTTGAACAATAGGTGTTGTTGGAGGGCATTGGAGACTTGGCTATATCATGAAGAATTAAGGGATCTTCATCAATTATATTTTCTCAAGTCAAGTCAATTGGATTCTCTTGTTTCTATCATATATCCAATGTTCCTCCTTGCGGTAACATGCACTCAACTCATCTATATTGAAAGTTACTCGCCCCTTTGCATGTGTTGGGTTTTGTACCTTGCATGTGTTTGTATATGTTGTGCTTCCTACTTGCTTTATTTTGAGTAATCAAGTATGTGCATGTTGGGTTGCACACCATGTACGGTTGTTCTTGTTGAGCCTATTGCATATTGTTTGTATCTTGTTGGCTCTTGTGAGAGATTAATGGACCATCCCATTTTGGGGGAGTGATATGCTTTGCACTTCACAATCCTAAAAATGTGTGTACATGAGGAATACCACTTAGTGTTGATATTTAAAGATTATCTAGTCTCTATGTGGTATGTCATTCTCATGAGAAATTCAAATTCTATAATGTCCATTAATCATCTTGTTGGATTTTATTTGTATCTTGTGAAAATAAATGTTTTATCACATTATGGGGGAGTAATATGCTTTGTGCATACTACAAACCAATATAATGTGTATATTTGAGATTGTGTCACATAGTATTGATATTGTAAATTATTTTGCATCTATGTGGCATGTTTGCTCAAACAAGTTCTAATTTGCCAAATTGTTTTATTGCTCTTGTTTTTGGATCTTGTTTGTGAGATACTTTCTTGGTAGGGTTTTCCTAAAATGTGGAATGCTACATAAAAGTTGGAAAACCATTTTCTTCAAGTTATCCTAATCATTGCTTTGCGTGATTGTTTAACTATTTGAGTCTATCAAGAATATCTTCGTTAGCATGGTGTTTAATTCTTATCTTTTCCATATGCTTCTTTGTTGTGAAGATGATCTTGGATTTATGTGTAAACTACCACCGGGAAATAACTCCAAATACTTTTTATCCTTGGACAATTGGTACTCTATCATGTGGTACATATATATTGATCATCTTTACATTGGCTATTGCTTTTAATTGCCTTATCTCTTGCCAAGAAATATATTTGTTTTAATTTCCATTGTCCTCCTTGACTCTTGTGATTCTATTTGATTTTGTTAAACTTGTTTTGTGTTATTTCTATGTAGGTAGATGTGATGATCCCACTTGTGTGCATTTTGTATTCAAATGCAAAATCATAAATAATGCACTAATCTTGGGGGAGCTCTCCTATATTTGTTATAACACACTCTCTATGATTATTTCAATTGGTATTGGTTATTGTTGGAAGACAAATCATTTCTTTTTGGTACTTAGTGTGCCATCTTAAAAAGTGTGGAGAGTTTGTTTGGTTTGTTTGAACCTTGCTTTCTTTGGGAGTTGGTTATCTAATTCCTTGTTATTTATTTCTTACTCTTAAAATGAGATATGTCTTTGAGCATGTGTGTTTTAGTTATGCTTTATGCTCATTGGCTTTTGCGTTGTTCACTTAGTGAACTTTGGAGTCAATCTTGTGTTGATTTGATTCTTTGACATAATTTGGACAACCTTTTTTGTCGCTTCACAATTTTGTGTGCTCGCTTGTTCTTCTTGGTGTTTTGTCCAAATTGTATCTCCTTTGGGCTCTTGAAAGTCTTGTGCATGCATATTTACTAAATGTATACTTTATGGCATGCTTTGCTTTCTTTGATCAAATATATAGGGGAAGCTCCATCAAATCCTAAATCGGCTAAGATGTGCATGAAATTCAATTTCATATTTATATGCACATATTTATGTGGAGTTTGTCCTATATGTTGTAGTTTCTAACTACTTTGAACCCAATGAGTTTGGGGACCATCTTGTACTTGAACTTTGTTTTAGGTACATGGAGATATATTGGTTCTTGTCTCAATAATAAGGATGAAGTGGTGACTAAATGATAATTTGAGGCAAGCTAGGATTATTGAAGGACTCTTATCTACTAGATTCTACCATTGATATCTCGGTAACAAGTATCTTCTTCATGCATACTTTTCTAGTATCCAACCTTGTGTAGGTTGTTTCATGGCATGGAAAATCTTTATTTGCAAATGTTGTGCTTCTTGCAAAGGTCTTAATGAAACCTCTTTATTGCAAATGTGAGTAAGTTGAGATGAGTGCATATTATCGGGAACATATAAAATCATGCTCATGATTCTCCTATCCCATATATGTTAATTTAGCAATTTTATTGCATATCAATTCCTCAAGTTTCTCACATGTGCAATATTGTTGAAAGTGTAAATTTAGTACTTTCTTTTGGTATCCCTCTCTGTGATACTTGTTGCTTTTCTCAAAGCATCCCAACTATCTTCTTTCCCTTGTTGATATTTGTGATGTCTTTGACTTGTTTGTGGTTGAAATTCTTCAATATACAATAAGATAAATTGAGCCTTTGGCCATGCTTTAAAAGCAAAAATCTCATTGGTATATTGCATGACTTCATTTTGGATATCATGTTCTATTCTTAGTATCTATTTTGTGTGTACATGTTTCTTTGTGATAATTATCTTCGTGATGGTGTCTATTTAGAAACTTATACACATGAGAGATGATATCTCCTTATTTGATATCTTACTTGAACCTTATGTGTTGGGATGGAATGATAAGCAATATCATTCATTGAAGACTATGTGGATGCTCTATGCTCATCCTTGTATTAGTCTTATAATATGCTTTGTCATTTCTCTCACACATTCCTTTGGTTGAGCCTTTTAATATGTCGTCTCTTATTTGTAGCTCAACCATTTCTTTGATGCAAGTGTTAAGCTTAATTTCTTTTCTATGATCTCTTGCAAATGGTTGCGTTTTAAATGGTATTGAGGGAATGAGGATTCCATGTTGTGCAAATTGTATTCAAATGCAAACATTCTAATTTTTGCACGTACCTTGGGGAGCTTCCTTAGTTCATTTAAAGCACCATTTTGCAGTTAGCATGGTATTTAATTTCACTTGGAATCATTTTGTTTTGAATAATATTGAGAGAGTGATGATTCCATGTTTGTGCACCTTATACTTCAATCCAAATAGAATATTTTGTGCACAAACCTTGGGGAGCTTCCTCATATTATTTAGAGCACCCTTTTGGTCTAATCATAATATCTTTATTCAATTTGTTCTTTGGGTCGATTGATTGCTCTCTTCATTTGGTGAAGTTTATCCATCGTGTTATCTTATTTTGTTTGCAATCTTTGATCCTCAATATAGTTTGATTTCCTTAAAAAAATGCCTTTGTATATGTGCATGTGTTTTCACTCATTTATTTTAGATATGCACACCGTTTTGGAGGAACTCTCACTATATTGGCCTTCTAAGCTTTTTTTGCCCATTTTGGCAATGGATACCAATGGGGGAGAAGTTTCGAGGGTTTAAAGGGAATTGGGTTTTATGCTTTGGTTTTGTTCTTAAGCATTTGCCTTGCATGCTTTGTATCATTGTGTGTTGCTTCACATGGTTGAGTATATAGCGGAAACTCCACCAACAACCTTGGTTGGCAATATATGCAATGAAATCAAGATCATTCACACATGCATAGATTGTGGGGGAGTTTTCTCTATATATGGTGGTTCTACTAACATCACATACTTTTGTAGTATTTGATGTTAGTACAACCATTGTGGTTCTTTGAATTCATTATATAAACCCTCTCAAAGAAATTATCATCAATTACCAAAATGGGGGAGATTGAAAGATCATATTGAGTCCCATGTGTGGTTTTGGTAATTAATGATAATCTCTATGGACTAATGGTTGCATTGAGTTATATGTGTAGAACTTGTCCATAGACAATGCTTGAACCATTTGTTGGATTCAAGGTTGTAAGAAGAAGATTATGTGTTGACCAAGGTGTTATTCAAGAAGTGATCCAAAGATTCGTCTTAAGGGACTTGAGCTTATGTCAAGTGTGTCTTGAAGAATAAGATTGAGTGAGCTCTCATGTGTATCCTCAAGACACCATCATTATGGAGAAAGAAGAATTGGCTCGAGGATTGATCAAGTCAAAGCGCAAGTTCAAGATGAGCAACTAGAAGAGAACATATGCTTGAAGCTTGCCATCTATATTGTGATCATGGATATGTGAAGATATGCTTAAAGAGAGTCTCTTCCATAGTGGAGTATGAAGGAGCAATCCGCAAGACTTCACCAAGCAAGCTCAATCAAGAAAGGTGGTCCAACTTGAGAAGATCAAGATCGTCATTATCCACCTCAAGTGGAATGCTCAAGGCAAAGGTATCATATTGATAGGGTTTCTTTCTTACCGGTCTCATGGTGTTAGTTGTGAGACCGGGTTATAGGATCGGTAGCCGTACTATCAAGAGGGGCTCTCGAGTGAGTAACTTAATCGTATCGTTCGGAGAGAGAGCTTAAACCTTTGCATACTTGGCATCATCTTTCTTGATTCTTATTTGGATTTTATCCATGTGAGGTTCTAGAGCTTGTGGTTATTTCCATGACAAGCTCTAGCTCATCAAAAACGGATTCTGCATGAAACTCTTCTTGCGTTTTTGGTGTTTGGAGGTTTTGCCGGTTTGTCTTCGAAGAGAGGTCAAACCTTTTATCATTTGGTTTTATCCTCCTTGGTTGGACTATGATGTTTCTCTGCATAAAGTTGTAGAGCTTGTTGTTGTGATTCCAACGAGCCCAAGATCATCGAAAATGGAGTCCGGATGCTCAAGTTATTGCCGTTTTTGTTTTGGTATTTCTGCTGTTTCACGGGGGGGGGGGGGGGGGCAGAAATAGCCGGTCGGGCCGGCTTTAGCCGGACTGCCCAGAATTTGGGGTGAAAACCCCTCTGTCGCAAATCGGCTATTTGTCCGGCTATTTCTGGCCAGGGCCGGACTTTTCAGGCCGGCTATAGCCGGTGTTAAGTCCGGCTTTAGCCGGTGTAAGTGGCTATAACGGTCAGATTTCGGAGGGGGGGGGTATAAATACCCCTTCTTCCTCCTTGGAACAACGACGAAATGGGCTTCTCTCTCCTCCATTGTTGACTTTGCAAGCTTGCCCTCCCTCCTCCATTCCTCCCATGATTCTTTCATATTTTTGAGGGAAAAGAGAGAGGAGATCTAGATCTATATTTCCACCAATCCATCTCTCCTCTAAGTGAGGGGAACATAGAGGATCTAGATCTTGAAGTTCTTTGTGGATTTCCTTTGTTCTTCCTCTCATATCTCTCCATAGCATTAGTTGCTTTGGTGAGATTTGGGTGAGAAGGATTTGAGCACTTTGTGTGCCCTTGCCATTGCATAGGTTGCATCGGTTTGAGTTCTCCCCGGAGATTCGAGTAAGTAAAAGTTTGTGAGCTTATTACTCTTGGGTTCTTGGAACGCTAGACGGCTTTGTGGCTTTGTGGAGCCTTGGTAGCTATCCTTGGGAGCCTCCAATTAAGTTGTGGATGCGTGCCCCAAGATTTGTGTAAAGGCCCAGTTCCGCCTTGAGGAACCCCTTAGTGGAAGAGTGAGCTAGGCCTTTGTGGCGCAAGCTCACACCGGAGAATAGGGTGAGGCCTTTCTGGCATTGGTTAGGCCTTTGTGGCGATACCACACCCCTCCAACGAGACGTACTCCCTTTCAAGGGAGGAACTCAGGAATACATCATCGTCTCCGCGTACCTCGGTTATTCCGATACCCGAGCTCTTTACTTATGCACTTTATATTGTGATAGCCTTCATGCTTGAAGTCATATATCTTGTTATCACCTTGTTACTTGTATTTCTTAGCATAAGTTGTTGGTGCACATAGGTGAGCCTAGTTTATTTAGGTTTTGTGTGCTTGGCAAAATAAACGCTAGTTTAATTCCGCTTTTGTTCAAGCCATTCGTAAAATTTGATATCTCCTATTCACCCCCCCTCTAGGCGACATTTGTGTCCTTTCACAAAGAAAACCCCAAATAAAATTTGGTGCAAGGTTTCAGGAGAGTGTATTAAGTTGCCAACATTCACTAAATATTAAAAGACTAAAAAATAATCATCTTGAGACTCAAAGAAATGCTCAAAACAACAAAAGGCAAAATATGTCAATAAAAATAGCAGTAGGTTGACGAATTTTCCATCCCCATTAAACAGGTCAAGAATTTTTGATATATTTTTACTCAGATAGAGGATGAAAAGTTGCAATTTATATAAATAGCACAGGTTCATACGAGTTACAGAAAAAATATAAACAATCATGCACTAAAAAGTGCTACCCAGATTTCAACATCTCCAAATAAGTATTGCAATCTTTTAGCATCCAAGATGGGTAAAACTTGGCACTTTATTTTTGCTACAGTAGACACACTAAAACAAACTTTCTTGCTACAGCAAGGACACAAAAAGAAGACTCAAATAAAATTACTCTTATCCAAGAGCAATGAAAATAAAATCGAAAAGAGTAAATACTACCGCGTTGCCTCCCGTAAAGCGCTTTCTTTATAGCCATATAGCTAGGATTTTTAAATTATTGCTTAAAGATGGGAAAGTTTTTATGAGGGCACTTGTACTTCTGAACATTCATCTTCTTCCTTGGAAAGTGCTCCATACACTTCTTATGTGCGAATTGGAATTTCATATTCCTTTCCTTGGAGTCAATAACTGTACATGTAGTTCTCAAGAAAGGTCTACCAATGATTATAGGACTTGAGGTATTGCTCCTCATGTCCATAATGATAAAATCAACAGGTAAAAAATTCATATGGAATTCAATCATAACATCATTTATTTTAAATAAGGCATGCTTGGTAGAATCATCAGCAAGTAATAGATCAATATCATACTTTTCTAAAAAAAATATCAAGATCAAGTAAACCATATAATTCTTTGGAGATGATGTTTACGCTTGATCCCAAGTCTAAGATAGCATGGTGTGACTCTTTTCCTACATCAATAAGTATTTTTGTGATCCATACATTCCCAAGCTTAGGTGGTATCATAGCCTCATTGTTATAGCGTTGTATCTTTTCATTTATGACATGATTGGCTATATAGGATCCAAAACCGGTTTGATGAACATTAAAAGAAGGATCATTATAATTTTTTTTGCAATATATTGATGAGTTCATTCAAACTACATTTGTCAAGATCAAGTAGAGGTTCTTTAATATTATCGGAGAGCATTTTTACTTCCTCTACTTCTTTCTCTTCCACTACAATACTAAATTCTATAGAAAAGTCTTCATACTTAAAAACATCACCAGCTCGCCCTAAGACTTTCCCATGAAGAATATCTTCTTATTAACATTATCAATAATACTCTCTTTGACTTTTGCATGGTATTCTACAACCCTTATTTTCTTTCCAAAATCATTGAAACATTTGTTGTAATTCTTGAGCTTGGAACGAATGTAAGTACAAAGATTACTTATTTCTTTCCTATTAGGAGCCTCTTTTATAGCTTCTTGAAGTTTATTTGCTACTTCTTCTAATTCTTCCTTAAATTGTTGAAGCTTAATTTCGTCCTTAGTTTTACCATAATTTCTGAACAAGCTAACCAAAGTATACTTTGCAAAAGATGGGTCACCAGTAGCGAAGTTTCCATTTGTCAAACCATCTAGGAATATCCTACCCCAAGCACTTATCCCGTTGTAAAAACTTTTTATTATAGAACTTTGAGTGTGCACATTAGGGCTATTTCCTACGTTCTCTTGCATACGATACCAGGCTTCCATTAGACATTCTTCAGAATATAGGGTGAAACTTGTCACCTCATCATTAATGATCGCTATATTTTTGTTTGTGCTAGATGAAGCCATTTAGAACAATTTTATCGATTTAATGTGAAAAAGCGAAAAATAACTAAAAAGCAAAAAACAAGAAAAAGAGAATTATGTTGCAAATATAAAAGAGCGAGAAGACTCACAGTGGTGTTACCTCCCTAAGCTAAGATGATTGCCCGGCGCATGAAGTTGCGTAAGATAATTGCCTTCACTTGATGAAGCTAGCAGTTGTGAATGGTTTCCTTTGTTCCCCGGCAACGGTGCCAAAAAATAGTCTTAAAGACACTAAGCAAAGGTGCCAACTCGCTGGGACTCTAAGTACAGAGTGTTGCAGCAAGAGTAAATTTTCACCATGAGGGAACTCGGGATTTAATATCAAACTCTCGGGGAACAGTCGAAAAAGCTCCGCTCGTTCTTCTTCAAGCAACCTGCAAAACAATCTCCTCGTCTTGTGTCCCAACTCCACCGAGTAGTTGTCAAGCACAAGGTGTAAATGTAAGTAAAATAAAATATGATAACTAATGCAATAAAGTAAATATGATGCAGTAATGGCGTTTTTTGGGTTTTGGTTGTGTGTGCATGAAAGTAAATATGTTTTTGTATTTTCGGAATAAAATGGTGCTGAAAATAAAAGAGTGTGTAAATGCGTCGAAAAGTGTTTCTTATGGTTAAAATTGGACCGGGGTTCATGGGTTCACTTGCCTACTCTCTCGCAAAGTTGTGGTGGCATTAAGCGCAAAGCGGATGATCGAAACATTTACATGATTTTTATTATGTTAACTTGATAATATTCATATAGGTATCATGTCTTAATTTAAAGATGATGCAACACATCTTACTTATACTCCACTAGAAAGGAATAAACTTCAAGCAATCTAGTTTTAAGAATTAACAGAGTATAGCCTTAGGTACTTGATGAACAAAAAATATGTTACCACTTGAACATATTACGATAAAAACTGTGTCTATGAATGTCGCTCGGGATTCTAAGGTGTCACTTAGAAAACATACACATGCATTCTTTTTATCCCTAGTGAGGTAACCGTGGAAGATGGTAAAATACCCTAGCAGATCATGAACATTGTTTCTATTCAATCACTACTACCTAGTTACTCCATCTAATACACATCATCCCCTTCTCGCGCTCTCGCATACATGTTGGATCAGAACAAGTAATAAAGAATAGGGTAATAATATGCATGCACTCATACATCAAGAACATAATAACATATCACATCTCATCAATCATCCAATAATATAAAGATCCACCACATAGGAATTACATAATATGCATCATAATCATGTTGGGGCAGCACATATGATGTCTAAATATTGAAGCATAAGAGATAAATAGGATAAGCTACTGCCACAAACCCATAGTCCAGAAGTGGACTATTCCCTCTTCATGGCGGTGATGATGGTGTTGACGTCAGAGAGGGTGGAGAAGCGTCCGGGGGCGACTCCGGCAGGGTTTCCCCCTCCAATCTTCACTGGAACAGCCTTTGTTTCTGTGTTCCGTGTTTCTCCACACCCCCTGATCGCGATCGTTGATGACACTATGCAAGTATGCCAAGTTGGGACTCCAAGTGTAGAGTGTTGTAGCAAGAGTAAATTTTCCCCATGAGGGAAACTCGGGGTTAATATCAAACTCTCGGGGAACAGTCGAAAAATCGCATGTCGTTCTTCTTCCAACAACCTGCAAAACAATTCCTCGTTCTTGTATCCCCAACTCCACCAAGTGGTTGTCAAGCACAAGGTGTGAATGTAAGTAAAAGTAAATATGATATGCAATACGGTGAAGTAAATAAGAATACAATAAAGTAAATATGATGCGGTGATGATATTTTTGGGTTTTAGTTGTGTATGCAAAGAAGTAAATATGTTTTAGCATTTTCGGAATAATTTAGTGCTGAAAATAAAAGTGCATATACAAGTGTTGGAAAGGTGTTTCTTATGATGTAAATTGGACCGGGGTTCATGAGTTCACTTGCCTACTCTCTCGTTAAATTGTGGTGGCATTAAGCGCAATGCGGATGACCGAAATGTTGACATGATTTTTATTATGTTACTTGATAATATTCATATGGGCATCACGTCCTAATTTAAAGATGATGCAACACATCTTACTTATACTCCACAAGAAAGGAATAAACTTCAAGAAATCTAGTATTAAGAATTAACAGAGTATAGCCTTAAGTACTTTGACATGATGTTGAACAACAAATACGCTACCACTCGGACATATTACGATAGAAACCGTGTCTATGAATGTCACTCGGGATTCTTAGTTGTCACTAAGAAATATAACACATGCATTCTTTTTATCCCTAGTGAAAATAACCGTGGAAGAAGGTACACAACCTTAGCAGATCAATGAATGCTGTCATCTATTCAATCACTACTACCTAGTTATCTCACCAATACACATCATACCCCTCATGCCCTCACATACATATTGGATCAGAACAAGTAATAAAGAACGGAGTGATAATATGAATCTACTCATATATCAAGAACATAATAACATATCACATCTCATCAATCATCCAATAATATAAAGATCCACCACATAGAAATTACATACTATGCATCATAATCATGTTGGGAAGCTCATATGATGTCTAAACAATGAAGTACATGAGAGAAATAGGACAAGCTACTGCCACAAACCCATAGTCCAGAGGTGGACTACTCCCTCTTCATGGGGGTGATGATGGTGTTGATGTCGGAGAGGGTGGGGAAGCGACCGGGGGTGACTCCGGGAGCATTTCCCCCTCCAATCTTCGCTGGAATAGCCTCTGTTTCTGTGTTTCATGTTTCTCCACCGCCTGTTGATCGCGATCGTCGAGGGCGTCTTTATATAGGCATTTTTAGGTCAGGCTGAGCATTTGGATGCAAAGATGGATGGCATCAGAGGTCCCAGGCTCAAACAATCCTGGGTGGCATGGCCAAGCTAGGGGCCCGCGTCACCTGGTCTCATTTGGCCCCTGGGCCTCGTCTCATTGACTTCTTGATCTCCTGGTGTCTCTCGTGATAAAATATTAACGCTCCAAAAATTTCAGGTCAATTTGAGTTCAGGAAGGTTCATGAAACTTAAAAATGCGCAAAACAGAGTTTTCCTATCTTGTAGAGTTATAACCAAAATAAGGGGGATCGATAGAAAATCCCCATAAAACATTATAAAACATGATTATAACAACTAATAACATTATAATATGTAGGAATATGCACCAATAAACTATAAAGTTCATGCATGTATTTTGAAATTTTAAACATGTTCTAAATTTTGAAATTCGCTCAGATTTCAGAATTTGTCCTAATTTTTAAATTTGTTTCAATTTGAAATTTGTTCCGATGTGAAATTTGTTCTGATTTTGAATTTTGTTCCTATTTAAGTTTTGTTCCAATTTGAAATTTATTCCACTTGAATGGAACCATGGTTTCTCTATTTTCTATGTGAATCAATGGAGAGAATCATCGGATCTAGGAAACTTGGCATGCATGTATGTTTTCAGGATATTTGATCATTTTCCACTCCGTACTTTGAAATTTTATTATTTTCCACATTGACCACCACATATCAGTGACACAAGGTATGGCAAATAATCAAATTGCACAGTAAAGCATGGCAAATTGTCAAATCCCTATTGATGCTGAAATTTGGGTTCCGGTGGCTTCTCCAAGTTTCTCGTAAGCTGCTTCCGTTTGGCTATAGTCAATTTAGGGGGGGGGGGAACTTGTTAGTTTTGATTTGTAATCATCTCTACCTTAATTTGCACGAGATTTGGGTTGTATCATCGCAATTTTTGAGCCATCAGTTTTACGCAATCAAATATATTTCTATAATGGTGGATTATGTGGAACATTTCGGTGTTTGTTGCTAATTATTTCATTTCGCATTCTGATGCACCCTTACCATTTTCTTACTTGATATGTGGGGTCTTTTGGACGGACATTCATGAGGTGGTACCCTATGTACCACCTCGATCAGTCGAATACAATGTAGTGATGGCATCAGCGACAGCTTAGCTACCAAAGCGTCAGTGCTCCAACCGCATAACATTGTTGCAAGCGGCTTTCTTTTCTCATATGGACGATTCGAAGTTTATTGTTAACACAAGGAAGATGTATCGGTCGTTTTCGTGATGAACCATGGCAAAGATAAAGAATTAGGTGCGTAGACCAGCCTTGTTAGGCCATATACAATGCAAGGTGTTTAGAAGAGTGTCTAGTTGGCATCTACCTAGCATAAATGGACCAAGTGCTTAACTAAAAATCGATTTAATTTTCTAAGCATTTTGCATTGTAGATGCCCTCATGGCACTCTAGACGAGAGATTGGTGTAATGTGGTAGATGATTGTATTAAGCCTCTCAGACGAGTTATATAGTAGTACAGATTTGGAGGTCAAGACGACTCTTCTAAAGATATGACAGAAAATTATATATACTAGAGGATTTGTGTAATAATTGTAGTTAATTTTCCTGAGAGAAAGTACTGCCCCACCACAGAAAATCCAAATCATGTTGGCCAAAACCTCAACATGTCGCCTTGGTTCCAATCGGAGCACGAACCGCGACCAGTAATTAGCTCACTCACGAGTCATGACACGCTTTCCTCTTCGTATCCGCGACACATCTCTAGGTGAGCAGGAAGGAATGGGGTAGCTTCCAGAGTTGTTTATGTGGTGGGGCACACACGGTGGCGGCCTTCACCACTAGCCACTAGCCACTGCATGAGTTCAACGAATGATCCGCGCAGCTACGCACATGAGAGAGAAATATTATAGTATACTACCACTCCTAGGCGGTGCTACTAGTTCTTTACCTCCCAGATAGGTCAAGCACGATCAGAACGTCGGCGGAGCAATCAGGAAGGGTATGAGGAAGCATTGAAGCGGGACTTTCTTGGTCTGGTCTCGGTGCATTTTTAGAACATCTACAGCAGCAGCACTAAAATAGCATAGCGCTAAAATAACTGTTTTTTTTATCGCGTGAGCCCGGTATTCTCCTCCAGCGGATACTGTAAAATTGCGCGCGCTAGAAAAAAATAGCGCGGCGCTGCATTCTGCACAATTCGGAGCGGAAGTTTTGGTGCTTCTTCTCGCGCGCGCGCTATCGCTGGAGACGCGCGGCAATAGCCAACCGCTGAACATTCCCTCCCGCGCCCCTTTTCCCCTTCCGCGCCCCCTTCCGCCGCCACCACCAAACCTTCATCGGCGCCACGCTCAGCTACACCGGCGGCCGCCCCCGCTCAGCGCCCGTCGACGCCGCGCTCACCTACCCCGGCTACGCCCTACCCACCGCCTTGGCCGCCGCGCTCTCGTACCGTCAGATTTCCCGAAGATTGGCGGCCGCGCGCGCTCGATTCGTTGAAGGCGTGCCGCCGCGGCGCCGCGCTCACCCTCGTCGGCGCCGATGTCTTCTTCGAGCCGGGAGCGAATTTAGCGCACACAAGGTGTTCGTCAAAATCCCCAAAAGGTTTGTTCCGCCGCGCCCGCGCCCATTTTTGGTGCTTTTTAGATGGTAGAGGATGACCGTGAGAAAGATATAGTTCAAACCCACCACTATGATTTGATGGGTGTGCCCGTGCAAGTTCGACGATCAGAACATAGGGTGGCATGGTTCATGGCCTCTTATCATGCAATCCGGAACAATGAAACACATGATGAACTTTAACAAGATCTCATCGAGGAGTGGTGGAAATGGTTTGGAGGCCGCTAGTGACATATTTGGAGGCCACTAGTGTCATATTTTATTTGTACGTTTGTTGTATTATTGTGAAACAATTTGTTGTATTTGTTGGTGAACGGCTTTATTGTATTGTTGTAAAACTATTTGTTGGTGTGTTGTAAAACTATTTGTGTTACTGTTAATGCAAAACTTTGTGTCATAATTTTTTTAGATATTTTTTGTTCATTTTTTGGTTTTTTTATCTAGTTGGATGTATGTATATGTTGGATTGTTATTTACGCGCTGTATACGGATACAGCGCGCTGGATCTGCGTTTTACAGCGCGCCGATATAGCGCTGCTGCTGGGAGATGCTCTTAGAAATCGCAGCAGATTTCCATGGCTAGAAAGGGGAATGGGGAAACTGGGAAGGCATCACATCTCACGGCCCGAATGTAGCAAAAACGAGATTCATGGCTCGACAACAGGTTTATAATCTGCAAAAAGGATCCACAGCTCCACGGTCTTGGAAGATGGAATCGGCCTAACATAGCAATCTACTAATTTCTATTTCTCCCTGGCGCCTATGTACAAGTCAGCGCGCTAGCTCTGCTCTGCCGCTGGCTTCACCGTTCACCAGGCAATTTCGGGGGCGGTCAAGCATCTGCCTCACTGGAAGCCGCCCAGGCCGCTGAGCAGCAGCTCGTGCGGGCGGAGCAGCGTCGGGGTGGCCGTCAGCGGCAGCGGGGACGGGTACGACAGCTCGTAGTCGTAGACGTCAGGGATGCCGGCCGAGGGGTCGGGGCCGGCCGAGGAGTCGCCGGGCATGAGCGGGGCGCGGCAGAGCGGGCAGGTGCGCTGGTCGTGCGCCATCCAGCGGTCGATGCATCCCCGGTGGAAGACGTGGCGGCAGTTGGGGAGCCGCCGCACCTCGTCGGCGCCGCCGACGCCGCAGAGGCAGACGGAGCAGTCGCCGCCCGCGCACACGGACGGGGAGGACGCCAGCAGCTCGTCGAGCCGCAGCGCGGGCAGCGCCTCCTCGACGGCCAGGGCGCGGCGGAAGCCCGGCCGCCGGTGCTGCAGCGACTGCCAGTACGCGTCGACCTGCGGCGGCGTCGCGGCGGGCGCGTTGTTGTCGACGAGGTCGCCGAGGCCGACGGCGCGGAAGGACCAGAGGAGGAAGCGGTGGAAGTGGCCGAGGAGGATGAGCGCGTGGAGGAGCAGCCGCGGGAGGATCTGCTCGGAGTAGCACGCCGGGAAGCCCATGGCGTCGATCTTGGCTCGCCTTTGGATCGGGATGGTGAGTTCTTGTGTGATGTGTCGCCGAGCAGACAGAGGCACGGGAGAGGCGGGGTGACAGTGGAAGATGGTGGGGCTATTATATAGAGCGTGAGTCGGGAAGGAAGGCGACGCCGGGAGGAGGAAGACGACGACGGGAGGGGAATAACGCGGAAAGATCTCATCGACGAGTGTGGGTGTGACCTCGGGCGGCGGTGGTTGGTTGGTCTGCGAGTGTGGGTGTGCGTGTTGGCCAGCCTCAGGATTGGACGGTGGACTCGATGCTGGCTGGGCGACCCGGTGCCGGTGACTCCACCACGGAACATCGATAGGCCCACACTGTGGTGATTTCGCTTTCCTTGTAGATAGGCCTGAAATAAAACTTGAAACTCATGAGTAAAACGAGTAACTCATAACTCGACTCGAAAACTAGCCGAGTTGAGTTTTAATTTTTATCGTTAAATGAGTTCAAGCTAAACGAGCTACTCGCGAGTAGCTCGTGAGTGGCTCGTTTAACGGTTAGAGGTAGATGAAACATTGAATTTTTCATATATATATGAGTAATTATTCATAATTATTTTAGTTTATCATGACATATTATTTGATGGTGTCATAATATCATTCATTATGATGATAATTGCACCATGTATGCTGTGACATCCTGGCCAGGGCTTAATAGGATTGATAGGATACTCATATCAATAAGGTATACCTTCTTTTCCGGAAGCTCATTTGAAAAGAACTCCAGGTTAAGCGTGCTTGGTCTGGAGCGATTCGACGATGGGTGACCGACCAGAAAGTCTTTCCCGGATGCGCACGAGTAAGGACAAAGTGCACAGAAAAGATTAGTGTTGGCCTGTGGGGACAGTCTAGAGATCTTAGAGAGCTGCCAGGCATAACAGGCCCATGCCACGGGGTGGCTGGGGTGTTACATATGCCTAAATAAATAGAAAAAAATATATAAAAATTAGCATGTGACATGTTGATAGCTTGGCCGAGCTAAACGAGCAACTCGTGAACAACTCACGAGCTTACCGAGTCGAGCCGAGTTTCATTTCAAAACTCGTTTGTTAAATGAGTCGAGCCGAGCTAACTCGTTAGTTGACCGAGCTTTACCGAATCGAGCCGAGCTGGCTCGGCTCGACTCGAATTCCAGCCCTACTTGTAGGCCCTGCCATCCTCTTGGCTCCATGGATTGCCTCTTGATGTCTTTTTTTTAGGAAAACGGGTGTGCTTTATTAATCAATCAAATAAGGATTGAATACAAATAGTCTCCTGGATATAATCCAGAGACACACCACCACACTGAATTAGCTAACAAATCAGAAGAACATGCTATGCAACAACATTATGCGCACGACAAGTATGAACAACAGAACATGAATTGAAGGTATGCACCATCCTCTTGATGCCACCCCCCCCCCCTCGATGTCATTGCCTGCTCATTGCTCCTCTTCTTTTTAACACAAACATGCAAATTTTGTCGTATTTCATAGAATCGGGGGAAAGCTCGTTGTTCTATCAAAACAAACCATAAGTGCTTTATTTTAAACAAAATTAAACAAAAGATTATACCAGAACTAGAAATGCCACAAATTATTACCCTTCCGTTCCCAAAAAAAATGACTAGTACCTGCAACCACAATAAGTCTCACTGATTTAGTATAAGTTGTACTAAGTTAGCGACACTTACTATGGATAGAAGGGAGTACTGCAATCTTAGTGAAGACTATCTTTGTCATGCTAGAAATGTTACGAAAACCACGTATTTTTTCATTCTAAAATTGCCACATCACAATGAGAAGTAAGGGCATCGTCTCCTTTCATGGCGCCCATGGCTGGAACACCGCATGGATCCACCAATTTTGAGATTATCGAAGGTAGCCCGGTTCCTCCGGGTATATGAGGCAATCATGTTCCATATAGAGTAGTGACATTGAATGAGGAGGCGAGTTGCCGCTTTTGGAGACCACAAGTAGGGCGTTGCACAAGTACTAGGAAGTAGGAACTAGCTGCCAATCCTAGAAGCGGATCTAATTTAGTGTTTATTCTTCCATACACATGTCATTAGGTATTCCTCCGAAACGCACATTTGGGAACTAATACAATTACAACATAGGAAATAGACTTAATCACAATCATGGAATATAATTGTTGTGGGTACAATTGGGCACCTACTATTGGAGTATAAGATACAACCCAATAAGAAAGCCCATGTAGAAGACGCTGCCATCATAAAGTCCGACAAGATGACTCAATAAGCTGGACCCGCACGTCATACTAACTTGGAGTATAAGAAAGAAGACTCTAGAATAGCACTAGTAAATCCTAGCTTGGTTGCATATATAAAATCAGGCTAGAGCATGATATGCAAGATACATCAGATTAGAGTTAGACAGACAACTCCCTCTGCCTGCGGTGGCTCCTTGTAAACACAACCGTGATCATGTACTGAATTGCTAGCATGATGTAGCGATCCTCCACCGAGGGGATGTGAACCTGGATACCTCATGTGTCAATCTCGCTCCCGGATTCTCCTACATCGCCTTGCACCACTTTCTTCTAAACCTAGTCCATCATCCATGGACATTGTCGTGATCACCCCACGTCAATTGGCGCCCACCATGGGCGCCAATTGATGTGGGGTCACCACGGTAATGTACATGGATGATATACTAAGGTTTTGAGAAAGAAGCACGTTGGTGAGATCGTCGGCATGCAAACATAGAGAAATACGCAGTTTGCCCAGGTTCAGCCCCTCCGTAGGAGGTAAAGACCTACTCCTGCTTGTTTGTTCTTGATTGATGATGAAGGTTACAAGGTGTCTTGATGACTATGGTGGTGTAAATGCGATCTTGCCTAGGGAAGATTGTATCAGGTTGCAAGAGAGCCTCCTTGTTGTCCCCTCCTGGCCTTTATATAGTAGGCCAGGTCCCAGATACCCGAATACGGGGAGGTTACAGATTACAAGGTGACCTAATCATAGACTAGCATTGTAGGCCAAGTCTTTGGCTTTCATGAGCTTGCTTCTTCGTGGGCTCTGCATTGACGATATAGCTTTTTGTGGGTTTTCTTGCTGGGCCACACTGTATACACCAATTGCCGGTACTTGACAGGTTATGCCAACAACAATAATATTATATTCAAAAAAAACAATAATATTATTTATTATTATTATTGCCTCTACAACGTACTTCCAACATGGTCAGCCCTATCGTGTTGCAGTCTGACTATGTGAATTCCTAGTGGGAAAATATAATGTTATGCCCTTCAACCATGAGAGCTAGTGACTCCAGTTGCAAGAAAAGGAATCGGCGATTGTTCAACGATGAACGTAAAATGTAACACCACGACTACTTCTAGGTAGGTGGTACTTATTCATGTGAGCTCTCTAATAAACACAAATATTTTCAAGGAATCCCTAAATTGCTTTAGGCCAAATACACTTAACCGAGTCTTTCGAGATGAGCTTCCAAAAAACAAGATACATCTTGTTAGTATAAGTAGCCTATTAATCCTATCAAACCATGAGCCACGATGTCACATACACCCACTTAGAAGACAGATGCTCTAGTTGGTCAACACACCCATGTAATTGGTTGTACAACTCCTCTCTTTTTTTAACTGAAAATGCACTGCCATTTTACCTCGAAAAATATATCTATTGATGTCGGAGCAAGGAGATGCTTCTATAGATTTGTCCCCCAGTCAGCCCCATGGCAGGAAGTCACAAGTTTAGAGCTCTGCCACTTATTTTCTTTGTCCATAGTTATCTTGCATTCTAGATTTAGTTATAGCGAAACTTTATAAACTTTAACTAATTATGTAGGAAAAATATTAACATCATGATATGAAAAAGCTATTATTGGAACCATAGTACAATATATTTTCATAATATATGTTTTTTTCTATTAATTGTGTTGATATTTTTCTCTAAATATTTGGTTAAAATCTAAAAGAGTTAATTTTTACTAAACCTAAAATATAGGGTAATTCGGAATGGGGTAGTATAAAAATTCGAGGAAGAGAGGAGCTCTACTCTTTCTTCTTCTACTGAGCTTAGCTTCAACCGGGTCACAATCATTTGACCAGTCTCCCGGTCTCTCCACAGGTTGCCGGTTCCACACAACAAACTCTTCGCAAGCATTTGGTCGCTTGGTTTTCCATTCATAAGGAGCTCGGTTTTGACTTGAGTTGTACCTATGGAATGTTAGTACACACCATGCATGGGAAAGGCAAGCTTGGACGAAGACTCCATTATTCATTCTTTCTTCCGCCGAGAAAGTACACACAAATGTCTATGATTATCTGACGAATTTCTTATTCGGTAAGCGAGATTGCTTAGGAATAGTTAAGCGCGCCAGGCTGATGTGCTCCTCAACAAGACGACAGAGGAGACGCACCGGAAACCACTTGCTTAGAGGATTATGTTAGGTGGCGGTACGAGACAAGGACGAGACCTTCCGGGCGATCTTCCTGCAGCCTCCCTCTTGGACCGGCTAACTAATTGTCTTGGCTCCTTTCTCTTGGGCATGTTGGCGAGTCCTAAATTACGCGTCTCCGGATCACTGACGGATCCGGTGTTCCATAATTCATTCTAAAAGGCTAGACAATATCTGTCCAGTAAGTGTGCCACTTAAGCTGGTCGCCTGCAACCGCGATGTGTTCTATGAATCGTTTGCTGGCAAAAATAATTTTGATAAAAGGAATATATTATACCAATTACATTCAATCTCGGCAACAATGCAGTGCCATAATTGTAATACGAATGCATATAATTAAAAAAGAAAAATTAATAACAGAAAAGAAAATCCTGGTATACTGATTTATTCCTTGTAGCAGCGGAACAAACACCACCAAGACAGCACCACAAATCCAACTTCTCCATAAGCAACATCTCTAAGACGGGACAGTGCACAAGTGTTGTCGTCACCCTAATCATATATCATAGGTTTTCACCCAGAAGAAAGTCTACGCTCACAAAACAATGCATTCAACAAGATCATTGTGAGACACAACCAATTAAGGCCAGACCTTGGGTTTTCATCGTGCAAGTTTAGACTATCAATTTCTCCTATGCTGACGCCCCACTTGCCGATGCCGTTGCTCCAAGTCACGATTCACCAAGCCAAAAGCTCATCGCCACCATGAATCGAACCACCAATACCAGTCCTCAGATCTCGGCTTCCATGGCATTCTCCATGACCGACTTCACCATGGGATTAAAGACATATCCCACGATGGCAACAGACTACAGAGCTTCACATCGCTCACTCTGAAAGCAAACAAACAGTCAGAAAAAACATGGTTGCGCATGACAAAATCCCATCCGATCCGGCAATCCCCGGGCATGTCGTCCATTGGGGTTTGCCGACAAAACATTTCGGAACTCGACACTCCGGCAGATCAATGATGACAATCATCAGATCTTCGTCATGGCATGAGAGGGATCTTAGGACTATCTCCTTATTCTTCCATGCAGACGAGCATGTCCCAACGCCGTCATCCGCCGCCTAGCAATGACGAAGGAGGTTCAACAACCTCCACACCGCAGTAGGAAGCGGTCGACGCGGCAACGACATATGAGCAACGTGGTGCCCATCGTTGCAGCATAGCCAGCCATCACCCCCCGGGCCGACAAGGAACATGCAGCAGCCACTGCCCTCCGGAGCCGCATAGCCTGCACGCTGCCCAGATCAGGCCTGCCTGGCTGGACACCGGTGATAGCCGTGCCACGCATGTCAGGATGTCCAGGTTGCTGCAACCCATCGCCCGCGTCCGTCACCAAGAGCACCACCACTGTGCACCCACCAGAGCTTCTCTCCGTGCCAAGAGGATCCACCTGATGCGCATTCTATCCCTCCGCCTTTGGCGGTTGGGAGCCACCAGCCTGCCACCACCGCGCTAACGGTGGCAGCCGCGAGGAGGACACGTGAGGGAGGACTAGTGCTGGAGCTGTTGCCGCACGGGCGCCATGGAGGGGAGTGGAGGGGAGGGGTGGATCACTTTAGTTGCCGGCGTGAATTAGCGACAACGAACCAGATCAAGATCACCCAGCGATTGCTAATAACTGCCTCCGTAAGTTACGGTCGGGCTATTGTAACAACTCAGAATTTGTAACCCACTCCTTATTAATTAAAAGACCAAATTCTGGACCCAGCTAAAATCTTTTATCTATTATTTTATGCATACATGTATTTTCTATTCTATGTATTCTATGATTGCATGTGTGTTGTTTTTGATTGTGTATTGTCTAGTTAATTCTAAGTTAACCAATAGAATCAATTGAGAAAGATTATAAGAATCAAAGAAACCAGAAATAAAAATAAGAAAGAAAAAGAGAAGATTGAGATGATCTAGGAAATCTGTTTGACTACACCACTTTGAGCCCTTAGATTAAGAAATCTGTAAACCACTTTCATGTTTGGCCTGTTAGTTGAGCTTAACCAAGTTACATACTAATCCAACCAACAAGAATCTACTCAAAATTCAAACTAGAGCATCACCCAAACTTGAACCAAAGTTTGAATCTGAAACAGTGACTATATCAAAATTAGAAATAAGATTTCTGCAAAACTTCTTCTTTCTTTATAACAAAAATATGACAGGACACCTTGGCCAATATGTTGATCACTCAAACTAGAAAATTTCAAAAATTCAAATTTCAAGTTCTTGCGGGCATTTCGTCGAACACTGGCAGAGAGAAATCAAACCAAATCGATTCTACTGTGGCTGCACTGTTCTGGTTCGCTCCACGCCTGTAGCCACGCTCCTTGGCATCTCCACGGTCGACTCTAGTGCCCCCAGCCCCGACCCAAGCCAGGAGAAGTGGAGGGAAGACGAGGTTTGCGCCCAGGGCCCCCTCCCAGACATCTTCTTCTCTGCACGATGCCGACCACCCTGGAGGCGCCAGAGCAGACACACAGCACTCCGCGGCCGAGCCAGTCCCCTCCCAGCACGCCCCTGAGGCCCCCGTGCACGCTATGACCTTCGAACGCTGCCAGGGCCCCCGAGCCGGCGAGCTTCTGGCCGCGCTTACCCTCGTCGCTCCGGCCTATAAAAAGCCCCGCCGATCAAACGAGGAGAAGCACCCCACTCCCAGCTACCTCCCAGACAACCCCGTTTCACCCCTCTCGCTCTGGTTCGTCGACACCTGCAACGCCGGCGAGGTACTGGACGAGCGGAGCGCCGCCGCGTTCGACCACCTGGGAGCAAGCCGCCGCTGGGAATCGGTGGAGGCGACGCACCGCAGCCGATTCCGCACGTCGCCGACGAGCTCTGCATCCTCTACGTCACTCCCTCGCCGTCGAACATTCTTCACTGCAATGCAGGTGAGCCCCGCCCATGCTGAGGTAGACGATGAGCCCGAGCCGTTCGATCTGGATCCAACGCTAGCGTACCGATTCGGGATTCTAATTAGATCTGACCAGTAGGCCCCACCTGTCAGCTCCCGTTTTTATTCTTTTCCCGCCGCAGCGAAGCGGTATGGGCCGGCCCGTTCGGGTTCTGTTCAGATTCGGCCCAGCTAGTTTAGATTCGGTCCGTTACATTTTTAATTATTTCCCGCCTTTTCGAATTAGTTCAAAACTATTTCAGATCTGTTTTTCAAATTTAAATTCCAAGAGAATTACAAATCCGTTTCCAGCAAATAAATATGCGTTGGAAAGCTTGTTAAATACTCTACACTATAGGATTGATTAGAATTCCATTTGAATTAGGAATAAAATGAGATATGAATAGTGTGACCCTAGCTTTGTTAATCATAGAAGATTTCTAGGAAATTATTCAAGCCACCAAAAATCATGAAAATTAAAATGTGAACTCACCAATGACATACCCTACTGTGAGTAAACCCAAATCAACCCCAAACCTTGTTAATGTTATCAATTAGAACCTAACCCAACCCTAGTTAGTCACATAAAATGATAGATTCCTATTGCACACGTAGAATTAGTTTGCCCTCTTACCAATTCACTTATTTGATCTCTCCCACTTGAACTAGCCCTAATAACCCTAAACCAATTCACTTATTAGACGCTAGTGTGGCAGAGGAGGATATTGGAGGGGATTATTATCAAGAAGAAGAAGAATACCCCGGACACTTTGCCAACCAAGGCAAGCCATCTTTTGATTCATACTCCCAATGCCTAGTTTTAATATTGCATTCTACTTGTTTTAAGTAAATTGCATGATTGAATTGCTAGAGTAGAATGATAGAAGTAAATTGATATCTTGCTTAGCAAGAGCATCAAGTTGAGTTTATCCAACCATACCTAGTAGTTTCATCACTCAATGTAGCTGCTTAGTCGCTAATAATATTGAGGCCATCTATACGGGGAACCCTATCGGACAAGTGGTGACCTGAACTTGAACCCTGAATTGGAGATTTCTCCTACACCATGGCTTTATGAAAGAAAATCAATCTTGACTAAGAACTATGAAATGTATTTCTCAATGACAACGAGTGATGTACCATGGGAGCCAATTATACCGTACAACCACATTACCCCTATATGGGAAGGGGCTTAATCCGTAGCTTGTTTATCTTAGTATGGGAGGCCTTGTATCAAATAGTTATGGAAGGACACCGTGCGCGGCTACTTCTGAACCAGGTGGATTCCACTAACCCGGCATCCGGGATGGGCAGAACTAGAGGCACCGGAGCGGGGATTCCGTATTCTGGACTCTAGGAAAGGATCCTATACTAGGGTGGGCAAGTGAAAGAGTTTGTTTGATTATCTGAACCCCGCATACTTGTGTATGACGATCCGTGGATTGCTCCCGGCAGATGTATCGAATCTTGTGGGTAAAGTGTACCCCTCTGCAGAGGTTTTCAAACTATTCGAATAGCCGCGTCCGCGGTCATGGACGGTTGGCAAGCTGTACTTGACTTTTGTCAGGACTAAAAGTGACAATGGTGAACTTGGTGAATGACTTGACTTGACAATGATGTTGACCCACTTGAAGTCCTCTTTAGATTGAACCTAGAGAACTAAACCTCTTTCCTACCAATGAACATTCTTGGGAAATAAAACTAGCTTTTGCAAATAAACTTAGTGCTTAGTCCACTATACCAAACTTGCATACCTCTTTTGTCATTTCATTATAAGATGGTCTGCGAGTGCATCCAATGTACTCACGGCTGTGTCCCTGGCTATCAACTTGGCCAGACTATGGGGAAGAATACCAGGAGGAAGGGTATGAGGAAGAGTACCAGAACTAAGCTCGTCTCCATGAGTCGCCATTTGCCTGTAGGGAGAAGGCATGGGCCGAAGACGTTATTCCGCTGCTATATTGTGTTGTAATATGACTTGGTCTATATGACCCTTGTATTTGAATCCCCGTATTGTAATGTCTATGGAACTGGTTACCAACTACGTTATGTATATCGCAACAACGGTTCTGGGATTGCGGTGGAATACATAACGGGCACTTCGAATTTGTATCAAATTTGGGGTCGTCACAAGTTGGTATCAGAGCCTAGGCTGACCATAGGAGACCTTAGTTAGAATGGGCGTTAAATGAAACCTTCATGAAAGCAAAGATATAAGTAATGGTTGCAAAATTGCTTAGTCTTTCCTCTCTATTTGCAAAGTTTTATACATACTTCAGTTTTTGCCTACCTAAAATTTTGCACACTTGAGTTGGTCACTAACTTAATCTAATCTAAAATTTTGTAGATGGCCCCGGTATTTGTCGAGCACTACCAGTTGGGCCATGGTGGCAGCCTTTGTTTCGAGCGCGACCTCACCACCTTGACCTTGTTCCTGGATCGTTTGTATCCGGAGTTCAAGGGAGCCGTGCTCAATGAGCACCCCGATGGAGAGCTACGGTGGCTCATCCGAGCTAGTTGCCGTGGCAAGAAGGGAAACTTGAGTTCTCCAAGGGTCAAGTTTGAGCTTGTGGAGAACACTTGGGCCGATGGTTTGGTCTGAGGTATGCAGGAGATGCACGCCCGCTTATGCGGACTGCATGTGGAGGAGGTCCAGGGGGAGCGCTTTAGGAACTTTGCTCGGCGTGATGCGGACGGACGTCCCGCAAACATGCCCGGGCAGAATGAGCCGAGTACCTACATCGATCACATGGACTTCTTGCTGTACTCCACTCAGCAGGAGGCCGATCGTGCTCGTACCAAGGCCAACCTTGAGCACTTCGCACTGGTGGAGGCGAGGAGCACTATCAGGATTCTTGTGAAGGAGCGCAAGAGCCTTCGTCGCCAGCGCGATGAGAAGGATCAGGATATTGAGGAGTTGAAGGCCAATGTGGCTGAGCTGACTGAGTACATTGAGAGTCTTGAGGATCACCTTGGTGAGGAGGAAGGCATTGATCTCCGCAAGGAGGATAATGCCCTCATTAGTGATGAGGATGACTTCATGGAGGACCTTGATGATCCGGAAGATGGTGGGCACAATGGATTCATTGTGAGTGACGAGGAGGAAGACCCCGAGGAGCCCGCTGTTTAGATCCGAGATCCGCGTGTTATCTAGCTATGAGTTCCACTTTATGTTCACTTCGTGTAGGTGTGAGTTGTATCCCCCTATCTAGTAGACGAGTCGCAATGGTTTGAGGTAAACCATTTGTAATGTGTGAACTCGTATGTATGATATGTTTGATGAGTGTTGAATGAAATATGAATTTGGCCCTTAAGGCCTTAGTAAAACACAAATTGCATCATCCATATTACCTTTAAATCTTAGCAAAAATTAGTTTTTCCCTCTTGTCTTACACACCTTATCTTCAGATGCCGCGAGCACCACCACCCCCGAACCCGGAAATGGCCGAATTGCTAAGGTTGATCATGGAAGACCGGGAAGCAGCCCGAGCTGAGCGCCAAGCTAACTTGGCCACTCTTCAGCAGATAACCCAGATGGCAATGAACCACAACAATGGCAATGGCCATGGCAATGGTGAAGGAGAAAACAATGGCAATGGTGATCACCGATCCAAGTTGAGGAATTTCCAAAACACCAACCCTCCTATGTTCACTAAGTCTGAAGAGCCCTTAGATGCCGATGACTGGCTTCGCACAATGGAAAACAATTTGGCAGTCGCCGAAGTTGGTGAGAATGAGAAGGTCTTGTACACCACCCACTACCTTGCTGGAGCAGCAAGAGCTTGGTGGGATAGCACTCGTGCAATGCAAGCCCCAGGGTATGTGATGCCTTGGGAGGAGTTCAAGAGCAAGTTTAGCAAAGCCCATGTCCCTATGGGATTGGTGAAAAGGATGAGAGATGAGTTCAGAAATCTGAAGCAAGGTTCCTTGTCTGTGGTGGATTACCGTGACAAGTTCCTTACCTTGTCTAGGTATGCCCCAGATGACACCAACACCACTGAAAAGAAGCAAGAAAGGTTTCTGGATGGACTTCATGATGAGATGCAATGTGTCTTGGTCAGCATTCACTTTGCCGACCTGGAGTCATTGGTTGACTCTGCCATTCAGATGGAAGGCAAACTCAAGCAAGCTGCAGAGAACCGCAAGCGCCGTATGATGTATCAAGGCAACTCGAGCAACTCGCAGAAGCCAAGGGGAAATGCACCTATGGGTTTCGCCCCAAGACCTATGAGGCCATCTGCACCTGCTCCACGTCCCAACTATCCCAACCGTCCACCCAGCAACAACTTCAACCGTGCACCCCCAAGACCTAGTGGCAACAACTTCAACACCCATACTCCAAGGCCAAATGGCGCCCCTGTGTTACCCAAGCCTGGTGACAAGTCTGGAGTTACCTGTTATGAGTGCGGACAAAAAGGGCAGTACTCCAATGAGTGCCCCAAGAAGCTGAATGATGCATCCAAGACCACTGCTCCTGCTCAGCAACAGCGCCGTGTGGGGAATGGCAAGAATTATCCACCAAGGAACCATCCTCATTCTCAAGGCCGTCTGAACCACATGAATGTTGAGGAAGCTCAGGAAGCAACCGACGTTGTGCTTGGTATGTTCCCTGTTAACTCAGTTCTTGCACGAGTTCTGTTTGATTCCGGAGCATCACACTCAGTTGTTACCCAATTATTCGTTGATAAAAGTGGACTTCAACCCACACCCTTGAAAGATGTCATGTCTGTGCAAATTCCCGGGTCAGTAACCAAAGCCAGTTGTACCTGCTTGGCAGTGCCCATAGAAATTCATGGAATAGCTTTCTTAGCCAATTTGATAGTGTTGGGAACCAAAGGTTTGGAAGTAGTTCTTGGTATGAATTGGATGTCTCTCCATCAAGGAGTGATAGATTGTGCCAAGAAGACCATCACCATGAAGAGTAGCACTGGAATCATAGTCAAGCATGTGTCCGTAAAACCATCCCAAACCACTCGATGTCATAAGAGTATCTCAGGGCCAACCATAACGGAAGTTCCCATCGTTTGTGAATACCCGGATGTTTTTCCCGATGAGCTGCCCGGAATGCCACCGGATCGGGATATTGAGTTTATCATTGAGCTTATTCCCGGAACTGGATCTATAGCCCAACGACCCTATCGTATGAACCCAGCTGAACTAGTCGAGTTGAAGAAGCAATTGGATGACCTTTTAAGTAAAGGATTGATTCAGCTAAGTTCTTCTGCTTGGAGATCACCCGTTCTGTTTGTGGATAAAAGTGACGGTTCTAGCCGACTGTGCACTGATTACCGCAAGCTAAACGATGTGACCATCAAGAACAAGTATCCTCTCCCAAAGATTGAAGATTTGTTTGACCAATTTACTGGAGCTAGAGTCTTCTCAAAGATAGATCTTAGAACTGGATACCACCAACTGAAGATCCGTGCAACGGATATCCCCAAAACAGCCTTCACTACCCGATACGGATTGTATGAGTACACCGTAATGTCATTTGGATTAACCAATGCCCCTGCTTATTTTATGAACCTCATGAATAAGGTTTTTATGGAGTTCTTGGATAAGTTCGTTGTTGTCTTCATTGATGACATTCTTATCTACTCCAAGTCCGAAGAAGAGCATGCAACCCATTTGAGATTAATCTTAGAAACCTTAAGAGAGCATCAGCTGTATGCCAAGTTCAGTAAATGTGAGTTCTGGTTGAAGGAAGTTGGATTCTTAGGCCATGTACTATCAGCAGGAGGAATATCTGTAGACCCCAAGAAGATCAAAGCAGTCATGGAATGGGAAGCCCCTACCACTCAAACCAAAGTTAGAGGTTTTCTCGGATTAGCCGGATATTACCGCAAATTTGTTGAGGGGTTTTCAAGCATTGCCCGGCCAATGACCCAACTGTTGAAGAAGGACAAGAAGTTTGAATGGACCCCTAAGT
This sequence comes from Dactylis glomerata, assembly GCA_007115705.1. NCBI lineage: Eukaryota > Viridiplantae > Streptophyta > Magnoliopsida > Poales > Poaceae > Dactylis > Dactylis glomerata. The sequence goes on from QXEO01000503.1 coordinate 2,654,043, forward strand.
ATGAAGAAAGTTTTCAAGAGCTCAAGAAGCGATTAGTGACCGCCCCCGTCCTAACCATGCCCGATATCACCAAAAACTTTGATGTCTATTGCGACGCTTCCAAACTTGGACTTGGTTGTGTATTGATGCAAGAAGGCAAGGTCATAGCTTACCTCTCTCGGCAGCTTCGACCTCATGAAGAAAATTATCCAACCCATGATCTGGAGTTAGCAGCCGTAGTTCTAGCCCTGAAGACCTGGAGGCACTATCTGATGGGCAACCGTTGTGAGATCTACACTGATCACAAGAGTTTGAAGTATATTTTCACTCAGAAGGAGTTAAACATGAGGCAAAGAAGATGGATAGAGTTGATCAAAGATTATGATCTGGAAATTCACTACCACCCCGGTAAGGCCAATGTAGTGGCAGATGCATTGAGTAGGAAGCCGTGCTCGTTGAATATGGCGATCAAAGAGGAGCAACCTATGTTGCACCAAGAGTTTGAAAAATTTGGATTGGAACTAGTCAGTCGAGGATTCTTAGCCAACCTTGAGTTTCAACCCACCTTGATGAGCCAAATCAAAGAAGCCCAGAAGGGAAATGAGAGTATTGATGGAATCAGGCGCCGAATTAGTTCCGGCAAGGTGCCAGGATTTGAAGAAGATGATTAAGGAGTTCTTTGGTATAAAGGACGTATTTGTGTGCCTGCTGATTCAGAATTAAAGGAAGTGATTATGAAGGAAGCCCATGAGACCCCTTACTCCATTCACCCCGGTGGAACTAAGATGTTTCAAGATCTGAAGGAACAATTTTGGTGGCATGGAATGAAGCGTGAGATTGCATCGTTCATCGCTAAGTGTGACATTTGCCAAAGAGTCAAAGCTGAACATCAACGTCCTGCTGGACTGCTGTAACCTTTGCAAGTTCCGGAATGGAAGTGGGAATCTGTTGGAATGGATTTCATCACTGGATTTCCAAGGTCTAGCCATGGAAATGACTCTATCTGGGTCATTGTGGATAGACTGACCAAAGTTGCCCACTTTGTTCCTGTCAAGACCACTTACACCTCGGGACAGCTAGCAGATCTGTATCTATCCAGAATTGTTAGTTTGCATGGAGTCCCTAAAACCATAGTTTCCGATCGAGGAACCCAATTCACCTCAAGATTTTGGAAAAGTTTACATCAAGCCTTGGGAACCAAATTAGCTTTCAGCACCGCTTACCACCCTCAGACTGATGGACAGACTGAAAGAGTGAATCAAATACTTGAAGATATGTTGAGAGCCTGTGTTCTAGCTTATGGAGCTAAGTGGGAAGATTGTCTGCCCTTCGCGGAGTTTTCCTACAACAACAGTTATCAAGCCAGTTTGCAAATGGCCCCATTTGAAGCTTTGTATGGAAGAAAGTGTCGTACCCCTTTGAACTGGTCTGAAACCGGAGACAGTCAGATATTTGGACCGGACATTCTGCAAGAAGCCGAGGAGAAAGTTCGCATGATTCGTGACTATCTCAAGGCAGCCCAGTCAAGACAGAAAAGTTATGCCGACAAGAGACGGAGAGAACTGACCTTTCAGATTGGAGATTTTGTTTATCTCAGAGTGTCACCTCTCAAGGGAATGCAAAGATTCCAAGTAAAGGGAAAGCTTGCACCAAGATATATTGGACCATTCAAGATACTAGACCGCAAATGAGAAGTGTCTTATCAGTTGGAAATGCCCCCGGAATTGTCTGAAGTGCACGATGTCTTTCACGTGTCTTCACTTCGGAAATGTCTTGAAGTGCCGGAGAAGCCGGAAATTTTCAAGAACATTGATCACCGCTCTGTGGACATCAAAAAGGATTTGACCTATCGTGAAATGCCTATTCGTATCCTCGAGGAAGCTTATAGAACCACTCGAACCCGAAGCATCAAGTTTCTGAAAGTTCAGTGGAGTAATCACACCGAAGATGAAGCCACTTGGGAACGAGAAGACTACCTTTAGAAAGAGTTTCCCAATCTTTTCAGTTCTTAACTAGTGAATCTCGGGGACGAGATTCTTTTTAAGGGGGGAAGATTGTAACAACTCAAAATTTGTAACCCACTCCTTATTAATTAAAAGACCAAATTCTGGACCCAGCTAAAATCTTTTATCTATTATTTTATGCATACATGTATTTTCTATTCTATGTATTCTATGATTGCATGTGTGTTGTTTTTGATTGTGTATTGTCTAGTTAATTCTAAGTTAACCAACAGAATCAATTGAGAAAGATTATAAGAATCAAAGAAACCAGAAATAAAAATAAGAAAGAAAAAGAGAAGATTGAGATGATCTAGGAAATCTGTTTGACTACACCACTTTGAGCCCTTAGATTAAGAAATCTGTAAACCACTTTCATGTTTGGCCTGTTAGTTGAGCTTAACCAAGTTACATACTGATACGTCTCAAACGTATCTATAATTTTTGATGCTCCATGCTTGTTTTTACACCATTTGCCTATTGTTTCGTTACACTTAGTGGCACTTTTATACATTTTCCGGAACTAACCTATTAACGAAGTGCCACAGTGCCAGTTTCCTGTTTTCTGCTGTTTTTGTGTTTCAGAAGTGATACACAGGAAATATTCTCGGAATTGGACGAAACAAGTTCCTGAAGTCTTATTTTACCCGGAAGCTTCCAGAGATCCGAAGAGGAGTAGGAGGTGGGCCACAGGGGCCCCACACACACAGGTGGCGCGGCCAGGCCCCTGGCCGCGCCAGCCATGTGTGAGGAGGCCCTGGCCCTCCTCTGACATCTCCCCTTCGCCTATAAGAAGCCTCGGGACGGAAAACCCTAGGGGATTCGGCAATTTTCCAGAAAGAGTTCCGCAGCTCCGCCGCCATCGCCGACGAATTTTGGGGGACAGAAGTCTCTGTTCCGGCACCCTGCCGAGACGGGGAAGTGCCCCCGGAGCCATCTCCATCGATCTCCATCGCCGTCTCCGCCGTCTCCATCGACCTCACCGCCATCTCCATTAACCTTGCTGTCTCCTATGATGAGGAGGGAGTAGTTCATCCCCGGGGCTAAGGGTTCTACCGGTAGCTATGTGGTTCACCTCTCTCTCCCATGATGTGATCTTTATGTGATCGTGAGCTTTGTATCATGTTGAACAAGTACATGTTATTATTCAGATATTTTGTGTACTCTAGCAATGTTATTAAAGTAATCTATTCCTCCTGCTATGGTGTAACGGTGACAGTGCGTGCATCATGGTGGTACTTGGTTTAGGCTATGATTGTGATCTCTTGTGGATTATGAGAATAATTATTGCTATGATAGTTTGAGTGATCTATTCCTCCTTTCATGGTGTAATGTTGACAGTGTGTGCACCGTGTTAGTACTTGGTTTAAGTTGCAATGATTTCTATCTTGAATTGTGATCTGATTTGGATATCTCTATGAGTGGTGTTTGTCAAGTACTTGATGAACTTTAAGGGGTGCTTTTGTAGCCACTACACAATGATTAGTGTTATTCAATAGGAGAGTAATTCAGAGTACCTTAGCAAAGAGAAGTTACTTGTTCATTCATGTTATATTGTTGGGAGTGTGTCCACTAGTGAAAGTATGATCCCTAGGCCTTGTTTCCAAGCTTTGCACACCGTTTACTTGCTATTTTGTTACTTGTTTGCTCGCAGCGATATTTATTTCACATCATGTTTGCTACTTATAATCATCTATACCACTTGTATTTCACTATCTCTTCGCCGAACTAGTGCACCTATACATCTGACAAGTGTATTGGGTGTGTTGGGGACACAAGAGACTTTCTGCATCGTAATTGCAGGGTTGCTTGAGAGGGATAGCTTTGACCTCTAACCTCCCTGAGTTCGATAAACCTTGGGTGATCCACTTAAGGAAAACTTGCTGCTGTTCTACAAACCTCTGCACTTGGAGGCCCAACAAGTGTCTACAAGAATAGAAGTGCGTAGACATCAAGCTCTTTTCTGGCGCCGTTGCCGGGGAGGTAAGGTAAAAGGTACTCGCATCCTCCTGTGTGAGTGCTCGGAGTTATTTCCTTTAGATTCTGCAATTACATCTTTTTGTTTCTTGTTTTTATTTTCACTAGTTAGGCTTAATGGAAAATAAAGAGTTCTGTAGTCTTTTTCCTGAGTTTAGATATGAAGTGTTTGAAGAGAAAATTGAAAAACCTTTGGAGCTTAATTTGCATGCTAATAGTGTTGTTAGTATGAATGCTTTGAACACCGTTGTTGCTAATGCTATAGAAAAGTCTAAGCTTGGGGAAGCTGGTTTTGTTAAGCATGATATTTTTAGTTCCCCAGCTTTAGTGGAGAAAGTTTGCTCTGATGATATTTTATCTCCCATATGTGATGTTCCTTCTTATGATGATATGTTTAAAGAATATGCTTTGCGAAATAGTTGCTCTTTAGCTTGTGATGATACTAAACCTCTAGTTTATGATGGCTATGATGATGAGTATAATATTTTCAGTTCACCTACTATTGAGGATAAAATTAGTTATGATTACAATATGCCTCCTATTTATGATGATTATGGTGATGAGAATAATTATTCTATTGAATCTGCTCCTACTACTATTGTTCCTGTGGTGAGTATTAATTCTCTTATGCATGTGGCTCATGATAGGGATGCTTTATGTGATAGTTATATTGTTAGTTCTATTCATGATGCTACTGAAAGTTATTATGAGAGAGGGAAACATGGTTTGATGGATCTCAACAATATTAAGTTTCCCCTCTTTATGTTGCAAATCTTGAAGTGGCACTTGTTTTATCTACCCATGCTTGCTACTATGTGCCTCGTTGATTTATTTTCTTACAAGATTCCTATGCATAGGAAGTGGTTCAGATATAAATGTCTTTCACATCTGCTTTTTGATGCTCTCTATTGCTTTAAGTTTCTATATGGCGCCTTTGCCTTAAGCTCTTATATGGCGCCCACATGAGCATCTTTGCAAATTACTACGCCTAGCTCAAAGGCGTTAAAGAAAAGCACTCTTGGGAGATAACCCAATGTTTTTTTTTCAGTACTTTTTTCTTTTATTTGAGTCTTGGAAGTCATTACTACTGTAATGACCGCTCCTTATCCTTTTTATTTCGTTTTTGCGCCAAGAGAAACCTCTAATTTGAGTGAGGTAAAGATTTGGGGATGTTGCTGTCCTAAAACAGTTTTCGGTGCTACATCGTAAAAATTCGTGAAAATTCTCTGTTTATCTTTTGGACCTGCGATTTCTTGTGCATATGCCCCAGGTTATATCCAAACTTTTCTTAGTTGAACACTTTTTTATTTGAGCAACAGAAAATCCCTCGAAAATTCGACCTTTGTCAGCTGTTCAGTTTTGACAGATTTCTGCCAATATTTGTGTTTGCCACTTTATCGCTTTCTTTTGAGTTCTTTTGATCATGGAACTTTTTGGGGAGTTGCTACAGTAGTATTTGCTATATATGTGGTGGTTTTGAGTTGAAACCTGAAGCTAAAAGAGGTTGAATATATGTTATGCTTACACTAATGTTGCTAATAGAATTGTGTTTAGTTTTGTATGAAGGAAGTTTTCAAGTGTAGGGATTGGAGAATGATGAGATGAGTTGAAGAATGGACAAAAGCTCAAGCTTGGGGATGCCCATGCAACCCCCAAGAAATATCCAAGAAGTACAAGCGTCAAAGCTTGGGGATGCCCCCGAGGCACCCCTTCTTCATCGGCAAAAATCAGGTCACCTTTCAAAACACTATATTTTTATTGCTTCATGCACTATGCGTTTTTCTTAGAGCGTCAGTTGTTTTAGTTTTCATTATTAGTTTTGCTTTATTTGCTGCAATAAATGGTTAGATCACATCATGTTTCTTTTGGAGGAGATGAACTCGCTTTTCATTTGCCAAGAACACTCTAGTTTTCACTCTTATCGTTCAATGAGTGTTCTCTTTTTCTGCTACTGGGTTTAGCTTGCATTTTTTGCCTTGATTTTTGTTCAGATCTTGTTTTATCTTTGCATCAAGGTGTATTTTTGCCTCTGGTCTTTATTGGTTTTCATCAAAAGAGGTGTTTATAAAAAGTTTGAATGGTGTTGGAAAAGAGAAAAAGCTTTATGCAAAAAAGTGGTACAAGAAGGAGCTTGTGTAGACTGCGGCTTAGGCTTTTTCATGTCATGCTTGATGTCTTTTTGATAGTATGCTTAGTGGTTTTGCTGTAGCATGACTTGTCTCAAATAACTGAGATTGCTTAATGAGCCTTTGAAAAAAATCATGCGTTGTTTTAATTATTTGGAAGCATTATTTTGGTTTTCTCCTTGATGCTTTATTTGGGTTGACTTGGCGCATGCTCACACATGTTAGACTCTTACAAAGTCGCCATTAGCCTTCATGATCATTTAGTTTTTGACTTTTGATGCCATCGTATGCTTCTTTTAATGTCGCTTTGTCGCTTTGCATGATTATGGCCATTATTGCTCTCTTAGTTGGTCGCTCCCAGTCTTTTGCTAGCCCTCGCCTTGTACTGAGTATGAGCTCTACTCGTGCATCCAACTCCTAAAAGCCAAAGTTTTCCAAAGTGTCCACCATACATACCTACTAGCAATTTGCTATTCCAAGTAAATTTGACTTGCTTTTATTTTCTCTTCAAATTAAACTCTTACCAGTGTTATGCGAAACTCGGTTAGTAAAGCTCTCACGAACCGGAAGGCACACTTTACTTTTTCCTGTTCTTAAAAATTTGACATTGTGGTCTTTTATGTTGAGTTGTTATGCTTGCAAGTTGTAAGTTGGATTCTAGCCCAGCCATGCTGTCATGGGGCAAGCTTTCAACATTGCACTTCTATTTGAGTTGATATCGTGATCTTTTGTTTATGGATGCCCGCGGTGTGAAATGAATTGGGAATCTTGTGAGGATCATGGAGTTTTTATATGTGTTAGGGAAACGCCGGGCCGCCAATCTAAGCCATGCATAATTCATGGTGGAAATTTGCAGCATACCCATGGTGAACATTCGACGACGCATCTCACAATAAAAAGCTAAACAATATAGCAAATAAAAGAGATGTCGAGGTGTTCATTTTCTGCTTGTCCTGTCATTTTGGTGTGGGCTTGTTCCATGTCATCGAGCACGGAGGTACCCCATTGGCGGTTCTCAATGATATGCATATAGTTACAATGACAAGAGCCTTGCTTGGGACTCTAAGTAAAGTAGCATGGTTTGGGTACTCGTATTCACGGGACACGAGGTTTTCAACTTATGATTTGTCAAGCATATGCATCATAATTGTTCTCGCATTAACTTTAACCATTCAAGATGCTTATGATGGGGGCAATGAGAGCTCAAAGCCGGTAAGTACCATAATTTTTGAAGGTTATAAAACTTGCAATCACTGCTTCCCTCTGCGAAGGGCCTTTCTTTTACTTTTATGTTGAGTCACCACCTTCTTTCTTTATGCACCGTTAAGAGAGCATAGTTGTCATTCTTAGTGTGATATGCATTGTCCCAAAGTTCATTGATTGATTCATATTGTTGGTTTCACTTGCTCTTAAATTATTTGTATCTAGTCGCCCTCTTAAACTTTGAGGTGTCCTATGCATTTATGTTTTGCTCTCTTTGAAGGACAAGCTGAAAACCTTTTGTATGTTTTCCTTATGATTCGAACACACGTTTGACTTTCATTGTTTCATTTCATGATCTTTTGTTTGTGTTCATTTGCATGTTTACAACATGGTTGCTAAGTTCTTATTGTCATGATTATATCTTCATGCCCATGTTTTAAGTTCTATTGATCCCAGCTCACCAATGCTTACATATATGATCAAGATTGTGTAGGTGCATGTCACCTCAAAAATTATTCTTTGTTATCACTTACCTACTCGAGGACGAGCAGGAGTTAAGCTTGGGGATGCTTGATACGTCTCAAACGTATCTATAATTTTTGATGCTCCATGCTTGTTTTTACACCATTTGCCTATTGTTTCGTTACACTTAGTGGCACTTTTATACATTTTCCGGAACTAACCTATTAACGAAGTGCCACAGTGCCAGTTTCCTGTTTTCTGCTGTTTTTATGTTTCAGAAGTGATACACAGGAAATATTCTCGGAATTGGACGAAACAAGTTCCTGAAGTCTTATTTTACCCGGAAGCTTCCAGAGATCCGAAGAGGAGTAGGAGGTGGGCCACAGGGGCCCCACACACACAGGTGGCGCGGCCAGGCCCCTGGCCGCGCCAGCCATGTGTGAGGAGGCCCTGGCCCTCCTCTGACATCTCCCCTTCGCCTATAAGAAGCCTCGAGACGGAAAACCCTAGGGGATTCGTCAATTTTCCAGAAAGAGTTCCGCAGCTCCGCCGCCATCGCCGACGAATTTCGGGGGACAGAAGTCTCTGTTCCGGCACCCTGCCGAGACGGGGAAGTGCCCCCTGAGCCATCTCCATCGATCTCCGTCGCCGTCTCCGCCGTCTCCATCGACCTCACCGCCATCTCCATTAACCTTGCTGTCTCCTATGATGAGGAGGGAGTAGTTCATCCCCGGGGCTAAGGGCTCTACCGGTAGCTATGTGGTTCACCTCTCTCTCCCATGATGTGATCTTTATGTGATCGTGAGCTTTGTATCATGTTGAACAAGTACATGTTATTATTCAGATATTTTGTGTACTCTAGCAATGTTATTAAAGTAATCTATTCCTCCTGCTATGGTGTAACGGTGACAGTGCGTGCATCATGGTGGTACTTGGTTTAGGCTATGATTGTGATCTCTTGTGGATTATGAGAATAATTATTGCTATGATAGTTTGAGTGATCTATTCCTCCTTTCATGGTGTAATGTTGACAGTGTGTGCACCGTGTTAGTACTTGGTTTAAGTTGCAATGATTTCTATCTTGAATTGTGATCTGATTTGGATATCTCTATGAGTGGTGTTTGTCAAGTACTTGATGAACTTTAAGGGGTGCTTTTGTAGCCACTACACAATGATTAGTGTTATTCAATAGGAGAGTAATTCAGAGTACCTTAGCAAAGAGAAGTTACTTGTTCATTCATGTTATATTGTTGGGAGTGTGTCCACTAGTGAAAGTATGATCCCTAGGCCTTGTTTCCAAGCTTTGCACACCATTTACTTGCTGTTTTGTTACTTGTTTGCTTGCAGCGATATTTATTTCACATCACGTTTGCTACTTATAATCATCTATACCACTTGTATTTCACTATCTCTTCGCCGAACTAGTGCACCTATACATCTGACAAGTGTATTGGGTGTGTTGGGGACACAAGAGACTTTCTGCATCGTAATTGCAGGGTTGCTTGAGAGGCATAGCTTTGACCTCTAACCTCCCTGAGTTCGATAAACCTTGGGTGATCCACTTAAGGGAAACTTGCTGCTGTTCTACAAACCTCTGCACTTAGAGGCCCAACAAGTGTCTACAAGAATAGAAGTGCGTAGACATCACATACTAACCCAACCAACAAGAATCTACTCAAAATTCAAACTAGAGCATCACCTAAACTTGAACCAAAGTTTGAATCTGAAACAGTGACTATATCAAAATTAGAAATAAGATTTCTGCAAAACTTCTTCTTTCTGTATAACAAAAATATGACAGGACACCTTGGCCAATATGTTGATCACTCAAACTGGAAAATTTCAAAAATTCAAATTTCAAGTTCTTGCGGGCATTTCGTCGAACACTGGCAGAGAGAAATCAAACCAAATCGATTCTACTGTGGCTGCACTGTTCTGGTTCGCTCCACGCCTGTAGCCACGCTCCTTGGCATCTCCACGGTCGACTCCAGTGCCCCCAGCCCCGACCCAAGCCAGGAGAAGCGGAGGGAAGACGAGGTTTGCGCCCAGGGCCCCCTCCCAGACATCTTCTTCTCTGCACGATGCCGACCACCCTGGAGGCGCCAGAGCAGACACACAGCACTCCGCGGCCGAGCCAGTCCCCTCCCAGCACGCCCCTGAGGCCCCCGTGCACGCTATGACCTTCGAACGCTGCCAGGGCCCCCGAGCCGGCGAGCTTCTGGCCGCGCTTACCCTCGTCGCTCCGGCCTATAAAAAGCCCCGCCGATCAAACGAGGAGAAGCACCCCACTCCCAGCTACCTCCCAGACAACCCCGTTTCACCCCTCTCGCTCTGGTTCATCGACACCTGCAACGCCGGCGAGGTACTGGACGAGCGGAGCGCCGCCGCGTTCGACCACCTGGGAGCAAGCCGCCGCTGGGAATCAGTGGAGGAGACGCACCGCAGCCGATTCGCACGTCGCCGACGAGCTCTGCATCCTCTACGTCACTCCCTCGCCGTCGAACATTCTTCACTGCAACGCAGGTGAGCCCCGCCCATGCTGAGGTAGACGATGAGCCCGAGCCGTTCGATCTGGATCCAACGCTAGCGTACCGATTCGGGATTCTAATTAGATCTGACCAGTAGGCCCCACCTGTCAGCTCCCGTTTTTATTCTTTTCCCGCCGCAGCGAAGCGGTATGGGCCGGCCCGTTCGGGTTCTGTTCAGATTCGGCCCAGCTAGTTTAGATTCGGTCCGTTACGTTTTTAATTATTTCCCGCCTTTTCGAATTAGTTCAAAACTATTTCAGATCTGTTTTTCAAATTTAAATTCCAAGAGAATTACAAATCCGTTTCCAACAAATAAATATGCGTTGGAAAGCTTGTTAAATACTCTACACTATAGGATTGATTAGAATTCCATTTGAATTAGGAATAAAATGAGATATGAATAGTGTGACCCTAGCTTTGTTAATCATAGAAGATTTCTAGGAAATTATTCAAGCCACCAAAAATCATGAAAATTAAAATGTGAACTCACCAATGACATACCCTACTGTGAGTAAACCCAAATCAACCCCAAACCTTGTTAATGTTATCAATTAGAACCTAACCCAACCCTAGTTAGTCACATAAAATGATAGATTCCTATTGCACACTTAGAATTAGTTTGCCCTCTTACCAATTCACTTATTTGATCTCTCCCACTTGAACTAGCCCTAATAACCCTAAACCAATACCAATGCTTAGAAGGTGAACAACCTATGACCCTTAGTAGAAACTCTACCTTGCACACTTCATGAACACTTGGGAGAAAACTTGCAACAGAATTCAAATAAAATCCAACATGAATGAGATTGTTTGAAAACAAGTATGTGTGCTTGGTGTGTTGTTAGCATTGTGTAGTGATTATGCGTTTTGTGTTTATTCGTTATTAGACGCTAGTGTGGCAGAGGAGGATATTGGAGGGGATTATTATCAAGAAGAAGAAGAATACCCCGGACACTTTGCCAACCAAGGCAAGCCATCTTTTGATTCATACTCCCAATGCCTAGTTTTAATATTGCATTCTACTTGTTTTAAGTAAATTGCATGATTGAATTGCTAGAGTAGAATGATAGAAGTAAATTGATATCTTGCTTAGCAAGAGCATCAAGTTGAGTTTATCCAACCATACCTAGTAGTTTCATCACTCAATGTAGCTGCTTAGTCGCTAATAATATTGAGGCCATCTATACGGGGAACCCTATCGGACAAGTGGTGACCTGAACTTGAACCCTGAATTGGAGATTTCTCCTACACCATGGCTTTATGAAAGAAAATCAATCTTGACTAAGAACTATGAAATGTATTTCTCAATGACAACGAGTGATGTACCATGGGAGCCAATTATACCGTACAACCACATTACCCCTATATGGGAAGGGGCTTAATCCGTAGCTTGTTTATCTTAGTATGGGAGGCCTTGTATCAAATAGTTATGGAAGGACACCGTGCGCGGCTACTTCTGAACCAGGTGGATTCCACTAACCCGGCATCCGGGATGGGCAGAACTAGAGGCACCGGAGCGGAGATTCCGTATTCTGGACTCTAGGAAAGGATCCTATACTAGGGTGGGCAAGTGAAAGAGTTTGTTTGATTATCTGAACCCCGCATACTTGTGTATGACGATCCGTGGATTGCTCCCAGCAGATGTATCGAATCTTGTGGGTAAAGTGTACCCCTCTGCAGAGGTTTTCAAACTATTCGAATAGCCGCGTCCGCGGTCATGGACGGTTGGCAAGCTGTACTTGACTTTTGTCAGGACTAAAAGTGACAATGGTGAACTTGGTGAATGACTTGACTTGACAATGATGTTGACCCACTTGAAGTCCTCTTTAGATTGAACCTAGAGAACTAAACCTCTTTCCTACCAATGAACATTCTTGGGAAATAAAACTAGCTTTTGCAAATAAACTTAGTGCTTAGTCCACTATACCAAACTTGCATACCTCTTTTATCATTTCATTATAAGATGGTTTGCGAGTGCATCCAATGTACTCATGGCTGTGTCCCTGGCTATCAACTTGGCCAGACTATGGGGAAGAATACCACGAGGAAGGGTATGAGGAAGAGTACCAGAACTAAGCTCGTCTCCATGAGTCGCCATTTGCCTGTAGGGAGAAGGCATGGGCCGAAGACGTTATTCCGCTGCTATATTGTGTTGTAATATGACTTGGTCTATATGACCCTTGTATTTGAATCCCCGTATTGTAATGTCTATGGAACTGGTTACCAACTACGTTATGTATATCGCAACAACGGTTCTGGGATTGCGGTGGAATACATAACAGGCACTTCGAATTTGTATCAAATTTGAGGTCGTCACAGCTATGCGCCTAGTTTGGCAATTATGTGTGCCAAGAATTATTTTTCAAAATAAGAGCATAGCCCCGGCCTCAGCATCAAAGCGATGCACATAACTATTTATTAAAACAATATTCAAGTATTAAAGTATTACGAGTCATGAATCAACCAGCATGGCGGAATAGATCAGCCAATGAAAATGTGGATAGGATATAAAATAACTACGATGCATCTCCAATACGTCTAGACTTTGCAATGCAACCAACCACACTAGTTAAATATAGCCTGAAAAATTAATGTATCAGATTGCATCCAATATCCATAGGTTCCACCGATCCGTAGGAAGAAGGTAACATCACAAGTAAATTGAAGAAGCCATCCTATGAATAACCTACAGAAGATTTGGTTTAGTATATCTGTTAAACACTACGTCATTGCGACAATTTCATGTTACCTAAAGGCTAAACCAAAGTACATCCACCGGTCTATCTCTGTTAAACAACTCAATAGCGTTTCGGGGGTGGCTGGTGGTGTGATACGTCTCCAACGTATCCATAATTTTTGATGCTCCATGCTTGTTTTTACACCATTTGCCTAATGTTTCGTTACACTTCATGGCACTTTTATGCATTTTCCGGAACTAACCTATTAACAAGTTGTCACAGTGCCAGTTCCATGTTTTCTACTGTTTTTGTGTTTCAGAAAAGTTACACAGGAAATATTCTCGAAATTGGACGAAACCAAAACCAGTCGTCCAGATATTTCACGGAGCTTCCAGAGAACCGAAGAGGAGACGAAGTGGGGCCACGAGGAGCCCTCACACCAGGGCGGCGCGGCCTGGCCCCTGGCCGCGCCCCCTATGTGTGAGGCCACCTCGGTCCACTTCTGACGATGCCCCTTCGCCTATAAAGACCCCTCGACGGGAAAAACCTAAGTACCCGATCAATTTTCCAGAAACACATCGCGATCCGCCGCCGCCGTCGACCCGAGATCGGGAGGGTCTAGAAGCTCTTCCCGGCACCCTGCCGGAGAGGGGAATCGCCACCGGAGGTCTTCTTCATAGCCATGCTTGTCTCCGGAGCGATGAGTGAGTAGTCTACCTTGGACTATGGGTCCATAGCAGTGGCTAGATGGTTGTTCTCTCCACCATGTGCTTCATGTTTAGATCTCATGAGCTACCCTACATGATTGAGATCACCATTATGTAATTCTACATGTTTGGTTTGTTGGGATCCGATGAATATTGGTGTTATGATTGAGTTGCTATACTGAAATATATTTTATGTTATCTCTATGTTGTTTATGATCTTGCATGCTCTCCGTTGTTAGTAGCTATCTTGGCCGAGTAGTTGCTAGTAACTCCAAGAGGGGGTATTTATGCTCGATAGTGGGTTCATGCCTCTATTTAATCTGGGGGAGTGACAGAAACCTGTAAGGTTGTAGATGTGCTGTTGCTACTAGGGAGAAAACAACATTCATATGCTCGAGGGCATATGCTTTGTTTACATTACACACTTTGCTTAATGCAATTATCTGTTGTTTGCAACTTAATACTCATGGGGTGTTCGGATGATATCCCCGTGAGTGGATTATTAGTCATAGATGCAGTTGGATGGCGGTCTATGTATTTTGTTGTAATGCCCAGAGTAAATTGCATAGTGATCTTCTTGACATATCACATTATCTTTATTCTATCAATTGCCCAACTGTAATTTATTTACCCAGCATGTGTTATTTATCTTATGGAGAGACACCACTAGTGAACTATGGACCCCGGTCCTATTTCCATCATATTGCTATCACCTGTTTACTTTACTCGCATACCTTTACTATTTTCCACTCGATACGCTCATACCCTTTGTTTCAAGCAAACCGGTGAGATTGACAACCTCATCGCAAGTTGGGAACAAAGTACTTGGTTGTGTTGTGTGCAGGTTCCACGTTGCTACTGGTTGAAGACGCGCTAACAAGTTATCGTTAACGGCGCCCTTGTTGGAGTGCTATTAAGTCAGTCCGCATCACCTTCGGTCGTTTGTCTCTCCTCTCCAAGATCGACATACCTTGGTTTCTTAATTGAGGGAAAAACCTTGCTGCTATATTCATCACACCTTCCTCTTGGGGTTCCCAACGGGCTGGTCATTTACCAGGCATCAAGCTCCTTTTCTGGCGCCGTTGCCGGGGAACAAAGAAGAAGAAGCTCCCACGTCAACTACACGCCAGCAAGTCTTTTTCTGGCGCCGTTGCCGGGGAGGAATTAGAAGACCTCTGCAAGGGGAGTTTTTCGCACACACATCCTTTACTTTGTTTTATTATTTTGCTTTACTTTATTTATTTTTACCTGCATCGTTTTATCAAAAACCCAAAAAAATTAGAATCCTTGGTAATTGTTATTTCTTTACTTTAAGTTCATCATGTTGTTCCCTAAGTATGTTTTGGAGGACCTCTCAGTAGGTAGTGATTCAATTATTGGGAAAGATAACATTGAGGAGTTCTTTAATCACATTAGTATGCATAAAGAAGTTGAGGAAAAGTCTTTGGTTGAGCTAGCTCCTAGTATTGAAGTTGCTTCTGCTTATTTAATTCACATGTTGGAAGCTAGGTTTGCTAGCCTTAATCCTTTTATTCAAAACATGTTCCTTAAGCTTCATGAAATTGAAGATCCTGAGAAGAAAGCTTTCATTTTGGAAACCTTGCGCTTATAATTTAAAGATGTTGCTATTGAAACTAGGAAAGTTCTTAAGAGTTTTAATAAACTCGGTTCACCTATAAAGGTTATTAGTACAAACAATGATGGAACCGAAATACCTATACATAGCAAGCTCTTGGGATTGTATGAAGCTTTCGAAAATAATTTTAACTGGATCTGTCCTGAGAATCTTTTTAGTGATTTGAGTGAACCAAAGCGTGATCACAAAGGGTCTTCAAAAACTTATGTGGATAAAATACAATGCCTTATTGACAAGACCTCTGCAGTTGATCTTAATGCTTCATCACTTGATGTTACTTGATTCGCAATTTTCGGCGCCTAGCTCAAAGGCGTTAAAGAAAAGCACTCTTAGAAGATAACCCAATGTTTTATTTTCAGTACGTTTTCTTTTATTTGAGTCTTGGAAGTCATTACTACTGTAATGACCGCTCCTTATCTTGTTTATTTTATTGTTGTGCCAAGAGAAGCCTCTAATTTGAGTGAGGTAAGATTTGAGGATGTTGCTGTCCTGAAACTGTTTTCGGTGCTGCACCGTAAAAATTCGTATAAATTCTCTGTATATCTTTTGGACCTGTGATTTCTTGTGCATATGCCTCAGGTTATATCCAAACTTTCATTAGTTGAACACTTTTTGATTTGAGCAACAGAAAACCCCTCAAAGATTCGGCCTTTGTCAGCTGTTCTGTTTTGACAGATTTCTGCCAATATTTGTGTTTGCCGCTTTATCGCTTTCTTTTGAGTTCTTTTGATCACGGAACTTTTGGGGAAGTTGCTACAGTAGTATATGCTATATATGTGGTGGTTTTGGGTTGAAACCTGAAGCAAAAAGAGGTTGATTATATGTTATGCTACACTAATGTTGCTAATAGATTTGTGTTTAGTTTTGTATGAAGGAAGTTTTCAAGTGTAGGGATTGGAGAATGATGAGATGAGTTGAAGAATGGACAAAAGCTCAAGCTTGGGGATGCCCATGCATCACCCCAAGAAATATCCAAGAAGTACAAGCGTCAAAGCTTGGGGATGTCCCCGAGGCACCCCTTCTTCATCGGCAAAAATCAGGTCACCTTTCAAGACACTATATTTTTATTGCTTCATGCACTATGTGTTTTTCTTGGAGCGTTAGTTGTTTTAGTTTTTGTTATTAGTTTAGTTTGTTTGCTGCAATAAATGGTTGGACCCCGACAAATTTCTTTTGGAGAAGTTGCCTTGCTTTTCATTTGCCAAGAACGCTCCAGTTTTCACTCTTATCAAAAACCGAGTGTTCTTCTTTTTCTGCTACTGCTTTTGGTTTTCATTTTTGCCTTGATTTGCATTCAGATCTTCTCATATTTACTCATCAAGATGTATTTTTGCCTCTGATCTTTATTGGTTTTCATCAAAAGAGGTGTTTATAAAAAGTTCGAATGTTATGCAAAAAAATGGTACAAGAAGGAGCTTGTGTAGACTGTGGCTTAGGCTTTTTCATGTCATGCTTGATGTCTTTTTGATAGTATGCTTAGTGGTTTTGCTGTAGCATGACTTGTCTCAAATAACTGAGATTGCTTAATGAGCCTTAAAAAAAATCATGCGTTGTTTTAATTGTTTGGAAGCATTATTTTGGTTTTCTCCTTGATGCTTTATTTGGGTTTACTTGGCGCATGCTCACACATATTAGACTCTTACAAAGTCACCAATAGCCTCTATGATCATTTATTTTTTGACTTTTGATGCCATCTTATGCTTCTTTTAATGTCACTTTGTCGCTTTGCATGATTATGGCCATTATTGCTCTCTTAGTTGGTCGCTCCCAGTCTTTTGCTAGCCCTCGCCTTGTACTGAATATGAGCTCTACTCGTGCATCCAACTCCTAAAAACCAAGTTTGCCAAAGTGTCCACCATACATACCTACTAGCAATTTTCTATTCCAAGTAAATTTGACTTGCTTTTATTTTCTCTTCAAATTAAACTCTTACCAGTGTTATGCGAAAATTGGTCAGTAAAGCTCTCACGAACTGGAAGGCACACTTTACTTTTTCCTGTTCTTAAAAATTTGACATTGTGGTCTCTTATGTTGAGTTGTTATACTTGCAAGTTGTAAGTTGGAGACTAGCCCAGCCATGCAGTCATGGGCAAGCTTTCAACATTGCACTTCTCTTTTGAGTTGATATCGTGATCTTTTGTTTATGGATGCCCGCGGTGTGAAATGAATTGGGTATCTTGTGGGGATCATGGAGTTTGTATATGTGTTAGGGAAATGCCTGGGCCGCCAATCTAAGCCATGCATAATTCATGGTGGAAATTTGCAGCATACCTATAGTGGACATTCGACGACGCATCTCAAAATAAAAAAGCTAAACAAATGGTAAATAAAAGAGATGTCGAGGTGTTCATTGTCTGCTTGTCCTGTCATTTTGATGTGGGCTTGTTCCATGTCATCGGGCACGGAGGTACCCCGTTGGCGGTTCTCGATGATACGCATATACTTACAATGATAAGAGCCTTGCTTGGGACTCTATGTAAAGTAGCATGAGGTTTGGGTACTCGTATTCACGGGACACGAGGTTTTCAACTTATGATTTGTCAAGCATATGCATCATAATTGTTCTCGCATTAACCTTAACCATTCAAGATATTTATGATGGGGGCAATGAGAGCTCAAAGCCGGTAAGTACCATAATTTTTGAAGGTTATAAAACTTGCAATCACTGCTTCCCTCCGCGAAGGGCCTTTCTTTTACTTTTATGTTGAGTCACCACCTTCTACCTTTATGCACTATTAAGAGAGCATAGTTGTCATTCTTAGTATAATGTGCATTGTCCCAAAGTTTTCATTGATTGATTCATATTGTTGGTTTCACTTGTTCCTAAATTATTTGTATCTAGTCGCCCTCTTAAACTTGAAGGTGTCCTATGCATTTATGTTTTGCTCTCTATGAAGGACAAGCTGAAAACCATTTGTATATTTTTCCTTATGATTTGAACACACGTTTGACTTTCATTGTTTCATTTTCATGATCTTTTGTTTGTGTTCATTTGCATGTTTATAACATGGTTGCTAAGTTCTTATTATCAAGATTATATCTTTCATGCCCATGTTTTAAGTTCTTTTGATCCCAGCTCACAAATGCTTACATACATGGTCAAGATTGTGTAGGTGCATGTCACCTCAAAAATTATTTCTTTTGTTATCACTTACCTACTCGAGGACGAGCAGGAGTTAAGCTTGGGGATGCTGATACGTCTCCAACGTATCCATAATTTTTGATGCTCCATGCTTGTTTTTACACCATTTGCCTAATATTTCGTTACACTTCGTGGCACTTTTATGCATTTTCCGGAACTAACCTATTAACAAGTCGCCACAGTGCCAGTTCTCTGTTTTCTGCTATTTTTGTGTTTCAGAAAAGCTACACAGGAAATATTCTCAGAATTGGACGAAACAAGTTCCTGAAGTCTTATTTTTCCCGGAAGCTTCCAGAGATCCGAAGAGGAGATAGAGAGGGGCCACAGGCCACCCTCACACCAGGGCGGCGCGGTCTGGCCCCTGGCCGCGCCCCCTATGTGTGAGGATGCCTGGGTCCACTTCTGACGATGCCCCTTCGCCTATAAAGACCCCCCGATGGGAAAAACCTAAGTACCCGATCAATTTTCCAGAAACACATCGCGATCCACCACCGTCGTCGACCCGAGATCGGGAGGGTCCAGAAGCTCTTCCCGGCACCCAGCCGGAGAGGGGAATCACCACCGGAGGTCTTCTTCATCACCATGCTTGCCTCCGGAGCGATGAGTGAGTAGTCTACCTTGGACTATGGGTCCATAGCAGTAGCTAGATGGTTGTCTCCTCCACCATGTGCTTCATGTTTAGATCTCATGAGCTGCCCTACATGATTGAGATCACCGTTATGTAATTCTACATGTTTGGTTTGTTGGGATTCGATGAATATTGGTGTTATGATTGAGTTGCTATACTGAAATATATCTTATGTTATCTCTATGTTGTTTATGATCTTGCATGCTCTCCGTTGTTAGTAGCTATTGACAAGGGTATAGTTAATAGAGCCCGTTAGTTGAGTACCCCTGCGGCCCGTTAAGCTGGGCCCAATTGTAATGATAGTCGAATACGAGTTCTTAACGTATGTCGATATTGTAATATGTATCGGACCCTACCCGATTCTCGAGACCTAGCCATCTATATATAGGGGCCAGGAGGGGACGGTGTAGGCCAGATTGAAAGCGAGCCAGGTTGAACACCCAAGTTTACTTTCGACACACACCTGTTTCGACTAACTTTACCTTCGAGTTCATCCGACGCCCTATCTCCCCGATCCTAAGTCCTTCATCTAGGACATTTCTCGAGTTAACCCCTCGTCAATTGGCGCCGACCGTGGGGACCTTGGGCGTTGGAATCATGAATTTGACGGCTTTTTCGCTTTTAGCCAACAACAGTACAGAAATCGACGAAAATCAAGAGATGGAGTTGACAGTCGGAAGCTTAAACATCCTCATCGGACCGTCGGGTTCATCTCGCCCGTCAGATCCGACGAAACAAGATCCGTCGGCAAGCGAGCCCAAAACAACAGCAGTGATGGAATATTCTGAAGGCTCTTCCAGCGAGGTAAACTCGTCGGTCAGCCCAGAGGAAGTGCAAAAAGGAAAGATCGCAGAGTACAATGAAGAAAAGGGAAATTTTGACGTAGGAGTCCAACTCGAAGATCTCACGATCTGCCTCGACGATATTGCGAACAAGTCAACAGATACATGGAAGACAGGATTAGAGCTTTCTGAGGATAGTAACTCGATCTTCTCAAGCTTCAAGGGTAACATCGGCAAACAATGCCAGGTGCTCGCCATTATAGGAGATAACTCAGAAGAATTCGACGAAAATGACAATCCAGTACTAAACCCAGCAAATATCGACAGAGGAGCAAATCACCTAGCAGAAGGGCAAACACCAGAATCCCTCGCAACCAGTGAGAAAATTCGACTATCAGTCGACGAATGGAGGGTAATAAGAGAAGCCGTAGAACACGGCACGCCAATACCATCAAATTCTAGCAAAAACATGCTTTTGGGGTATCACTACGCCCTAAGGCAGCAGGCCAAGCAATTAGCAAAGGAGAAAACAGAGATACAAAAAAGAAAAGATTCAGCCATTGCAGCTAGCGAAGCTGCTCGAAAAGCACGAAGCGACGCATCATACAGCAACGCAAGGAAAAATCGTCGACACGGTTCAAGGTACGATAACCTCGAGCACTCCGACAGGCAAAGTATTTCTAAGAACCTCGACTCGTCCTTCCTATCGGTCGACGAGCAGGGAAACATTCTACCGAAAACTCCTGAAGCAGCACTAGTGGCAGCACAAGCATATCTACTTACAACTCGACCAAGTCCAGGAGATCCTAGAGAACATATGCATAGAGCAGCACTGAACGGACTCAACATGGTGGGCCACAAGCTATCAGCAAAAGGAGAAGAAGCATATCATCACAAGGAAGTGCACAAAGCAAGGTCACCTCGCCGTCACAATAGTCCTCGGCGCAGAAGCAGCAAGCACCGATCTCGATCGCAATCACCAAAACAGCATGGTGGAACCCGGAGATCGCGATCCCCAAATGAAAAACGCGACTATGAAGACGACGAAAAAGAGATGGGGGCGTCGTGCTTTACCCGTAGGGTTCGCACCACTCCAGTTCCCAAAGGATTCAAACTACCTCATGATCAGCAAAAATACGACGGATCACAGGAACCACAATCATGGCTCGCAGATTACTTACAAGCAGTCCAAATATTAGGAGGAACCAAAGAAACAGCAATGCAAAGTTTGCAACTACACCTCACCGGCGCAGCAAGGTCATGGTTGAGCAAACTAGAGAAAGAATCTATTGGAAGCTGGGAAGACCTCACAAAGCAATTTACAAGCAACTTCAGGTCGACATACAAACGACCAGCATCAATAGAAGAAGTCAAAGCGTGTGTGCAACAACGCGACGAAACACTACGGGCATACATCCAAAGATGGAGCCTTATCAAAAATTCAGTAGTCGAAGTTTCAGACGAAAGAGCAATAGACGCGTTCATCATTGGATTAAGACGAAGAAACCTAGTCGAGGAGATGGGTAGAATCAAGCCGAAAACAGTGTCAGACCTCATGGACACAGCAAACAGATTCGCAGATGGAGAAGATGCGTGCAACAACAAAAGGACGCGATCTCCAAAAGACGATAGAAGAAATAGATATGGAAGTCAAAGGAGACGGTCCAGAAATTTCGACAACTATGGCCCTCATAGCCAAGTCGCCGCAGGATACAAAGACAACAGCTATCAAGGAAGTGACCGAAGAAGTTCAGGATATCGAAGTTACGGAAAAGAGGACTATAAAAAATTCCACGTAAGAGAATCCAGAGAATACAACCCCTCGCCAGAAGACATGCTCAACGGACCTTGTCATATGCACTCAGCGTTCGTCGATGGGAAGCGAGTATCAAGGCATGCAATGAAAGATTGCACAACATTCTTAAAACTTCAAGAGGCGGCAGTAAATAAGCAAATCGAAGCAAGGCGACAAGGATTCGAAGGAAACAACAACCCTCCGGCAAAGCAGCAAGGAAACAATGGAGCTCCTCAAGGACAAGACCAGCAAAACCAGGGACACGACGACGACGAAGGGTATGTTCCATCAAAAGGACACATCACAGCAATGATACAACCTATACCCAAGTCGAACAAAGAAGAGAAGAGCATAACTCGACAAGTCAACCTAGCAGTCATATCACCTCCAGCTACAACGGAGTATCTACACTGGTCAGAGCAACCAATAGAGTTCAACAGATAAGATCACCCTATAACAGTACCTCGGCCGGGAAATGCGCCTTTGGTACTCAAAGCTCAAATCGGCGCGTATGATGTCGACAGAATATTCATGGATGCAGGGAGTGGAATTAACCTGATATACGCAAAAACACTCTGAGCAATGCATATATCACTAGAGTTCCTGAAGCCAACAGATTGTTCCTTCCATGGAATCGTGCCAGGAAGTGCCAATTACCCATTGGGTCGAATAGCACTCAACGTTTGCTTTGGCAACCGACAAAACTACAGAAGAGAAAAGCTAGATTTTGAAGTCATGGACTGGCCATCTCAGTATCACGCGATCCTCGGACGACCCGCGTTTTCGCGATTCATGGCAGTACCTCACTATACATATCTGGTACTTAAGATGCCAGGGCCAAGAGGAATAATTACAGTGAAAGGAAGTTTTGAAGTTTCAGATCTCTGCGACAGGGAGTTCCACAAGATGGCGCAAAATTTTGGCGTAATAGCCAACCATGCAGAAAAGGCAAAAGGCGCGACTACAGAGGACGTCAAGCTACTCGAAGGACGCGTCGCGGAGCCCGAAACGAAGAAACCACGAGTAGGAGCATCAGGAGAAGACACAGACGCAGAGGAAAAAGGGAAAGCCATGACGGCATAAGCATCATAAGACAATAGAGTAAAGTAGAAAAATAAGGCTGTAAAAGCCACGAGTTATACCAGGGGCAATGCCCTCTAGATCCAGAACACATGTCACAGGCCGGATCTCTTGGGTCACCCCATGTATCTTACATCACAAGTATAATAAAGACGAAACGTTCCTCATATTCGAGTTTACGAGTGAAAGGGCATTTCCCTAATAAATGTATTTTGGTGTTTGTTAACAACATTTGGTGAATTAACCATTCTATTTAAGTTCTGCAGATTGTCTAGGTTAATTCAGAATCTCGCGGAGGTTCACCCAAAAAGGGAAGAAAAGATCGAAGCCCGTAGTCCAGTAGTGGAGTTAGGGTTTAGTTGTCTTATAGGGTGCTTTGCGAAGGTGGAATTGGTGGAGAGGGGATCCTCGAAGTACTGCTGTTGCTACTTCTAGGGCGGAGACTCCGGCCCTGGTGGCCGGAGACTCCGGCCTAGGAGTGTCGCCCTAGCAATCCTCCCAGTTGGTCTAAGCAGAGACCAGCCCGGAGTTGGGCCGGAGACTTTTGTCTCTGGCCGGAGACTCCGGGTGGGCGGAGACTCCGGTCCCAGCGGCCGGAGACTCCGGTCTGGCCAGCAAGGTAAGGGTGGGCTAGTGGGTTGGTCTAAGCAGTGACCAGGCCGGAGTTGGGCCGGAGACTTTTGTCTCTGGCCGGAGACTCCGGCCCTGGAGTCACTTAGGGCGGAGACTCCGGCCCTCCTGGCCGGAGACTCCGGCCCTAGTCGACCAGCAACGGCTACATTTCGAGGAGGAGTATATAAAGCCTTCTTCTTCCTCAAGAGAAGGCTGCGCCTTCATCTCTCTCTCCTCCATTGTTTCAAAGCTTCAAAGCTCAAGATCTCTCTCCCTAGCCAATAGAACTCAAAGCCCTTTTGGGATTTGAGGGAGAAGACCTAGATCTACACTTCCACCAAGGCGATTTGATTTCCCCCCTCTCTTTGTTGAGGGGCTTGTTACTTGTGTGATTCATCGGATTCCTAGCCGGAAGAAGCCGTCCCCCAAGCTTGACTTTGTGTGTAAGAGCTTGGTGGACCTATTGGGAGCCTCCAATTGAGTTGTGGAGCTTGCCCCAATACTTTGTGTAAAGGTGTCGTGCCGCCTTCAAGGGCATCGCTTAGTGGAGCGTGGACTCACCTTTGTGGCTTGTTCACCGGAGAATAGGGTGAGCCTTTGTGGCGTTGGTGGCCTTTGTGGCACCACACCTCTCCAACGTAGACGTACTTCCCGTAACAAGGAAGGAACTACGGGAATACATCCTCGTGTCTTCGTGTCTCCATTGCGGTGACCTCTATCCTTTACTCGTACCTTTACTTATATTGTTATTGCTAGCTTGCTTGTCACTCCAGGTAAATTCACTTAGTATCACATCTAGAGAATTTACCTTCTTGTTTAGCCTTAACTTGAAAAGTATTAAAAATTTGGGTAGCTCCTATTCACCCCCCCCCTCTAGTCGCTCATACGATCCTTTCAATTGGTATCAGAGCGTGGTCTCTTATTTGGGCTTAACCGCCTAAGAGTTTGAGCAACTATGGAAGGGGATAAGGGTAATGAAACTCCTCCCGAAGATACTCCTCCATCTATCTCTTCCTCTTCAATCTCACGTGAAGAGCATTTGGCGTCCTTGGAAAAATGCAAACCACTATGAGATTGGAGATGAAGGCTATGTTTGAGGAATATTTTGGAAGAAAACCTTCCGGGCCCACCGACCCAAACACCACTCCTAGTGTGGAACTCTCCTTGGCTAAGGTGAAGCCACCTAACAATGGCTCCACCTCCGCCGAGAATAAAGGTGACCCTCCTAAGGAAAATGATGGTCCGGCAAAGGGTGCTAACATTCCACCCCCTAACACTTACTCTCCTCCGCCGGTCCATTACCCTATGCCACACATTAACAACATGGGATCTCCTCCTAAGCTTGATTCTCGCAATTTTATTAAATGGCAAGGACTAATGAAATCTCATATTTCTAGCTCTTCTACTCATTTGTGGAGGGTCATACAAAATGGCTTTGCACCTCATGATCCTCTCAATTTGACCGGAAGGGAAGAAGTTGATGAGCAACTCAATGCCACCGCCAAGCATCTCCTTCAACAAGCCGTACCGGATACTCATGCGGTACACATCAACAACTTGTGCACCGCCAAGGAAGTATGGGACTATCTCACTATGCTCTTCATTGGGAATGAAAGTATTCGGTCCTCCAAGTTTGATGAGCTCAAGAGTGAAGAAAGGGATTTCATTATGCGTGATAATGAGACTCCCGATGAGATGTACCAAAGGATCTTGGCTCTTGCAACGGCCTTGACCGGGTTTGGGTGCAAAGACAATGGTGATGACTATATCAAGCGTATGTTCATCACCTCCATCAACCCAAGAGAACCCATGCGATCCGAGATAATCCGTTCAAGACCGGATTTTGGGAGTATGACCTCAAATAAAGTTCTTTGCGAGTTCACCGCCTTGTCTATCTTGAAGAAGAACGCAGAAGAAACAAGAGCCCGTGTTCTTGCCGGACAAGGAGTTCACAATCTTGCACTCAAGGCCAAGGTGGTGTCCAAGCAAGGAGAAGGAGAAGAAGAAATATATGAAGAAGAGTGTTGGTCTCCGGAAGATCTCAAGTTTGCACTCCATGAACACTTGGCTCTCAATGCAAGTGCCTTTTGGGATGCCAACAAGCACAAGACGATGGGATCCAAGTTCAAATCCTTTCCAAGAAAATGTGGTGACTCTAAAGTGAGGCATTGCTACAATTGTGGAGGAATCAAGCACTTCATCGCCGAATGTCCTTATGAGAACAAGGAGGACAATGAGGGCCAGCTCGTCCCCAAGCGCCGGTCATCAAAGTTCTACCCATCCAAGAAGCATGGGAACAAGGACAACAAGAAGAAAGGAGAAAGGGTATTGGTGGTTCATGAGGAGTATGACTCCGAGTCCGATGATGATGACTCCGTTGATGAAGAGAATGGAGAAGTGGCCGCCATTGCCATTGTCTCCACACCACCTACATCCCTCTTCAACTCGCAAAATGAGAACACCATCATCACCACTCACAAGTGTCTTATGGCTAAGGCCTCGGAGGTAACCTCATCACCTACTCCTTCATCATCACATTCCACTACTACCTCTATGGATGATGTGAGTAGTCTTAAGATTAAGAAAGAACTAGTTTCTTGTGATGATTTTCTTGCTAACATGAAGGGGACAACCAAGATATACGTTGAGACACTAATGTGTGAACTTGGTGATGCCCATGACACTATCAAGGAGAAGGAGGAGTTGGAAAGATTAGCCGCCGATGATATTGGCTCTCTATCAATTGAGCTCGAAGAAGAGCAAAACTTGAGAGTCTCTTTAGAGGAGAAATTGTTGGGACTAGAAGAGTCTCATAATCTAATCTTGTCAAAACTCACTAAAGAACGTGACCATGCTCTTGCTATGGTCAAGTTGCTTAAAAAGGAGAAAGTTGAATTTGACGTTGGTCATAATGATCTTCGTGAGAAGTTTGAGAAGCTTGAAGAAGCTCACAAGGCTTTGGAGGGCAAATTCTCTCATCTCACTAAGATTCGTGAACAACTTCAAATTCAACTAACTATTGAACAATCTAAAGTCCCACCAATGCAAGTTATTGAAGTTCCTTGTTCTTCTAACTCTATTTGTGATCATAGTGATATCATTGAGGAGAACAAGAGGTTGAAGGCCGATCTTGCTAAGGGCCTTGCTACTTGCATTCAAGGTGAGAAGAATCTCAATGATCTCTTGAACAATCAAAGATTGTTCAAGGGAAAGGAGGGCCTCGGATTTATTGCCAAGTCCTCAAAGAAAGGGGATCTCTGTTTGGTGGCCGAGTCCTCAAAGAAGAAGAAGAATAAGAAGAACAAGAAGAAGACAAAGCCTGCTGCTGCTCCTACTCCTCATGTCCCATTTGATATTTGTTACACCGAGGAGGAGTGGGAGGAGCTGAATGGAAAGAAGAAAATCGAGGAGACCGGAGTCTCCGGGTCAAAGACTCCGGAGTCTCCGGTTAGTTCATCTACCCCGGAGTCTCCGCTCCCAAAGGCCGGAGTCTCCGGCCCTTCTCACAATAATTTTGCAGGAAAATATAACCCTCATTATGTTCTTCTTAGAGACTATTATGGTGATGTCTATGCTAAATATGTTGGTCCCTATAATGGTTACATTGAGTATGCTATTTGGGTACCTAAGATTCTTGTGACTAACAAAAGAGGACCCATTCAAAAATGGGGACCTAAAACCAAGAATTAATCTCTTGTAGGACATTGCTTCCGGAGGAGTAAAATGGATTATTGATAGTGGTGCCACAAGCCACATGACCGGAAGCAAAAATATTGTGGAAGATCTAAAGCCCAACACTTCAAATGTCACGGTCTCGTACGGTGATAATTCATCCTCTAATGTACTTGGTTTCGGTAAGGTGGTGATCACTCCGGACGTGTCCCTAGTGAATGTCATGCTTGTCGAAACCATTGGTTATAATTTACTTTCCGTTCATCAACTTGCTACTATGGGCTATGCCACATATTTTGATGTTGATATTGTGGTCGTCATGTGGAGTAAGTCTCTCAAGGTTGCCTTTGTTGGGTATGTCGAAAATGGCTTGTATGTGGTGGACTTTTCGGAGAAACCCACTACGGCCGCGATATGCCTAATTGCTAAGGCCGACGTGGGATGGCTTTGGCATCGCCGTTTAGCCCACGTCAATATGAGAGCTTTGCAAAATCTCTACACCGGCGGCCACATACTCGGACTAAAGGATGTTTCTTTTGCCAAAGATCGTGTTTGTAGGGCATGTATTGAAGGAAAGATGCATGAAACATGTCATCCAAGCAAGACTATTATCTCCTCCAAGAGGTGCTTGGAGCTCCTTCACATGGATCTCTTTGGACCTCCCACTTATGCAAGTCTTGGTGGCAAGAAATATTGCTTGGTGATTGTCGATGACTATTCAAGATACACTTGGGTTTATTTCTTTGAGTTCAAGAGTGAGACCCAACAAACCGTCAAAGACTTTGCCACCGAAGTTGAGCGTCAATTCAATACCACCATATTGACTATAAGAAGTGACAATGGCACCGAGTTCAAGAACTACTCCTTAAATGAGTTTCTTAGTGATGCGGGTATCAAACATCAATATTCCGCTGCATATACCCCGCAACAAAATGGAGTTGCCGAGAGGAAGAACCGGACTCTTATGGATGCGGCAAGAACTATGTTGGCGGAGTTCAAGTCTCCATACAACTTTTGGGCCGAAGCTATTAATACCGCATGCCATGCCACCAACCGGCTTTATCTCCGCAAGAACTTGAACAAGACTCCATATGAAATTCTTACCGGGCAAAAGCCCAACATCAAGTACTTTCGGGTATTTGGTTGTAAGTGTTTCTATCTCAAGAAAGGTGTTCGTTTGTCAAAATTTGATTCTAAAGCTTTAGAGGGTATCTTTGTTGGTTACTCCACGGACTCACATTCCTATAGGATCTATAGCAAGTCCACCGGGCATGTTATAGAGACTTGTAATGTGAAGTTCGATGAGGATAATGGTTCCTTTGTGGGACAAAGTTGTGTTCGTGATGTAGGTGACGAAATTCCTCCCCAAGCCATAAGAAGAATGGGTGTCGGATTCTTCCGGCCCATTGAGGGACACCTTTTGGCCGAAGGAGAAGGACAATGCTCTACACATGTGGAGCCTTCACCTACTGAACACACACAGGACATTGACCAAAGACAAGCTGCACACCCTCAACCTCAAGATCATCCCACCGAGCAATCTTGCCCGGAGTCTCCGGCCCCTGTGGTCCGGACTCTCCGGCCTATACCGGAGTCTCCGGGTATGGATACCGGAGTCTCCGGGGATGATCAAGGCCTTGATGAAGATCCTTCAGAATTTCGTGGCTATGGGCCACTTGATGATCAAGGCAATCCACTTAATGGTCAAGGCGAGGACCAGAACAGTGATCATGAAGATGATCAAGTAGTCTCTCAAGAATCTCCTCTTGAGGCTCGCACTCGCCGTGAGAAGAAGCTTGAGTCCATTCTTCGACGAAGAAGCATATCCTTGGAAAATGTGGTTGGGAGTGTTCGTAAAGGTGTCTCCACTAGGAGGCAACTTTCTAACTTTTGCTCTCATCATGCTTTTGTCTCTTGTGTAGAACCCAAGAAAGTTTATGAGGCGCTTGAGGATCCGGATTGGCTTGATGCCATGCATGATGAACTCAACAACTTCGAGCGCACCAATGTTTGGACTCTAGTAGAAAGGCCTAAAGATTGTCGTAATGTCATTGGGACCAAGTGGATCTTCAAGAACAAGCAAGATGCAAATGGCATAGTCATTCGTAACAAGGCAAGATTGGTGGCTCAAGGTTTCTCCCAAGTTGAGGGTATTGACTTTGGTGAAACTTTCGCTCCCGTTGCCCGTCTTGAATCCATTCGCATCTTACTTGCATATGCATCACATCATAACTTTAAACTTCAACAAATGGATGTTAAAAGTGCATTTCTTAATGGTCCCTTAAATGAATTGGTCTTTGTGAAGCAACCCCCGGGTTTCGAAAACCCTAAGTTTCCTAACCACGTTTACAAACTTGATAAGGCGCTCTATGGCCTCAAACAAGCCCCACGTGCGTGGTATGAGCACCTTAAAGAGTTGTTGGTTGATCGTGGTTTTGAAATTGGGGTGATCGATCCCACTCTTTTTACTAAGAAGGTCAATGGGGAGCTTTTCATTTGCCAATTATATGTTGATGATATTATATTTGGTTCTACTAACAAAGCTTTCAATAATGAGTTTGCTAAGCTCATGACCGACAAGTTTGAGATGTCTATGATGGGGGAGTTGGAGTTCTTCCTTGGATTTGAAGTTAAACAATTGAAGGGAGGGACTTTTGTGAACCAAGCCAAATATACCCAAGACATGCTCAAGAGGTTCGAGATGATAGGAGTCAAAGGTGCAAAGACTCCCATGCCAACAAAGGTTAATCTTGATCTCGATCCTAATGGTAAAGAAGTGGATCAAAAACTCTATAGATCTATGATTGGTTCCTTGCTTTACCTTTGTGCATCTAGACCGGACATTATGTTAAGTGTGGGAGTTTGTGCACGTTTTCAAGCCGCACCAAAGGAAAGCCACTTAGTGGCGGTCAAGAGAATCTTTCGATATTTAGTGAATACCCCTAACTTTGGTCTTTGGTACCCGAAGGGTGCAAGTTTTGATCTTGTAGGTTACTCGGATTCGGATTGGGCGGGAGACAAAGTGGAACGGAAATCAACCTCCGGGGCTTGCCAATTTCTTGGTAGGTCCTTGGTGTGTTGGTCATCTAAGAAACAAAATTGTGTGTCTCTCTCTACCACCGAAGCCGAATATGTAGCCGCGGCTAGTTGTTGTGCACAACTCTTATGGATGAGGCAAACTTTGAAGGATTACGGTGTCATTTTTGACAAAGTGCCTCTTTTATGTGATAATGAAAGTGCAATCAAGATCGCTCACAACCCGGTGCAACACAACAAGACGAAGCATATTGAGATTCGTCATCATTTCATTCGGGATCATGTCAACCGTGGAGATATTGATCTATCTTATGTTGGCACTCATGAGCAACTTGCCGATATATTCACGAAGCCTCTTGATGAAGCAAGATTCCGGGAATTGAGGCATGAACTAAATATCATTGATTCAAGCAATGTGGCTTGAGCTAGGTGCATTTACTCCCATACTCTAACGTGTGTGTTGTTCTAGATGTGGGCATGGATATAGGGGGAGTGCGGTCCTAATTGATTGGGCTATCCCTCCCCCCATAATGCCAATAGTAAGCGTATTGTTCTATCTTGTCAATGGTGACACTTTTGAGCTTAATCGATGAGTCTAGGTTTTGGGCCCAAGATATATCTTCGCGGTGCCATACCTTTGTACTCATACATGGTGGCCCTTTGGTCACCAACCTCCCTAGTGGAGGAGTTTCCCATTTGATTTTATTGCCTAATTTTTATGGGAAGATGCTCATGTTTGGTCTTATTTGATTTTGTTTGCATGTTTGCAAACATGAGCATGTTGTACCACACAGTGACAATGTGTCCATCCCAAGCCCATCTCATCCTAAAACAAATCTAATCTCTAAATGACATGTCCTTCACACCATAAATGTTGATCTGGTCGAGGGGGGCCGGAGACTCCGGGGCTTACAGCCCGGAGACTCCGGTGGGCCGGAGACTCCGGGGTAAGTACCGGAGACTCCGGCCCGGGCAGTTTCAAAAATCACTTAGGGCACGGGGTGGGGAAGAACGGTTCATTCTTCCCCATCCGCCCCCGTGCCCTACACTCGCCCCCTGCCGCCCCCTCTTCATAGATCGACGCCTGGAGCTCTCCCAAGCCCCGGGATCCGCCGTGCCACCAGCCAATCTTCCCCTTGAGGTTGTGGGAACCTCCCCACCGACCGATTTGCACCAATGGACTCCGGTAAATGTGCTCCTCATCTCCTTCATCTAGTTCTATCTAGATCTACGAGATTTGCATGTTTCCCATAGTTTGATCTGGTGCATTACATTCTAGTGGCTATCAATCATCTTCTTAGCAACTTTATTGTGGTTATTGCACTCGATTTGTTCTAAGTGGTCTCCTAGGCTCGGGCTCCTGCATCCGGCCGGAGACTCCGGCCCCTGTGGCCGGAGACTCCGGCCTGGACGCAAAGTCTCCGGTTTTGGCCGGAGACTCCGGCCCGAGTCCCCGGAGACTCCGGCTAGATCAGACCAAAATGCACTCTTTCACAGCATAGTTGCTTATATTTGGATTCTAGGACATGTCACCTCAACCTTGCTATCTTCCTCACTCATTCACAGGTGCAGGTGGTTCTCGGAAGCCGGCAGCCCATAGCAAGGACAAATTGGTTGTGAATCCCGCCACAGGGGAGCTTGCTCAGAGGTCAGTCATTGCTCAGCAAGCTAGAGATGCTAAGAGGCTCAAGACAAGGATGGCCAAAGAGGAATGAGCTGAGGCTGCTAAGAAGGTCAAGTTTGATAGTCTTGTGACTCTGGAAGGGCTATCAGCATCTGAGTTTGTTGAAATGAGGAAGAGGGATATGTACACTCTCGCGCGGAACTCCCGTGACCGTTGCTTTTTCCGCAAAGAGCAAGAGCTGATCATGAAGGAATTCTATGCTTCCCTCAAGAAGTATCCGGTTTGTCCTCAGACGGTGATGGATTTCTCTCACTTTGCCAAGTACAGTGCATACTTCGGAGAGGCTGTGTGGATCACTCGCAAGCTTGGGCTCCATCCACTCATGAAGATTCAAGAGTCCTACAACATCACATTGGTCCAACAGTTCTTTGCTACCTTGGTGTTTGGAGATGGTGAGGAGATCCCCATGACTTGGATGACCGGAGAAGAGGTTTGTCACTCCAACTTCATGGACTTTGCTGCTCTCCTTGGGTATGAGTTCCGTGGTGCTACTACTCCTAGTGGCATGAGGATGCATGTGGATGGGGAGTACTATGAGAAGAAGAAGCTTGCTCCTCTCTACACCGGGGATGACAAGAAGATTGTCATTGGGGGCACTCTTGGGCTGTCCAAACGGTCCAACATCTTGCTCCGCATATTCCGGGCCTCCATTGCCCCTCAAGCCGGCAACTTTGATGCTATTCGCAAGGCCTTGGTGAATCTCTTGGCCTACTCTCATGAAGTCTATTGCCAAGGAGAGACCGCACATGTTGAGCCGCTTGATGTGATGGATTTCATTCATAAGGAAATCAACGATTGCATTCTCAGCAAGAAGACTCCTCTCTATGCCCCATTTATCATGAGGCTCATTCGTGCTCAAGGACTCAACCTTCCTCTTCTCGATGCAAACCTTGTGGATCACAAGGTTGTGAAGCTTCAACGCAAAGAACCCACCGATCACTCCAAGGAACCTTTTGCTCCAATGAGAGGTGAAGATGATGATGCCTTTGCCGCGGGAGTGTCCACTAGAAGGGGCCCAAGGATGAAGCATGCTAGCAATGCCGGCTCTAGCTCCAACAACGAGTTTGCTCAACAGTACAAGAAGCTCAATTGGTTCCAAAGAAATGTGCTTTTCATGAATGTGGACATCCGTCACAAGCAATATGAGAGCTACATCTCTCAAAAGCACATCAATGACAATCAAGCTGTTCTTCACAAGGCATTCAGAAAGTCTCAACCGGGCTATGTGGAATCACCTCCATCCTCTTCATCATCCGGTACTCACAGCTATGGCAAGTGGAGCAAGGGACTGACTGACTGGCAAGCCTTTGAGGAGGTCACCTCTGGCACCTCAAATGTGTGTCATGGCAAGAAGCCCATGGCTTCTGATGATATTGAAGAAGGAGATGAAGACTTCCATGCCGGTTCCGAGGACGAGCCCGAGGATGAAGACGATGAGTGATCCCATGGGCGTGTAGCATCGCTCTTTTCCCTTTTTGGTGTCTCGATGCCAAAGGGGGAGAAGTAGCTCTACTAGGTTGTCTTTCGTTGGGATTTGCATGGGGTGGTTATTTGGATTTGCACTTCGTTTGCTTTGCTCTAGTCGAGACACAACTTCATGGACTTTCATGTTGTGTCTCATCTATCTTAGTGTTGAACCTTTTAAATGTGTGTGGTATGTTATGTGTGTGAGACTTAAGTTCTTATGTTGCTTAGTAAGACTATTAAATGTGTGCTATATTGTTAGTCTTACTTATATGCTTATTGGTTAGTCTCATATATTATTTCTTGCACTTGGTATAATTGTGAAATATATAGGGGGAGTGATGATTCTTACTTGTGTGGCTCATGTTCAAATGCAAATGGTGTTGTGCACACAAGTAGGGGGAGCTTTTGCTATATATTTCATTTTATTGTCTTTATATCTTGCAAATCCTTATGTTGTCATCAAACACCAAAAAGGGGGAGATTGAAAGGGCATTTCCCTAATAAATGTATTTTGGTGTTTGTTAACAACATTTGGTGAATTAACCATTCTATTTAAGTTCTGCAGATTGTCTAGGTTAATTCAGAATCTCGCGGAGGTTCACCCAAAAAGGGAAGAAAAGATCGAAGCCCGTAGTCCAGTAGTGGAGTTAGGGTTTAGTTGTCTTATAGGGTGCTTTGCGAAGGTGGAATTGGTGGAGAGGGGATCCTCGAAGTACTGCTGTTGCTACTTCTAGGGCGGAGACTCCAGCCCTGGTGGCCGGAGACTCTGGCCTAGGAGTGTCGCCCTAGCAATCCTCCCAGTTGGTCTAAGCAGAGACCAGCCCGGAGTTGGGCCGGAGACTTTTGTCTCTGGCCGGAGACTCCGGGTGGGCGGAGACTCCGGTCCCAGCGGCCGGAGACTCCGGTCTGGCCAGCAAGGTAAGGGTGGGCTAGTGGGTTGGTCTAAGCAGTGACCAGGCCGGAGTTGGGCCGGAGACTTTTGTCTCTGGCCGGAGACTCCGGCCCTGGAGTCACTTAGGGCGGAGACTCCGGCCCTCCTGGCCGGAGACTCCGGCCCTAGTCGACCAGCAACGGCTACATTTCGAGGAGGAGTATATAAAGCCTTCTTCTTCCTCAAGAGAAGGCTGCGGCTTCATCTCTCTCTCCTCCATTGTTTCAAAGCTTCAAAGCTCAAGATCTCTCTCCCTAGCCAATAGAACTCAAAGCCCTTTTGGGATTTGAGGGAGAAGACCTAGATCTACACTTCCACCAAGGCGATTTGATTTCCCCCCTCTCTTTGTTGAGGGGCTTGTTACTTGTGTGATTCATCGGATTCCTAGCCGGAAGAAGCCGTCCCCCAAGCTTGACTTTGTGTGTAAGAGCTTGGTGGACCTATTGGGAGCCTCCAATTGAGTTGTGGAGCTTGCCCCAATACTTTGTGTAAAGGTGTCGTGCCGCCTTCAAGGGCATCGCTTAGTGGAGCGTGGACTCGCCTTTGTGGCTTGTTCACCGGAGAATAGGGTGAGCCTTTGTGGCGTTGGTGGCCTTTGTGGCACCACACCTCTCCAACGTAGACGTACTTCCCGTAACAAGGAAGGAACTACGGGAATACATCCTCGTGTCTTCGTGTCTCCATTGCGGTGACCTCTATCCTTTACTCGTACCCTTACTTATATTGTTATTGCTAGCTTGCTTGTCACTCTAGGTAAATTCACTTAGTATCACATCTAGAGAATTTACCTTCTTGTTTAGCCTTAACTTGAAAAGTATTAAAAATTTGGGTAGCTCCTATTCACCCCCCCTCTAGTCGCTCATACGATCCTTTCAACGAGTCTTTCGAAGGAAGAAATGCGGCAAACGCACAAAAACGCTTTGAGGACAAACTTTTTTTGACATACAAGTCGCAAAATAAGACACTCTCGCATTACAAAAATATTACAATAACGGGTTATCAGAATCATCTACGCGTAAAGGATCTAAATAATGGTACTCACGGAAAAACACAGCATCCGCTTCGAGAAGCCTAGCTACGAGTCTTTGAGCAGGTTACAGTGTGTTCTCCATATGTACCCGAAGGCTAGCCCCACCTGGAGCCAAACTTAAAGACATCGTGCTATAATTCAGCCTGGGATGCCACTTGCGTATCCACCCGAGAGCAAAATTGGCACCTGCCACTAAGTTCAGTTCTATCAATCTATGAACACGATGGGTGGATCTGAAAACATCAAGAAGAAGCGGGAAAGTTGCAGGCAAAGGATTGCGGGGAAGCATAACAGAGTGCATAGTTGTAAGAGCCCGTCGGCAACCATCAACTGACTCGCCAATATGCTGGGCACGATCCTAAAGCAGTACAATGGCATTCCGGCGTCGAGAATCAGACCATAAAGTCTCAAAGCTAGCCGACATTTTATCCAAAGCCGCATTTCGCTCAGCAACCCGACGGTCCTCAGCAGCGAAATCCAAACAAGTGCCTATCACGGCAAAAGGTGTCACAAAAACAGCAGGGGACAGTCAGAGAACGAAGGAGTCGAAAGAAACTTACATCGTAACATCTCGCAGGCAGACTCGACAATACCAAGGATAAAAGATTTGCATTCTTCATTATGGACAATCTTAGCCGTCAAGCTGGAGACCTTTTCATCTAGTGAAGATATTTGCTTCATATAACCACTGGCTTTGCTAGCTTTGTTAATAGCCATTTGTGCTTGACGCTTGGCTAAAGTCAGGCAAGCCTCAAGATCGGAAACTCTGGAAGAGTACTCTGCGCATCGGCTGCATCGACTAGGAGTCGACGAAATCTGAGAACCAAACACACGGCTAGAAGAAGGAGCAGGACCGTGAGTCAAAGGATCATTGACGCACATCGACTGCAAACCAAAAGGGGAAAGAAAGGAGAAACATTTCAGAGAAACAGCATAATACTTCATACGCCAGAAATATATTTACATAAGTGCAAAACCCTATGACTAAGGTTCTCGGGTTGCACTCAACTAAAGTTTCTGCATCCAAAAGGAGAAAACTAAAAGCTACAAAGGAAGCCGAGTCTACGCCACCTCAGAATTGTGTTCCGTGGCAGAAGAGGGCACGGCAATTTCCTCGCCGGAAGTCGACAGTGGCGCTGGATTTTCTGTTGCTGGAGATGGTGCGGCAGGCACCGCAGAAGCTGCCGAAGGAGAAATAGTTGTCAACAATGCAGGTGCCAACTTCTTCGCCTTCTCGAAAAAAAGCCTTCATCTCATCACGGGTGTGGCCATGAGGGGAGCTAACCCTCTCCCAGTCGAAATTCGTACCGTGCGCAAGGGAAAGTGCAATAGCACCCTCGGCGCCACGCTTAATTGAAAGTCCTTTCAGCTGAAGAGTGGGGTCTTCAGTTGTATCGAAGGTCTTGGCAAGATCGCTCAAGTTGTCCTTCGGGACCGCTGACCTTTTCTTCGGCCACAACCCGACAAATAATCGTGAAAGAACGCGGCTAACTAACTCGAAAGTTTTCTGGATAGATATCCAGTTTTCCTCGAGTAAGTTCACCGCAGTCATCAGAGGGTCACCGTCCGGTTGCAGGGCCGATGGAGATACCCCAGTAAAACCTGCACGACACAAAGAAGGTAGAAAAGAAAAGAAGGAGGAAGACGTCAGCACATGCTACAGTGCAACAGAAGTCGAAAATAGGAGACAAGGCGAAACATTTACTTTCAGCAGCAATGGACATTGTGTGGAGACGTTCCGCCATGGCTTGCTCTCGCTGGGCATGATCCTTGTTGGCATCAGCTAAAGCTTTTTCAGCTTTCTTCGCCTTACCAAGCGCAGATTTCTGCGACTTCTCAGCGTTTGCTTTGGCAGTGGCCGCAGCATCGTAAGCTTTCTGAGAAGCACGGAGCTCCGCTTCCAGCGACGCAATCCGGGCATTGGCTGTTGCTAGAGCAGCTACAATGGAAGAAGAAAAGAAGTCAGAAAAATAGCACAAGATATGCAAGGAGGAAAAACTATGAATGGATGTCGAACATACCTTCGAAAGCTTTCGCAACCTTTAGGTACTCAGCGCATTCAGTGCCCAGGGCGATGAATCTCTTCAATAATGCCTGAGAAAAGGAGTGTGTAAGAGCAGAAGTATATGAAAGGAAAGCAAGTAAAAAATAATTGCTCACATCGTCAGAAGAAACCGCAGATGCATGGGCTTCTAGAGAAACTTCGGGTTCTTTGGCCTTCTTTGAGCGTTTGGGATATCGGGCTTGAGGAACCTTCTTCACAGAAGACCTGGTAGCCCTTGGCGCAACATCTGGCTCAACAGGCTCATTAGTGACCGCAGGAGAAGTCGGGGGAGCAGATGTCGCATATGTTGGTGGCTCTTCATCATCACTACATGAAGAATATAAATTACGGAAACAAGGCAAGAACAATGCAATTGAAGAACTCGAATACAATACTTACGATGCTAGCATGTCAAAGTACTGCATATCTTCTGCAAGAACGGGGGCTTTGCCAGCTGCTGCAGAACTCGATGAAGCGATTTCATCGACACGCTTCCTTTTCTTGTCGACACCAACATCTTCAGCAAGTACAGGGGAGGCGATGTCGACGAGCTAGTTTCCTCTTCTGATTCTTCGACATCATCTCCATCCTGACTTTCGTCAGCTTCGGGGGCTTCAGATGCAGGAGAGGCAAGATCAGCTGGTAGGGGCCCTGCCTCTGGAAGAGGAGGACGAGAAACAAGGAATTGGTGACCCTGCATATAAATAAGTTAGCAGAGTGCAAAGGCACAGAATAACGCAAATCGAACCAAGCAAAGTTTGACAACAAGTGAACGCGAAGATACATACCTCAGGCAGAGGGTGCACGGAGTCGAAAAAATCAGTGGTTAAATCCGCAACTGCATGATCTTTGGTGAGCTTGGTGAGATTCCTGACTCGCTTGTCGACATCTTCTTTCGATATCAAATCTTCAGATACGCGGGTAGGATCTTCCAAGCCGGAGTAATTCCAAAGTTTGGTAAGGCGGTGTTGTAGGGGTTGGACTCGACGTTGAATAAAAAACGCCAAGAGTTGCATACCCGACAGAGCACCTCCTTGACCTCCTTTTAAAGCCTTGATGCGGGAAAGAAGAGGAAGAATTTCTTCGACTTCTACATCTGAGGGGAGCGTATCCCACGATGCCAATTTCTTTACCTCCTGGGAAGCATCAAAAGGAGGAAGGCCGTATTCATTTTCAGGAGAGGATTTGCGGTCCTTGATATAGAACCACTTTGTCCTCCACCCTTGGACAGATGCGGCCATGGAAAATTCAAAGTATTGCGCCTCAGGGCGCACAGAAACGACGGCTCCACCCAGTTCGGGTTTCCTGGCCAAAGCAACGTTGGGGCGGAGCCGAAAGATTGACCTCCAAAGAAGGAAGTGGGGCTCAATGCCCAAGAATGACTCGCAGAGAGTCACGAAACAGGCAATGTGCAGAAGGGAATTCGGTGTGAGCTGATGGAGCTGCACACCGTAGACAAATAGAAGCCCACGGAGAAACTCGTGGGCAGGAAGAGAGAAACCGCGGAGGAGGAAAGCAAGAAACATTACCCGATAACCGCTCGGGGGCTTCGGAATCCGCTCAGTGCTAGGAAATTTGATGGAATCTTCGGCGGCGATGAGGCCGTCCGCCCTGGCCTTCTCCACCTCTTTCTTTGTGATGGCGGAGCGCATCCAGTTGGTGGCAGAAGTCTTGGCCATGGTGTTCTTGGTGGCCAGGTGTTTCACGCGCATCCAGTACGAAGTGCGCTCAGGGGCTATGCACGAGAGGAGGAGACAGAGGAGATCGGCAATGGAGGCGGCGGAGAGAAAGAGCTGGTAAACAGTAAGACTCCCCACGATCCCCTTTATATATCTTCTGGGAGAAGGAACGTGGGTTGAGACGTGGCGCAAAGATAGGAAACGATAATATAAAGAGAAAAAGGTGGCGCCGACTAATGCAAAATAGGTGCACGAGACTGTATACGAAGGAGTTTTCGATTATAGCCATGGGGGCTACTATTTTCAAGAATGGTAAATACAAACTTCTCTCTGAAGTGGTGGATTAGTATTCAACGACAAAGATGTCCTTAAGGTATCTCGAAATTGAAGTATCTCAAAGATGGCGTATCTAGAAGTTAAAATATCTCGAGTTGAAATATGATGGATTACACTACATTTTTGAGCCTATACTCGAAAAAAGCCTTTTTCGACTATAGCCTCGGGGGCTACTCCCATCGGGAGCGCTGAGCGCGCACCCGACGATATTTTTTGGCAAAGCATTATAATTGGAGAAGTGCAGGAGTGTTACTCCCATCGGGAGCGAGTTTTATGGTTGAAGAAACCCGAATATTTTCAGTCAAAATTTGACTGCGACATGAGATTCTCGAGTTGCGTTATCGCAACGCAACTCGAATGCCGTGACTTGTCACGAAGGTAAGACCCCGGGATCCGTCCTGTGTGGCCTGGTATACGCACATGGATGCGCTCTGCTGGTATGTATCCGTGTCTACGACGCGAAGAAAATCCTGGTGGACGCACTGGGTACCCTGAGAACCACTGGGATTCATTCTTTGTAAGTCCTAAATGCGGCAAAAGAGTGAGTTTGACCGGTATCCCGAATTCAAGTCCAAGGGGATTGAATTTGAAGTAGGTGACAAGTATTTGTTCCGGCAGTTAACTGACCTCTTGATCCGTCAGAGTTGTCAGGCTTGTTCATCAAGACCCCTTGCGAACAAATTATCATAAGTCGAAAGACCAAGTCGAAGATTTGAAGATAAAGACGAAGAATTGATCAAGTTGAAGATTTGAAGATTAGAGATTCAACCCGAATCTACAATTCTGACCGAATCTCAGGGGCTACTGACAAGGGTATAGTTAATAGAGCCCGTTAGTTGAGTACCCCTGCGGCCTGTTAAGCTAGGCCCAATTGTAATGATAGTCGAATACGAGTTCTTACCGTATGTCGATATTGTAATATGTATCGGACCCTACCCGATCCTCGAGACCTGGCCATCTATATATAGGGGCCAGGAGGGGACGGTGTAGGCCAGATTGAAAGCAAGCCAGGTTGAACACCCAAGTTTACTTTCGACACACACCTGTTTCGACTAACTTTACCTTCGAGTTCATCCGACGCCCTATCTCCCCGATCCTAAGTCCTTCATCTAGGACATTTGTCGAGTTAACCCCTCGTCAGCTATCTTGGCCGAGTAGTTGCTAGTGACTCCAAGAGGGGGTATTTATGCTCGATAGTGGGTTCATGCCTCTATTTAACCTGGGGGAGTGACAGAAACCTCTAAGGTTGTAGATGTGCTGTTGCTACTAGGGAGAAAACAATATTCATATGCTCAAGGGCATATGCTTTGTTTACATTACACACTTTGCTTAATGCAATTATCTGTTGTTCGCAACTTAATAC
The DNA here is from genome assembly GCA_007115705.1 of Dactylis glomerata. Taxonomy (NCBI): domain Eukaryota; kingdom Viridiplantae; phylum Streptophyta; class Magnoliopsida; order Poales; family Poaceae; genus Dactylis; species Dactylis glomerata. The sequence continues at coordinate 2,694,620 of QXEO01000503.1, forward strand.
TCATGGGGTGTTCGGATGATATCCCCGTGAGTGGATTATTAGTCATAGATGCAGTTGGATGGCGGTCTATGTATTTTGTTGTAATGCCCAGAGTAAATCGCATAGTGATCTTCTTGACATATCACGTTTATCTTTATTCTATCAATTGCCCAACTGTAATTTGTTTACCCAGCATGTGTTATTTATCTTATGGAGAGACACCACTAGTAAACTGTGGACCCTAGTCCTATTTCCATTATATTGCTATCACAGGTTTACTTTACTCGCACTGTTTACTTTACTCGCATACTTTCACTGCTTTCCACTCGATACGCTCATACCCTTTGTTTCAAGCAAACCGGTGAGATTGACAACCTCATCGCAAGTTGGGAACAAAGTATTTGGTTGTGTGTGTGCAGGTTCCGCGTTGCTACTGGCCGAAGACGAGTCAACAAGTGTCGTAAACGGCGCCCTTGTTGGAGTGCTATTAAGCCAGTCCATATCACCTTCGGTCGTTTGTCTCTCCTCTCCAAGATTGACATACCTTGGTTTCTTAATTGAGGGAAAAACCTTGCTGCTATATTCATCACACCTTCCTCTTGGGGTTCCCAACGGGCTGGTCATTTACCAGGCATCAGTGGGTTCATGCCTCTATTTAATCTGGGGGAGTGACAGAAACCTCTAAGGTTGTAGATGTGCTGTTGCTACTAGGGAGAAAACAACATTCATATGCTCGAGGGCATATGCTTTGTTTACATTACACACTTTGCTTAATGCAATTATCTGTTGTTTGTAACTTAATACTCATGGGGTGTTCGAATGATATCACCGTGAGTGGATTATTAGTCATAGATGCAGTTGGATGGCGGTCTATGTATTTTGTTGTAATGCCCAGATTAAATCGCATAGTGATCTTCTTGACATATCACGTTATCTTTATTCTATCAATTGCCCAACTGTAATTTGTTTACCCAGCATGTGTTATTTATCTTATGGAGAGACACCACTAGTGAACTGTGGACCCCGGTCCTATTTCCATCATATTGTTATCACCTATTTACTTTACTCGCACTGTTTACTTTACTCGCATACCTTTACTGTTTTCCACTTGATACGCTCATACCCCTTGTTTCAAGCAAACCAGTGAGATTGACAACCTCATCGCAAGTTGGGAACAAAGTACTTGGTTGTGTTGTGTGCATGTTCCACGTTGCTACTGGTTAAAGACGCGCTAACAAGTTATCGTTAACGGCGCCCTTGTTAGAGCATCACGCAGCTAGTGGGCATCACCTTCAGTCGTATTGGCTTTTTCTTCTTCGTATCGATAAACCTTGGTTTCTAACTGAGGGAAAAGCTTGCCACTGTATTCATCATACCTTCCGCTTGGGGTTCCCCAACTGCCTGGCGATAATCATCATCATCAACTACACGCCAGCCATCATGGTATTAAGCTTCATGCACTAGCCAACGCAACCAAAAGTCTGAACTGATGGAAAGGGCTAGTACAATCCACTTATACACTTCAACACCCCCACTCACGTGTGACGGGAGAAGAGAAAGTCAACACGTGGACACAGACGGGAGAAGAGAAAATCAACACGTGGACACAAACGGGAGAAGAGAAAGTCAACACGTGGACACAAAGAGGGGGCAACAGCAATTTTACAATAAATTGCAAAAACCAGGACTCGAACTCGAGACCCTGGGCTCTGATACCATGTTAAGCTTCATGCACTAGCCAACGCAACCAAAAGTCTGAAATGATGGAAAGGGCTAGTACAATCCACTTATACACTTCAACAGGTGGCACATCAACTGGAGTAGGCTAAGAAAGTACGCCCGGGATCGGATTTGGTCTCTTGCACGAATCGAAAGTGAGAGCATCTCCAGCCGTTGAAGGCCCCCAGACCAAAATCTGGCGCTATTTAGCGCCGGATGGATGTAAATTTCGGCCTGGGGAGGCCCATGTTTCCAGCGGCGAGCCCAAGGCGTTTTTTGAATTCAAAGTAGAAGTTGACGAAATGCGACGAATTTTGACGAAATTTGACGAAAACTAGAGATATTTATATTATATTAGGCGAAAATAGACTTATTTTTACATAAATAGGCCGAATTCGACATATATTCGAATTCAGCCGAACCTAAACGCCGATCTACATGCTGAACCGGCTGTACATCTGCGTGTAGTCGCCGCCGCCGTCGGAGGAGGAGTCGTTGTCCTGCGGCGGCGGCGCCTGGCGGCTGGAGCCCTGCCCAGCGTCGCCAAAACGTGGCGGCGTTGGGCGGTAGAGCTCGTCGTCGCTGGACTCCTCCAGCTTGACGACGGGCGGCGCACCGCGTCGAGGAAGCGTGGCGGCGGCGGCGCGACGCTGTGCGGCGGCCAGGTCCAGCAGCCGCCGCTGCTGCTCCCGCTCCTCCCGCTCCCACTCCCGCCGAGACCACTCCAGTGTCGCGTCGAGCGACATACGGCGTTGTTGCGCGCCGGAGGAGGGGGCGGCCCGTCGTAGGCCGCTAGCTCCCGCTCGTACCGCCGGCGGAAGAAGGCCGTCCACGCCTCCCGGTTGTCTGGGTAGAAGCGCGGATCGGCGCACTGCTCGTCGCTCATCGTCTCGATGACCTCGTCGATGGCGGCGTCGAGCGCCGCTCCCGTCGGCGGCGGCGGGATGGGGATGCCGCCGGCGCTCAGGCGTCAACCTCCGGGCGCCCGAAAGTCCGGCGGCGCCATGTAGCCGGCGGCGTGGAGCAGCCGGCCCTCCCATTGGTGGAGCGATCGGCGGCCGAACCCGTTGTTCGCCGCGCCGTCGTCGTCGGAAGGGTAGGCCATTGCTCTCGAGCTCGAGGATGAGTGAGCGAGGTGCGCTGGTCGAATGAGGAAGATGGCTGCTGGTGAATGTGGCCGGCCAGACGCGGTAGACCGCGTTATATAGCCGCGCTGGCATTAACTCGCCTCGCCGCGTGGCTGGCCGGCCATCGGCGGCAGCCTTTACAGCGCGCGGAAGACGATGCGTGCGGGGAAGACGATGCGCGGAAGACGAGACGATGAGGACGACGACCGCCCACTCTCGCCGACAGGTCGGGGCCACACAACCCGCGGGAACGCGCGGGAATTTTCCTCGACTTTTCGCGCGCGTTTCTTTCGTCCGGAGTCCCCGAGCGCGCCCCGGAAGGCCGGGATGGCGTGGGCTCGCCGGATGGATGAAGGCCCAGATCCGAGCGAAAACGAGGATCCAAGGGGCCGATTTACGCCGTCCGGATGAAAAAAAACGCCTGCCAAGGACCTCGTCGGGCGTGTGAGTGGAGATGCTCTGACGTCCATGGTCAGAATTTGGCGGGTAGTCTAGCAGTCGCGCGTGAATGGCTTTCTGGGTCGCCGGACTCGAGCTGGCGGCGGCCACGAAAAGAGACGACACACCGCCGACGGCTGCCGATGGTACAGAATAGTCTCCTGCTTGCGTGAGGGGAGCCGTGGGGGTGGTCGAAGTTGACGAGGCGGAAACATAGTGACACGAAAGGCATGAAAGAGAAGTGCTGAACTGCTGATCGAAGTGGTAGCTTGGCTAACTCGCAACATCAATCACACAACAAACCTGCCAAGAAATGGCGCTGTTGTTTTATTTTGAAATAAAAAATGGCGCTGTTATTTATTAATCATATACGTATACTCCATGTCAGTTGTCGCCGCACCCAAGGCATGGATTGGTATTCCTCTTGTTTATCTTTTTTTTGCAGGTAAAACCAGACCTTTATTATCAATGGGGATTACATGAAGTTCAGTAGCAAAGGTTAGGTTTCAGTAAAGGAATCAGTATCAGGATCATTTGCAACCTCAATGACAAGCGTATCAGGTTCACCCATAAGAAAACATCAGGTTTAGTCCATTTTTAAGAAAATGTTTCAGGTTCCAATGTCCGAGATGTCACTTCCATCTTCATACTCCAGGCAGCTCCAAGCTATACCTTTTTTTTTTGTCCAAGCCATGAAATCTTTGTTGTGTTTCCTAGCTGAACATGAAGACGTTTTTCATCCTTACCTTGTCTCTGAACCTGAAGTCACTGGATCATCTATGAACTTTGTCTGAACCTGACGGCTGAACCATCTCTATCGAGCTAGAAAGGAGCAAGACTAGTTTATATGGATCAGCAACGAATTCATGCTTCAAGCATGTACTGGTTATTATATGGTCTAAAATTAGTACAAGAACATGTAAGAAGTAGAGTTTAAACTTCGAGATGGAGTTCATGTACTTCTTAAATGCTTTTATCACCCCACTATATTCCATGTATTTGCTTTCGTTCAATACAATTTCAGAAAATGGAGATGTCTTCCTTGATGAATGGCCATTTTTGGCTAAACTAAGATGTGTGTATGTGTACTTACTGCACATGTTGCTCACAAAGTCACGATCTCTTAAACACATGCATTTCGTGGGTGCTCTGGTTACATTCCAGTAAGAAACGGTATCAGGTTCACTTGGAAGTTGGAACCTGAATTATGTGTACCAGGTTCATCATTAACAAAATTATCAGGTTCAATCCAATTTAAAAGAACTGTCTCAGGTTCCAATTTCTAAGATGCCATTTCCATCTGCAGACAGGCAGATTTCTTGTGCTTTTCTAGACCTGAAGACATTTCAGCCTTACCATGTGAACTCTCGAATTTCCTTCACCGCACCTGTTGATCATATGCCAGTCCATATCTGGTTAGAGGGAAAAAGGCCTAAGGACATTGCACCTCTAATTTTTGAGGTCTCAAAAAAGAAAAGGTGCACCGTGGCACAAGCTTTGGTCTCCAAAAGTTGGATCCTAAACATCAAGATGGATGCCAACTTGACGGTGCCTCACATTCGCGAGTACATTAGGCTTTGGGGGTGCCTCCAAAATGTGATCCTTCACGAGGAGAGAGTGGATTCCATTGTTTGGAACCTCACCCCCAACGGGGAGTATTCTTCGGCCTCGGCCTATGAGGCTCAATTCTTTGGTGCCGCTCTTACAAACTTCAACAAGATGGTGTGGAAAGCTTGGGCCACTCCGAAGGTCAAATTCTTTTCTTGGTTGGCTATCCGGAATAGGATTTGGACGGCGGACCGCCTTGAGAGGCGGGGGTGGGACAATTGTGGGCTTTGCCAACTTTGTAAGCAAACTCAAGAATCGGCGGCACATCTTTTCTCCCAATGTCGTTACACTAAAAGGCTTTGGAATTTGGTCATCGAGTGGCTTGGGATTGCAAGCATCCGCACCCAAGATTGGGTGCCCGGTATCGAGGTTGGAGAGTGGTGGGCGTCGTTGGCTTGTGTCGCCAAGCCCAATCGCAAGGCTATTGCCTCTATGACAATGCTTGTGAGTTGGACTATTTGGAATGAGCGCAATGCGAGAGTGTTCAATAATAAGGCCGCTCCGACGACGGTACTTCTCGAGCTTATAAAGGATGAAGTGCGTCTTTGGATCGCCGCGGGTGCTAAGAATTTGAGCCTTGTTATGCTGCGAGAGTAATCCCGTTGAACGCTTTTTTTCTTTTTATTCGGGCTTCGTGCTTGTTAAACTCTCCTTCTTAATTAATGAATGGTGGCAAGTCTTTTGCCACCCGTTCCCGTTCTGGTGAATAATTTCACTTTAAGACACGGGCGCAGATGCTACATCTTACCACCGCAATCAAATTAAGGACATGCACTGTACTGAAACGTAATCATTTAAACTAAAACCAGAAACTGTGTCAAATTGATTGAATTCAACCTGCTACTGTTTTTTGAATCAAATGGATACCGCTCCAGTTACCTCGAAACCTGATACTACTTGTTTCCGTGAAATATACCAATCAAGAAAGAGATTTGAGGGATTGGGAGTCAGTAAAGCAAGAAAATACAGAAGCTTTCATGAACAGTCGCTGCACATCGATCCATAATGCCATATGGACCTTCTTGGTTTGCCTCTTTGGTCCGCAAATAGACCAGAGGGGATCCAGCGTCCCACATCATTTGTGACAAGAGACCGAACAATATTCCATCAGGGGTGCGAGCAAAACAACACACAAAATCATGCGGTTATTACTTTAGATTCAGTGACATTGTAAGATGAAACAGCGGAAACACAGTATATATATAGGTAAACAACATTTTTTTAGAGAACCAAAAGCAATAGTGTTCACCACCACAACAGAGCAACACGTGTCCAGCCCTATTTGAGTCTAAACAACATCAATTGAGCAGACGGAAGTATATGACTGATGAAAGAGATAACTAGTCCCAACAAGAAAATATACTACCTTAGTCTCCTACTCCTACTACATATGACTTAAGCGGATACGACTGATGACCTGAGCTTCTTATAGAGGGTCCAACAAACCAACACAAACAAGAATTAGCATAAACAGAAATGCGGTCACTCAATTCGAGCCTGAAACTCTTTACTGTCCTTTTTATTGAAACCAGGTTCATATCATTCAAATTACCTCAGAACCTCGTTGCTACTTGTTTTTTGCCGTTAACAACCGGATTGAAAGTCAGTTCCGGAAATTGAGAAATTTGTATACAATGCGTTCATTAAGGATGTAACCAGGCACAAGGGCTAATACTTCGAGCACAACACATATTGAGCAGAACATCTGCTAGGTGCACATGGAGTTGTATGGCTAAATCAACATATATTGAGTACCAGATGCAAGGAATAACACTGATGAAAGAGATAACTGAAATTCAGATAACTGTTGCAACAGTCCAATACTCTAACACTCGTGACAACGTTGGTAAGAAGCCTACAAGTACTCAACCGAGGAAGTAAGTGCTAGAGGTAAGAACATGATTTACCGTCACATCCTTCATCCTTAAACATTAGAACTGTGTAAAGTTGTTGCAGCAGTCAAGGAGAACCTGGATAAGACTGAGAGGGCGGAGATAATGGTTAGTGTCAGATCTGCACGGATAATCCCAGGGATTCTCGTGAAAACTTCGTTCGGGATGGTTGTTGGTACAAAGCTTCGGATCATTGGAGATAATTTCCATCGTGTTGTCCCTTAGCTTATACACGTAAATGACACGCCCTCTGTAGTCTGAAGTTTTCACCCAATTAAACATGTATATGCAATCACCATCGACGGACGGCAGCTTATCTGCGTCGACAGACACACACCTCTCCTTGCCGAGGAACAGCGCGCGGCAGCCGCCGAAGCTCTTGACCTCCTTCAACAACTTGTGGTCAAGGTCCACTCTGAAAACTTTCAAGGCTTGATCAAAATGTCGAACGAGCAGCAGTTCCCCGGCAGACTCCACGAGATAAGATGATGCGCTGTCATCGCTACCTAAATATATGTCCACATGCAGCGGCATCTGGGCTATGACTACAATCTCATGATCACACTGCTGTGCTGGTGTGACAAACTCAAATACCCATCCATCCACATCAGCATAATAGATGTTGCCTTGGAAGGTAACCATGCTACTCACGCAATTCGCTCGAGATTCCTCCTCTGTAAATTCAGAGCTGGTTGGATCTGCATATATAATTGTGTTCCATCTCCATTCCCAGTCCTGCCACACCAGCAGCATCGAGTGAGGGCCGCCGCTCACTGCGGTATGCAGATCATCCTCAGACTCTAAATGTTCCAATAACGGCGCAGCAAAGTGGAGCATGTCGCCTGTCAAGGGGTCCAGGACACGAGCCAAGCTTGGGTGCTCCCTGTCCCTGAGTACGATGAGCCCTTCAGACACACCGAGGACAATGTGGTCGCGGAGCACCGGTAGGCGCATGCGACGGAATCGCCCGGTGGTAGTGTGGAGGAAAAGGCGAGCATCATCATCGTGGATCTTGGATTTCAGGTTTACCATGAACCAGTGCCGTGGGCGGAAACGGTGGTCGGTGAATGCGGCGAGTGGAGATGGCCTAGCAATGGCAGATCGCCAGCTGGGGCAAACGGCCCTCATGTCCATGTACGCATCGACGCCACCGGTGGTGGAGAGGACGCAGTCGGCAACTTTTTCGACAAGGTCCGGTGGAAGCGAAGCCCATTCTGAAATGATGGATCGGTTATCAAACTTGGTGTTGCCGTGCGGCTGCCGCTTCTCGCTGCTGTCATCCTTCATGGCCACACCCTGGGTCCTCGCCAAGCACCTCAGGCACGCCGCCTCGCGCTTGGAGCCGGCTACTCTAAAGGTAAGAAGACAAGTCAGAGCCTGACTTTGCTTCAGCAAACAGAGACTGCAACTCAAAATAAAAAGGAAACCAGCAGCCCCGTGCTCCACCTACTTTTTGGAGGGAAAAGGCCAGCGTAGGCACACTTGCGCACCAAAATAACAAAGGCCACCGTCCTTCCCACCACTGTTCTTCTCTGCTGCTCAACACTGTTCTTCTCTGCTGCTCAGCTTCAACACTGTTTTTCTCTGCCGCTCACCACAGTGTGCATCTCGTCTGTTCTTTCCTCTCAATTCACTTGATGCATCGACACAACAGCATTTCCTGACAAACACATCAATGATTAGTTTGGAAGGATCAATGGTGAACCGGGATCCAAACATGGAGTAAGTTAATTTTGAATTTTTTTATCAACCGAAAATTTGCATGACGCTAGTAATCTCTCTTTTTGAATGCTTTTGAGAACCAAAATCTAAACAGCCCTCCGTTCTTAATTTTTCGTTACTTGTTTATTTGATAGGGGGTGAGGGAATGATCATGTTGCATTTGAGAGTGAAAATATAAAGGAAGGTGACAAAAACGAGCAACAGTAAGAGCGTAATTCAAAGATGATTCGATGATTTCACATAAGGATGCTGGTATAACTCAAAAAAAGTATTTCTAGCTGAACCCCAAAAGATGGCATAACCACTGGGACTCTGCATACAATGAAACAGGAAAATCTAGTGAGAAACACGATGTTCATACTTCATATTCATGTGTAGTTTTCAGGATGGACTATGAATGGATACCATACTTGGTTCAACCTAACCTACTGGTGCAAACTAACAACAAAACCATGTATATAATATGTAGAAAGCCCATACAAAGTTAAACTTGAGGAAGAATTCACCTTTCTTCACAGGTTTGTATTGCAAACATTTGGAAAACCAGAATTCCAAAAGTAATACTCCACACTGATCTGAGGAACAACGTCTCCTGCAATACTGAAGTAGGTCAATACCATTATATGCACTGGTCATGTCAAAGCTATTTGAATCTACAGTGTTAAGAAGCTCCAAAGGACAAACAAAGGATGGGCTGTAATGCAGCCCTGGATTGATATTCCTCGTCCTCGTGTTTATCTTCAGTCAAATGGTTGTTTTGATAAACGTGTGTATGATCACAATCACAAGAATTGACCAAAAGGTGTCCATAAGTTGTATAATTATGTTGAACCGAGCCATACTTATTAGCAGGCACCCCGAACACCTAGAAATTTCTAGGATGGCCTTTTGTATACGACCTAGCGAACTTATTCAGAGATGAGATTTAATATTCACCCTAAAAACAGTCATGGCAATATCTCTTCCTTGCCATAGACTATTCACAGAAGAACATACACGTCAGCAAGATCGAACAGATGAAATAATGGAAAAAAAAGAGGAGGGCTGCAATGCAAAATTGTTTGCAGCACTCAATCAACTCCAAAGTATTGTATTTCCTGTTAATTTTGCACTACAGAGAATATCAGCATATATGTCTCCACGCGTATGCACTGATGCTTTGGATTAAAGAAATTCAAAGGAAACACTTCTAAAAAAATTAAGATTGGTAGTTTTGATTCCTAACTGGGTGTTCTGCACCTCTGCCTATTCTTTGTAAAAAGCACGTGGACATGGAAATATCAAAAAACAATTAGGAAACAAACACAGTTAATAATAATTCATGGATCCCTAACTTATTCATTTCCCTTTACACGATTAATCCAAGACAATGAAGACAACCAAATAAATGAAAATACCATGACTGAAATGTGTGTGTCCCGTCCAAACTTACTGCAGACAGGATTGAGGTTTCAATTGTGCGTATGAAGTTACTGCAGGGATAAATTGAGGAGAGATTTTTAAAATCAATGAAAGAGATACACAAAAGAAATTATCTGTGGGGTGGGAGGAATTTAAGTAATTTGATTTACCCCTATTCCCCTGACCGCAGGACAACTCCCTGCAGCCCGCCGGCACTTGCGAATATTGTTTGCCATAAATGTACATCTAGTTGAGTAACGGTTACTTTTGAGCTAGTCGTGTGCATTATGACATAATCTAGCCATCGCCAATTCATCCACATTTTTCACACGAAGGATTCAGATAAGATATACACCAATCAGATGTGTACGGCAAGAAAGATGCAAGGAATGCTCAAATGATCAGAAAATGAAATTGATCAGTTGTATAGATAAATAAAGATAACCTAAAAGTGGTAGAAGTATGAAGTATTACAACATTTTAAGTGTGGCATCCATAGAATCATAGTGAAAAAACACACAGTGAAATTAATGAAGTTCCCAGCTTAGCATTACATATAGAAAATGAATAAACTGATTTTTTTAATATAGTTATTTACCTCTAGTTACTTCTACGTGGAGCAGAATCCTGAGGCACCAGCCTTCCCGATGCTTCTAAAATAATCTTAAGATTTGTGACTGCATGATGTCAGCCCAACCATGCCCTGGAAAATCAAGAACAATTAGCATTATTAGGCGCATACAGGACAGGAAGCCATCAAAATGGATGTGGATGTTGTGAAGGACAAGAAGCAGAAGGGAAGAGGCCTTGACAATGTTCAGGTAATATATTAACAGCCATTCTAGTGATAGATGCAGCTAGTTCATGAGATTCATTCTAGTGATAGACACAGCTGGTACATGTACTTTTCAATTGCGACAAAAGGATATCACACTAAAAATATTCAAAACTTCTGAGTGAAAGCACAACGAAACAACATTGCATCCATGATTTTTCAGAAATTGCACAACCTGGATACTTGGATACTTGATAGCTGATATTAGCATGGGGGAATTATGTGTTAAACCATTCCCTCATGATTGTAGCCTCACAAGAAGTGCCAACACATAAATGAAAATACCATGACTGAAATGTGTGTATCCCGTCCAAACTTACTGCGGACAGCGGGAATAAATCGAGGAGAGATTTACCAAAAAAATTGATCTGTGGGCAAGGAGGAATTTAGATAATTTGAATTAACCCACTTCAGTACTTGAATTAACCCCCCCCCCCCCCAAACCCCCCCTTTAGATTGACATTCCTGAGAGGCATAGCTTCCCCCTATTCCTCTCCCACTGACCCGCAGGACAACCTTGCCCGCAGCCCCACCACCCCGCCGGGCATAGCTCCCCCTGTCACCTGCGCCCCAAGCATACCTCCCTCCCCTCACCTGCGCCCCGTGCATACCTCCCTCCCCTCACCTGCGCCTCGTGCATAGCTCCCCCCTATTCGCCTGCGCCCTGTAACCCTAGACCCACTACCGTGGCCGTATACCCTACCGTCTATCTAGTATCTACCCTAGTCCTACTTGGTGATAGCCTTCCTGAGGCCGGCACTTATAAACCGGCGGAAATCACACTAAGTTTCCGATGTGGGACTAAACGGTCGAGCTTGTATGCAGCTTACCGGTAAATAGCAGCCGGCCGGCGAGCCCCGCTTCCTCCTAGGATGTCGCTCCACTCCTCTCCGGCGTGGTGACGACGCAGACGAGCCGGTCTGTCAGGACCCGATGGTCGCCGACAGCATCGCCGGAGAAGAGGAAGAAAGGGGAGCCGGTGCTCAGATCTAATCTAGATAAAGTAAAATGCAGAAAGAAGGATAGCTAGGGTTTGGTGTTTGATCATAGCGTGCCACCCATCCACCCACTCTCCCGGGTTATATAGAGTCCCCCGAGGAGCCACGCTAAGTACGATTACAAGTGATTACAACGATAAGCGCGATTAGCGCGCGTAAACAAGTTCAAAAAACGAAAACTAAGACGAGAGCCATTGGATGGTGATGAAACGGTATTGGGTAATCCTGGCCGTTGATCTGGCAAAGGAGAGAAGAACAGGACTGTCTGAAGAATAGGGTCGTGACAGTACTCCCCCCTCAGCACAAGACCTCAGGGCTTGAAGTGAGGAAAGTCTTTGCGGATGAAATCGGCATCTTCCCATGTTGCTTCATCAGCAGTCATCGTGTCCCAGTGTATCAGCCATTGGGGAATGGCGATGTCATAATCACCCGCACTCCGTGGAACTTGTCGACGTTGGAGAACAGCCAAGGGATTATACTTGATTTTTCCTGACGGGGTGACCATTGGAAGAGATTGATTTGGTACTGCCCGAGGACCAAGGTGTTTCTTCAGTTGATTAACGTGGAAAATGTCATGCAGAAGTGTTCCTTGGGGCAACTGTAACTTGTAAGCCCTATTACCCACTAACTGAATCACTTTGAATGGTCCATACCATCTGCTAGCCAAATTGAGGGGATTGCCAGAACCCAGGGCATGTTCACGATGTGGTTGCATTTTGAGGTAAACCATGTCACCCAGCTCGAAGGACCGAGGAGTTCTCTTTTTATCAGCTTGTTTCTTCATGTTATGCTGAGCTTTGGCTAGGTGTTGTTGCAGGATCTGAAGCATGGTCTGTTTTTCTGTCACTGTAGTGTGAGCTTCAGGAGATAGAGTCTCAGGAGCAGACAACTCGCCAAGGAATGGTGGGGGGTATTCATATAATGCTTGGAACGGAGACATCTTGATGGAGGTGTGATAACTGCAATTATACCACCATTCAGCAGTAGGTAACCAGTCGACCCACTTTTTTGGTTCAGAAAAAACCATGCAGCGAAGGTATTGTTCCAGACATTGGTTCACTCGCTCAGTTTGGCCATCGGACTCAGGATGATAAGCAGTGGAGAAGTGAAGTGATATCTTCATTGCCTGGAAAAGCTCTTGCCAAAGTTTGCTTGTGAACATAGCATCTCTGTCCGTGGTAATCACAGAGGGAGGACCATGAAGCTTGATAATGTTGGACAGAAAAATGTCTGCAACCTTTTGAACTGTATATGGGTGTGCCAACGGCAAGAAATGTGCATACTTGGTCAGTCGATCAACAATTACTAGAATGACATCTTTACCTTTTGATTTGGGCAGTCCAGAAACAAAGTCCATGCTTATTTCAGACCATTTAGCAGTGGGAATAGGCAGAGGGTTTAGGAGACCAGGGTACGGTAATCTTTCAGTTTTAGATATTTGGCAGACAGGGCATTCTTGCACCCTTTTGTCAATACCCTGTTTCATCTGTGGCCAATAGAACAGTTGTTTCAGGCGATGGAGTGTGACTCTTGTTCCAGAATGTCCCCCAAAGATAGAGGAGTGAAATGTATCAAACACTTTGGATTTTAAATCCTGGCCAGAACCAATGTAGAGGCGTCCTCTATATCTGAGTATACCAGATTGGTTTGTGAAGTGAGCATGACTGGTAGGATCAATGGCAAGATCTTGCAAGAGCTTGGTACAGTGGTCATCACCTACATAGGACTGAGAGATTTCAGTGGTCCAGGTGGGTACTATCAGGGATGTTGCTTGGCAAGAATCAAGTTGGTATTTCCTTGAAAGGGCATCTGCTGCTGTATTTTCACTGCCCTTTTTGTATTGAATTTGAAAATCAAATTCTAGCAATTTGAGCATCAATTTATGCTGAATGCCTTCAAGTAATCGTTGGCTAGCCAAATACTTGAGACTACTCTGATCAGTCTTGATTATCAGTTGATTGCCCAAGAAATAATGTCTCCATTTCTTTAAAGCTTCCAAAATGGCCAGAGCTTCTTTTTCATAGACTGACTTAGCACTGGTAGCAGGACCAAGGCATTTGCTGAAATATGCCAGTGGTCTGGAGTTTTGCATGAGGACTGCACCCAGGCCTGTTGCACATGCATCAGTTTCCAAGGTGAATGGGAGTGTGAAATCTGGCAAGGCTAGCAAGGGTGGATGAGACATGACCATCTTTAGTTTATCAAAAGCAGCTTGTTGCTCTGGACCCCATGTGAAGGCATTTTTCTTGAGGGCTGCATAAAGAGGTTGACAAATGATGGCATATCTGGGAATAAATCGTCTGTAGTAGCCTGTTAAACCCAAAAATCCTCTTAATTTTTTGAGGGAGCTTGGAGTAGCCCATTCTACAACCTCCTTGATTTTTGCTGGATTAGTTTGGACTCCATTCCCAGAGAGTATGTGACCAAGATATTCTACCTGAGGTTGGCCAAAAGTACACTTGGACAGCTTGGCCTTCAGAGAGTGAGCTCTGAACACCTGGAGTACCAAACTCAAATGATGGACATGTTGCTCAGGAGATTTGCTGTAGACCAGAATATCATTAAAGAATACAAGAACAAATTTCCTAAGATATTTGGAGAAAATGGAATTCATGAGTTCTTGAAAGGTTGCTGGGGCATTGCTTAAGCCAAAAGGCATCACCAAGTACTCATAGTAACCACAATGTGTGGAAAACCCAGTTTTTGGAATATCTTCAGGCCTCATTCTGGTTTGGTGGTACCCAGACCTGAGATCAAATTTGCTGAAAATGGTAGCACCATTTAGTTCATCCAGAAGATCCTCAATTAGAGGTATGGGGAATTTATTTTTCACTGTCATATCATTGAGACCTCTGAAATCCACACATAGTCTTCATGATTTATCCTTTTTCCTGACCAGAATAATAGGAGAAGAGTATGGGCTTGTACTTGGCCGTATTTCAGATTTTTGCAACATTTCTTTAATAAGAAGTTCCACTGAATTCTTCTGACTGTGGGACATGCGGTATGGCCTAATGTTAGGTGGTTTAGCACCCTCCTTAAGAGGAATGTGGTGGTCACAGTCCCTATGTGGGGGGAGGCCAGTAGGCTCCTAGAAGATGTCCTGGAATTGATGCAACAAGTTTGCTAACTCATCAGGAAGTGGTGGGGTGTCTGTGGTTTGGTGATTGTATTCTGACTCAGCTGGAGGGAAAAGCATGTAGCTGAGGGAGCCCTGCGCAATAAGTTTGCTGCATTGGTCCGAAGAAATCAAGAAATGATCCTTAGGAAAGATGTGATCATGAAAAGTATGCAAGGAACCATTTATGCCAATGGTAAGCGATCGTGCAACAAAGTCAAAAGTAACTGGGTTATAAGTTTTGAACCAATTCACTCCCAGAATAACATCAGAGCCCTGGAGTTCTAGAATTCTGAAATCCACCTAAAATTTGTGGCCTTGAACCGAAAAGGAGCAGTTATAAGCCATGAATTCAGAAGAAAGAATACCACCGCCAGCCACTTTTACTGATCTTTTATTTGTCTTAGTCAGGGGAATATTATGCTTGAGAGCAAACTGGTAATCCATAAAAGTATTTGTACTGCCAGTATCTGCTAATGCAACAACAGTTGAGTAAGGGAAGTGCAGAAGGAGTGATATTGTTGAGTCACTAGGACAGCCACTATAAGCTGCAGCAGAAATGTTCATTAAATGTTCCACTGCTGGTTCTTCCTCAGGTGGAGCTTGCTGGATAGCTTGTACTGGAAGTACATCTGGAGCAACTTGCTGTGGTAAAGGCAGATCATCTTCCTCATCAGAATGGCCCTGCATTTCTATCTGGTTTAGTGCCCTCTGCATAGGTTGACACTTGTGGCCAAGAGTCCAATTGTCAGGACAGTACCAGCATTTTCTGGGTGGTCTGTTGTGAAATTCTCTTGCTGGTGCTTGTTGTGCTGCTGGAGCTGGGAGTTGTCAAGCAGGAAGATTGGCTTGCTGCCGAGGTGCCAAGGCAGGTGCTGGAATTCTTTTGTTAGTAGACAAATAAGCTTTTTCATATTGTCTGGCGTACCAATATGCTGACAGTAGAGAATCAGGTTTCTGGCACTGCACATGGTGTTTAATTTCTTCCTATAGACCACTGATGAATCTGTCAACAAAAAAGTCTTGCACCAAATAAGGTCTCTCCCTTTTCATTTGTGTCATCCATGCTTCATAGCTGTCAATGTATGCATTAACAGAAGCTAGTTGCTTGAGTTGCTGTAAGAGATCCATAGGATCAGATGAAGTAGTATCAGGGAAACGTTCGAGCAATATGGAACTGAGGTCAGACCATGTCATGTGTTGTACATGGAAACCAGAACTGCTGAGCCATGTTTTGGCCTGGCCCCTGATATGAGCTATACCCCATTGAACTCTGTTGTGCTGGGGAATTTGCACCAGGTTGAAGATATCTTCACACTCTAAAAGCCATGCTCTTGGTGCTTCTCCAGTGAAAATAGGTAGTTCCACATGTGGTGTTCTGATGTGCAGTTCAACAATATTCCTTGTGTTCTGGAAGCCAGTAGACAGACCTGAAGGCATGTTATTTGTCACAGTTGAAGGTGGGTCTTGCTGGGGATGAGTCCCTGTTGGCTGAGTGGTGCTTGGGGAAGGGTGACTGTTCAGGGGAGGTGCAGTACCAGAGGTTGGGAAAACCGAGCTATGTTGCACTAGTGGCAGTTGAGGACACTGGGAACTCATGTGTGACTGAGGGAAGCAAGTGTTTGGTTGGTGGAAGGCTGGACATCAACTATGTGTATGTTGGTAGTCATGGTGTTGGGGAGGAGGTCCATGTTGTTGGGTGGAGAATGGGGGATGGTAATATTGGGTAAAAGATGGTGTTGTTGTGTTGTAGCTATGTGGGAAAGATGGCTGTTGTGGAAGGGAGTGGTAGTGTGGGGAGTGAGGCTGGTAAAGGTTTGGGTGGGTGGAGGGGTTTGTGTACTGAAACACATGGTCGATGTTGGAATGGGATGGGTGTGTAGTTGTTACTAGGAGAGGAGATTCGGAGTAAATTGGCATGGGTGGGAAGTGGGATAGGGAAGAATGTGAATTGGGTGGGAAGTGGGGGTGGGGAAGTTTGTCTGGAGTTAGTTTGCCAAAACTTGGTGGAATGTGAGACCGGGAACTGTTGCCGGAGTTGCCGGCTGGTGTGATAGCTTCAGGAATCGGAGAAAGGGAGTGGGGAAGTGAAGTAGGTGTGACAAAGGTGGGAGCTTGAAGGGGTGGAGGTGGGGTTTCGACAGTGGGATGCTGCTCAAGCGGAAAAAACGAGCAAAGTTGGTGTTCATGTCTAAGATCATCTCGTTCATGCGGAAAATCTCACCTTGGAGAGAAGAGAGGGTAGACGTCGCCGAAGCTGCCTCTGCATCATGCTGGTCGAGGCGCCGACCAATAGCGCGCAGATCTCGTGGGAGACGGCGAGTAATCGCTGCTACCTCAGCCTCGTCGTCAGTTGTAGCCGGTGTACGGGCAACATTGCCTTCGGGAGGTCGCTCTTTGTCCCGCGACGATGAACGCGATCTGATGGACGGCGGCATGACGAGGGATTTTACGGCCGAATCGGAGTCGGTAACCTCAGAACAAGAACTTCCGCAGCAGGGAAAGGGAGGGAGGGTACAGATCCGAGGAGGGTAGGCTCTGATACCACCGTGTCAGGACCCGATGGTCGCCGACAGCATCGCCGGAGAAGAGGAAGAAAGGGGAGCCGGTGCTCAGATCTAATCTAGATAAAGTAAAATGCAGAAAGAAGGATAGCTAGGGTTTGGTGTTTGATCATAGCGTGCCACCCATCCACCCACTCTCCCGGGTTATATAGAGTCCCCCGAGGAGCCACGCTAAGTACGATTACAAGTGATTACAACGATAAGCGCGATTAGCGCACGTAAACAAGTTCAAAAACGAAAACTAAGACGAGAGCCGTTGGATGGTGATGAAACGGTATTGGGTAATCCTGGCCGTTGATCTGGCGAAGGAGAGAAGAACAGGACTGTCTGAAGAATAGGGTCCTGACACGGTCCGCGACCCGCGGCTGTCGATGCGCGGCCGCGATCGCCGCCGGAGGTCGCCTCTGACCTCGAACGGATGACCTCGCCCGTGGCTGCGAGGTGGCGCGACGAGATTAGAAGGGAGGAGGAGAGATCCGGCTCACTTTCTTGGAGGTCGTGGCGGCAGAGGTAGCAGCACGCCGGCGACCGGCGCGGGGAGAAGATGAGGTCTCGCTCGGGAGTCCCTAGTCTGACGCTCGCTGCGTGGATTCACGGGGGGAGGCACGCGGGATCCCGAGTGGGCCGGCCCATCAGCTCGATCGTTGTGGGTAGCTGGCTCGTGGCCTACTAGACTACTGTTTTTGCCTTTTTTCAATTCAAAAATATTCAAATTCGAAATTGTTTAAAACCGAAAATTGTTCAAATTAAAAATTGTTCAAATTCGGAACTGTTCAAATTTTAAAAATTCAAATTCGAAAAATGTACAAATCTAAAATTATTCAGATTCAAAAATGTTCAAATCAAAAATTGTTCAAATTCAAAATTGTTCAAATTTAAAGTTGTTCAAATTCGTAATCTATTCAAATTTGAAAAACTGTTCAATTCCAAAAATCTGTTCAAATTCGAAAAATGAAAAAAAAATGAAAAACAAAACAAAAATAGAAAGAGAAACAAAACCGGAAAACTGATAAAAACCGGCCTAGAGACATAAAACCGTCTAGAACCTATGGAAACCCCGACTAGAATATTTTAGAAGGTTCCCGAAACCGGAAAAAAACAGAAACGTGGAACTCCTATCGGGCCGGCCCATTTAGAAGAGAGAGCGATGGAAAAGGTAAGCGTAAACCTGAAAATCGACGCAATGAGCACTGAATAGGTTTCACCGTCTCGCTCGAAATTGCAAACCATTAGCGGCATAGCGAGATATAATTCGCGGAGGTGGTCCATGGAGGTTTCGGGCCAAGAGTCCTTATGTATGGGCCATGCCGTTTAGGGTGTTAAGGGCATCTCCAACGGCCCAATGCATCTCGGGACCAAATCGTGGCCGTTTTGGTTCGTTTGCGTCGGGCCGCGAACACGATAGAGGCGTTGTCCTCCCTCTTGACCGTTTGGGTCGGGAGCAGGCCTAGTGGCCCGACACATTTCTATAGTTGGTCACGTGGACTGAATTGAAACTATTATTTTGAAAGGACACACAAGAAAATCAAACACACCATATGAAATAAATTTCAATGTTACAATAATTGAAGATGTAAAAAATAGTACAATAAAGTTTAAACTTTAAAGTAACAACATAGTTCAAATAAACAACATAGTTTTGAAGGAAACATATGAAAGCATTACAAGATAAAACTAGTCCTCTTTTGGAGCAATTCCTGCCAATGCCCACTGATGTTCAATCAAATCCTTTCTACAGCTAATCGTGAGTAGCGCGATGATGCGTGGTGAATGACCAGCCCGTTGGGAACCCCAAGAGGAAGGTGTGATGAGTATAGCAGCCAGTTTTCCCTCAGTTAAGAAACCAAGGTTATGTCGATCAGGAGAAGAGCGGGCAATACGAATGTAGGTGATGCTTGCTAGTTTGCGACAGCTTCAGACAATTTATATATGGCGCCTCGTCCAAGCTTTGCTTGCTAGCTGCAACGCGGAACCTGCACATAACACAACCAAGTACTTTGCTCCCAACTTGTGATGAGGTTGTCAATCTCACCGGTTTGCTTAAAACAAAGGGTATGAGTGTATCGAGTGGAAAACAGTAGAAGTATGCGAGTAAAGTAAATAGTGCGAGTAAAGTAAACAGGTGATAGCAATATGATGAAAATAGGACCGGGGTCCACAGTTCACTAGTGGTGCCTCTCCATAAGATAAATAACACATGCTGGGTAAACAAATTACAGTTGGGAAATTGATAGAATAAAGATAAATGTGATATGTCAAGAAGATCACTATGCGATTTACTCTGGGCATTACAACAAAATACATAGACCGCCATCCAACTGCATCTATGACTAATAATCCACTTGTGGCGAATCAATCTGAGAAATCCACAAGTATTAAGTTGTGAACAACAGATAATTGCATTAAGCAAAGTGTGTAATGTAAACAAAGCATATGCCCTTGAGTATATGAATGTTGTTTTCTCCCTAGTAGCAACAGCACATCTACAACCTTAGAGGTTTCTGTCACTCCCCCAGATTAAATAGAGGCATGAACCCACTATCGAGCATAAATACCCCCTCTTGGAGTCACTAGCAACTACTCGGCCAAGATAGCTACTAACAATGGAAAGCATGCAAGATCATAAACAACATAGAGATAACAAAAGATATATTTCAGTATAGCAACTCAATCATAACACCAATATTCATCGGATCCCAACAAACCAAACATGTAGAATTACATAACGGTGATCTCAATCATGTAGGGCAGCTCATGAGATCTAAACATAAAGCACATGGTGGAGGAGACAACCATCTAGCTACTGCTATGGACCCATAGTCCAAGGTAGATTACTCACTCATCGCTCCGGAGGCAAGCATGGCGATGAAGAAGATCTCCGGTGGCGATTCCCCTCTCCGGAAGGGTGCCGGGAAGAGCTTCTGGACCCTCCCGATCTTCGGGTCGACGGCGGCGGCGGATCGCGATGTGTTCTGGAAAATTGATCGGGTACTTAGGTTTTTTCCATCGGGGGGTCTTTATAGGCGAAGGGGCATCGTCAGAAGTGGACCGAGGCGGTCTCACACGTAGGGGGCGCGGCCAGGGCCTGGGCCGCGCCACCCTGGTGTGTGGCCCCCTCGTGGCCCCACTCCGTCTCCTCTTCGGATCTCTGGAAGCTTCCGGAAAAAATAAGACTTCAGAAACTTGTTTCGTCCAATTCCGAGAATATTTCCTGTGTATCACTTCTGAAACACAAAAATAGCAGAAAATAGGGAACTGGCACTGTGGCGACTTGTTAATAGGTTAGTTCCGGAAAATGCATAAAAGTGCCACGAAGTGTAACGAAACAGTAGGCAAATGGTGTAAAAACAAGCATGGAGCATCAAAAATTATAGATACGTTGGAGACGTATCAAGCATCCCCAAGCTTAACTCCTGCTCGTCCTCGAGTAGGTAAGTGATAACAAAAGAATAATTTTTGAGGTGACATGCACCTACACAATCTTGATCATATATGTAAGCATTGTGAGCTGGGATCATAAGAACTTAAAACATGGGTATGAAGATATAATCTTGACAATAGAAACTTAGCAACCATGTTGTAAACATGAAAATGAACACAAACAAAAGATCATGAAAATGAAACAATGAAAGTCAAACGTGTGTTCAAATCATAAGGAAAAACATACAAATGGTTTTCAGCTTGTCCTTCATAGAGAGCAAAACATAAATGTATAGGACACCTTCAAGTTTAAGGGGGCGACTAGATACAAATAATTTAAGAACAAGTGAAACCAACAATATGAATCAATCAATGAAAACTTTGGGACAATGCACATTATACTAAGAATGACAACTATGCTCTCTTATGGTGCATAAAGAAAGAAGGTGGTGACTCAACATAAAAGTAAAAGAAGGGCCCTTCGCGGAGGGAAGCAGTGATTGCAAGTTTTATAACCTTCAAAAATTATGGTACTTACCGGCTTTGAGCTCTCATTGCCCCCATCATAAGCATCTTGAATGGTTAGAGTTAATGCGAGAACAATTATGATGCATATACTTGACAAATCATAAGTTGAAAACCTCGTGTCCCGTGAATACGAGTACCCAAACCTCATGCTACTCAACTTAGAGTCCCAAGTAAGGCTCTTGTCATTATAAGTATATATGTATCATCGAAAACCGCCAACGGGGTACCTCCGTGCCCGATGACATGGAAGAAGCCCACATCAAAATGACAGGACAAGCAGACAATGAACACCTCGACATCTCTTTTATTTTCCATTTGTTTAGCTTTTTATTGTGAGATGCGTCGTCAAATGTCCACCATGGGTATGCTGCAAATTTCCACCATGAATTATGCATGGCTTAGGCTGGCGGCCCAGGCGTTTCCCTAACACATATACAAACTCCATGATCCCCACAAGATTCCCAATTCATTTCACACCGCGGGCATCCATAAACAAAAGATCACGATATCAACTCAAATAAGAAGTGCAATGTTGAAAGCTTGCCCCATGACAGCATGGATGGGCTAGAATCCAACTTACAACTTGCAAGCATAACAACTCAACATAAAAAGACCACAATGTCAAATTTTTAAGAACGGGAAAAAGTAAAGTGTGCCTTCTGGTTCGTGAGAGCTTTACTGAATTTTCGCAAAACACTGGTAAGAGTTTAATTTGAAGAGAAGATAAAAGCAAGTCAAATTTACTTGGAATAGCAAATTGCTAATAGGTATGTATGGTGGACACTTTGGCAAACTTGGTTTTTAGGAGTTGGATGCACGAGTAGAGCTCATACTCAGTACAAGGCGAGGGCTAGCAAAAGACTGGGAGCGACCAACTAAGAGAGCAATAATGGCCATAATCATGCAAAGCGACAAAGCGACATTAAAAGAAGCATAAGATGGCATCAAAAGTCAAAAACTAAATGATCATGAAGGCTATTGGCGACTTTGTATGAGTCTAACATGTGTGGGCATGCGCCAAGTCAACCCAAATAAAGCATCAAGGAGAAAACCAAAATAATGCTTCCAAATAATTAAAACAACGCATGATTTTTTTTCAAAGGCTCATTAAGCAATCTCAGTTATTTGAGATAAGTCATGCTACAGCAAAATCACTAAGCATACTATCAAAAAGACATCAAGCATGACATGAAAAAGCCTAAGCCGCAGTCTACACAAGCTCCTTCTTGTACCACTTTTTTGCATAAAGCTTTTTCTCTTTTCCAACACCATTCAAACTTTTTATAAAGGGATTTCTATTTTCGTGCCCTCAGGTCCTTAGTTGTACTCAGTTTTCCCCAGCTCCTTAGTTTTTCCTCAGTTTTGTCCAAGCCCTTGTCTAAAACCGTCACAAGTGCTGGAACGGCCGGTTGCCCGACGGTTGAACACCTTTGACCGTTAACTACTGACTAGTGGGGCCACGTAGAGCCCGCAAACACACGTCAGAGCATCCATCTTTGTTTGACCGTAAGCATCGCCGTATCACTGACCAAAACGCGGACGAGTGGGGCTTCGGTATATCGAATGACAAGTGGGGCCATGACGCTGATACAAGGGGCAATACAGGGGTATGATGAGATTTTTAAACGGAGGTCTACAGCGATGGCACGGAGGAGGTGGCCTGCGGGGTGCCGAGATGAGATCGACGTCCACAAAGAACTGCATGAGGCGAGACCAGACGCATTAGATAGATATGAACTAGACGCGTTTAACCATGCAAAGAAGAGAAGAAATGGTCGAGGACATCGACGGCAACCTCAACACTTTGACTGGCGGTGTCGGACACGAACGCGAGCAATGTAGAGAAAACTAGTGTCTCTCCTTTCTGGCGTGTATAGATAGGTGCTAGGGGAGTGTGGTGGCGAAGGGAAAGACCTCGCGGTGGTCTGTGGCGTCCAGCATAGCGGGGCGGCGTGGCCGTGCCCACATCGGCGTGCATGTTCGGCATTGGCATCAGCATGTACGTTCGTCATTAGCCTCGGTGGTATCTCTCGTGTGTCAGTGATCGAATGAGGGGACGGGATTGAGGGTACATCCCGATGGTGACCTAGCAGTGGCGGCGAGCATGCATACCCGTTCTGACCATGCCGATATCGGCATCGGCATCGTTTGGAGGCTATGGTGCTCGAATCATAGTGGAAATTGCGATTCCCTATTATTTTTACATGCATAATATATAGAAAATAGCTAGATCTATAAATCGATGCATATGAAGCTACATATATATATTCTTGGTCATAATCCCCTTAGATGCATGGCTTCACGTCGTCGTCGCTTTCATCGTCAGTATCTTCGTCGTCCGTGTAGTAGTACTTCCTGCACGTTGTTTCGTCGAACACCTTCACTGTGAGCACATAATCGCCTTCATATTTGAAGTGTAGAAAGCAGTCAAAATACACACTGTGCGCGATGGCGAAATTCTCCCAGCCCTTGTCGAGGTACATCCGGCCTTGTCCGTCAAATAGGACCTCCACGGTCCAGAGACAAGGACCGCAGTCAGCTGCTCGCAGATACACCTTTGCGGGCTCCTGGCCATCAAGATAGTCCATAAACTTTTGTGGGAGTGCCTGCAAAGAGATCGAGCGCCGATCGTTTGAAATTAAACGTTTTTTAGAACATGCACATAATTAATCACATGCATCATATATGTGGGAACGCGTACGTACCTTCTTGGCCAAAGGGTCTTCATAGATGGTGATGAAGAACTCCTCTATGATCAATGGCAGTGTTGACGGTGGTGGTGGTAATGATGATGATACACCACCCCGGCCGCCCCTTCCCCTTCCCCTTCCCCTTCCCCTTCCCCTTCCGGACAGCGTCCGAGACGTGGAAGCCATGGCAATGGATCAAGTGTATGTAAACGAAGAAGAGAGAGGCAGAAACGAAGAAGAGAGAGGCAGAACCTATTGACATGAGGGATGGCCGTTGTGGGGGTTTATAAGGGAGAGATGAGCGTTGTGGGGTTTACACCATAAATTAAGGTAGAGATGACCGTTGTGGGGTTTACACAATAAATTAAGGAGGAGATGACCGTTGTGGGGGTGGTTTATATCTCAACAAAAAAGTAATGCCTAAAAGAAATGGAAATTCGTGAAAGTTCATCATTTTACCGTGAAAAGTAAAGCCTACAAGAAATGGAAATTCGTGATAGTTTATCATTTCAACGTGAAAAGTAATGCCTACAAGAAATGGAAATTCGTGATAGTTTATCATTTTACCGTGAAAAGTAATGCATAAAAGAAATGGAAATCCGTGATAGTTCATCATTTTACCGTGAAAAGTAAAGCCTACAAGAAATGGAAATTCGTGATAGTTTATCATTTCAACGTGAAAAGTAATGCCTACAAGAAATGGAAATTCGTGATAGTTTATCATTTTACCGTGAAAAGTAATGCCTAAAAGAAATGGAAATTCGTGATAGTTCATCATTTTACCGTGAAAAGTAAAGCCTACAAGAAATGGAAATTCGTGATAGTTTATCATTTTACCGTGAAAAGTAATGCCTACAAGAAATTCGTGATTACCCAACTTGTTGAATCCGGTGGCAAACTCGTCATTTAGCATACATAGAGGGGTAGTAGTTTGCCACCGACAGATAGAGAGAGGGTGGCACGATCCTGCACGTTAGATTATAGGATCGACGGTAGGTGGGCACGATCCGTGTGACAACAGCTCGACCAATCAGGCCAAATTTGGGCTTCTGTGAGAAGGGAGAGGGTAAAACTGAGTAGTATCAAGGATACAAGGGCAAGTAAATAGTAAACAGGCTAAGGAATTCAAATAAGAGATTTAGAAAAAGAAAAACACATGTTTTGTACAATGAAACCCAGGTTGGCCTACCTCAAAGTATTAAAAATTCAAATATACATGAGTGTAAAAATTATGGCCTCATTCAAACAAACTATGTTTTGGGTATAGATGTTTTGAGAAGGGGTTTGAGTGGAAAGCCATGAACCTTCATAGCTACTAGTGATTTCAGAAGTGGCCATTTGTGTGAAAACTTGATTTATATATGATTGTTATGATTTCCTACGTGGCAGGTCGCGTAACAAGACTCCATGAGTAGGAGGCACTATGATTTTATTTTTTTGAATTTTTTTGCGCATGAAATGACTCAATTAGATGGCTTAATCCCATATGTTGACTCTCTGTTGACCAGCCACTTGAGGGTAAAACTGAGTATATTGCACTAGCCAGTATTAGTACTCGAGGGGAAAACTGAGTACAGATATTTTTCCAGTGTAAGACTCGAGGGTAGAACTGAGTACACGTAACGGTGCTGACGTGCAGTCCCACGGACGCGTGTCGCGGTGAGCAGCGGTTACCCGCGCGGTGCGCGTGTTGAGACCAAACGTCAACTGCTGAGACGAACCATCACTTTGCCAGTACAGAGCCCCTCTCTCCCTCTCTCTGCATACAGTCTCATTATAACTCACGCACGCAACCACGCCTCTCACGTCCCATCACCTTCTACAAAAAACCCCAGCCGCCCTACGCGCCCTCCCCTGCCGGGGATGGAGAAGAAGAATGCGCCAGCGGCCATCGCCCCCGAGCCCGTCGCCTCCGAGCCCATCGCATCCGAGCCCATCGCCGCCGAGCCCGTCGCATCCGAGGCCGTCGCCGCCGAGCCCGTCGCCTCCGAGGGCGGCGCATCCAGGCGCGGCGCCTCTGTGAACTGGGCCTCTCTCAGGGCTGACGGACCACTTCACAAGATCGGCGCCTGCTTACTGGCGAACGAGGAGTACGTGGACACCTACTCTGCGTTGAGGCAAGTTTGTACTAATTGGCGCTCAGATTTACCTGAGCCCGACGTGCACCTGCACGAATGGATCATGGTAGAGCACGCCCTTCCACACGCCGCTGAGTTCTCCTTCCTCCACCTCCGCACATCCCGCTACGTCACCATCGATCTAACGGAAGTTCATGCAAGGTTCAAATTCCTCCATATCTATAGAGTTAATCCTTTTATTTTCAATCGTAAACATCTTAGTGCTGAATGT
Organism: Dactylis glomerata; assembly: GCA_007115705.1. Lineage (NCBI taxonomy): Eukaryota > Viridiplantae > Streptophyta > Magnoliopsida > Poales > Poaceae > Dactylis > Dactylis glomerata. Next base: position 2,721,008 of record QXEO01000503.1, read on the forward strand.
TATCTTTATCAATCCCATATATTTTAGATACTACTTCGTCAGCTTTTGCCGTGGCGTCATCATGCTTGCCCAAAAGAACCAGCCGCACAAGATACGGCTTCTAAACCCACTCACAAAGACATCGAACACTATATTTGAGGTGCATATGCCATCTGTTATTCTGGAGTCAGTCACTGTAATGAAGTCCCCGACTATGCTCTTCGTTTCCACATATTACCCGGCGGAAATTGCTTGGGTCGATGAGAGCACTCCAACTAAGGGTATAGATGAAGATTGGGGAGAAGGAAGATTTTTTATCGAGCACCATTCTATGCGTTGCATTACCACGTTCAATGGTGAATTATATGCACTAGCTGTGAACAATTTTGAGTTCGGAACATTAGTGTGCACCAACAATGTCCAGTTGGAGCAGGGCGCGAGCAATGTCAACATGGAGACACTATTTTCATTTCCAGAACTTGGAAATGACAAGTTCTACCTTGTGAAGTCGGATGGTGATCTGCTGCTTGTGTTGTTGGGCGGTCGTTTGGAGGAAGGTCAAACAGTGGTGTACCGTGTGGACACTGAGAGCCGCTCTCTCCATGCCGTCAGTAACATTGGCAGTCGTGCCTTCTTCGTCCATCATGTCCGGTGTATCTCCGTCGACACCAAAGTGCACCCGACACTTCGACCTGGCAGCATCTACTACGCGGATTTGGGTTATATCAGAGAGTACTTTGATGATATGAACACCTGGGATGAGTGGCCACTACGTGTGGATAGATTAGAAAAGTACAGTCTGAAAGATGAACAAAGGCCATACCGTTTGGAGGATGTATTGGCTGCACACTGCAGACGGAAGGAGTTCAATGAATATTTCTTTCGGACCAGAAAATGGAGCGACGAATATATATATGATGAATGAAGAACAGATTCATTCATCCTGGGGTATCCTAATCTTCATATTGGGCATACATTGCGTCTTGTATTATTTTCAGCTTAGTTTGTCGTGAACATTAACATCGTTATTGGCTGCTTTTGGCTGTTGTATGCAGTTTATGTATTATACTTAGTTTTCTAGATTTATTATGCTGCTGTGAATTTATCCTATACTAGCTTCTAGATTTGCTACTAGATTTGTTACCATATTGGGCAAAAACGAGGGCCAAAAGGCAACAATCATTGAAGAAAGACAGAAATAGAAGCTTCTCTAGATTTGAGACTAATTTGGTGAAAAGAGAGAGAACTATTGCAGAGAGAGAGGGGAAAAAGGTGCTCTGAAAAGGCAATGCCAATTTGGCCCGAGAGAGACAGAACCGAGCTCTCACGTACAACCAAACGCGGTCTCGTCCTGTCCCACGCGGTCCCTTTCTACCAGCCCCACGCGACGCGGCCCCACACGATGCGGCCCCACACGTCAGCACGAAAACGGTCAACTAAACGGGAATCCTCCGTCCGAGCTCCTTCTGAGGGTTTCAGACAACGGCTTGGGGAAAACTGAGGAAAAACTAATGAGCTGGGGAAAACTGAGTACAACTAACGACCTGAGGGCACGAAAATAGAAATCCCTTTTATAAACACCTCTTTTGATGAAAACCAATAAAGATCAGAGGCAAAAATATACCTTGATAAATAAATATAAGAAGATCTGAACGCAAATCAAGGCAAAAATTAAAACCAAAAGCAGTAGCAGAAAAAGAAGAACACTCGGTTTTTGATAAGAGCGAAAACTGGAGCGTTCTTGGCAAATGAAGAGCAATGCAACTTCTCCAAAAGAAATTTGTTAGGGTCCAACCATTTATTGCAGCAAACAAACTAAACTAATAAAAAAACTAAAACAACTGACGCTCCAAGAAAAACACATAGTGCATGAAGCAATAAAAATATAGTGTCTTGAAAGGTGACCTGATTTTTGCCGATGAAGAAGGGGTGCCTCGGGGGCATCCCCAAGCTTTGACGCTTGTACTTCTTGGATATTTCTTGGGGTGATGCATGGGCATCCCCAAGCTTGAGCTTCTGTCCATTCTTCAACTCATCTCATCATTCTCCAATCCCTACACTTGAAAACTTCCTTCACACAAAACTATACACAATTCTATTAGCAACATTAGTGTAGCATAACATATAATTAACCTCTTTTTGCTTCAGGTTTCAACCTAAAACCACCACATATATCGCATATACTACTGTAGCAACTTCCCCAAAAGTTCCGTGATCAAAAGAACTCAAAAATAAAGCGATAAAGCGGCAAACACAAATATTGGCAGAAATCTGTCAAAACAGAACAGCTGACAAAGGCCGAATTTTTGAGGGGTTTTATGTTGCTCAAATCAAAAAGTGTTCAACTAATGAAAGTTTGGATATAACCTGGGGCATATGCACAAGAAATCTCAGGTCCAAAAGATATACAGAGAATTTATACGAATTTTTACGGTGCAGCACCAAAAACAGTTTCAGGACAGCAACATCCCCAAATCTTACCTCACTCAAATCAGAGGCTTCTCTTGGCACAACAATGAAATAAAAAGGATAAGGAGCGGTCATTACAGTATTAATGACTTCCAAGACTCAAATAAAAGAAAAAGTACTGAAAATAAAACATTGGGTTATCTCCCAAGAGTGCTTTTCTTTAACGCCTTTGAGCTAGGCGCAGAAAATTGCGAATCAAGTAACATCAAGAGATGAAGCATCAAGCTCATAATTTGCTCTAAGAATAGCGTAAAAAAGTAATTTCTTCCTTTTCCTAGGGAAGTGTTCCATACCTTTCTTGAGTGGAAATTGATATTTGATGGTGCCTTCTCTCATATCAATGATGGCACCTACAGTTCAAAGAAAGGGTCTTCCCAAAATAATAGGACATGAAGCATGGCATTCAACGTCCATAACGAGAAAATCAACAGGAACAAGGTTATTATTAACCACAATAAGAACATCATTAATTCTTCCCAAAGGTTTCTTCTTAGCAACATCAGCAATAGGAACATCATAATAACATTTTTCAAGCGGTGGTAAATCAAGCATGTCATAAATCTTTCTAGGCATGATAGAAATACTAGCACCTAGATCACATAAAGCATGGCAATCAAAACCATTAACATGCATATCAATGATGGGTTCCCAACCATCTTCTAACTTCTTGGGAACAGAGGCTTTTTGCTTCAACTTTTCATCCCTAATTTTTATGAGAGCATTGGTAATATGCTTAGTAAAAGCAACATTTAAAGAACTAGCATTGGGAATCAAAGCAAGCTTTTGCAAGAACAAAATTACTTCAGATATATTGCAGCCATCAACATCAAAATCATTAAAGGAAATAGAGCTATCATCTCCTACACTCCGAAAAATTTCAGCACTCTTTTGAGAAAAAGTTTTAGCAGTTTTAGGCTTTTTAACACAAGGAGTGGGAGTTTTCTCTACACCAATCAAAGTAAGAGGATTGCTAGCATTAGGAACAACATCATCAGAGGTAGTAATAGTACAAACTTTCATATTCCTAGCAATCTCATCCTCTCTTTCCCATCTAGCATGCAATTCTGCTAACAATCTAATATTTTCATCAATTCCAACTTGGATAGCATTAGCAGTAGCAAAAACATTGTTCTCTTTCACATCATTAGGCAACACTTTTAATTTTAGAAGTTCAACATCATGAGCAAGGCTATCAACTTTAGAAGCAAGAATATCAATTTTGCCTAACTTTTCCTCAACAGACTTGTTAAAAGCAGTTTGTTTTACCATGAAGTCTTTGAGCATGACTTCAAGTTCAGAGGGCGCGGCCCTAGTGTTGTTGAAGGAATTACCATAAGAATTACCATAACCATTACCATTGGTAGAAGGATACGGCCTATAATTGTTACTAGCAAAATTGTTCCTATAAGCATTATTGTTAAAATTATTGTTTCTAATGAAATTCACATCAACATGTTCTTCTTGAGCAACCAAAGAGGCTAAAGGAACATTATTAGTATCAACATGAGTCCTATCATTAGCAAGCATAGCCATAATGGTATCAATCTTATCACTCAAGGAAGAGGTTTCCTCAACAGAATTTACCTTCTTACCTTGTGGAGCTCTCTCGGTGTGCCATTCGGAATAATTCACCATCATGTTGTCAAGTAGCTTTGTTGCGGCGCCCAAGGTAAGGGACATAAAAGTGCCTCCAGCAGCTGAATCCAATAGGTTCCTTGAAGAAAAATTCAGTCCTGTATAAAAAGTTTGGACAATCATCCAAGTAGTCAGTCCATGAGTGGGGCAATTCTTTATCATAGATTTCATTCTTTCCCACGCTTGAGCAACATGTTCATTATCAAACTGACTAAACTTCATAATATTGCTACGCAAAGATATAATCTTAGCAGGATGATAGTATCTACCAATAAAAGCATCCCTACACTTAGTCCATGAATCAATACTATTCTTAGTCAAAGACAGCAACCAATCTTCAGCTTTTCCTCTCAAAGAAAAAGGAAACAACTTGAGCTTAATAATATCACTTTCTACATCCTTATATTTCTGCATCTCACATAGCTCAATAAAATTGTTGAGATGAGCTGCAACATCTTTAGTACTAGCACCAGAAAATTGCTCTTTCATAACAAGGTTCAATAAAGCAGGCTTAATCTCATAAAAGTTTGCAGCAGGAGCAGGTGGCGCAATAGGAGTGCAGATAAAATCACTATTGTTCGTACTAGTAAAGTCACACAACTTGGTGTTTTTAGGATTAGCCATTTCAGCAAAACTAAAAGCAGATAAGTAAAACAACTACCAAGGATTCTATTTTTTTTTGGGTTTTTGATAAAACGATGCAGGTAAAATAAATAAAGTAAAGCAAAACAATAACAAAGTAAAGGATGTGCGTGCAAAAAACTCCCCTCGCAGAAGTCTTCTACTTCCTCCCCGGCAATGGCGCCAGAAAATTAGCTTGATGCGTGGTGAATGACCAGCCCATTGGGAACCCCAAGAGGAAGGTGTAATGAGTATAGCAGCTAGTTTTCCCTCAGTTAAGAAACCAAGGTTATGTCGATCAGGAGAAGAGCGGGCAATACGACTGTAGGTGATGCTTGCTAGTTTGTGATAGCTTCGGACAATTTATATATGGCGCCTCGTCCAAGCTTTGCTTGCTAGCTGCAACGCGGAACCTGCACACAACACAACCAAGTACTTTGCTCCCAACTTGCGATGAGGTTGTCAATCTCACCGGTTTGCTTGAAACAAAGGGTATGAGCGTATCGAGTGGAAAACAGTAGAAGTATGCGAGTAAAGTAAACAGTGCGAGTAAAGTAAACAGGTGATAGCAATATGATGGAAATAGGACCGGGGTCCACAGTTCACTAGTGGTGCCTCTCCATAAGATAAATAACACATGCTGGGTAAACAAATTACAGTTGGGCAATTGATAGAATAAAGATAAACGTGATATGTCTAGAAGATCACTACGCGATTTAATCTGGGCATTACAACAAAATACATAGACCGCCATCCAACTGCATCTATGACTAATCATCCACTTGTGGCGAATCAATCTGAGAACTCCACAAGTATTAAGTTGCGAACAACAGATAATTGCATTAAGCAAAGTGTGTAATGTAAACAAAGCATATGCCCTTGAGCATATGAATGTTGTTTTCTCCCTAGTAGCAACAGCACATCTACAACCTTAGAGGTTTCTGTCACTCCCCCAGATTAAATAGAGGCATGAACCCACTATCGAGCATAAATACCCCCTCTTGGAGTCACTAGCAACTACTCGGCCAAGATAGCTACTAACAACGGAGAGCATGCAAGATCATAAACAACATAGAGATAACAAAAGATATATTTCAGTATAGCAACTCAATCATAACACCAATATTCATCGGATCCCAACAAACCAAACATGTAGAATTACATAACGGTGATCTCAATCATGTAGGGCAGCTCATGAGATCTAAACATGAAGCACATGGTGGAGGAGACAACCATCTAGCTACTGCTATGGACCCATAGTCTAAGGTAGACTACTCACTCATCGCTCCGGAGGCAAGCATGGCGATGAAGAAGACCTCCGGTGGCGATTCCCCTCTCTGGCAGGGTGCCGGGAAGAGCTTCTGGACCCTCCCGATCTTTGGGTCGATGGCGGCGGCGGATCGCGATGTGTTCTGGAAAATTGATTGGGTACTTAGGTTTTTTTCGTCGGGGAGTCTTTATAGGCGAAGGGGCATCGTCAGAAGTGGACCGAGGCGGTCTCACATGTAGGGGGCGCGGCCAGGGCCTGGGCCGCGCCGCCCTGGTGTGTGGCCCCCTCGTGGCCCCACTCCGTCTCCTCTTCGGATCTCTGGAAGCTTCCGGGAAAAATAAGACTTCAGGAACTTGTTTCGTCCAATTCCGAGAATATTTCCTGTGTATCACTTCTGAAACACAAAAACAGCAGAAAACAGGGAACTGGCACTATGGCGACTTGTTAATAGGTTAGTTCCAGAAAATGCATAAAAGTGCCACGAAGTGTAACGAAACAGTAGGCAAATGGTGTAAAAACAAGCATGGAGCATCAAAAATTATAGATACGTTGGAGACGTATCACGCGATCACAAATCTTCTCATGCACATGGAGGAAATACTCAAATGTAGCTGCCCTGGATGTGGGACAACCTACTCACCCTTAAATTCCCACCCTTGATCATGGATGCGTTCATCGCGCTCATCCTTGACGATCATGTTATGCATGATCACACAAGCATTCATGACCTCCCACATCACATATGTGCTCCATGTCCTTGCAGGGTGGCAAACAATAGCCCACCTAGATTGGAGCACACCAAATGCACACTCCACATCCTTCCTGCATGCTTCCTGTCACTTAATAAACCTTCTATTTTTCTCCTTTGTTGGTTCTCAAATTGTCTTCACAAAAGTAGACCACTCGGGATAGATGCCATCGGCAAGGTAGTAGCATTTGTTGTATGGATGGCCATTGATCTCATAGTTAAACAACGGAGCATCACTCTCCACTAGCAAAGACCGGAGAAAGCTGGAGCATGTTGATGTCATTGTGGGAGCCGGCCATGCCAAAAAAAGAGAGTGCCAGATCCAAAGATCTTCTGATGCCATGGCCTCAAGAATGACAGTGCAACCCTTGATATGCCATGCGAATGGGAAGTTTTTCCACTCCCAATGCATGCAGTCAATACTTCCTCATCCTCGGAAATCCTCTTTCCTCATTGATCGACAGCAGCCGAGCAGTGTCCTCAACAGTGGGCTCTTTGAGATAGACACTTCCAAAAACCGCTATCACCGCTTTGCAGAATTTGTACATCGACTCAAGGCGGGTTGACTCACTCATTCGCAAGTACTCATCTGTGAGATCACCAGCGACTCCATATGCAAGCATGCAAATAGCTGCAGAATATTTCTGATATGAAGTGAAGCCAAGCTTACCGATGGCATCGGGCCTAGCGGTGAAGTAATCATCCTGTGCCCTCACTCCGCTCAAAATCGTCAAGAACAACTTCCTTGACATCCGGTAGCGATGCTAGAATCTTTGCACATCAAAGATTGGATTGGTAGGATGGAAGTAGTCGCAATAGAGTTGGTAGTGGCCCTTCTCACGGTTGCTCTTGGCATTGGGCTTGCATCCCTTGACCGAGCTCATGAACACTGGTCTCGAAGTGTGCTCATGGAGGAGCATTACCGCGGCCATCATCAGCTCGGTATCTGATAGGTCTCTAATGTATCCATAATTTTTGATGCTCCATGCTTGTTTTTACACCATTTGCTTGGTGTTTCGTTACACTTTGTGGCACTTTTATGCATTTTCTGGAACTAACCTACTAACAAGTCGCCACAGTGCCAGTTCCCTATTTTCTGCTGTTTTTGTGTTTCAGAAAAGTTACACAGGAAATATTCTTGGAATTGGACGAAACCAAAGCGAGTCGCCCAGAATTTCACCGAAGCTTCCAGAGAACTGAAGAGGAGTTGGAGTGGGGCCACGAGGGGCCCACACACTAGGGCGGCGCGGCCCAGGCCCTGGTCGTGCCCCCTATGTGTGAGACCGCCTCGGTCCACTTCTGACGATGCCCCTTCGCCTATAAAGACCCCCCGACGGGAAAAACCTAAATCCCCGATCACTTTTCCAGAACACATCGCGATCCGCCGCCGCCGTCGACCCAAAGATCGGGAGGATCCAGAAGCTCTTCTCGGCACCCTGCCGGAGAGGGGAATCGCCACAGGAGGTCTTCTTCATCGCCATGCTTGCCTCCGGAGCGATGAGTGAGTAGTCTACCTTGGACTATGGGTCCATAGCAGTAGCTAGATGGTTGTCTTCTCCACCATGTGCTTCATGTTTAGATCTCATGAGCTGCCTTACATGATTGAGATCACCGTTATGTAATTCTACATGTTTGGTTTGTTGGGATCCGATGAATATTGGTGTTATGCTTGAGTTGATGTACTGAAATTTATCTTATGTTATCTCTATGTTGTTTATGATCTTGCATGCTCTCCGTTGTTGGTAGCTATCTTGGCCGAGTAGTTGCTAGTGACTCCAAGAGGGGGTATTTATGCTCGATTGTGGGTTCATGCCTCTATTTAATCTGGGGGAGTGATAGAAACCTCTAAGGTTGTAGATGTGCTGTTGCTACTAGGGGGAAAACAACATTCATATGCTCGAGGGCATATGCTTTGTTTACATTACACACTTTGCTTAATGCAGTTATCTGTTGTTCGCAACTTAATACTCATGGGGTGTTCGGACGATATCCCCGTGAGTGGATTATTAGTCATAGATGCAGTTGGATGGCAGTCTATATATCTTGTTGTAATGCCCAGAGTAAATCTCATAGTGATCCTCTCATCATATGCACGTTGTCTTTATTCTATCAATTGCCCAACTGTAATTTGTTTACCCAGCATGTATTATTTTATCTTATGGAGAGACACCGCTAGTGAACTGTGGACCCCGGTCCTATTTCCTTTATATTGCTATTACCTGTTTACTTTACTCGCATACTATTATCACTTTCCACTCGATACGCTCATACCCTTTGTTTCAAGCAAACCGGTGAGATTGACAACCTCATCGTAAGTTGGGAACAAAGTATTTGGTTGTGTTGTGTGCAGGTTCCACGTTGCCGCTCGCAAAGCAAAGCTTGGATGAGGCGCCCCATAAATTGTCCGGAGCTGTCGCACGCTAGTGGGCATCACCTTCAGTCGTTTGGCTCTTTCCTCTCCTGAACGATAAACCTTGGTTTCTTACTGAGGGAAAATCTTGCTGCTATATTCATCACACCTTCCTCTTGGGGTTCCCAACGGGCCGGTCATTTACTTGGCATCAAGCATATTTTCTGGCGCCGTTGCCGGGGAGGAAGAAGAAGACTTTTGCGAGGGGAGTTTTCGCATGCACATCCTTTACTTTGTTTATTGTTTTGCTTTACTTTATTTATTTTACTTGCATCGTTTTATCAAAAACCCAAAAAAATTTAGAATCCTTGGTAGTTGTTATTTCTTTACTATTAGTCATTATGTTGTTCCCTAAGTACATTCTGGAGGACCTCTCAGTAGGTAGTGGTTCAATTATTGGGAAAGATAACATTGAGGAGTTCTTTAATCATATTAGTATGCATAAAGAAGTTGAGGAAAAGTCTTTGGCTGAGCTTGCTCCTATTTATGAAGTTGCTTCTGCTTATTTAGTTCACATGTTATAAGCTAGGTTTGCTAGCCTTAATCCTTTTTTGCAATACATGTTCCTTAAGCTTCATGAAATTGAAGATCCTGAAAAGAAAGCTTTCATCTTGGAAACTTTGCGCATAAAATTTAGAGATGTTACCATTGAGGCTAGGAAAGTTTTTAAGAGATTTAATAAGCTTGGCTCACCTGTAGCGGTTGTTGGTACACCCAATGAAGATTTTAGAGTGCCAATACCTTATAAACTTGTAGGAATTCATGATGTTTGGGAAAGGAATTCTAGTTGGATTTGCCCTGAAAATCCTTTCGATGAAAGTAGTGTACCAAAGTGTGATCATAAAGGATCTTCAAAAACTCATTTGGACACAATTCCCTTCATTGTTAAAAAGACTCCTATAGTGGATCCTAATGCTTCTTTCATAATTACTTGATTCGCACTTTCTGCGCCTAGCTCAAAGGCGTTAAAGAAAAGCACTCTTGGGAGATAACCCAATGTTTTTACATTCAGTTCTTTTTATTTTATTTGAGTCTTGGAAGTTATTACTACTGTAATGACCTCTCCTTATCCTTTTTATTTCGTTTTTGTGCCAAGAGAAGCCTCTAATTTGAGTGAGGTAAGATTTGGGGATGTTGTTGTCCTGAAACTGTTTTTGGTGCTGCACCGTAAAAATTCGTAAAAAATCTCTGTATATCTTTTGGACCTGAGATTTCTTGTGCATATGCCCCAGGTTATATCCAAACTTTCATTAGTTGAACACTTTTTGATTTGAGCAACAGAAAACCCCTAAAAAATTCAACATTTATCAGCTGTTCTGTTTTGATAGATTTCTGCCAATATTTGTGTCTGCCGCTTTATCGCTTTCTTTTTGAGTTCTTTTGATCATGGAACTTTTGGGGAAGTTGCTACAGTAGTATATGCTTTATATGTGGTGGTTTTAGGTTGAAACCTGAAGCAAAAAAGAGGTTGATTCAATGTTATGCTTACACTAATGTTGCTAATAGATTTGTGTTTAATTTTGTATGAAGGAAGTTTTCAAGTGTAGGGATCGGAGAGTGATGAGATGAGTTGAAGAATGGACAAAAGCTCAAGCTTAGTGATGCCCATGCATCACCCCAAGAAATATCCAAGAAGTACAAGCGTCAAAGCTTGGGGATGCCCCCGAGGCACCCCTTCTTCATCGGCAAAAAATAGGTGACCTTTCAAGACACTATATTTTTATTGCTTCATGCATTATGCGTTTTTCTTGGAGCGTCAGTTGTTTTTAGTTTTAAGTTTAGTTTAGTTTATTTTTCTGCAATAAATGGTTGGACCCCAACAAATTTCTTTTGGAGAAGTTGCCTTGCTTTTCATTTGCCAAGAACACTCCATTTTTCACTCTATTCGTTTCAACGAGTGTTCTTCTTTTTCTAGAACTGCGTTTAGTTTCATTTTTCGCCTTGATATGTGTTCAGATCTTGTTATATCTTTTCATCAAGGTGTATTTTTGCCTCTGGTCTTTATTGGTTTTCATCAAAAGAGGTGTTTATAAAAAGTTTGAATGGTGTTGGAAAAGAGAAAAAGCTTTATGCAAAAAAGTGGTACAAGAAGGAGCTTGTGTAGACTGTGGCTTAGGCTTTTGCATGTCGTGCTTGATGTCTTTTTGATAGTATGCTTAGTGGTTTTTCTGTAGCATGACTTGTCTCAAATGACTGAGATTGCTTAATGAGCCTTTGAAAAAATCATGCGTTGTTTTAATTATTTGGAAGCATTATTTTGGTTTTCTCCTTGATGCTTTATTTGGGTTGACTTGGCGCATGCTCACACATGTTAGACTCTTACAAAGTCGCTAATAGCCTCTATGATCATTTAGTTTTTGACTTTTGATGCCATCTTATGCTTCTTTTAATGTCGCTTTGTCGCTTTGCATGATTATGGCCATTATTGCTCTCTTAGTTGGTTGCTCCCAGTCTTTTGCTAGCCCTCGCCTTGTACTGAGTATGAGCTCTACTCGTGCATCCAACTCCTAAAAACCAAGTTTGCCAAAGTGTCCACCATACATACCTATTAGCAATTTGCTATTCCAAAGTACATTTGACTTGCTTTTATCTACTCTTCAAATTAAACTCTTACCAGTGTTATGCGAAAATTGGTCAGTAAAGCTCTCACCAACCAGATGGCACACTTTATTTTTCTCGTTCTTAAAAATTTGACATTGTGGTCTCTTATGTTGAGTTGTTATGCTTGCAAGTTGTAAGTTGGAGACTAGCCCAGCCATGCCGTCATGGGGCAAGCTTTCAACATTGCACTTCTTATTTGAGTTAATATCGTGATCTTTTGTTTATGGATACTCGCGGTGTCAAATGAATTGGGAATCTTGCGGGATCATGGAGTTTGTATATGTGTTAGAGAAACGCCTGGGCCGCCAATCTAAGCTATGCATAATTAATGGTGGAAATTTGCAGCATGCCCATAGTGGACATTCGATGACGCATCTCAAAATAAAAAGCTATACAAATGGTAAATAAAAGAGATATCGAGGTGTTCATTGTCTGCTTGTCCTGTTATTTTGATGTGGGCTTCTTCCATGTCATCGGACACGGAGGTACCCCGTTGGCGGTTCTCGATGATACGTGTATATTTACAATGACAAGAGCTTGCTTGCGACTCTAAGTAAAGTAGCATGAGGTTTGGGTACTCGTATTCACGGGACACAAGGTTTTCAACTTATGATTTGTCAAGCATATGCAGCGTAAGTGTTCTCGCATTAACTTTAACCATTCAAGATGCTTATGATGGGGGCAATGAGAGCTCAAAGCCAGTAAGTACCATAATTTTTGAAGGTTATAAAACTTGCAATCACTGCTTCCCTCCGCGAAGGGCCTTTCTTTTACTTTTATGTTGAGTCACCACCTTCTATCTTTATGCACCATTAAGAGAGCATAGTTGTTATTCTTAGTATAATGTGCATTGTCCCAAAGTTTTCATTGATTGATTCATATTTTTGGTTTCACTTGTTCTTAAATTATTTGTATCTAGTCGCCCTCTTAAACTTGAAGGTGTCCTATGCATTTATGTTTTGCTCTCCTTGAAGGACAAGCTGAAAACCATTTGTATGTTTTTCCTTATGATTTGAACACACGTTTGACTTTCATTGTTTTATTTTCATGATCTTTTGTTTGTGTTCATTTTCATGTTTATAACATGGTTGCTAAGTTTCTTCTATCAAGATTATGTCTTTCATGCCCATGTTTTAAGTTCTTTTGATCCCAACGCACAACGCTTACATAGATGATCAAGATTGTGTAGGTGCATGTCACCTCAAAAATTATTTCTTTTGTTATCACTTACCTACTCGAGGACGAGCAGGAGTTAAGCTTGGGGATGCTGATACGTCTCTAACGTATCCATAATTTTTGATGCTCCATGCTTGTTTTTACACCATTTGCTTAGTGTTTCGTTACACTTTGTGGCACTTTTATGCATTTTCTGGAACTAACCTACTAACAAGTCGCCACAGTGCCAGTTTCCTGTTTTCTGCTGTTTTTGTGTTTCAGAAAAGTTACACATGAAATATTCTCGGAATTGGACGAAAGCAAAGCCAGTCGCCCAGAATTTCACCGAAGCTTCCAGAGAACCGAAGAGGAGTTGGAGTGGGGCCACGAGGGGCCCACACACCAGGGCGGCGCGGCCCAGGCCCTGGCCGCGCCCCCTATGTGTGAGACCGCCTTGGTCCACTTCTGACGATGCCCCTTCGCCTATAAAGACCCCCCGACGGGAAAAACCTAAATCCCCGATCACTTTTCCAGAACACATCGCGATCCACCACCGCCGTCGACCCGAAGATCGGGAGGGTCCATAAGCTCTTCCCAGCACCCTGCCGGAGAGGGGAATCACCACCGGAGGTCTTCTTCATCGCCATGCTTGCCTCCGGAGCGATGAGTGAGTAGTCTACCTTGGACTATGGGTCCATAGCAGTAGCTAGATGGTTGTCTTCTCCACCATGTGCTTCATGTTTAGATCTCATGAGCTGCCTTACATGATTGAGATCACCGTTATATAATTCTACATGTTTGGTTTGTTGGGATCCGATGAATATTGGTGTTATGCTTGAGTTGATGTACTGAAATTTATCTTATGTTATCTCTATGTTGTTTATGATCTTGCATGCTCTCCATTGTTAGTAGCTATCTTGGCCGAGTAGTTGCTAGTGACTCCAAGAGGGGGTATTTATGCTCGATAGTGGATTCATGCCTCTATTTAATCTGGGGGAGTGACAGAAACCTCTAAGGTTGTAGATGTGCTGTTGCTACTAGGGGGAAAACAACATTCATATGCTCGAGGGCATATGCTTTGTTTGCATTACACACTTTACTTAATGCAGTTATCTGTTGTTCACAACTTAATACTCATGGGATTTTCGGACGATATCCCCGTGAGTGGATTATTAGTCATAGATGCAGTTGGATGGCGGTCTATGTATCTTGTTTGTAATCCCAGAGTAAATCTCATAGTGATCCTCTCATCATATGCACGTTGTCTTTATTCTATCAATTGCCCAACTGTAATTTGTTTACCCAACATGTATTATTTTATCTTATGGAGAGACACCGCTAGTGAACTGTGGACCCCGGTCCTATTTCCTTTATATTGCAATCACCTGTTTACTTTACTCGCACTGTTTACTTTACTCGCATACTATTATCATTTTCCACTCGATACGCTCATACCCTTTGTTTCAAGCAAACCGGTGAGATTGACAACCTCATCGGAAGTTGGGAACAAAGTATTTGGTTGTGTTGTGTGCAGGTTCCATGTTGCCGCTCGCAAAGCAAAGCTTGGACGAGGCGCCCCATAAATTGCCCGGAGCTGTCGCACGCTAGTGGGCATCACCTTCAGTCGTTTGGCTCTTTCCTCTTCTAAACGATAAACCATGGTTTCTTACTGAGGGAAAATCTTGCTGCTATATTCATCACACCTTCCTCTTGGGGTTCCCAACGGGCCGGTCATTTACTCGGCATCAGTATCATCGTCGGACTCCTCGTCCAACGATGACTCGATGACGATCTTGTAAAACGTTTGAAACGACTTGCTCAGCTCCATCTACGAAAAAAGTAGGAATACAATGAAATATGTGTTCCTACATTAAACGTACAATGCCTTAGGTGGCTAGGATCTCACCTGAAAATCGGACGCACAAATGGCCGAACACCTCGTGGGCGCCGCAGCATGTGGCCTAGAACGAGACCTGCGCCGGTGAGAGACGGTGGCCTAGCTGTCGGGAAGTGCGACGAGCACAGGCCGTCGATGACAGGCCAGAACAACTGGTACGTCGGGGGCACCAAACGGGCGGCGGTCGGGGAGAGGTGGCGGTGTGGCGACATGGCTACGTTCGGGAGGGGTAAGCGATTTGGGACGTTTGGCTAGGTGCTACTGGTGGGCGGGCCTGGGTGGGGGATAAGAGGATGCGCGCGGACGCGTCGGTCAATCCACGGCGATGCAAACCGCGCCTAAATTTGGTTCACGTTTGCATCGTCGCGGACAGCGCGGTAAAAATGCGTCGGTCCACTGGGCTGGTGTGACGCCCCAAAACCCGGCACCTTGCAGATTATAGCGATCACGCCACAATCTACATGATGTCGCTTTAGAAATGCACCACCAAGCGCCTCGTGCACGTCGCAGCGTGCACGCGAAGCGGGTGGAATCGAGTAGCAACAGTTATACAAGTTCACGATGGAACCCACAAAAGAATATAGTATAACCGCAAAGACTCCACGAGTCAAAATATCCAAATATACATACAAAGATCCAAATCATACATAAAGCAAATAGCATCCGAGTACGGACAAGAATACAAATGGGCCTAAGAGGCCTGAAGATAAACGATGGCGTCCAAACCCTGCCCAGGCCAAGCCGGAAGGGTAACCTTGCTAACGTCGGCGCTCCCATACCTGTCAAAAGCGTCGGGCCAAAGGTTGCCGAACAAGGAGGGAGAAAAGAGAAAAAGGAAAAAAAAACGAGGGTGAGTACCGAGGCACGTACTCGCGAGACTGGAATTCAGCTGTGCTCGCCTACAGGCTATATGGTGGAATTAGCGGCAACAAAAGAACTTTACTACAGAGACACTACAATTCCCGTCTAGATAGAATAAGATAAGAGAGCGCATAAAAGAACCAACTAGATACTAACACCAAACATAACCCAGCCGATGTATCGCCCCTTCGCACCCAACGAGGAAGCGATTGCAAAGGCACTCACACAGTTATCAAGTTTTATTGCAGGTTTATTGTTGTAGTTGTGCTAACTTACTATGCAAGTTTATTAGTATTGAAATAGCAGGTGCAAGTTGTTCTATGATCGAGTAGTACAGCTCCAAGTCGTCCATAACCGCGGACACGGCTTTTCGAAAAGATTTAACCCTGCAGGGGTGCCCAAATGTACCCAAACGTACGATCACCCCTTAATGCCACATGATGAAGCACACTTCCGATGGTATGCCGGCAGGAGGTCACGACTCGCACTCTCCTTCACTACAAACAAGTCCAGGAAGCCACCTGACTAAGTTTAACCCGTATCAAGAGTCCGGCCGAATCTCCGAGACGGACTTAGCTGATGCGTGTACGACTTTAGAAGGGAACAGTGCCCGCAGGATGAGCCCAACTTCAGCACTCGATAAACGAACGTACCGCGCCTAGACGGACGTGCAGAACAAGGGGTTACAAGGCACACACGGCTTCCCCAAAAGTAAAATCGGACCAAAAGATACAAGCTGCACGCCCGATAAGAACCAAATGGAAACACCGCGAACTAGTTGTGGCCACTGGACAAGTGTGTAGATTCCGGCAGTGATCGAGGGGAGGCCCGTAAACGTACCCACGTCTGGTTAGAGCGCTCAGTCTCAGAACAGTTCATGCGATCTCGGGGTCCTAGGGGACACAAGTGAGCCGTCGTAAAACCGGCAAAATGACTCACCGATGCCTCTGCTTAATTCAATTTTAATTATTAACAATAAAGTAAGCCATGATTATCTCCAACAACATATATCCATAAAGTAGAGCATATGATAACTTCCCAACCCAATAAGACAACACCACTTGAGACAACCTGAATATGCCTACGACTCGCAGGGCCAACTCAAACAACAAGCACATGGTTAATAGGAAGTATGGGAGGTTCTATGGCGTGCTTTGGGTAAACAGGTAGATAGGACACGTGACTCGAACAAAGCATCGCGACACAAGGCTAGAATATAGAGCTAGCGAGAGCAAAAGTATTAAATGGGTAGAGAGAAAAGGGCTCGCCTGAAAAGAAGGTCGAAGAACACCCGAAGAACTTGTCGTTGCTCACATCACCACGAAGCGTCCTATCTGAGAAGAAGCAAAATGCTACAACAAACAACGGATGCACAACTTACTACTACGGCAAAAGAATCGGCATGATCATGTGAAGCGTACATGCATGACATGGCAATTATGATGCAATGCAACTTAGCCAAATTAAGCGGAATCAGAATCCCGACACACAAATATGGTTCAAGTTATTTTACTACTCGGCAATTTAAATATTGATTAGCATGGCAAAGACAAGGCATAGGTGGTCTACGGGCAAAATTAAATGGAACCGGGACAAGGTATTAACAATCCCGCACATATTCCATATTTAATTATTAGGTGATTCCTATTTACCCCAAATATGTTATGCAATGCAATATGAATGATTTTGCATATAAAAGATATACATTTTAAAACATATAGCTTAGGGCGGGGTCTCACAGTTGGATCGAAGAGACGACCATAAATAGTTGAAGTAGCCGAAGAAATCAGAGTATCCACTGCTAGGAAGTAGAGTTTGTCGTTGCAGCGTTTGTCGGACAACCGGAACGCAGTTGTCGCACCGGACCAAAAAGCAGAAGTCGAACCCTCACGGGTATTTTATCAAACAGATGGCGGGCAATGGCAGTGGACGCAGGAAAAAGCCCAAAACGAAACAACCTGCGGCCGAGCAAATAGTGGCGCAACAAAAGATATGTCGAGATGGCAGGCAAGACACGCACAAGCACGAATAGTGCTAACTAGACAAGCTAGCACATGGATGGTACAAGGCCTACGCATGGGAGGACTTGATGGCTGGCTTGCTTTCACGTGGACGCACAGCAGCGTGATCGCTGTTGTTTACCTGCTGCTGCTGCTTGGTGGTTGGAGACGAACGACGGACGGGACGGATGAATAGAAGGTGCCAGATTGAAGAATACGCAGCCAAACTCTTGACAGCAATTTGTCAAACACTTGCCGGGCATGAAGGCCACGGACGGAGGCATGGTTCACTGGTGACGAGGGACTGAGGCGGAGGTGCTCATGCACGGAAAAGGAAGCATCGCTGCTGCTAGCTGCTGGTAGCAGATGCACCGGAGAAGGCTCAGCTGGGTGCACGGAAGCTGGCGACGCGAAGGGCAAGGCGCGCTCGCGGTCATGCAAACGAGTCAGAGAACATGAGCAGTGGTGTCTAGCCGTATCTGGAGCCGATCGATTTGGTGGAGCGAGAGGTCGAACCGCTACAGGAAGGATCGCCGGTCTTTGTACAGAAAAGGAGAAGCGCATACAGTGCTCCACGAGCTCGTCCATGGCAGAGCACCGGACATACAGAAATAAAGGAAGTCAGCGATGAGAAGATGATAACGGACCGGGAAAGAGAGGAAAAGGAAGCCAAGCTCACCGCAAGGACGCGGGCATGCTCGGAGGAGCCGAAGGAGAACCGAAGCGGCCTGATTCCGCCGGGGACCAGAGAGAAAGAAGAGGACGTAGTCGTTCCAGTAGTCGATCCCGGCTCGATTCAATCACCGGAGGGGTACAGCTTGACGAGGCGGAGCTCCACGTTTCATCGGTCAGGCAGCTAGAGGTCTAGAACGACGGGGCGACGGAGAGGTGCTGACGGCCATGGCGACGGTGGTCTTCAGCTTCGTTTATGGCTCACAAACTTGCAGAGAAGAACGAGAAAGGGAGGAGGAGTGGCGGCGCAGAGGGAGGAGGCTAGGGTTTTCCAAGACTTGATCTCGCCATCTCGGGATTAAAAAGGGAGGGGAAAGCGAGCTGGCTTGGTGGTTGAAAAGGTAGAGTCACGCGTCCTGCGTGACCTTCCGGGGAAGACGACAAGAGGGAAGAGACAGCATCAGAGCAAGATGGGCTATGAAGGAGAACGGGCCGAGGGTGTTTTGAGCTAGAACAGTACCGAGTCCTTCTCTAGTACCAGGAACAAGAGAAACAAAGATTGATAAAAAAAAAAGAGAACAAGATTAGAACGAAGAGAAGGAAGAAATTTTTGTAAACAATTTGGAAAGCTTGATTTTGGCACAAAACGATTATTAAAGTTTTGCAAATACTTATTTTATTTGGGTTTTGTTAGTTTAATTTCAATAAGAGAAAGAGAGGAGTGGGTTTATTATAAACCATACGAGTGAACGAAAAATAGGTTGTATTCAAATAGCTTTAGATTTTACAAAAACATGCAAGGTGATAGATGCATGCAATGCATGGCGTCAAGATGATGCAAAAAAGAAAATAACAATCAATTATCTAATTGAGGAATTTTCCGGGTCGTTACAGCTGGGTTTTCCTCGACTCCGGTCATTTTCAAATCGAATGGGACGATCCGTTTGCATCGGGCCATTGGAGACGTCGTAACATCCATTTCTTTGTTTCGCTTCAGCCAGGCGTGAGAGAACCGGCCACATGGGGTATTGGGGTGGGCCTGCTTTTTCGTTAATGGATAAATAAATACCATAATAACAACATATGTTTCTATTTCCTTTTTCTTTGGAACGGTTTATTATTTATTTATTTTTTATGATCTGTTTTCCTTTTTCTTAGGAACTAATAGTTAGTGTACTTATTTTCTTATTTCCTTCTCTTTCAACTTTTATTTTCTTTGTTTAGATTTTTTACTTTTTAAGTACTCTTTATTAAATTTTGTCTTTTGTACTAGTCATTTCTCGCCAAATTTTAAAATTTGTTTGACTTTCTTCTTATTCTTGTTCCTTGTATTGTCATCTATTTTGTCATCGATGCCAAAATTTATTTAACTTAGCCTAGTTTAATTTTCACTCATAATTTATTTTGTGGTTCCTACTTTTTGTTTCCCGCGTTCTACTGTTCTCTTCCACATGTAGATTCAATTTTGTTTCGCCGTGCTATATTCTTTGGTCCATTTTGTAGTGTGTTCCCTATGAAGGTGTGACATGTTCCTCGCACATTACTGTTTTGTTCCACATATAGATTTGATTTGTTTCTTCCCGCTATAATTTTGGGCTCAACAATGTGAATTTTGTTCCTTGTAGCCTCATTGTTTGTTCTCCGTGAAGGAGCGATATGTTCCTCAGACACTACAATATTATTCCACATGTAGATTTGATTTGTTCAGTTACGCTACAATTTTGTTCTACATGTAGATTCAATTTATTCATTTGCACTATTTTTTCTTTTGTACCGTAATTATTGGCCCAACTATAGACCTATAGTGTAGATGTTTGTTCTCTGTAGCCTTATTGTTTGTTCTCGGTGAAGACGTGATATGTTTCTCGGATGCTACATTATTGTTCCACGTGTAGATTAGATTTCCTTCATGCTATAATTTTGGCCCAATTGTTTTATTCCCTATAGCCTTATATGGTTTGTTCCTTGTGAAAGAGCGATATGTTCCATGAATGCTACGGAAGTTTTAAGAGCATCTCTAATACTAGATGATGTAAAAGTGGGGGTGGGGGGGGGGGGGGGGGGGGGGGGGGTGACCAAAGAACTGATTTTTACATCATCTCTAGCCAAAAAAGGGTCTTCATTAGATGACCTAAAAAAAATTGGGTGATGTAATTTTTTTGGAGAAGTCCTATATTTTGGCCCTACGTAACCGGGGAGGGATGCCCTATATTTTTAGGCTCGCGCAGGAGAGGCCAGCCGCCAGCTGAACATTCCCCCATGCGTCTTCTTCCTCCCCTCCGCTCGAGAGCGGAGGATTCAGCCGTGTGTTGGTAGTTGGCTTTATGCCGGGGAGGAGCACCAGACTTTGCAAATCAGATCTAGTGCCATCTAGCAACTTTGTTACTCGCTGTGGTGCTCCATCGGTTGGAGGCAATGTTGATTGAAGCTGCTAGGGTCTCTGTCTTCAATAAGATATGCAGTTGTCGTGCTGACTAGCGTCGATTTGACAACGAGGTTAGTCCTTTAATTTTTCTCTTGGTCGACATGGTGGCGATATGGAGAGGAGGTTGGCCACTGTTGCTGCTGATGGATCTAGGGGTGATGATAGTGGATAATGCAAGTTTATATTTTTCAATCTCGGCGGTCCAAGGTCGACTTTCAACTCACATGGCCAAAGGGCAGCTCCCTATCGCCAACATCGAGCGTTGTTGCTTGTTCAACCTCCATCTAGAGGCCCTATGAAAGACGCAAGACAACACACATCTTGATTGAATAAAATCGTCAGTTATGACAGAATTAAAAATAAATGACACGCCTGGGGTCAGACGACTGAGATTTAATTAAATTCCAGTCACCTTCCCCCGCCGTTGTCGGCCATGTCGCCTCCTTCCGCCACCCGCGACCGACGCTGCTTCGCGGTGCCTCGCCGCACCGCCCTCCTCCAACCACCGTCGGTCCATCGTCGCCCCAGGCCTCCCTCTAACGCCCCCTCCCCATCTTCCCAACTTCGGCGACCACCACACCCCTGGCCATAAGATTCCGCACCCCCACTATAAGTTTTTCGATTTCACCTCCGCCGGCGACGTCGCGGCTAGCCGCGTCGTCCCCGTATCTGGTGAGGTCTTGGCCTCGCCTCCACCGGAGACGCCGTGGCCAGCCACGTATTTCCCGTCTCCGGCGCGGTCGGTCTTCTTCTTCCTAGCTCAGCACGAATCTCCAACATTAAATCTGACAAACCACAGATTTAACAAAATATCAGGTGCCTGCCTAAAATAAAACATCGTTACTGACTTCTAGCCAACATAGGGAGCGTAACATGTACCACATGCCCAAAGTCCAAACCACATTTGTACGGCCCGAGTGGATGGCAATGGGTACCCGCCACCCGCGTACCCGCCGGGTAAATACCCATTAGACGTATGGGTATGGGACAAAAAAATACACATGGATATACAAATGAGAAAAATCTATACCCATCGGGTAGAGCGGGGATGG
This sequence comes from Dactylis glomerata, assembly GCA_007115705.1. NCBI lineage: Eukaryota > Viridiplantae > Streptophyta > Magnoliopsida > Poales > Poaceae > Dactylis > Dactylis glomerata. Next base: position 2,742,803 of record QXEO01000503.1, read on the forward strand.
ATATGGGATCCTAAAACCCATATCCGTATACCCAGATACCCATCTAATAGTCTGACATGTGGGCCTCCGGAGTATCAGCGTACTAAATTAATACGGTGCTATTATGCGCAAGTGTGGTTATTTATGAGAATGTGTTGTTGTTCACAAGTATGTGTTGTCGCTTATAATATGTTGTTATTAAATTATGGTTATATGTAGTTTATGGCTATTTTTTTGCTCAAATTGATGTGCTGTAAATGTAGGTATTTTTACCCGCGGGTACCCATTTATCCTAGCGGATGACGGGTATGAGAAAAATTTGTACCCGTTGACAGGTATAGATACGGGTGATGGATAAGATCAAGGGAGATGGGTACGGGTATGGGTGGTTCCAACCGCACCGGTACCCTGCGGGTGCCATCCCTAGGCCCGACGAGACGATTCTACCCGGTCAGACGTGTTGCTAGTCGGAGCACAACTTGGAAATGGCAAGTAGGTAACCACAACTGACCGTGACCGCGACCTGAGTGGCCCCCCGTGGAAGAACCCGTCAGATCCACAATTCTTTGTGAAGGTGTCACATCCGCCATGGCCCGCACGAGTCAAAGGTCAACACCACCGCCGCCCGGCGGGGAAGATGCCCCGAAACCCGACGAACGCAGGCAGGCGGCCGCACCCACTCTTGACGCTTCCGCCGCTCACGACAACGGCCGAACACCATCGTCTTCCCGCATATGTCACTCCCGACTCCCGTGCTGCCACCTTGGAGCCACCACCACCAAGCCAACCCCAGTTGCGGCTTGCTCCAATCCGGAGCACCAAGCCACAAGCAATGAGGCACCGGGCGGCGCTGGCCACGCTACTCTACCTGTGCGCGCTCGCCGCCCCGGCGCGGTCCCAGAGCGCAGCCGCCACGCCGGCGCCGGCCAGCGTCGAGGGGTTTAACTGCTCCGCAAACACCACGTACCCGTGCCAGGCCTACGCGCTCTACCGGGCCGGTTTCGGGGCGGTTCCCCTCGACCTCGCGGCCGTCGGCGACCTCTTCGGCGTCAGCCGCTTCATGGTCGCGCACGCCAACAACCTCTCCACCTCGTCCGCCCCTGCCAGCGGGCAGCCGCTGCTCGTGCCGCTCCAGTGCGGCTGCCCCTCCGGCTCCCCCAACGCCTACGCGCCCACGCAGTACCAGATCGGCTCCGGCGACACCTTCTGGATCGTCTCCGTCACCAAGCTGCAGAACCTCACGCAGTACCAGGCCGTCGAGCGCGTCAACCCCACGCTGGTGCCCACCAAACTGGAGGTCGGGGACATGGTCACGTTCCCCATCTTCTGCCAGTGCCCCGCCGCCGCCGACAACGCCACCGCGCTCGTCACCTACGTCATGCAGCAGGGCGACACCTACGCCTCCGTCGCCGCCGACTTCGCCGTCGACGCCCAGTCGCTCGTCTCGCTCAACGGGCCCGAGGGGGGCACCAAGGTGCTCTCCGAAATACTGGTGCCGCTCCGTCGGCAGGTGCCGCAGTGGCTTCCGCCAATCGTGGCCCGCAACGACGTGTCTGCCATGCCGCCGTCCCCGCCTCCTTCCGCCACGCCCGGCCCGAGCGACGACGACCGGAACGGGGTGGTCACCGGGCTGGCCGTCGGGTTGGGCGTCGTCGGTGGCCTTTGCCTGCTGCAGCTGTTGCTGCTGGCCTGCCTGTGGAGGCGGCTAAAGGCGAGTGGGCGGCGAGGTGAAGCCGTCGTGAGCGGCGACGGCGGCAGGTCTGCCAAGAACGCGTCCGGCAGCGTTGGAGGGGAGAAATTCTTGGTCAGTGACATATCCGATTGGCTGGACAAGTACAGGGTGTTCAAGGTCGAGGAGCTGGAGCGCGGCACGGGGGGCTTCGACGACGCGCACCTCATCCAGGGCAGCGTCTTCAAGGCCAACATCGGCGGCGAGGTGCTCGCCGTGAAAAAGATGAAGTGGGACGCCTGCGAAGAGCTCAAGATCCTGCAAAAGGTGCGTTCCCAGACTGAATTACTTGCTGTCGGCAACTCAGACTGAAACTGTTTTCAAGTTCCTGTAGTAATAGTTCTGCTATGGAAGTGATCTTTTGCTCAACAAAGAATTCAACACTAATCGACATTTGTCAGTCAAATGGTTCGTCCACCACAAATTCGCAACACTAATAGAACGATAGTGCTTGTAGATAGGTTAAACTAATCTGGTTCCAAACAAAAGAACCCACTCATGTACATTACCTAATGAATAATCAGAAACCTAGCAGTATAGTTATTCTATAGTCATGTTTGCGTCTCAATTTCTTTTTTTAAGGACATGGGGCTTGGGCTGATTGAGTCGTCTGGAGTCTTGTTCCTCATCCTGATAATGCCATTAAGCGAGTGACCAACCCTTCTTCCTGCTGGTGTGTACTAAAAAATTAAGCTGGACAACTGAATTCTACCTGCAATAACCATACCAGTGGAGTTAAGAAATAATTTTTTGGACCTGTCACGATGCAAGTGCCGTCAGATACATTGAGTTGGTTCTGCAGGGCCTATTGTTTTGGTTGCACTTGACAGTGGTGCCAATGGATCGGGGGTTGGCACTTGGCAGTGGTGCCAATAGTTCTGCTTTGAAACTGAATTTTTGCTCAGCAGAAATCAACACTAATCGACGTTTGTCGGTCAAATGGTTCGTCCACTACAAATTCGCAAAATCTGATGGGGACATTACAACATTTTATAACGCTAGTGCTTGTAAATAGGTTAAACAAAAGAACCCACTCATGTACACTACCTAATGAATAATCAGGAGCTTAGCACTATAGTTATTCTATAGTCATGTATGCATCTCAATTCTTTTTGTAAGGACATAGGGCTTGGTCTGATTGAGTCACCTGGAGTCTTGTTCCTGATCCTGATAATGACATGAAGCAAGTGACCAACCCTTTTCCTGCTGGTGTGTACAAATGCATACTTAATTTTTTAGCTGGACAACTGAACTCTAACTGCAATAACCAGGTCAGTGAAGTTCGGAAATGATTTTCTTGGACCTGTCATGATGCAAGTGCCATCAGATACATTGAGTTGGCTCTTCAGGTCCCAAGTGGATACATCCACAAATCATCATCATTGTGATATTAGAACATATATTTAGTTTCGTTGTTGTTTCCACTTGACAACATAGTTTTGTTGTTCTCTATACTTGACAACACAAAAGTTTCCACTTGGCGACGGTCGATTTTCTTTGACAGTAGATGAACATCTAATAACTTGTATAGACCTTAAGAGGCCGGGTGTAATGCTTAACTTTTTAAGTAATAAAGCATCCTTTATCGAAAAATAAAACTTGTATAGACCTTAACCTATGGTGCCTGCATTACAATTTTGCCCATCTTTTCACCCATGGTGTCTCCTCACAATCCCATCTCATGTACACATCGGTTTTCCCATCTTGTTGGCTTTCTCAAGGTTTGCTCTCCAATGCTACCACCATTCTTCTAACACAAGTACTCTATTGTCCACCTTCACCAACCTTCGGATGGACTCACGGTTTATGGATATGACCTAGAGTAAATACATCCTGCACGGGCTCAGAATTTCGTGCACCTACACGAATTTTCGCAAGCTCAGAACTTCTTCCAACAAGGACAGTAATCCCGAGATACTGTTCGTGCATGAGCTTTGAGATGCGATGGTCATCAGTCCAGTCCATGTTTCTTCAGTATATTGTGAAACCAAAATTTAAAATGTGTTAACTTTGAAATTATTGACCCGATTTACGAACCGTCTTCACAGCCGTCTTGGTGTCAGCAAGAGCTTAAAACTAGACCCAGGTTGATATATTTTGGCAAATTTCCACCTCCAAGCTGATATAAATATTTCATGGTTTTAGTGCTAAAGTTTTCACATGGTAAATAGCTTGGCAACTTTTGTGTTACTGTCGTGGTTACCAGAAAGCCCCATTTGTTATGCAAAACATAACCATGTGAGATCGAATTTTGAACCCCTCGACGATATGAAGTCAATTGTGAAAGCACAAACCAATTTTATCCTCACAAATCATGTATTAATGTGATGATATCATGTTATTGTCTCTTTCCCACGTGGCCTTAGCAATTCAAATTGATGTTTATGGGTGTAGCTAGCATCTTGATTTTTCTTTGCATGTCACCCTCAGCCTAAGGGACCGTTTCATTCATAGGATAAGAAAAATATAGAAATAGAAAAGATATAGGATCGAGATGTTATGCTCACTTGAATCTATGAGAACATGATTTTATTTGATTGTACCAAAAGAAAAATTTATGAAGTATGATGAGTACTTTTTTCTTACAAAAATTTACACTACAAGATTCCTACAGGATTAATTTCTATGGGATGTGATCCTATGACAAACAACTTGTGTAGGTATATTTCCATAGGATCCTATACAATTCCTATAAAAATCATATGAATCAAAAGAGGTCTAACTAATTTTCTTCATGGATACTAGAAAGAGATGGGGAAAGACCATCAGGGAGTTATAATTTCGGTTTCAACAAAAGCTGCTATCGCAAAAGCTCACACGATGGGGACATTTGACCAGCTTACGTCTGCATATCTAGCTGCGACCACGCAAGATAGGATATGCCAAACATTCAGCTTGCGAGATAAGGACCGACGTTAGGGAGAAAACAACGACCAATCAAACTACGGCCATGTAGGAGTAATAGTACAACACAACACCACTTTGGTTAGAACGTAGAACGATCGACAAAATAGCATTTATCAGTAGCTAGACATCATATGACAGAATTACTCAATTTTAATTATTCTCTCAATGTGTCACTCCTTCAGGTGAACCACAGCAACCTGGTGAAGCTGGAGGGGTTTTGCATCAACTCGGCGACGGGCGACTGCTACCTGGTGTATGAGTACGTGGAGAACGGCTCGCTGGACCTGTGCCTCCTGGACCGCGCCCGCGCGGGGCGGCTGGACTGGCGCACGCGCCTCCACATTGCCCTCGACCTCGCCCATGGCCTCCAGTACATCCACGAGCACACCTGGCCGCGCGTCGTGCACAAGGACATCAAGAGCAGCAACGTCCTCCTTGACAACCGCATGCGCGCCAAGATCGCCAACTTTGGCCTCGCCAAGTCCGGCCACAACGCCGTCACCACCCACATCGTCGGCACGCAGGGGTACATCGCGCCCGAGTACCTTGTCGACGGCCTTGTCACCACTAAGATGGACGTGTTCGCCTACGGCGTCGTCCTGCTGGAGCTGGTGTCTGGGCGCGAGGCTGCCAGTGACGGTGGCGAACTGCTGCTGGCCGACGCGGAGGAAAGGGTGTTCCGCGGCCGGGAGGAAAGGCTGGAGGCGCGGGCGGCGGCGTGGATGGACCCTGTGCTCGCCGAGCAGAGCTGCCCTCCCGGGAGCGTGGCGACCGTGATGAGCGTGGCCAGGGCGTGCCTGCAGCGGGACCCGTCCAAACGGCCCAGCATGGTGGACGTGGCGTACACTCTGTCCCGGGCGGATGAGTACTTCGCGGACTACTCCGGCGAGAGCGTGTCCGTTGATGGCAGCGGCGAGATCGCCGCGCGGTGAACGGTAGGTTTGTACTGCTCCGTAGTTAATCATGCATCAGCTCATATTGTAAAATGTAAAGGTTAGAATGGATGATATAGCTAGCTGGTGCTAAGCATAGTGTATTGTGTACAGGAGTAGCTAATAACGGCGTATACTGTTACGCTGGAGGTTATCCTGTGGTATGGTAGCTAGAGTAGTACTGGAGTACCAGAAATCAGTGAAGCGGCAGAATCAACAAAAATAACCCTTTGTGTAAACTTCAGCACAAAATAGACCGTCTTTGAAACTATTTCACAAAATAACCCCATTGAATGACGCCCACAGTGGGGGCGCCATGTTAGTAAGTATAACGCCCCGGTCAAAGGCGTCGTAGTACCAGAGATGACTCGCCACGCTGGACAGATGGGCCCCACTGTTGGGAGTATGGCGCCCTAAGCTAGGGCATCATACTCAGCTGAATAACGCCCTGGATGGGGGCGTCATACCTATGGCGCCTGGATCAGGGGCGCCGTTGGTCAGACTACGGCGCCTCCTCTTAGGGCGCCGTTCTGTAGATGGCATACAAAGTTTCTGTAATATATGATTCAAAACAAAATCAAATTAAGGTTCAAAAGATGGTAGTTATAGCCAGAATTTTTTGTGACGACAAGTTAATCTTACCACAACAAGTTCATGACAATACCATCAAGAGTTCACATCAAGTTCATAACAATACCAACAAGAGTTCACGATGACAACAACTACACAACATCTGTGCACACACTACACCAACAACTACATCATCTAGTTCTTCCTCTTCCCCCGTTTGGTTTTCCCATCCTCTTTGCTCTTCGCAACTCCACGCCTTCTCCTCCGAACATGCTGCAGCTCCTCCTCCTCTGACTCGCCCGCAGCCTCGATGACCTTGTCCTTACTTGCCTTCCTCGCATATGCATCCGGAGTATAAATATCATTTGGCCCGTATTCCCGTGGCTTCCTCGGCTTCAAGTTGAACTGACGATGCTGGTGACTAGGCTCAGGTGCATTGGGGATCTGCGAGGCGTTAATTACATCATGCGTGTGTCCCTCATCCTCCTCCCTCTCGACATCGCCCACATCTGAGTCCTCGAGAGAGTGGTGTGCAGCGCTTGACGAGGACCTCGACGAGGTAGGCACGGCATCGTCGATGAAGCGGCAGCCTAGAAGAGCACCTAAGCCACGTGCCCAAGCCTTGCTACGCTGCGAAATTAACAAGTCATCAAGTTAGAAGATAGAAAACATTGTGTATCAGATGGTTTGAGTAACAAGCAGATGCATGAATATTTATTTCCCAAGCCTTCTTTGCCTTCTATACTATCTCCCTTCACTACCCATTTCTCTTGCATGATCGCTTAGAGATTTGCACAAGCAACCCAAAGGAAGCAGGCTGTTGAGGAGGCGATTGTCCTGATCCCTTCTCATTCCCCTATGGAGTAGTATGGTTCAGGTTTGCTATCAGAGTATCAGTCAGCTGTTGATTGCTAATTGGAGAGTGAAAATGCAGTAATCTAACAACAGCCAGATATTCCATTTAAGCATATTAGACAGCTTTGTGTTGAATTTGACATGTCAAGATACTCAAGTTGCAGCAATGATTTCCAGTTTAACAACTTTTGACTCAATTTATATGTGTATATCTTCTTATTCACCTGTCAATTAATCGACTTCAGGTTTCAACTTATTTCCATTGATTTCATTATAGTAATGTGCTAACTGTATTTCGTATGCCCTCCATTTTCTGTACACCACTTCCATATGAGAAAAAAATCAAGGGGCACCAATACGCCGGATAACAGAGGTGCTCTCTTTAATTCTGGTTTATCTTGGTCACAGATTACTTATATTCTAAATGAAAATTTTATCTTGAAAGTAAATACTAGAAAACATTAAATTTATGAATCATGACGATGTTATCTTTCTCTATCATACTTCACACTTTTAATCAAACCCAAAATAAATGGCACTTTGTATACAGATTTTTTTTACTGCAGAAGAACCAGTTAGACTGTATCTAAATCTAGGTCGCTATCTAAGAATGTCACTTTCCTGGCACATTATGCATATGGATCAGGAAATTGTGGGGACTTCTTATGACTGTATATTTTCTTTTGAAGGTAAACATAAGAATTATCCATGTCATACCTCAGCAAAAGCTTTAAGGGCGTTGTTGGATTGTTCACCCGGAGGGTACTTCAGTGCCTCCCCAGCCTCGATGACATGTTTTGAGAGCTCAGTTTGCTATCAAAACAACCTTGGTCAATTTTTGCTCAAGCTATGCCCATATGTAGATATAGAGGAGAACTTACTGCAAAGCGGATGACCGGCGCCAATTGTGTTCGTCTACCTTCTCTGATGAGCTTGTTATACTGGATACTGGCCATCTGGTCGAAACCAGGGTTGGGTTCAAGCAAAATTTCCTCACTTTCAAATGCCGGCGGGTTTAGTTGGGTACGAGCATTGGAACGATACCACACGAGATAGCGGTTGAATGCCTCCGTATTGAAAGGCCGCGGGGCAGACCTTGGAGTGGGATGCTTCAATCTTTCCTCAATCTCATCGATATCGGACAGGAACTTCCGGATGTGCGTGTCATGTTTATGTCTCCAATTCTTTATACCCTTGGTCTTGCTCTTGTCCAGGCTGCATATTCAATTTCATCATTGTTAATTGCATCCCGACATCTGATATGAAACAATAAAAACAACAACACTGATATGAAGCACTTACCCATGCAAATATAAAGAAGTGTCCATGAACTCTGGCGGGGTCTCCTGATATAAGCCAAATTGTGTCATAACCCGGTGTGGCAAATGCATCTCGACAGCATAGTAACAAATCAACGGGCCACTCATACGCCAAAGATGTGCTTCGTTCAGACACTTTGGATTCAAATCGAATGTGGACACATGACCAATGTTACCCCCTGTGCCATATGGCTCCCAAGTCACCTGTGCAGAATACAATGAACTATATGGTTAGATCGATAAGCGGGCAAGCGGACAATAAGGTGGACAAGCGAATGATCTTACATGCTCCGGGGCCATGATGTCGAGCTCATTGCAGTAGTGCAAGTATTGTGTCTTTGAACTACCAATGAAACCTTCAACCTTGTCCCAGTAGTAAGTCCACGTAGGCCTACGGTCCGGATCATTATGGTCATCCCAATGGTCATAACCCAACCCTATGAGGCTGGGCCGCCCAACTGGCAAGCGCTCCCAACTCCATATCGATAAAAGGAGCATCGGACCACCGATATTGGCTTCCTTTGACCTACTCCTGTCCTTTGGATTCGTGCCCCTACGGCACGCCTCGTCCAGCTGCACAAACGGGAGAAATATGTAAGTATAAACTAGAGAAAAATTCAATGCGGTGAAGACATTATGCACAAGTGGTTACCTGGCGGTATAAATAAGCTAGGGCTGCTGTACCCCAACTTAGTCCGTGCTCCCAACCAGCAAATAACTGAAGCCACATATAGGGAGCGCGGTCGCCAGTGGAGTCAGAGAAGAGAACCCGGCTGATTACATACCAGCAGTAAGCCCGAGCATACTGCTGCACCTTCTCACTGTCTTCATCAAATTCAGGAGGGCACTCCTTGAAGTTTTCTTGAATCCATGCATACGTTGCACCGGCGGACTTCCCTGGCACTCCCGGCTCCTTCCCGATAAGGCCCACCATATTTTCACGCCATCCATCAGAATCAGTGCTAAAGCAAATAGGATCTCCTTTTATAGGCAGTGCAAGGATCATAGAAACGTCCTGCAGGGTTACTGTCATCTCTCCATAGTGGAAGTGAAAAGTATGAGTCTCTGGACGCCATCGGTCAACGAGTGCAGTGATCGCACAAGGGTTCATCTTCGGCGTCGAACGAGACACGAGTGTGATGAAAGGGAGAAGCCCAGTCTTCCGGATATGCTTCGTGTATCGCTCGTCATACTTCATCTTATCATGAACCCCACCGGACCTCAGGTGGAGCTGGTCAAAAACCCTTCTATCCTCCTCCATATACCGCGCACGATGGAATTTATCGTATGCCTCATTGATAAGAGACATCCTGCAAAATATACAAAAAAATTGCAAATATCAATACCTACCAATACTAGTAAAAATCATTTGCACTAGTAAGCTAAAAACATCATTTGCATGCAAACATAAAAAAACTAGATTATAAATTGAATCTGCCCTATTTAAAATTGCAAATATCAATACCTACCAATTCTAGTACAAATATGAATCAATCATCAATACATGCCAATACTACATGCACATACGAAAGACTAGGAGCAAGCCTATTTCTTTGCCGCTTCTTCAGAAAAGTTTACTAAGCGCAATATGGGGTTAGGTGTCCAAAATTTCATGCTGCCTTTATTCAGTAAGTTCATGCTCTGTTGTGATTTCTTATGAATTGAGATTGGTACTACCATTGATACATTTCACCAACATGTACAAGGTCAACAAAGGTGACACCATTAAAGTGTCAGCTGTGTCCCTAAATCAGACAGATAAATTGATCTCTATTAACAAACTATGCCTGTAGGATATTATAAGATATATATTCTCATCACATATTTTTTCCAAGATGGAAGCTCAAGACTGCTTATGTAAGAATCAAATTGTAGACTGACTTCCTGTATTCAGTTTAAGTATGTTTTCAATTAAAATACTGTGTATACTTTCTCTGCTTATTTTAAGGGCCATTCTTGATTTACCACCAACAGTAGCACTGCAGTTCAAAGAAATTCATTGGCTGATAGGATTGTCAAATTGTCATGCGTTTTATATAGTTCCAGTTATGCCATCTATTGCTCCATGCCTTGCTGTGATTTTCATACAGATATTCTACTTTTCTAATTACACGTCTTTGCACAAGTTTTCTAATTACATTTAAGGTCTTAACGATCATATTATTCAATGGGTTAGCAGGAGTAGGTCCAACAATTGTAAAGCTCAAATCGAAATGTACACCTAACCCTAAAATTTACTTTACCTTGCTGCAGCCGGGGAGACGCCAGCAAGAAACTCCACCGAACCCGCGACGCGCCTTCAACGAGGAGGGAAGCTCGCGCGGCCGCACTCCATGGCGGCGGCGAGCACGGTGGCGGGAGGGGAGAACTGGGGCGATGCAGGTCTGTTGATGCAGGTTAGTCGGGGCTGCGTCGGTGGCGGCCGGGTGGTGCGGCGGCGATGCCGCGGCCGGGGTGGTGCGGCGGCGATGTGGTGGCCGGGGTGGTGCGGCGGCGGCTGGGCGATGCGGCGGCCGGGGGTGGTGCAGCGGCGGCTGGGCGATGCAGCGGCCAAGGTATCGGTTTATTGGGCTGGGCCTCAAGCCTTTTGTTTCGTACAGTCGGATGACGCCCCTGATCCAGGCGCCATAGGTATGACGCCCCCATCCATGGCGTTATTCAGCTGAGTATGACGCCCTAGCTTAGGGCGCCATACTCCCAACAGTGGGGCCCGTCTGTCCAGCGTGGCGAGTCATCTCTGGTACTACGACGCCTTTGACCGGGGCGTTATACTTACTAACATGGCGCCCCCATTGTGGGCGTCATTCAATGGGGTTATTTTGTGAAATAGTTTCAAAGACGGTCTATTTTGTGCTGAAGTTTACACAAAGGGTTATTTTTGTCGATTCTGCCCAGTGAAGCACGGATAGAGTAAGCGATTTTCAGCTTCAGGTTTGGCTGATCCTCTCTGTCCATCCATGAATTCTATGCGGTCGAGTTTCTGGAGGTTGCAGGTTACCAACATGTGAACAGCCATAAACAGTCAGATAGCAAAGTGATTTGAGATATGTACGTGTTCATTTGATACAACCATTATTATCCGTACACAACGTTAACCCTGAATACTATATGTTTTCTGGTTGGTCAAATATTGATATGAAGTTAAATGACCAGCCGAGCCTCCAGGTTCAGACACAACTCGCCTATAAATATGCTTTGCCTTGCACCTTTTTGTATAGAAATACAGAGGTGAGCAGGCATGGCCAATAGAGGGCGGGCGACATCATTTTTAGTGTCGTGGATTGGGGCGGTGATCATGATAGGCTATTGGACTGGAAGTTGCTGGGAATTACAATCATACATTGGCACCATTGTTGCCTAGACAGAACACTATAATTTTCTTCTTTGGCTGGTGCGGGTTGTGTTGTAAACCGTGATGAGTGTGGCCAGGGCGTGCCTGCAGCGGGACCCATCCAAGCGGCCCAGCATGGTGGACGTGGCGTACACTCTGTCCCGGGCGGACGAGTACTTCGCGGACTACTCCGGCGAGAGCATGTCCGTGGATGGCAGTGAACCATAGCTAGCTAGCTCATGTTGTAAAATGTAAAGGTTAGAATGGATGATATAGCTAGCTAGCTGGTGCTAAGCATAGTGTATATGAGTATAGCTAATAAAGGAGGATACTTTTACGCTGTAGGTTATCCTGTGGTACGGTATAGCTTAGAGTAGTACCAGAAATCAGTGGAACACTAGTAGAAATTGGGGTATTAGCACCGGTTGATAATCCTCATTTGCACCGATTTTGCAACTGGTGCAAAGCATCCGGCACTAAAGCCTCATTCTTTAGCACCGGTTGTGCTGTGAACCGGTGCTAAAGGGGTTCCACATGGCCCGTGCGGATGGAGGACCCTTTAGCACCGGTTTAAGACACGAACCGGTGCTAAAGGTCCAGACGAATTTTTGGTATAAAGTTTGAAAAAATTGAAAAAAATTGAATTTATTTTTTAGAATTTTTCAATTTTTGGATATTTGAATTGTTTGACAGTTTCCACTCTAATCACCCATATTCTCTCTAATCACCCCTCTTCTCGTGTCAAAGTATATACCCGTGGTCTCACTTCCCGAACGGTCACCCATCCTCATACTGTTTCACCCTTAGCACGCTTAACTTCTTCATTCTTTCCCTACTAGCTTCCAAGACTGCGCTCACGACTTCTTGATAATACTATGCTATGAATTCTATTAACCCATACACTTTGATAACATATGATTTTACTTTTTTGAATTCCAAATAATTTTAAAAATAAGCAACAATGATTAATTATTAATAAGCATAAATGATTTCCAAATAATCTTTATGTATAATTTATTTATTAATTTAAAAACTCAAAATATTCAAAAAAATCAAAAAACTTAAAAAAATAAAAAATAATATAAAAACTTCAAAATAGCTAAAAAGTAGAAGAAATAACAAAAGAAATTCAAAAATCCTTTTAAAAATCATTTTTTCTCATTTTTTCTGACAAAATCTTAAATCTTCCTGCTTTCATATTTCCTTTTGGAATTTTGAGAAGCAAAAATTTGTGCAAACGGCCTACGGCTGTTGAAATCGGATGTAACTTTTTCTGCGCGGGGGGGGGGGGGGGGGGGAGGCATGAGAGGAAAATTGGGGGGAGACCCTTTAGCACCGGTTCGTGGCTTGAACCGGTGCTAAAGGTCACTACCTTTTAGCACCGGTTTGAGCCACGAACCGGTGCAAAAGGGGGGGACCTTTAGCACCGGTTTAAGCCACAAACCGGTGCTAAAGGGTTAGCCGCCTGCACACAACCCCTTTAGCACCGATTTGTGGCTCAAACCGGTGCTAAAGGTCTCTTACGAACCGGTGCTAATGCGCTGGCCTTACGAACCAGTGCTAATGCACCTTTTAGTCTGGGTTCGTAACACAACCGGTGCTAAAGCTCCAGACGGCTCTAAACGAAAGCCATTTTTTCTACTAGTGGAAGCACGGATAGAGCGAGTAAGCGATTTTCAGCTTCAGGTTTGGCTGATCCTCTCTGTCCATTCATGAATTCTATGCGGTTGAGTTTCTAGCGTTGCAGGTTGCCAACATGTGAACAGCCATAAACAGTCAGATAGCAAAGTGATTTGAGATATGTACATGTTCATTTGATACAACCATTATTATCCGTACACAACGTTAACCGTGAATACTATATGTTTTTTGGTTGGTCAAATATTAATATGAAGTTGAATGACCAGCTGCTGAGCCTCCAGGTTCAGACACAACTCGCCTATAAATGTGCTTTGCCTTGCATCTTTTGTATAGAAATACAGAAGTGAGCAGGCATGGCCAGTAGAGGCCGGGCGACAACATTTTTAGTGTCGTGGATTGGGGCAGTGATCATGATAGGCTATTGGAATGGAAGTTGTTGGGAATTACAATCATACATTGATATCATTGTTGCCTAGACAGAACACCATATAATTTTCTTCTTTGGCTGGTGCAGGTTGTGTTGTAAACCGTGTGACATCGATTTTGTATTGTATAGCCTTGCTTAATTATCTATTGCCATCTAAGTGTCCTTCTCAAAGGAATATGATAAACCATCTATGATGTATTCTATTCTCAAAGTGATTTGAGATATGTGTTCTTATTTGATACAACCGTTATTATCCGTACACAACGTTAACCCTGAATATTGTATGTTTTCTGGTTGGTCAAATATTGATATGGAGTTAAATGACCAGCTGCTGAGCCTCCAGGTTCAGACACAACTCGCCTATAAATTTGCTTTGCCTTGCACCTTTTGTATAGAAATACAGAGGTGAGCAGGGACTGCCAATAGAGGGCGGGCGACATCATTTTTAGTGTCCTGGATTGGGGCGGTGATCATGATAGGCTATTGGAATGGAAGTTGCTGGGAATTACAATCATACATTGGCACCATTGTTGCCTAGACAGAACACTATATAGTTTTCTTCTTTGGCTGGTGCAGGTTGTGTTGTAAAACGTGTGGCATTGAGTTTGTATTGTGTAACCTTGTTTAATGTTGTATTGCCATCTATGCATCCTTCTCTAAGAAATATGATAAACCATCTATGATGTATTCTCGAAGAGAACTGCTCAATTGCCCGTGTTGTTTTTTTTTTTTGAAACAAGGCAAAAGACTTGTCATTCTCATTGATTAAGAAGAAGAGAATTTGACCGATTTATTAGCGGGGAATCGGCCGAAAACCGATAAAAATGAGACTATAGGTCCAATCATAACATCACACTGCCATCCATGTGAGATAAAAACATACCTCGCGGTATTCTTTAACTGCATAGTCACCCCCGTAGACATGTCTTAAATCTTCACATGTTGCAGGGACGAGCATGGACAAAGAAAATGAGTACAACGGTAGATTTTCGCAAAAAGAAGAGTACACCCGAGTACCCGACGGTAAATGACTTGCATAAGAAATATATTTTATCATTAAAAATCATATCGTTTCTACATAGTCAAAGAGACTAAAATATGGCAAGGGGTACACCACTCCCGACTCCCGAATCAATTAGGTCGTGTCGTGTGTGCAGTCCTGCATGCGAACTCTTTGTTTCATGAGCTATCCCATGCATGCGCGAGGTAGGAAAAGCACTGACCAACTCTAATTAACGTAACGGACCCGTTGCCAACGACCATGCGTTCAGTGCCGAGATTTTCAGCTTTGGTTTGGCCGATCCTCTCTGTCCGAATTCTAGACGGTTGTTTCTCTGGTATTGCAGGTTGCAGCATGTCTAACTGTTGAGAATAATTAACTGAGTGTTAATTAAGTAATAACCCCCACTTATCCTGCATGGACGGTTACCAAAATGTGAGAACCGACATAGACGAAACGCCCCTTCGAAGAGTCGTGTCTTTAGCATTGTGGTTGTTCCCCTTGTATATAAACCTTGTACATCATCAATAAAGGACATCAGTTGAATCATTCGTTGTCTCTCTAGTTTATCTCTCGATTACATTCAATACGTTATCAGCACGCTCTCATCGTCTGAGCGATTTCGAGAAGACAAAACAGAGCAATTCTGAAAAGAAGGAACATCGCCGGAAGGAAATTCCACAGGCAAGTTTTTCCCATGTTTCCCTCACGCACCTGTGGTCGTCGCCCTAATCGACGCTGCCCTGCCTTTGGAGAACGTCCTCGTCGCCGTAAGCGATGAAGAGGATGAGGCCGCGCCGCTCCTATCTCCAACCACTGCGGTTGTTGAAATCGGAGACGGCGCGCCGCTCCTAATGTTGCTGTCGGTGGGGCGCGCCTCGCGTGAAGGTGCGTGAGGGCGACGCGCTCGCCTTCGCCTTACCTACGCCGTCGCGCCGCCGAGCCTGCCGTCCCCGACGCCCGCACCACCTCCGCCTCTGCAGCGCCTGCCATCCCCAACGCCCGGCACTCCTCCGCCTGCACCGCGCTCCGGCGTTTGCCGCAGCCTCGAGGCCCTCGGCCTCCCGCTCCCCAGCCCACTGTCGAGCGGCCGCGGACCTGGAGCCCGGAGGCGCTGGGGCTCGCGAACGGCGTGGTGGAGGCGTCTCTTGTGTCGCCCAGGCCGGAGAAGACAACGGCCGATGCGGCTCGGCACGCATCCTCGCGATGCGGTGGCGGTCGCGACCTCCCGGTGCGGATCCCCATAGATCGCTAGGTCTTCACGACCTGCGGCTAGGCGACGCGCGCACACGGCCGTCGGGCTCTTCTCATGCGCTTCAGCCGCCACCCGTCGCCAGCCCGGCTCCGCCTGCACCGAGCCTCCATGGCGGCGGCAGCGATAGCCGGAGGCCGGTGCTCGACCGAGTGTCTCTGGCACAGCGGAGACAGCCAACAAAGCTGCGCTCTTCCACTCAGCAGCGCCCTCCGGCGTGGCCTCCTCCCTTGGAGCGACGGCGGCGAGACGCTTGGCGCGGCCTCCCGACGAGGACGCCCGACGGTGAGGTCCTCCCGTGCGGCAGTGGCGCGTGGTGCTGCAAGGCCTAGCGTTGACTCAGTGGATTGGGGATCGGTTCGATCCCTATCCTCTCCAGTTAACTGCTCTGGCCAGAATGTTGGCCAGCTCACTAGGCTACTTCTTGGGCTAAAATTGTTGGAGATGCTATTTTTCAGATTTCGCAATTTCTGCCCTTTGACAGTAGTTCTAACTTGGATTTAATTCAGTTTAAACTCTGTTAATCTCTGTATTTCAGTTCGAGTACTATGTGTATTCCTGAAAATATGTGTGGTGTAGTATATATTTCCATGTATCCACATGTTGAGATTAATTACATCCATTATTTGCAATCGAGATTTTTAATTTCTTGCAAATAAAAATTGATTCGTCTTAATTGAGCAATTTTGGTTCAATACAAGCAAGAATCGAATATGCAAAATTCTAAGTGACTTCTTCAAGTTGATGTTTGGGATCAAAGGTAGTGCACAGATCTACTGCATGCATTGCAGATTATCTCCGCTACCGTGATTACTTATCAAGTGATCTCCCATACATTTTAATTAAATCATGACATAAGGTACTAGAAACATGAGTATCTACTGATTTTATCAGATTATACTCTCTAGTGCTGAGAGATGGACCCCGAAATTCTTTTTGGGGAGTATCTACAATGTGTCATATTTAACAACTTGAAGTCCACATTAGTGATTTTCAAGCCCACTTCTTGAATATCATTAATTTTGCATTGTTTATTACAACATAACCATGATGGTTTTGATTTACCATGTGTAAATTAATAATCTCTGGTTTACCCATGTAGGTAACCGATGGCTGGAAAAGAGTTCGATCCACTCGAGCTCGATGGCCGCAACTATCCTACTTGGGCCATGGACATCAAGATCGCTCTTGCATCCCGTGGATTAGTGCGTGCAATCCAGAATCTGGAGGACACTCTTCCGGATGGAGTCACGCCGCTGAGAGATGAGCAGAAATATTCTGCCTTATACATCATAAGGCACCATATTCACCAAGATCTTAAGTCCGAGTATTTGGAGGAGGAATCCCCATTTACTTTGTTTCAGGCCCTCAAAACGAGGTATGAACAGCAGAAGGCAGTTATCTTGCCTGAAGCACTACATGATTGGACCCATCTTCGACTCCAGGACTTCAGGTCCATTGGAGAGTACAATCATGAGGTTCATAAGATTAGTTCTAAATTGCGCTTTTGCGGGAAGGAACCTACTGATGCGGAAAAGATAGAAAAGACTTTGTCTACTATGCTCCCATCTGAAAGGCTCCTCCAGCAGCAATACCGTGCTCGCGACTACCAAGTCTATTCTGACCTCATTCATATCCTACTTCAGGCTGAAAAGCATGATGAGCTACTCGCTAAGAATGGCTCTCAGCACCCGGTTGGTTCCCAACCTCTCCCTGAAGTTCATATGAATGTTGCGAATAGACATAATTTTGATGGTGCTTCCAAAGGCAACTCATCAAAGTTCAATGGTAAGCGAAAGCCTAAGCGGAACAAGAAGCCTAGAAACTCGGACTGTGGGAATAGCACCACAAAGCCCAAGTTTGAAAAAACTAAGCTTTGTGATAGGTGTGGGTGCTACACGCATCCTACTGACAAGTGCAAGACCCCGAAGCACCTGGCCATTCTCTACCAGCAATCCCAAGGATGCAAAGGACCTCAAGGGAAAAGGTTTGAAGCCAACTTCAACCTTCATCCGGATGGCATCGATGGAGCTGGTTGCTCGCAAGACGTTCCTTCGGGACCAAGCAGCACTACGATCCTCCAGAAGTCAGAGGACCCTATGGGCACGGAGAACATGATGGTTGAGTACGCCTCAACGGACATGTTTGGAGACTTCGACTAGCTAGTCCCACTATCTCCTTAGTGATCGTTTTATGTATCTATGTCCGATGTTGTATTAGAACATAAGTATTGTGGTCATGTATATTGTATCAGCACTCTGATATAAATAAGATTGTATGTGTTCTATATATCTGAGAAAGATTTTTCAATCCTGTAAATCCTTTAACTCGATATATAGATTTCTACGGGAAGCAATCCTATGGATGAGGAACAAGTATTTGAAAAAGTACCCTCTCCATCGTTTGGATTGTACTACACGTGCATCCAACCCGTAGCACATGTTGCATATAAAGCAATCCCATTGGTCATGACTTGCTCGAGTTCAAATTCCCTCACTAGAACGTGTGTGCACCTCGTGCGCCACTACTGGGAAGCCAATTTTGAGGCCTTCGCATCTCAACATACAAGATGAACCACTTCAGTTCCTTGAACTCATTCAGGGGGACATTTGTGTTCATCCAACCATTGTGTGGACCATATTAGGTATTTTCATGGTATTCATTGACGCATCTACATGATGGTCACACGTGTGCCTTATGTCCACACGAAACCATGCATTTACCATGATAATGAGGGAAGTAATAAAGTTACAGGCCCATTATCTTGAAAGTCGAATTTTATCAATTCGCATGGACAATGATGCAGAATTCTTCTCATGTGGCTTCAATTATATGCATGGCCTTGAGGATTGAAGTTCAGCACTATATCCCATATGTGTCCATACTTAAAATGGTTTGGCTAGACCCATTATCAAGAGGATCAACTCATTGTAAGACCTTTGTTAATGAATTGCAATTACCAACTTGACGGTGTAGTCATGCAGCTTTACACACTGCTCAATGACTAACTGCATATCGCAGTACTCCTCCTCTGTAATTGATACGTGGAAATCCTCCGAGCATTTCCCATCTGTGTAAGCTCGGATACGCTTCATGCGTACCGATCTCACCACCGCAGCATACATCATTGGGCCCACACACTAAGGATCTATGTGGGGTACAGATCTCCGTCGATCAACACGTACCTTGAACCCCTCATTGGAGATTCATTCATAGCCTAGTATGCTGATTGCTTATAAAGGATGGATTATTTCCAGGCATTAGGGGGAGATTTCATGTACCACAAATAATGCCAGGAAATCAACAGGGACTCCACGTCCCACATTATATCCACATATTCAAGAATTTGGACTACGTCCAGAATTCATATATTTGCAACACATTGCAAATAACCTGCCAGATTCATTTACTGATCTCAAAGGTATTACAAAATCCTTTAGTCCGGCTAGAAATGCGCCCGAAAGAGTGGAGGTACCAATAAAAACCACTCAACTCCCCGTACCTGAAAAGAGGGGGAGTAGTACGGCCTCTAACCAGGATCTAGCTTCCTGCAAGCAACAAAGGAAATCGAGGAGATATCCTCTAAATCAGTAAATGCAAGTCAACCTTGTGTTGATAAACACCTTATGGGTAGTATACACCCAGTGGAAGGGAAACCTCCACAACCCCAGCTTCAGCTTGCTCACACTGGCTGGGACATCGGAACACCTGGACTCATGCGTATTGGGAAATCACGAAGAGTCATCATAGGTGCATGAGATTTCCTCCTACAATATTGATTCTGGAGAATCATAACAAAAGTCTACAATTGTCGACAAACATTTCTCTTGTATGATTGCATACATCCTTCAAAGTATTCAGATCCAAAAACCATGGCCATGGCAGAGTGTAAACCACTCGCTCGGACTGAAACAAGCAAAGGATGCAATTCAAGCAGAATTAGCCTCGCTCTTCCAATTGAATTCCCTACGGGAATCAATATGTTTTCTTCTAAAGAACAACAAGGTGGTGAGAAAGCAGGGCTTGTAGCATAAGGTCGGGTTTCCGCAGAGATCCGAGACCTATTCTCCAGACAGGATTGGAATCCTCAAAATTTTCCGATTATACCATTGGCAGTGCAAAATCATCTATCTATGCAGTTGATAGATGTAGTGACTACATTTCATGTGGATCACTAGGTTTGGACATGTATGGTTCCCGATGGAATCTCTATCTAAATCGAAAAGTAAATGCAACATGCATTGTGTAAAATCAATGAGTCATTACATGGCTTATTATTGTCGGTATATTTTGGTACAACCGACGTAGTGAGTCCCTTATCCACAAGGATTACTCCTACAATGATGATTACCCATGCGTGTTTGTCATACACAAGGATACTCCTGCAATGACAAAGCACGTGATCATCTAAAAGACGGAATTTGAGATGAAGGATTTGGTTAAATCCAAACAGTGCTTGATACTACAAGTCGGGCTACTTCACTCAAGTATAATGGTACACCAAGTTTCCTATATCATTAATATTGGAGAAACCTAGAATGGACAAGTCATATCCATCTCCCATGCCGGTTGTTCGATCTCTAGACGTAGAGAAAGATTCACTCAAACCACGGGATGGTGTACAAGGGATGTTGGGACTTGAAGTTCCATATCTTAATGCCATTGGACCCACCAACAAATTGGTTGGGAATCAAGAATATCTTTCGATATCTCCAAGGCACCACACATTACTTGACCTATTCTGGTAATTTCAGAGAAATCTGAAATCCAATATCATCAGGATACACTGATATCGGCTACTTGAATGATCCTCACAATGTGTACCTACATGGTAGAAGTGTCACTCCATTGATGTCTTCGAAACAGACTTCAGTGACTACACCTACCAATCATTCCGAAATACGAAGCCGCGTTACACGTGTAGCTTTACGGAATGATAAATCACATACATAAGTCATGTGGTATTGGTTCTCTTGAATCATCAACCATTATCTACACAGATAATGTTGCTTGTGTTGCATGGATGCAAATAGGATACATCGAGAGCAATATCATTAAGCATATTGCCTCTAAATTGTTTTATCTCCATGAGCTCCATAAGAGCCGGAGAATAAACATCTTGCGAGTCAAATCATGAGATAACATCGTTGATCTATTCATGAAGTCTCTACCAGCTTTCATATTGCAGAAATTTTTTCATGGAATTGGTATTCGACGGCTTCACGATTTGCAAGAATCAGGGGGAGTATCTTCCTGAACTACTCCTATTCAAAGCATCATATTACACTCTTTTTCCCTTTATGAGTTTACTATCCAGGTTCTCATCAAGGTTTTTAATGAGGTAATATCAACACAAGATCATATGTCATACTTTCTGTTTTCCCCACCGGGGTTTTTAGGAAAGTATATACGACATATATATTGTTCTCTAAACTCTGTGGGTTTTTCCCTTGTACAAGGTTTTTCTCATATAGAGTTAACATAGAGGCAATAATCTTTATGTGCTGTATCATTTTCTCCTTATTTTCCCACTGGGTTTGAAGGAGTTTTAACAGCATATCCAACCATTATATGTTGCACCATTTTCTCCTTATTTTCCCACTGGGTTTAAAGGAGTTTTAGCAACATATCAAACACCACTCCTCATATTTTTCCCACAGGGTTTTTGGAGGAGACTTTATGAAGATGATGAACAAATATGCAGTCAAGCGGTGATTAGGGGGAGTGTTGAGAATAATTAACTGAGTGTTAATTAAGTAATAACCCCCACTTATCCTGCATGGACGGTTACCAAAATGTGAGAACCGACATAGACGAAACGCCCCTTCGAAGAGTCGTGTCTTTAGCATTGTGGTTGTTCCCCTTGTATATAAACCTTGTACATCATCAATAAAGGACATCAGTTGAATCATTCGTTGTCTCTCTAGTTTATCTCTCGATTACATTCAATACTAACAACCATAAACACTCAGATAGCGAAAGATCCGAGTTGTGTGTTCATTTGATACAGTGGATCCTATTCGTGCACAAACATTAACACTCAATATATGATTTCTGTGTTTCCTGCTTCTTCTATCAAAAATACCGAGGGGTCCTTCCTCCTCTGGTCTCGTTTTTTTTAAATATATGATTTCTGGTTGGTCCAAAATTTTACTATGGATTTAATAAAAAAATGAGATCAACAGGCACTAGCACCCATTGAAATTGGTTTATAGAAGAAGCAATGTGAGCGCCTAGGGGAGTCCGGGGACTCGAACCCTGGCGGGTTGGGAGCGCACTCGCTACCCTTACCAACCGGTAGATGCCCGGTTCTCAATGGAGTTAATTGAGTGCCTGACTAGGAGGCTCTCTCCGTGTTTAGCTTCAGACACGGCTCGCCTATAAAATTTACATTGTCTTGCGCCTTTTGTATAGAAAAATACAAGAATGAAATAATGATGACTGGTAGAGGGCCGGCGACATCCGGGGTTGTGTTTTCATTGTCCATGGAGAGATGCAGTGACCACGTTAGAAATTCGGAATGGAAGTTGCTGGAAATTGCAATTATACATCACTGTTGTGACGACGTAGACATTTACTACAACTTGATTGCGTAGGCTGTCTATGTTGCCAGCGCTCATACACAATGTGTAAAAGGCTTATATAATATTTTTGAATGCGTAACATGTTTTGATGATCAGTACTGACAGTGAGTCGCGAGTGTTTAGGTGTTCAGTAGTGAATGAAGCAGAGAGCATGTAGACAGTAGCTAGGCGGGCAGTATGTGATCGAATGCGATGCTGCCTAAAGTATGTCCTAATGTATGTATCCGATTTCAAGCTGGTCGATCGCATCGGCTCTGTGAAGCACACGGCCATGTTTCTGTTAGGCCGTTACGGCCAGTCTTGTACTTGGGAGACAAGTGGCAACATAACATCCATCCATCTCCGACTCCATCTATGAGACGACGGACTACTTAACAATAATTGTACGCAGAAGATCACCGGCCAAACAACAAATCTCCACATCCACTAGGTAGCTAGCGCGCTTGCATCTCAACGACGGCGATGGACATAACCTAGTAATCTGGGATGTCTAGTTATCGACCATGCTTCCGATCTCCCTCATCATCTACTGCAGAGTCAAGACAAGCGTGCGGCCACGAAATGAATGGCCGAGCTGGCACCGCACACAGCCTTTTGTGCCTGCCGTGGAGAAACTTGGGTATTTCCCGTAACCGGCAGAGGGCAAGAGGGCATCGGAGAAGCTGGTGTGCGCCATCTTCCTGGGGGTGTTGGACGGGGAGAAGTGCAGCGAGGTATTAGCGTGCCGGCACCTGTTTCACAAGGACTGCATCGACGTGTGGATGAAGAGCAAAATTACTTGCTGCTGTGCAAACGCCGGATCATGTCAGGTCAGATCGAGTATCAGCGGCAGATGACATGGTTTAGGTTGATTAGATGTGACATGTGTGTGTAAGGATGACAATGGAGCGGGTTTAGACAGACTGCAAAACCAAATCTTTATATGTAATTTAATGATCCAACTAAAATATATTTTATAAAAAAGTGCACAAGCATCATCGCTGCTCGTTTTCACCTTGAAGAGTCTCCACTCATAAAACAATGCCTTCAACAAAGCCATTGCCAGACACAACTAACTAAAGCGAGACCTTGGATTTTTTTACCCTGCAAGGATAGACTATGAACTTCTCCTGTGATGTCACCCCCACTTACCGATGTCGCTGCCACAAGTCACGAATCATGAAGAAAGTTCATCATCGCCAGGGACTTGAATCTTTGATGCCAGTTCTCGAAAACTCAGCTTCCACGCTATTCTCTGCCCCTGACTTCACCATGGACCGTAAGACGTGTTCCATGATGACAACAGACAACAGAGCTTCGCCACGCTCCCTCTGAAACCAAACGGCTAGAAAAAAATGGTTGTGCACGCTCCAGACAATACTCGTCCAATGGAGTTTCCCGGCGGAGCCTTCCGGAATTCGACACTCCGGCCAAATCAACAAGAGCATGCCCCAAACAGATCTTTGAGCTAGAGAAATCTTAGGACGACCACCTTTATTCAACCGGCCGACCAACTCCGGCTAAGAAGTAGGCCACCACCACAGCCGAGCGCGTGCGGCACCATTTTCTCAGCCACCTGCCTCGCCGAACAGCTATGCAACGGCAAGCCGATGCTCCCGAGCAGATCAGCAGGAGTAGCCGCACCACCACAAGCCCCCAGCGCGAATGCGCCTGGGTGACTTCGTGGCCAGCACCTCGACGCGACAATGTAAGAAGCCCATTCAGCCTAGAACGAGCCCAAGCAGGCCCCAGATAGGACCTGTTGTCGAATCCCCTGCCCTCTCACAAGACCGTGCGCCAGCGAGCCCGCAATCCCCTCTGCCTTAGACAGTATGGGACGCCGCCAGCGCCGCCGGTGCTGGCGATGGCGGCGGCCAGGGGGACGCGAGGTAGGGAAGGCTTTCTAGGGCTGGGAGTTGATCTCTGGAGCCGCTCGAGGGGGAGCGAACCGGGAGGAAGGCTATGTGTGGAATTTAATGATCCAACTATTTTTTTTTTCAAAATAGTAGTTTGGTTGACCATTATTGTTGCATCTTCTCTACTCATCAAGATGATATACACAATATCAACTTTTGTATTCCACAAACGGTATCTTTTTTTCTTCAAAATGGGAGCAATATCTAAGCCTCTGCATCAAAGTGATGCATACGGCTATCTTTTCTTTCGTCCATTTTCATAGGTTCCCGAAGAATTAGAATCACAAGGACATCCTCTCAACCTTCAGATTAGTAAACTGAGGACTACATAATTGGAGAATCCAAATTAGAATGAAGAGAAGTACTGGACACATGTATGACCGTACATCAGGGCCTTATTATTACTTCTCCTTCACATTATCAAATGTTTTTACTATTTTAGATTCTCTATTATCTGCGTCTACATGTTCTAGTATTCAATATAATTAACTCCAAATGGCATTTGCACCCGTTGGCTTACGAACCCAGACTAAAGGGGTTCTTTAGCACCGGTTCGAGCTGACAGAGAGCTAAATGGAGCCCGTGGAGCTCTAGCATCAGTTCGCTAGGAACCATTAGCACCGGTTCGTGCCACGAACCGGTGCTAAAGTGTGACGCCCCACTTTTGGATTAAGGTAGAACACCTGTGTTATGTGCTATTCCCTGGATCAATGATAGCACCACAGAACAAAATATAGTAATCATTGCATAGTATCAAGATTACACGCAGATCCAGATACATAAGTCTCCCAAATTATTACAAGTCTTCATAGTCTCATGGACTGAAACAAATAACAGAGTTCACATTAAGCACAACGGAACTAGAATAGTAGCGAGCCTCCATCTTTACCATGTGCCGCAGGCAGTCATATTGGTATGTAGACTCGAGATCCTAACACCTCACTCATCATCAGAAGAACCTGCATATTGGATTATGCAGCCCCATGAATGGGGGTCAGTACAATGATGTACTGGCAAATGACACTTATTTGGTGGCTGTTGTGAAAGAATTAGCTACATGCTATTTGGCTGGTAGATCTCTGGGCTAGATTGCATAAAGCCAATTTTGTCCTATACTTTCCAAAACTTTCTTTCAAAATTTTATTTTCAAGGGTCGAGATAACCCCCAAATACTACATAGTTGCAAGTTATGTAGCACTGGGCGAAATTCAACAAAGTTGGAACAGTAGCAACCACCACCCCTCGGAGTGCATGGCCCTGAGCTCCTACCTAAGGGTTTCTAGACAGATTTTAGTCATTTAGAAACGGTGATGAGATTCTTCCGTACATTCCATGTCTAGAGACTCAAATTGTCCATGACCGGGGACACGGCTAATCGATTAGTTTTGACACCCTGCAGGGGTTGTGCACTTTCACCTTAAGACACATTTTACGCCCATACATAAAATGAGACGAGACCTTTTAGAGGAGAGAGCAACTAACTGGCAAGATTCGTTCCCAACCTACAATTCAACTACCTGCCACTTCTTGCACACAAGTTGCACCCTCACATCAAATCAGTCAAGACAGAGCCCATATTGTCATAAGGCTGCACTGGAAGCACTCTAAGCATGGAAGACATGGTAACCTCTTTGTTCCTGGGTGGCAATCCACAAGTGAACGCCCAGGCAGCAACTACGCAATGTGTAGCCCCGGGTAGCCACTCAACATCGCCTCCATCATCAAACCAATCCACCCAGGTGTTTCATTTTAGTTGAAGTTATTAATTTGTTCACAAAACACTCTTAACAAGTGACCAAAGCATGGCATCAATATTTTTCAAAGTATTGAGCATCCTAACAGGTGGGGTTTGAAGGATAGCTACACACTACTAGGATCTAAGCATTTTATAAAACAGTTAAATATTCCACCTATCATGCATACTACTGAAAACACTAATGCAATAGTAGAAATAGGTAGGGGATATGTGTGTCACTTGCCTTGGTAACATCTTGCACACTCACAATAGTCACAAAGGTTGTTTTGCTCCTCTTCACAATCTATACAAACAAAATATTCAAGCAATAAATAATCTATTTCTAATGACAATCAAAGACATGTATGCATGTATGCAAATGTCATTTTAATTTCACACACTAAGTGAGTGTGTGAAACTGTTGTATAAGATGAAACATGATGTTTTTGAAAACAAGTGTGGTGTTGGAAAAGTTTTATTAAACAATTATCAATGCATTAAACAAATAGTTCATTTGACAAAATATGATAACACTTCTGAAAAATAGGTTCTGGTTTGGTACTGTACTGTAAAAATAGGTTTGAGATACCACTAGTTAGATGATAGTAACATGGAGCTACTGCAAGTGGTTTCACTCAAAAATAGTTTTTAGATTTCAAATGGTGATGAAAATAGTGATTTGAACAGATTTAATAGTAGCAAGTTTGTGCACGTATCAACTTTGAAAACTTTTGATTCTAAAGTGTTCTATATGTTCCAAGGATTCCATAGACTATAAATTTGTAGCATTTGGACTCACAGAACAATAGTTATGAATTTATTAGGATTTGAAGGTCATTTTGCCATTTTATTTTTCAATCAAAACTTTTCACAGAACTACTGATGTTTCTCTGCAGAAATGGGTTCTACACATTTTAAGGAATTCAGAGATAACAAGTTTGTAATTTTTGGCCAAGTATTTTATTTTATATCGATTTTACAAGATGCAGTAGAAATCTTGAATTGAATTTCAAATTTGAAATCAGTTTGACTGGTTTGACTGGGGGGCTGACCAGCCTGGCCGACGTGGCGCAGCGCTATTGGCCGATACCGATTTGGGAATGGGATCTAATCTCAGCCGCTGGATTCAGATCCGAGGGACGAGATTGATCAAAGAAGGATTGCTCACCGGCGCGGAGCTTTTCTGGCGAGACGGTACTGGAGTTCAACGTCGGCGAGGTTCCGACGAGCGGCGACGGCGGTGAAGTAGCAGACGAGGTTCAGTAGACGACGGCGGTCTCGAATCCATGGTCGGCGACGACTTGTGCTTCCCGAGGCGACGGCGAGCGGTGACTGGAGGCGACGGCGGCTTCGGTGGTCGTCGGAGTGCTCGAAAAGCTGCATGAAAAGGCGGGGCAAGGCTATCATTCGACGCGCCAGAGAGAGGGAAGGAGAAGATACCAAAGGAGGGAGCGCGGGGACGCTTACCCGAGCCGAAATCGTCCAAGAACAGTAGCAGGTACGACGGCTCCGGCGAGGAAATTGGGCAGCCTGGCGGCTCGAATTCGAGAGGAGAGGGGAGGAGAAAGGAGAGGGGGGGTGTGGGGCTTTATAGGGAGGTCTTGAAGACCAATTACTCACGGAATGAAGAGGGGGAGTGATCACCGGTGCGTTACCAGAAACGGAGAGAGAGAGAGAGATTGACGCGAGGAGAGTGATGACAGGTGGGGCCCGGCTGTCGGGGAGAGAAGGGAGGGGTGAGCGGGGTTGGGCACTTGGGCTAGTTCGGGGGCGATCTGGGCCGGCTGGCTCCCGGGTGCGGCCCAAGTGGGCTGCTGGCTCTTTCTTTTTAATTTTTTTCTTCTATTTTCTTTTTCTTTTGTTTCCAAAATCTGTTTTGGGTTTTTGAAAATGCTATACTATTCTGATTTGAATAAAATCAATTCTGACCACTTTTGCACTTTAAAAAGTGTGTTTAAAAACTTATAAACCAAGGGTTTTGTGATATGTTGGAAAAGAAATAATTTGCAAGAATTTAAACATAGAATCCAAATAACTAAGAAGTTAAATTTTAAAAATAATAACTTCCCCTAATATTTGGTTTTCAAAATTTTCTAAAGGAATTTAAAATAGCTCCCATAACTAATGGAACTTATTTTAAATACTTTCTTTCTGAAAATCTTTTGTTTCTAAATTTGGGGTAAAATGGTAATTGAAACAATATTCTTTGAAGAAATAAGATTCAAAACTTTGGAAAGGACCAAGATATGCAATATGCCATGAATGCATGATGATTTTTTTTTTATATTTGAAAACTTGGGATGTTACAGACTAACCCCCTTAAGATGAAGCTCACCCTCGAGCTTCGGAAAGGCTAGCAAATAGGTGTGGGTGATCTTCTCGAAGGTTATCTTCACGCTCCCAAGTGGCTTCCTCTTCAGTGTGGTGACTCCACTGTACTTTGCAGAACTTGATGGTCTTGGTGCGTGTAGTTCTTTCTGCTGTCTCAAGTATCTTGATGGGTTTCTCCTCATAAGTCAAGTCACTTTCTAGTTGAACTTCTTCGAGGGGTACCGTATCGTTCAACGGTGTTTCTGACATCTCTGGATGGCATTTCTTTAGCTGGCTCACGTGGAACACGTTGTGTACCGCTGAAAGAATCTCGGGTAGTTCCAATTCATAGGCTACTTCTCCCTTGCAGGATAAGACTTTGAATGGTCCTATGAATCGGGGTGCTAACTTACCCTTGATACCAAACCTCTTAACACCACGAAGGGGTGACACTCTGAGATAAGCCCTATCTCCTACTTCATAGGTGACATCTCTACGCTTGTTATCCGCGTAGCTTTTCTGACGAGATTGAGCTATTTTCAATCTATCCTTGATTAATCTAACCTTCTCTTCAGCTTCTTGAATGATGTCAGGTCCGAAGAAACTTTGTTCTCCTACACCACTCCATAGCAGAGGTGTAGTGCATTTCTTGCCGTACAAGGCTTCAAATGGTGCCATCTCAATACTAACTTGATAACTGTCGTTGTAGGAAAACTCTGCGTAAGGCAAGTTGTCATCCCAACTAGACCCATAGTCTAGAGCACATGCTCTCAGCATATCTTCTAAAATCTGATTTACTCTTTCAGTTTGCCCATCTGTCTGTGGGTGGAATGCTGTGCTGAATTCCAACCTAGTTCCTAATGATTCATGAAGTTGCTTCCAGAAGTGGGAGGTAAATTGAGTTCCTCTATCTGACACAATACTCTTAGGAACTCCATGAAGGCTCACAATCCTCTTCATGTAAATATTAGCTAACTTTGCACTAGTGTAAGTGGTCTTCACTGGTATAAAATGAGCTATCTTAGTCAAACGATCGACTATAACCCAAATTGAGTCATACCCTGATTTTGTGCGGGGTAAACCAGTGATGAAGTCCATACCAATTTGATCCCATTTCCAATCTGGCACCTTCAGTGGTTGAAGTAGTCCAGCTGGTTTCTGATGTTCAGCTTTTACTCTACTACACACATCGCACTTGGCTATATATTCAGCAATGTCTCCCTTCATATTGCTCCACCAGAATCTTTCTTTCAAGTCTATGTACATCTTGGTATTACCAGGATGAATAGAGTATGGGGTCTCATGGGCTTCTTGGAATATCAATTTCCTAAGATCGGGGTCTTTGGGCACACAAATACGTTTCTCAAACCAGATAGTTCCTTGTTCATCTTCACTAAAGTCTTTAGCTTTGTCCTTCTTCATCAAGTCTCCCTTGGATAGTGGTTTGGATCAACCACTTCTCCATACCATACTCCTTGTACTGCATCTTCCCACAGAAAACTGGGGGCGGTATCTGAAGCTGGGTGGCGAGGTCAAGCAGCACCTCCGTGAAGAGGTGGTCTCCCTCGCCAGCTACAACTCTCTCGTCGTAGGTGTCCATCTACAACATTTTGAAAAGAAGAGAGAAAAGATCAGAACAAGAATGAGAAGTACAAGTAAGAATGAAATGGTTAAGACAATAAGATCATGATTATTTTGCATAGCATTTAGAAATAAAATTTTGTGTCCTAAGGTTTTCCAATCCTAGGGTCTCGATCCTACAGGCAACACTAGGCTCTGGTACCATTTTGTGACGCCCCACCTTTGGATTAAGGTGGAACACCTGTGTTATGTGCTATTCCCTGGATCAATGATAGCACCACAGAACAAAATATAGAAATCATTGCATAGTATCAAGATTACACGCAGATCCAGATACATAAGTCTCCCAAATTATTACAAGTCTTCATAGTCTCATGGACTAAAACAAATAACAGAGTTCACATTAAGCACAACGGAACTAGAATAGTAGCGAGCCTCCATTTTCAACATGCGCCACAGGCAGTCATGTTGGTATGTAGACTCGAGATCCTAACACCTCACTCATCATCAGAAGAACCTGCACATTGCATTATGCAGCCCCATGAATGGGGGTCAGTACAATGATGTACTGGCAAATGACACTTATTTGGTGGCTGTTGTGAAAGAACTAGCTACATGCTATTTGGCTGGTAGATCTCTGGGCTAGATTGCATAAAGTCAATTTTGTCCTATACTTTCCAAAACTTTCTTTCAAAATTTTATTTTCAAGGGTCGAGATAACCCCCAAATACTACATAGTTGCAAGTTATGTAGCACTGGGCGAAATTCAACAAAGTTGGAACAACAGCAACCACCACCCCTCGGAGTGCATGGCCCTGAGCTCCTACCTAAGGGTTTCTAGACAGATTTTAGTCATTCAGAAACGGTGATGAGATTCTTCCGTACATTCCATGTCTAGAGACTCAAATTGTCCATGACCGGGGACACGGCTAATCGATTAGTTTTGACACCCTGCAGGGGTTGTGCACTTTCACCTTAAGACTCATTTTACGCCCATACATAAAATGAGATGAGACCTTTTAGAGGAGAGAGCAACTAACTGGCAAGATTCGTTCCCAACCTACAATTCAACTACCTGCCACTTATTGCACACAAGTTGCACCCTCACATCAAATCAGTCAAGACAGAGCCCATATTGTCATAAGGCTGCACTGGAAGCACTCTAAGCATGGAAGACATGGTAACCTCTTTGTTCCTAGGTGGCAATCCACAAGTGAATGCCTAGGCAGCAACTACACAATGTGTAGCCCCGGGTAGCCACTCAACATCGCCTCCATCATCAAACCAATCCACCCAGGTGTTTCATTTTAGTTGAAGTTATTAATTTGTTCACAAAACACTCTTAACAAGTGACCAAAGCATGACATCAATATTTTTCAAAGTATTTAGCATCCTAACAGGTGGGGTTTGAAGGATAGCTACACACTACTAGGATCTAAGCATTTTATAAAATAGTTAAATATTCCACCTATCATGCATACTACTGAAAACACTAATGCAATAGTAGAAATAGGTAGGGGATATGTGTGTCACTTGCCTTGGTAACAGCTTGCACACTCACAACAGTCACAAAGGTTGTTTTGCTCCTCTTCACAATCTATACAAACAAAATATTCAAGCAATAAATAATCTATTTCTAATGACAATCAAAGACATGTATGCATGTATGCAAATGTCATTTTAATTTCACACACTTAGTGAGTGTGTGAAACTATTGTATAAGATGAAACATGATGTTTTTGAAAACAAGTGTGGTGTTGGAAAAGTTTTATTAAACAATTATCAATGCATTAAACAAATAGTTCATTTGACAAAATATGATAACACTCCTGAAATATAGGTTCTGGTTTGGTACTGTACTGTAAAAATAGGTTTGAGATACCACTGGTTAGATGACAGTAACATGGAGCTACTGCAAGTGGTTTCACTCAAAAATAGTTTTTAGATTTCAAATGGTGATGAAAATAGTGATTTGAACAGATTTAATAGTAGCAAGTTTGTGCACGTATCAACTTTGAAAACTTTTGATTCTAAAGTGTTCTACATGTTCCAAGGATTCCATAGACTCCAAATTTGTAGCATTTGGACTCACAGAACAACAGTTATGAATTTATTAGGATTTGAAGGTCATTTTGCCATTTTATTTTTCAATCAAAACTTTTCATAGAACTACTGATGTTTCTCTGCAGAAATGGGTTCTACACATTTCAAGGAATTCAGATATAACAAGTTTGTAATTTTTGGCCAAGTATTTTATTTTATATCGATTTTACAAGATGCAGTAGAAATCTAGAATTGAATTTCAAATTTGAAATCAGTTTGACTGGTTTGACTGGGGGGGGGGGCTGACCAGCCTGGCCGACGTGGCGCAGCGCTATTGGTCGATACCGATTCGGGAATGGGATCTAATCTCAGCCGCTGGATTCAGATCCGAGGGACGAGATTGATCAAAGAAGGATTGCTCACCGGCGCGGAGCTTTTCCGGCGAGAAGGTACTGGAGTTCAACGTCGGTGAGGTTCCGGCGAGCGGCGATGGCGGTGAAGTAGCAGACGAGGTTCAGTAGACGACGGCGGTCTCGAATCCGTGGTCGGCGATGACTTGCGCTTCCCGAGGCGGCGACGAGTGGTGACTGGAGGCGACGGCGGCTTCGGTGGTCGTCGGAGTGCTCGAAAAGCTGCATGAAAAGGCGGGGCAAGGCTATCATTCGACGCGCCAGAGAGAGGGAAGGAGAAGAGACCAAAGGAGGGAGCGCGGGGATGCTTACCCGAGCCGGAATCGTCCAAGAACAGTAGCAGGTATGGCGGCTCCGACGAGGAAATTGGGCAGCCTGGCGGCTCGAATTCGAGAGGAGAGGGGAGGAGAAAGGAGAGGGGTGTGCGGGGCTTTATAGGGGAGGTCTTAAAGACCAATTACTCGTGGAATGAAGAGGGGGAGTGATCGCCGGTGCGTTACCAGAAACGGAGAGAGAGAGAGAGAGAGAGATTAATGGGAGGAGAGTGATGACAGGTGGGGCCCGGCTGTCGGGGAGAGAAGGGAGGGGTGAGCGGGGTTGGGCTGGTCCGGGGGTGATATGGGCCGGCTGGCTCCCGGGTGCGGCCCAAGTGGGCTGCTGGCTCTTTCTTTTTAATTTTTTTCTTCTGTTTTCTTTTTCTTTTGTTTCCGAAATCTGTTTTGGGTTTTGAAAATGCTATACTATTCTGATTTGAATAAAATCAATTCTGACCACTTTTGCACTTTAAAAAGTGTGTTTAAAAACTTATAAACCAAGGGTTTTGTGATATGTTGGAAAAGAAATAATTTGCAAGAATTTAAACATAGAATCCAAATAACTAAGAAGTTAAATTTTAAAAATAATAACTTCCCCTAATATTTGATTTTCAAAATTTTCTAAAGGAAATTAAAATAGCTCCCATAACTAATGGAACTTATTTTAAATACTTTCTTTCTGAAAACCTTTTGTTTCTAAATTTGGGGTAAAATGGTAATTGAAACAATATTCTTTGAAGAAATAAGATTCAAAACTTTGGAAAGGACCATGATATGCAATATGCCATGAATGCATGATGAATTTTTTTATATTTGAAAACTTGGGATGTTACATAAAGGTGTCGCGTCTGCCGCGTGGCAGGCGCCAGACCTTTAGCACCGGTTCGTGGCATGAACCGGTGCTAAAGGCTGCCCTTTTGCACCGGTTTCGGACACGGACCGGTGCTAGAGATCCTGCCTATAAATACAGCCGCCCACCAGCCTTCTCCTCTGTTTTTTTCCTTTGGAAGGTGTGAGAGGGGGTGTGCTAGTTTGGTTTTTTCCCCTATGCACAAGAGGTGTTTGATGAAATGCCTAAGAGCATGAACCAACTTAAGCTCACACAAAATAAAAATGATATGAGGTGCCCAAGCGATACTTAGGTCTTGTCCTCGTTCTTTCCTCCTCGATCAAGGTTAGCAACTCTATCCTTTCATTTGTCATTGATACAAATGCATGTTTCGATATACAGTGGTCATTTCACTATTTATGATGTTCGGTAATAGTAACCTAATTATATGACGTAGATGAACCAACGACAATGGAGAAAGTCTTGGCGAGTTCATTGAAGGTCTTCGTAATTTTGGAGAAAGTCTCGATCGAGGTTAGCAACTCTATCCTTTCATTTCATAAATAGTGAAATTGACCGACGCACTTCCGAGTTCATTGAAGGTCTTCGTAATTTTGGTGATGTGGCTCGGGCAAATATTCAGAATGGTTTTATGTGTTGTCCATGTGTTGACTGTGGGAACAAGAAGGAATACTCTTCCTGGAAAATCCTTCACTCCCACCTGCTTCGGAAAGGTTTCATGCCTAGCTATAATTGTTGGACCAAGCACGGAGAAAGAGGGGTTATAATGGAAGACAATGAAGAAGAAGAGGATAATGATATGTACCTTGAATACGGTGATACTGCAACGGGGGAAGCTGAAGCTGAAGATGAAGAGGCATAGATGAGCCTGATGATGATCTTCGTTGGGCCATCGTTGATGCACACAGAGAAGCGGAAAGTGTAAATGAGAAGCGGAAGTTAAAAGGTATGTTAGAGGATCACAAAAAGAAGTTGTACCCAAATTGTGAAGATGGGAACACAAAGCTCGGTACCACACTGGAGTTGTTGCAATGGAAGGCAGAGACTGGTTTATCTGACAAGGGATTTGAGAAATTACTGAAAATAATGAAGAAGAAGCTTCCAAAGGATAATGAATTGCCTGATAGTACGTATGAAGCAAAGAAGGTTCTCTGCCCTCTAGGATTAGAGATTCAGAAGATTCATGCATGCATTAATGACTGCATCCTCTACCGCGGTGAGGAGTACGAGAATTTGGAAGCATGCCCGGTATGCACTGCACTGCGGTATAAGATCAGACGAGATGACCCTGGTGATGTTGATGGCGAGCCCCCCAGGAAGAGGGTTCCTGCCAAGGTCATGTGGTATGCTCCTATAATACCACAGTTGAAACGTCTGTTTAGAAACAAAGAGCATGCCAGGTTGTTACGATGGCACGAAGAAGACCGTAAGAAAGACGCGATGTTGAGACACCCCGCTGATGGGTCGCAGTGGAGAAAAATTGAGAGAGACTACCCGGACTTTGCAGGCGACGCAAGGAACTTAAGGTTTGGTCTAAGTACAGATGGCATGAATCCTTTTGGAGAGCAGAGCTGCAGTCATAGCACATGGCCTGTAACTCTATGTATCTATAACCTTCCTCCTTGGTTGTGCATGAAGTGGAAGTTCATTATGATGCCAGTGCTCATCCAAGGTCCGAAGCAACCCGGCAACGACATTGATGTGTATCTAAGACCATTAGTTGATAAACTCTTACAGTTATGGGCCAAACCAGGTGTACGTGCATGGGATGAGCACAAACAGGAGCCATTTGACCTACGATCGTTGCTTTTCATAACCATCAATGATTGGCCTGCTCTTAGTAACCTTTCAGGACAAACGAAGAAGGGATACAATGCATGCATGCACTGTTTAGATAAGACCGGCGCTATATATTTGGAAAAATGCAAGAAGATTGTGTACTTGGGACATCGTCGATTTCTTACGACCACGCATTCCGTAAGAAAGAAAGGCAAGCATTTTAGAGGTGTGGCAGATCACCGGCAAAAGCCTGAACTCCGTACTGGTGATGATTTATTTGATATGGTCAGGGACCTAGAAGTAATCTTTGGAAAGGGTCCTGGCGGTCAATCTGTTCCAAATGACGTCGCTACCGGACACGCACCCATGTGGAAGAAGAAATCCATATTTTGGGAGCTTGAGTATTGGAAACACCTAGAGGTTCGCTCTTCAATCGACATGATGCACGTTACAAAGAATGTTTGCGTGAACCTGCTAGGCTTTCTGGGCGTGTATGGAAAAAACAAAAGATACACCAGAAGCACGGGAGGATCAGCAACGTATGAAAGACCCAAACAACATGCATCCACAGAGCAAGACAGATAAAGGGCGTCACTTAAGTCCTGCCAGCTACGCTCTTACCAAAGCAGAGAAGGAAATCTTTTTTGAAGTCCTTTCTGAAAGTGCATACTTTGTATCCCTCATGTTTTGTGTGTTAGATAACAACATTAGGAATTTTAAGTGTGTGTTAAGTGGTGCAGATTTTACAGCTCAAGAAATGGATAAGTCACTGGGATGGCGTCTCCCTGTTCCAGTCCGGATAATCCGGCCAGGGGCCGGATATTCCGCCCTCCCTGCGAGGCATCAGAAAAACGGCTAAGTCCTTTGCTCGGCGTCAACCAGATATGGGGCCGGATATTCCGGCTAGGGGGCGGATCACCGCGAGTGCTCGGAAAATCGGCTAAGGACTTTCGTCGGCGTCAACCAGATACGGGGCCGGATATTCCGGCCAGGGGCCGAATAATCCGCCCACCCTCGAAGACTTCAGAATTTCTGCTAAGGACTTTGCTCGGCGTCAACCAGATACGGGGACGGATATTTTGGCCAGGGGGGCGGATAATCTGGCTGGCCGGATAATCCGGCCATACTTTGGCCGGATAATCCGCCCCTCCAACTCAGCAACGGCTACATTTTGGGAGGGGCTATAAATACCCCTCCCCTTCTTCCACCTCAAGCTGCTCGTCCTGCACAAGAAGAACACCCCATTTGGAGCCACCAAATTCACAAGATCTCCTCCCTCAACCCACCAAAGCTCTTGATCTTTGGAGAATCGAAGGAGAAGGCCTTGGTCTACATCCTCACCGAAGCGATTTACTTTCCCCTCTCATTTGCTTGAGGGCCCTTGTGTCTTGGGTTCCCTTGTGTCCCTTGACCTTGATTTGTGTGATTGATATCTTGATACTTATTGATTGTTTGCTTTGTGGTGCTTGGGAGCCTCCAATTCAGTTGTGGATGTGTGCCCCAAGTTTGTAAAGGCCGGTTCCGCCTTGAGGAATCCCTTAGTGGAAAGTGAGCTAGGCCTTTGTGGCGGAAGCTTGCACCGGAGAATAGGGTGAGCCTTTGTGGTGTTGGTTAGGCCTTTGTGGCAACCACAGCTCTCCAACGTAGACGTACTTCCCCTAAAAAGGAAGGAACTACGGGAATTACATCCGTGTCTCCGTGTGCTCCACTCTCGGTTACCTCTATCCTTTATTGCCTTTACTTATTGTACCTTGCTTAGCTTGCTTGTTGTCATATAGGTAAATTCACCTTAGTTGCATATCTAGAGAATTTACCTTTGTGTCAAGCCTAAATTGAAAAAGAATTAAAATTTGAGTAGCACCTATTCACCCCCCCTCTAGGTGCCCATACGATCCGTTCAATTGGTATCAGAGCCTCGGCTCTTTATTCGGGCTTAACCGCCTAAGAGTATGGATCCACCACCGAGTGAGGGCTCGGGTCAAGTTTCCATGGGTGATTTCAAAACCTTTGAATCATCTGTGTCTACTCAAATAAGTGAGTTGCGTGAAATGATAGCGCAACTCATTCAAGCTAAAACTCCTAGTGATCCTCCTCCGGAAAAACCCGCTACTCCACAAGTGGAGAATGTGGAGTTGGAAGAAGAGGAGGCCGACAAAGGTACCGATGCTAAGTCTTGCACTAAGGGCGACGGGAAAGGTGAATTCCCTCATTGGTATTCACCCGACCCGCTGGTTCCTCATCCTCATATTAATCATAGAGGTGATCCACCTAAGCTTGATGCATTAAACTTTGGTCAATGGCAATATCAAATGATCTCTCATATGTGCAGTTCTTGCATCGAGCTTTGGAGGATCGTTGAAGAAGGATTCAAGGCCGCGGATCCCAACAACTTAACAAGAAGAGAGGCGGTTGATAGCCAACTCAATGCAACCGCTCTTCACATGATTCAAGTTGCCGTTGGGTCCAAGGACTTACCTCACATCCAACACTTCTCCACCGCCAAAGAAGCTTGGCAAGGTCTCTTTGATGTGTTTGTTGACAATGAGAGCATGAAGAGAACAAGATATGTGGCCTTCTCAAATCAAGCGGAGGGATTCTTCATGATGGATGGTGAGGACCATCAAGAGATGTATAGAAGACTCAAGGCTATTGCTACCACCTTCAAGAACCTCGGTGCTCACCATATTGATGATGAGTGGATCAAGATGAAGTACATTCTTGCTCTTACTCCATATGAGCCCGCGGATGTGAAGAGTGTTCAAAGAAAGCACAACTTCAATGAGATGACCTCCAATCAAGTGATGCAAGAGATTCAAGCCTACAAGGTTGCCGCACAAAATGCGGAAGATGCTCGTGCTCGTGCCATAGGAATGCAAAGAAGCTCCAATCTTGCATTAAAAGCTAGTGTGGTTGAGAAAGAGGTTCCTCTTCAAGCAAGCATTGAAGCAAGACTAGAGATGTGTCCCGAGGATATGAGACATGAGTACAATGAGCACATGGCCTTCTATGGAAAAACCTTCTGGGTTGATCCCCACAAGGCTAAAGAAGACAATCAAAGAAGAAGCAAGTCAAGTGGCTTTCAAAGGAATGACAACAATGATCAAAGGGTGAGGACATGCTACAATTGCAATGATAGATTCCACTTTGTTGCCGAGTGTCCTTATGAGAAGAGAGAAGATCATGGTGGAAAGCTCATCCTCAAAAGCAAGACCAAGTCACCATCAAAGAAGCCATTTGTGAAGAAGGGTGGACCAAAGAAGAAGCAACCAAAGTTTGTGTTCTTGACTCAAGAAGAGTACTCCGCAAGTGATAGTGATGAAGAAGAAACCTCAACTAGTGAGATGGCCGCAATTGCAACCACCTCCACTTCCTCCACACCACTCTTTGAATCTCCCAATGAGGACTCTCTCGTCAAGAACGTCAAGTGCCTTATGGCCAAGTTTTCCGAGGTATCACCCACACCTTCCTCCTTCTCATCTAAGACAAATGATGCTCCCATGAATGATCTTGCTAGTCTTAGAGTAAAGGAAGAAATTGTTGCTTTTGATGATTATGTATCTAGTGTAGATGGAGTACACAAGTTACACTTTGAACGCCTATTGAGCCAATATGGTAAAACTCTTGAAAAACTAGATGAACAAATGAGGCTTGAAAAAGAATACGCTCAAGATATTGCCTCTCTAAAAGAAACTCTTGAAGAAGAGGAAGAGGAACGAGCAACTCTCGAAGAGAAGCTCGATTCCATTGAGGAATCTAATAATGAAGTTATTTCCAAACTCATTAAAGAGCGAGACAATGCTCGTGCCAAAGTAAAATTGCTTAAAAAGGAAAAGATTGAATTTGGTGTTGGTCATGATAAACTTGCTAAGGATTTAGAAGATCTTGACAAGGCTCACAAGGCCTTGAAAAGTGAACACTCTATTCTTACCAAGTCACATGAACAACTTCAAATTCAATTGACTAAGAATGATGTGCCTAGTTCTTCTACTTCTACTTGTGATCATGCAAATGTTATTGAAGAAAATGCTAGGTTGAAAGATGAGCTTGCCAAGTCCTCCATTCCCATAGGTGAGAAAAACTTGAATGACCTTTTGAGTAAGCAAAAGGCATTTGGTGATAAAACAGGGATTGGCTATGTCTCAAAGAAGAAGAAGAAGAACAACAACAACAAGAAAAAGAAGGCCAAGCCCGCACAAGCAAAGAAGGATCCTATTGTGGGTGGCAAAGCCACTCATGATGATCATGCGGTAATTGCTAACCCTCACTATGTTTTATTTTGTGATTATTATGGTGATGTTTATGCAAAATATGTTGGTCCAAATGATGGTTATGTTGCTTGGTCTATTTGGGTTCCAAAGACCCTTGTTGCTAACAAAAGAGGACCCATTGAGAAATGGGGATCTAAAACCAAGCAATGATCTCTTGTAGGACTATGCTTCCGGTGGATCAAAATGGGTGCTTGATAGTGGATGCACAAGTCATATGACCGGAAGCAAGGAGATTATGACGGAAATGAAGCCTAACGTCAATAATATAACCATCACATATGGAGACATGTCACAATCCGAGGTATTGGGTCTTGGCAAGGTGGTGGTCGCACCGGATATTTCCCTTGTGGACGTCATGCTTGTTGAGACCCTTGGTTACAATTTACTTTT
The DNA here is from genome assembly GCA_007115705.1 of Dactylis glomerata. Lineage (NCBI taxonomy): Eukaryota > Viridiplantae > Streptophyta > Magnoliopsida > Poales > Poaceae > Dactylis > Dactylis glomerata. The sequence goes on from QXEO01000503.1 coordinate 2,782,904, forward strand.
AGTTCATGCACTTGGTAAGATGGGCTTTGCCGTCTTCATTGATAATGAAATTGTGGTACTCTTGTGGAGCAAGTCTCTAAAGGTCGCTTTCGTTGGGCACATTGAAAACAACTTGTATGTGGTGGACTTCTCGGGGAAAACCACTACAAGTGCAATGTGTTTATTTGGAAAGGCCGATGTGGGTTGGCTTTGGCATCGTCGACTAGCCCATGTCAATATGAGAACTTTGCAAAGTCTTCACAAGGGTGGCCACATACTCGGACTAAAAGAGAATGTTTCTTTTGCCAAAGATCATGTTTGCAGGGCTTGTGTTCTAGGAAAAATGCATGACTCTCCCCATTCAAGCAAGACTATCATTTCTTTCAAGAGGATCTTGGAGCTCCTTCATGTGGATCTCTTCGGTCCTCCCTCTCATGCAAGTCTTGGTGGGAAGAAATATTGTTTGGTGATTGTTTATGACTATTCAAGATATACTTGGGTATATTTCTTCAAGCACAAGAGTGAGACTCAACAAACCGTCATTGACTTTGCCAAAGAAGTTGAACGTCAACATGGGCAAAATATCTTGGCAATTAGAAGTGACAATGGCTCTGAATTCAAGAACTACACCTTAAATGGGTTTCTTAGTGATGAGGGGATTCGTCATCAATATTCTGCTGCATACACCCCTCAACAAAATGGTGTAGCCGAGAGGAAGAACCGGACTCTTATGGATATGGCTAGGTCCATGTTGGCGGAGTTTAAGTCTCCATACAACTTTTGGGCCGAAGCTATCTCTACGGCTTGTCACTCTTCAAACCGGCTCTTCCTCCGCAAAGGCCTAAATAAGACTCCATATGAAATACTCACTGGAAGCAAGCCCAACATCTCCTACTACCGAGTTTTTGGGTGTAAGTATTTCTTTCAAAGAAAAGGAGTTCGTTTAGGTAAATTTGATCCGAAAGCAATAGAAGGTATTTTTGTTGGTTATGGTGCTGAATCCCACACTTATAGAGTCTTCAACAAGTCCACCGGACGTGTTGAAGAATCTTGTAGTGTGGTATTCGAAGAAAATGATGACTCCCAAGGGGGGCGAGATGTTGTTGCTTGTGATGTAGATGATGAAATACCTCAAGATGCCATAAGAAGAAGGGATTTCTATTCTCGTGCCCTTGGGTCGTTAGTTGTACTCAGTTTTCCCCAGCCGCTTAACTTTTCCTTAGTTTTCCCCTTGCTCCAGTTTGAAACCCCTCGCAGACGCTCGGACGGGAGGGTTGCCGTCTGGTCAGAGGCCTTAGACCGTTACCGGTGACGGCTAGGGAGCCGCGGTGGTTGTGAATGGACCGTTGCTTTTGAATGGTGTTGACTATTGACCCAATGAGACACGTCGGACTGGCGGTCACTCACCCAAAGCTTTCCCCTCCGCCCGAGACTGGAAGAGCTCACCGCCCCTCCGCCGCCACGTCGTCCTGTCCTCCTACCTTATGGCGTCGTCCGCCCCCGAGCCGCCCCCGCCCCCACCACCACCCCCGGGAGGCGGAGAGGGCTCCGCCTCCACTAGATCTACCCCTATCGCGGTAGAGTTTGTACATCCGTCTGGTGTGCCGATTATGCCCCTCAACGGCGGAGAAGATTGGGAATCGGAGGGATCTAACGCATGGATTCCATCTGGGTAAGCATCGTCTGCCTATGTGAATTAACAGTAGGTAGTTTTTGAGCGCGAATCATTGTTGCTCAACTAACTGCGTTGCTTTTCGAATAGGATTGATCCAGCGCTGGCTTTTCGGCTGGTGGTTAGGCTGGATACTAGCTTTTTGCGTGATTCTGAATGCAATGTGAGCGGATTTTACATCCCAGTGGTGGTTGCAACTACCATCTCGTTGAGGGATTTAAAAGATAACATCTGCACTCAGTACCCCTGGGGCGCTGGCGATTCAGTTGATTTCCAATATTTCAACAGCATGGAGGGAAGATATGTTCCACTAATTTTCGACGACGATCTGGGAATTCTTTTTGCTTTAAATGATTCTTGCCGTGTCGGTAAAATTCAAATCCATGTGGACAGGGTCCAGGCATCATCTGGTGTTGGGGCATCATCAGGTGGTCGGGCATCATGTCTCTCTAGTGTTGCTACCTCTGCTAATCGTGTGCGCCGCCCCGCTCCTTGTAGGTCCACAGTAGCACCATCTGTCCCCAGTGCTAGTGGTAGTGGTAGCCAGATCGTTCCTGCGGTCGATGTGGAGGACGATGCAGAGATTGAGGATCCGTCTCCTCAAGATGATGAGGATGAGTTGATGTTTCCTAAATTGGTAGATCGATGCAGTAAGCAGGCAATGGAGGATCAATACATGGAAGATATTGCACAAGGTGCCAGATTTGATGACACTGATGATGAAGAGAAGGATGAGAACAATGACAGCCTCGTTTTAGCCGATTACGAAGGTGATGACTTGCCAACAATTGAGTGGAACAGGGAGGATCCTCAGCTTGCAGAAGGCACCGTATTTCAAACAATGATGGACTGCCGTAATGCAATTACTACATATTGCATTGTCACCAAGAATGATTATGAGGTTATTAAAAGTGAGCCAGGTAGGTTCACAGTTAAGTGCCCATATAAGAGGTGTAAGTGGAGGCTGCATGCATCCACAATGCTCAAAAGCACCGTGGTTCAAGTACTACGCCAACCAGTTGTGTATTTTAGATCATAGTGTAAAATTTGTTAACTGTTACTGACATCCCTTATAATTATATTTCAGATAAACAAGAACTCGATCGACCATACTTGTCCACCACGAGCGGGAGCGCCAGAGGAGAAATCAAAGCTAGCGAAGACTAGGTGGTTGGCAGATGCAATCATAGATTGGCTGAGAGAAACTCCATTAATTGGTCCAACAGCACTCATAAAATTGATATCTGATAAGTTTAATATAAAAATACCTTACATGAGGATGTTCTATGCAAAGGAAATGGCTCTTGATAGGATCAATGGTCCATGGAATGAAAGCTTTCAGTTGCTTTACACTTTCAAAGCTGAAGTGGAGATGGCTAGTCCAGGCAGTGTTGTAGCGATAGACAAGCATACAGTTCCCTACAAATTGAAAAGCGGGAGGATAATGCAGAAGGAATGTTTTAGAAGGGCTTTTGTTTGTTTCAAAGCATGTTGGAAAGGCTTTCTGGACGGTTGCAAGCCTTATTTGGCCGTGGATGCAACAACTCTTCATGGCAGGTTTAAAGGACAGCTAGTTGCTGCTACTGCAGTTGATGGACACAATTGGATGTTCCCTGTTGCTTATGGAGTTTTGGAGGTTGAGTCAGAGGAAAGTTGGACTTGGTTTCTGCAGAATTTGCGCGACCTTATAGGTCATCCACCAGGACTTGCTATCCACACAGACGCTTGCAAAGGTTTGGAGAGTGCAGTAAAAGCAGTATTCCCTAGAGTGGAGCATAGGGAATGTATGCGACACTTGGTACAGAATTTTACAAAGAAATTCAAGGGTAAAGTTTATACTAACAACCTATGGCCAGCTGCATACACATGCAGCATTAGGAAGCATCTGTTTCATTTGGAAGTGTTGTAAATAAACAAAAACCTGGGGTGAAGGAGTACTTGAATGAACATCATGGTAGGGTGTGGTCAAGAAGCCAATTCAATGAAATTTGCAAGGTAGACTATGTAACAAGTAACCTTGCGGAGAGTTTCAATGCAAAGGTCAAGTCATTGAAAGGGCTTATGCTGTGGCAAATATTTGATAAGATTAGGCAGATGATCATGATAAAGATCGATCTGCGTCAAATAATTGCAGCCACAAAATATGTTGGCCATCTCCTGCTCCCATCTTTGATTAAGTCTTTGCATTCCAGGGCAAAACAATTGAAGATGAAATGCATCAGAAAAGGAATGGAGGCTGAGGTAACCTACACTGACAGTAAAAACAGGCAGTGGAGGTATCCAGTGAGTTTGGTTGATAGGACATGCCATTGTAGGCGATGGCAGATCCGTGGGATACCCTGCATACACGCATTGTTTTTCATGAGTGTTATAGCGGGTGCAGAAGGTGAAGTTGATCAGTATGTGTCAGAGTATTTCTCTGTTGCCAAATTTAGGGCTGCATATGCTATGAATGTTCCTACCTTGTTGGGAAAAGACCAATGGATGAAAGTCGATCCAGGCTTCAAACTGTACTCTCCAGTTTTGACTAGACCGGCAGGTAGGCCGAGGAAGAATAGGATCAGAGCTAGTGCAGAGGGTGGTGCACCAATTCAACGACGTAAGTGCAAACGTTGTGGAACCCCTGGACACATTGCTAGGCTTTGTAAAAATCCAGTTGACCCAGCTTTTGGAATGGAAGATCAGGCGGGAGCAGCAAATGCAGAGGAGAATGAAGCAGCAATTCAACATGAGGAGATTGAAGCAATGGATCATGAGCTGCTTGAACCGATGGATCCAGAGCAGATTAAACCGATGGATCGAGAGCTGCTTGAACCGATGGATCAAGAGCTGCTTGAACTGATGGATCGAGAGCAGAGGGAACAGATGGATCGAGAGCTGCTTGAACCGATGGATCGAGAGCAGAGGGAACAGATGGATCGAGAGGCCATTGAAGCAATGGATCGAGAGCTGCTTGAAGCATTTGAAGAAAATGCATTAGAAGAAAGAGCACAAGCTTTGTATGATATGGTTGTCTCGGTCTTGGCACAACCCAAAGAGAAGAAGAACAAGAACAAGAAAGATGGCAAAAGGAAGGTAGACACCGGTAATATCCCTGGTAGGGTTACCCGGAGTAAGGTGGTGGACCCAGCGAGTCACACCAGGAGCAAGAGAAAGATTTTATTTTGAACAATTAATTTGAATGTATGTGTTATTGCAAGTTTTCTATGGTCATGCACCTCGAATAAGTTCATCGCTTAAGCCACATTTATCATTTTCTAAGTGACTAAACTAAAAAAAATATAGTTTTGGGTTTAGTTTAATTTAAAAAAAATCAAAATAATTCAAAACATGGTGGAACCTTCCCATGGAGTCTTGTTATGTTACCTACAACCTAGAGAAATAATAATGGAAAAGGAAATTTATCATTTTCTAAGTGACTAAACTCAAAAAATATAGTTTTGGGTTTAGTTTAATTCAAAACATGGTGGAACCTTCCCATGGAGTCTTGTTATGTTACCTACAACCTAGAGAAATAATAATGGAAAAGGAAATATAGAGATATGAAGTTTTTCCCAAAACCACTTCCTAGTCCATGAGCTACTAGCTATGAAGATGTAGGGCTTTCTACTCAACACACCTCCCAAATACCCACTATGCTTACAAACTTTGTCCAAATGAGTCCAAATTCGTCACACTTGTGTATCTTTGAATTGCAAACAATATCACGTCGGCCAAAATGTACTATATTGTTCAAATAACACAATCTAACAATTTTTATGCCAAAAGCTACAATTTCCCTTACTCCCTTTATTATTTGGGTGCCCCTGTTTTACTTAGTTTTACTCAGTTTTCCCCCTCCGGGTCCACTTGTTTTACTCAGTCGTACTCAGTTTTGCCCTTCCGATAAACATTTCCTCACTTTTCCCCCTCTTAGTTTTACTCAGTTTTCCTCACTTGTACTCACTGGCTGATCTCTGATTGGTCGAGATGTATGTCACACGGATCTTGGTTGGTTGATAGCTCAACGTACGCTTGCACCGTGGGATCATTTATGATTGGATGGCCTGTATATCTCTCTCTACCTCGATGGATGCATACGGAGAGAAGAGCAGAGCACATACCTACCAACCCTAGCAGTCGCATCTTCCTCTCTTACTCTGGCGGTCGCGGCGGCACGGATCTGCAGCGTGCGTGTGTGCGTGTGGCGGCGCGGATCTAACCGTGCGTGCGGTGGCACGGATCTAACCGTGCGTGCGGCCGCACGGAACTACAGGGTGCGGCGGCGCGGATCTAACCGTGTGTGCGGCGGCGCGGATCTAACCGTGCGGCGGCGTGGATCTAAGAGTGCCGGTGAGGATCTAAGAGTGCCGGTGAGGATCTAACCCTTATAAATAGTTGAAATGTCTCTCTCTGTCTCACTTTCGTTTATCTTCTCAGATCTGTTGATGATGAAGAACACCAAGACGGTGGCCGTGCCGACAGTGCTCACCGATGCCAAGACGATTGAAGCCATCACCTACAACATCGCTGCGACGGTGCAGATCCAGCCTTCAATGTCGGAGCCTGCCGATGTCTCACTTCCGTTACCCTTGTTAGATCTGTTGCTGATGGACACCAAGACGGTGGCCGTGTCCACAGTGCTCATCGATCGTCTTGAAGCCATCGCCTACAACATCGCTGCGACCTACAACATCGCTGCGACGGTGTAGATCCAGCCTTCAATGTCGGAGCCTGCCGATGTCTCACTTCCGTTGCCCTCCTCAGATCTGTTGCTGATGGACACCAAGACGGCGGCCGTGTCGACAGTGGTCATCGATGCCAAGACGATTGAAGCCATCGCCTACAACATCGCTGCGACCTACAACATCGCTGCGACGGCGCAGATCCAGCCTTCAATGTCGGAGCGTGCCGATGTCTCACTTCCGTTGCCCTCCTCAGATCTGTTGCTGATGGACACCAAGACGGCGGCCGTGTCGACAGTGGTCATCGATGCCAAGACGATTGAAGCCATCGCCTACAACATCACTGCGACGGCGCAGATCCAGCCCTCCTCCATGTCCGAGTTTGCGGATGGCGCAGATCCAGCCACCAAGACGGCGGCGGTGCCAAGAGTGGTTGTGAAGCCGCAGATCCAGCCCTCCTCCATGTCCGAGTTTGCGGATGGCGCAGATGACCACCCCTCAGCCGCCCGTCGTCCAGGCCCTTCTAGCCCATCGGTGCGCGGCCGTGTTCAACGCCGCAAATTGGGATAAATTATGATAAATTTGTATTTTTCAATTTCAATTTGGGATAAAATTGTTCGAACTACTACCTCTGTCTCAAAAAAAGCTTCTCCACTTTCTCGATGTGTCCCTGTACATCCGAATGTATGATTTGAATTCTATCCCAACTTGATTGGGAAGATTGATATGTATTTGATCCAAGAGGCTGGTACATGCTTTCACTTTTAGGATCCCTTCACTTTTGGAACTCATCCAAATTCACTTTTGGGATCCCTTCACTTTTATAAGATGTTCATGCATGCTAAAATTATCGCACGCATTACTTAGCATAACTAGGAAATTGTACGCCAAAATACAGTGGTTAGAGCCACACCAAAATACAGTGGTTAGAGCCACACCAAAATACAGTGGTTAGAGCCATCTACTGAATAACAATTCTATACTATCTAAATCATCTACCGCAACCACATAACTGCTAGGACTGGGATGACACCTAATAAAACTGCCCAGATGAATCTACTTTTCGCCTCTCCCATCACTTGAAGTTCATGTTCTAGATTTTCTACCACTTGATCAGATACGGCAAGATCTGTCTCAAGTATCAACTTCTCCTTGCGAATAAGCTCTGAATTCTTCTTTTCTTCCTCCACAGTACGCTTCAGCTCGAATATCATCAGGTTTTTACGGGCCAATTCATCACCTAAATTGGCCACCTTCTCCTCCAAATCCATCCTCTGGCTACACCACTGGGTTGATTCATCTTGGTATGCAATGTACCATGGATCATCGGCTTGCCTGGCGAACTGTAACAATAATGGAAAAAAGAACAACTGAAATCACTCCAACATGCCATGGCGGCACTTAAATTCAATGGTAGTACAGAGAGCAGAAGCTAGATACCTGCACTTCCAACGAGGTAGGAGAAGTAGAACATGGCCACGACATGATCGAATCCCCACCCTCGCCGGTGTACCCGCTACGACCAGACATTGAGGACTATTTCGCACCTGCAAACACCAATAAATTGCGGGAACCGCATCGATTAGGGGGCGGGGGAGGCGGAAGCGGAGGTCTTACCAAGCTATACTACCAATTGGTGCGCGGAACAAATCCCGGTCGTCGTGGGCGGCGGTTCTGCTTGCGGCGGACTTTCCTGCGGTGGGTACAATGCGTGCAGACGAAACAAGTGCTGGAGCTGTGGTTGACATGCAGCGCCGCAGTCCATCCGATGCCGCTGGGGGGACAGAGCCGGCGGCGCGACGAGGCGCCGGCGATGGCTGCTCTATCCGAGGGTGGGGAACGAGCTGCCAGCGGTTCTCCGATGACTAATGAGATACACAACACTAGGTTCCAGCCATGTTTAGCATAAGATTCACTTTAGATTAAGCTGCGAAAATAGTCACCTGCTGGGTCTAGCTTAAAAAAATTTAATTAGCGAACTTGTTGCTTCTCTCTAGCGAAAATAGTCACCTGCTGGGTCTAGCTTAAGAAAAAGGGCGACCCCAGCGGTCATTGGCTGAGGCAGCCCCACAGAGTGGCTCTATATGATTTTCTCTAAATAAATAGACGACCCCAGCAGTCATTGGCTGCGGAGGCCCCACAGAGCGGCAATATATGATTTTCTCTAAATAAATAGATGACCCCACTGGTCATTGGCTGCGGCAGCCCCACAGAGCGGCCCCATTGGTCATTGGCTGCGGAGGCCCCACAGAGCGGCAATATATGTCTTTTCCTGAAAAATACATGGCCCCACTGGTCATTGGCTGCGGCAGCCCTATAGAGCGGCCCCATTTGTCATTGGCAGCACCGCGTATACAATCAGGAAATAAAACGGCCCACACATCAGCGATAGATGGATTGCTGCTCCGACGTGTCTCCTGACCCTACTCGTCAGCACCATTCAAAAGCATCGGTCAATTCACAACCACCGCGGCTCCCTAGCCATCACCGGTAACGGTCAAGGCCTCTGACCAGACGGCAACCCTCCCGTCCGAGCGTCTGCGAAAGGTTTCAAACTAGAGCGAGGGGAAAACTGAGGAAAAGTTAAGCGGCTGGGGAAAACTGAGTACAACTAACGACCCAGGGGCACGAGAATAGAAATCCCTAAGAAGAATGGGCGTGGGATTTTTCTACCCCATTGAGGGACACCTTGTGGCGGACCGAGAAGGACTATGCTCTACTCAAGTGGAGCCCTCATCTACGCAAGCTCAACAAGCCTCTCCCAAAGAAGCAACTAATGCACCAACCGAAGAACAAGACAAGGACCTTCATGAAGAAGAAGGGGCACCACCATCCTCTCCGGTTATCTCAACCGCCCCTAATTCTTCCCAAGACCAAGATCAATCTACTCATGAAGAGAGTGATGATCTGCATAATGATGATCAAGGTCAAGTTGATGGTCAAGACGGGGACCAAAATGATCAAGATGATCACGTGATTCCTCCGAGGTCAAATGAGGAGATCGAAGCCCGTCGCAAGAGAAGAGTTGAAAGGGACTTGGAACTTAAAGGTCATACCCTTGAGAGGGTTATTGGAGATTTAAGAAGCAAAGTGTCAACCCGGAGGCAATTGGCACAATTTAGCAATCATCATGCCTATATCTCCATGGTTGAACCCAAGAAAGTATTTGAAGCTCTTGAAGATCCGGATTGGTTGGATGCTATGCATGAAGAACTCAATAACTTCAAGCGCAATAATATATGGGTGTTAGTGGAGAAGCCAAAGGAGTGCCGCAATGTGATTGGCACAAAGTGGATATTCAAGAACAATCAAGATGAGCATGGAATTATTGTGAGGAACAAGGCAAGATTGGTTGCTCAAGGTTTCTCTCAAGTTGAAGGGATTGACTTTGGAGAGACTTATGCTCCCGTGGCTCGCCTTGAGTCCATCCGTATCCTTCTTGCATATGCCACTCATCATAATTTTAAGTTGCAACAAATGGATGTTAAGAGCGCTTTTCTTAATGGTCCATTGAAAGAGGAAGTGTATGTTAAGCAACCCCCGGGGTTTGAGGACCTCAACTTCCCTAACCATGTCTACAAACTCCATAAGGCACTCTATGGCCTTAAGCAAGCCCCACGTGCGTGGTACGAGCACCTTAGGGAGTTGTTGTTAGACCGTGGGTTTGAAGTTGGGCAAATCGATCCCACTCTTTTTACTAAGAGGGTCAATGGGGAGCTTTTCGTATGCCAACTATATGTTGATGATATTATTTTTGGCTCTACTAACAAAGCTTTTAATGATAAATTCTCAAAGCTTATGACCGATAGGTTCGAGATGTCTATGATGGGCGAAATGAAGTTCTTTCTTGGTTTTGAAATCAAGCAATTGAAAGAAGGGACTTTCATTAATCAAGCCAAATATGTCCAAGACATGCTCAAGAGGTTCAAGATGAAGGAAATAAATGGAGCCGCCACACCAATGGCCACTAAATGTCATCTTGAACTAGATCCCAAAGGTAAAAACGTGGATCAAAAGGTATACCATTCTATGATCGGTTCGTTGCTTTACCTTTGTGCATCTAGACCCGATATTGTGTTGAGTGTAGGTGTGTGTGCAAGGTATCAAGCCGCTCCTAAAGAAAGCCACCTTATGGCGGTTAAGAGAATCTTTCGATATTTGGTTCATACCCCAACTTATGGGCTTTGGTATCCCAAAGGCTCGGATTTCTCTCTTTGTGGCTTCACGGATTCGGATTGGGCCGGTGACAAGGATGATAGGAAATCAACCTCCGGAGCTTGCCAATTTCTTGGTAGGTCTTTGGTGTGTTGGTCTTCTAAGAAGCAAAATTGTATATCACTCTCCACCGCCGAAGCCGAATACATTGCCGCCGCAAGTCGATGCACTCAATTGTTATGGATGAGGCAAACTTTAAAGGAATATGGTGTCAATTGTGACAAAGTGCCTCTTTTATGCGACAATGAAAGTTGAAAGGATCGTATGAGCGACTAGAGGGGGGGTGAATAGGAGCTACCCAAATTTTACTTCTTTTCAAGTTAAGGCTAGACAAGAAGGTAAATTCTCTAGATGTGCTACTAAGTGAATTTACCTAGAGTGACAAGCATGCTAGCAATAACAATATAAGTAAAGGTACGAGTAAAGGATAGAGGTAACCGCAATGGAGACACGAAGACACAAGGATGTATTCCCGTAGTTCCTTCCTTGTTACGGGAAGTACGTCTACGTTGGAGAGGTGTGGTGCCACAAAGGCCACCAACGCCACAAAGGCTCACCCTATTCTCCGGTGAACAAGCCACAAAGGCGAGTTCACGCTCCACTAAGCGATGCCCTTGAAGGCGGCACGACACCTTTACACAAAGTATTGGGGCAAGCTCCACAACTCAATTGGAGGCTCCCAATAGGCCCACCAAGCTCTTACACACGAAGTTAAGCTTGGAGGACGGCTTCTTCCGGCTAGGAATCCGATGAATCACACAAGTTACAAGCCCATCAACAAAGAGAGGGGGGAAATCAAATCGCCTTGGTGGAAGTGTAGATCTAGGTCTTCTCCCTCAAATCCCAAAAGGGCTTTGAGTTCTATTGGCTAGGGAGAGAGAACTAGTGCTTTGAAGCTTTGGAACAATGGAGGAGAGAGAGAGGAAGCCGCAGCCAGCTCTTGAGGAAGAAGAAGGCTTTATATAGTCCTCCACGAAATGTAGCCGTTGCTAGACGACTAGGGCCGGAGTCTCCGGCCAGGAGGGCCGGAGTCTCCGCCCTAAGTGACTCCAGGGCCGGAGTCTCCGGCCAGAGACAAAAGTCTCCGGCCCAACTCCGGCCTGGTCTCTGAATTGTCCAAGCCAGTCTGCAACCCTCGACCACCCGGCCAGACCGGAGTCTCCGACCCCGGGGGACCGAAGTCTCCGGCCCACCCGGAGTCTTCGGCCAGAGACAGAAAGTCTCCGGCCCAACTCCGGGAGGGCATCTGAACTGACCAACTGGGAGGGTTGCTGGGGCGAATCCCCTAGGCTGGAGTCTCCGGCAAACAGGGCCGGAGTCTCCGCCCTAGAAGAAGCAACAGCAGCACTTCGTGGAACCCCTCTCCACCATTTCCACCTTCGCGAAGCACCTTACAAGACAACTAGGCCCTAACTCCACTACTGGACTACAGGCTCCGATCTTTTCTTCCTTTTTGGGGTGCACCTCCGCGAGATCCTGAATTAACCTAGAAAATCTGCAGAACTTTAATAGAATGGTTAATTCACCAAATGTTGTTAACAAACACCAAAATACATTTAAGAGTTCAACACTAAGATAGATGAGACACAACATGAAAGTCCATGAAGTTGTGTCTCGACCAAAGCAAAGGCAAATCCAAATCCAAATAAACCAACCCATGGCAAATCCCAACGATGACATCCTAATAGAGCTACTTCTCCCCCTTTGGCATCGAGACACCAAAAAGGGAAAAGAGCGATGCTACATGCCCATGGGATCACTCATCGTCTTCATCCTCGGGCTCGTCCTTGGAACCGGCATTGAAGTCCTCATCTCCTTCTTCAATATCATCAGAAGCCATGGGCTTCTTGCCATGATGCACATTGGAGGTGCCAGAGGTGACCTCCTCAAAGGCTTGCCAGTCAGTCAGACCCTTGCTCCACTTGCCATAGGAGTGAGTGCCGGATGAAGAGGAGGAAGGAGGTGATTCCACATAGTCCGGTTGAGACTTCTGAAAAGCCTTGTGAAGAACTTGTTGATTGTCATTCAAATGCTTTTGGGCAATGTAGCTCTCATATTGCTTGTGGCGGATGTCCACATTCATGCACAGCACATTCCTTTGGAACCAATTGAGCTTCTTGTATTCTTGCCCAAACTCATTGTTGGAGCTAGAGCCGGCATTGCTAGCATGCTTCATCCTTGGGCCCCTTCTAGTTGACACTCCCTCGGCAAAGGCATCATCATCTTCACCTCTCACCGGAGTAAATGGTTCCTTGGAGTGACCGGTGGGTTCTTTGCGTTGAAGCTTGACAACCTTGTGATTCACAAGGTTTGCATCGAGAAGAGGAAGGTTGAGTCCTTGAGCACGGATGAGCCTCATGATAAACGGGGCATAAAGAGGAGTCTTCTTGTTGAGAATGCAATCATTGATCTCCTTGTGAATGAAATCCATCACATCAAGTGGCTCAACGGGTGCGGTCTCCCCTTTGCAATAAACTTCATGTGAGTAGGCCAAGAGATTCACCAAGGCCCCACAAATAGCATCAAAGTTACCGGCTTGAGGGGAAATGGAGGCCCGGAATATGCGGAGCAATATGTTGGACCGTTTGGATAGCCCAAGGGTGCCCCCAATGACAATCTTCTTGTCATCCCCGGTGTAGAGAGGAGCAAGCTTCTTCTTCTCATAGTACTCACCATCCACATGCATCCTCATGCCACTAGGAGTAGTAGCACCACGAAACTCATATCCAAGGAGAGCAGCAAAGTCCATGAAGTTGGAGTGACAAACCTCTTCTCCGGTCATCCAAGTCATTGGGATCTCCTCACCATCCCCAAGTACCAAGGTAGCAAAGAACTGATGGATCAAAGTGATGTTATAGGGCTCTTGAGTCTTCATGAGTGGGTGGAGCCCAAGCTTGCGAGTGATCCATACGGCCTCTCCAAAATATGCACTGTACTTGGCAAAATGAGAGAAGTCCATGACCATCTGAGGGAAACCGGATACTTCTTGAGAGAAGCATAGAATTCCTTCATGATCAGCTCTTGCTCTTTGCGGACAAAGCAACGGTCACGAGTGTTCCGCGGGAGAGTGTACATGTCCCTCTTCCTTATCTCAACATATTCAGATGATGACAGCCCTTCCAAGGTCACAAGGCTATCGAACTTGACCTTCTTAGCTACCTCAGCACATTCCTCCTCAGCCATCCTCGTCTTGAGTCTCTTAGCATCCCTTGCTTGCTGAGCAATGACTGACCTCTGAGCAATAGCCCCTGTGGCGGGATTGACAACCAATTTGTCCTTGCTATGAGCGGCCGGTTTTCGAGAACCACCTGCACCTGTGAATGAGTGAGGAAGATAGCAGGGTTGAGGTGACATGTCCTAGAATCAAAAAGTAAGCAACTATGCTGTGAAAGAGTGCACTCAGGCCTGATCTAGCCGGAGTCTCCGGGGACTTGGGCCGGAGTCTCCGGCCAAAACCGGAGACTTTGCGTCCAGCCCGGAGTCTCCGGCCACAGGGGCCGGAGTCTCCGGTTGGATGCAGGAGCCCGAGCCTAGGAGACTACATTTGAACAAATAGAGTGCAAAATCCACAATAAAGTTGCTAAGAAGATGATTGATAGCCACTAGAAGGTAGTACACCATTTCAAACTAAGGGAAACATGCAAATCTCATAGATCAAGGGAGAACTAGATGAAGGAGATTGAGAGCAAGTTTACCGGAGTCCATGGCAAGAAATCGACCGGTGGGAATGATCCCACACCTTCAAGAACTTGTTTTGCCGGTGGCACGGCGGATCCCGAAGCTTGGAGAGGCTCCGGGGGCGATCTTGGACAATGGGGGCGGCAGGGGAAGAGCAGGGGCACGGGGGTGGATGGGGAAGAATGAACCGTTCTTCCCCACCCCGTGCCCTAAGTATTTGTTTCGAAACTGCCCGGCCGGAGTCTCCGGTACTTACCCCAGAGTCTCCGGCCCACCGGAGTCTCCGGGCTGTAAACCCCGGAGTCTCCGGCCCCCCATTGACAAGATCACATATATAGTGGAAAAGGACATGTCATTTAAAGATGAGTATGTTTGAGGATGAGATAGGCTTGGGATGGACACATTGTCACTGTGTGGTATAAAATGCTCATGTTTGCAAACATGCAAATAAAATCAAATAAGACCAAACATGAGCATGTTCCCATCAAAAAATAAGACAATAAAGTCAAATGGGAAACTCCTCCACTAGGGAGGTTGGTGACCAAAAGGCCACCATGTATGAGTATATAGGTATGGCACCGCGAAGATATATCTTGGGCCCAAAACCTATACTCATCGATTAAGCTCAAAAATGTCACAAATGACAAGATAGAACAATACGCTTACTATTGGCATTATGGGGGGAGGGATAGTCCAATCAATTAGGACCGCACTCCCCCTATTTCCATGCCCACATCTAGCACAACACACAAGTTAGAGTATGGGAGTGAATGCACATAGCTCAAGCCACATTGCTTGAATCAATGATATTTAGTTCATGCCTCAATTCCCGGAATCTTGCTTCATCAAGAGGCTTTGTGAATATATCGGCAAGTTGCTCATGAGTGCCAACATAAGATAGATCAATATCTCCACGGTTGACATGATCCCGAATGAAATGGTGACGAATTTCAATATGCTTCGTCTTGTTGTGTTGCACCGGGTTGTGAGCGATCTTGATTGCACTTTCATTATCACATAAAAGAGGCACTTTGTCAAAAATGACACCGTAATCCTTCAAAGTTTGCCTCATCCATAAGAGTTGTGCACAACAACTAGCCGCGGCTACATATTCGGCTTCGGTGGTAGAGAGAGACACACAATTTTGTTTCTTAGATGACCAACACACCAAAGACCTACCAAGAAATTGGCAAGCCCCGGAGGTTGATTTCCGTTCCACTTTGTCTCCCGCCCAATCCGAATCCGAGTAACCTACAAGATCAAAACTTGCTCCTTTTGGATACCAAAGACCAAAGTTAGGGGTATTCACTAAATATCGAAAGATTCTTTTGACCGCCACTAAGTGGCTTTCTTTTGGTGCGGCTTGAAAACGTGCACAAACTCCCACACTTAACATAATGTCCGGTCTAGATGCACAAAGGTAAAGCAAGGAACCAATCATAGATCTATAGAGTTTTTGATCCACTTCTTTACCATTTGGATCGAGATCAAGATTAACCTTTGTTGGCATGGGAGTCTTTGCACCTTTGACTCCTATCATCTCGAACCTCTTGAGCATGTCTTGGGTATATTTGGCTTGGTTCACAAAAGTCCCTCCCTTCAATTGTTTGACTTCAAATCCAAGGAAGAACTCTAACTCCCCCATCATAGACATCTCAAACTTGTCGGTCATGAGCTTGGCAAACTCATTATTGAAAGCTTTGTTAGTAGAACCAAATATAATATCATCAACATATAATTGACAAATGAAAAGCTCCCCATTGACCTTCTTAGTAAAAAGAGTGGGATCGATCACCCCAATTTCAAAACCACGATCAACCAACAACTCTTTAAGGTGCTCATACCATGCACGTGGGGCTTGTTTGAGGCCATAGAGCGCCTTATCAAGTTTGTAAACGTGGTTAGGAAACTTAGGGTTTTCGAAGCCCGGGGGTTGCTTCACAAAAACCAATTCATTTAAGGGATCGTTGAGAAATGCACTTTTAACATCCATTTGTTGAAGTTTAAAGTTATGATGTGATGCATATGCAAGTAAGATGCGAATGGATTCAAGACGGGCAACGGGAGCGAAAGTTTCACCAAAGTCAATACCCTCAACTTGGGAGAAACCTTGAGCCACCAATCTTGCCTTGTTACGAATGACTATGCCATTTGCATCTTGCTTGTTCTTGAAGATCCACTTGGTCCCAATGACATTATGGCAATCTTTAGGCCTTTCTACTAGAGTCCAAACTTTGTTGCGCTCGAAGTTGTTAAGTTCATCATGCATGGCATCAAGCCAATCCGGATCCTCAAGTGCCTCATAAACTTTCTTGGGTTCTACACAAGAGACAAAAGCATGATGAGAGCTAAAGTTAGAAAGTTGCCTCCTAGTGGAGACACCTTTACGAACACTCCCAACCACATTTTCCAAGGATATGCTTCTTCGTTGAAGAATGGACTCAAGCTTCTTCTCACGGCGAGTGTGAGCCTCAAGAGGAGATTCTTGAGAGACTACTTGATCATCTTCATGATCACTGTTCTGGTCCTCGCCTTGACCAGTTGGATTGCCTTGATCATCAAGTGGCCCATAGCCACGGAATTCCAAAGGATCTTCATCAAGGTCATGATCTCCCCCGGAGACTCCGGTATCCATACCCGGAGACTCCGGTATAGGCCGGAGAGTCCGGACCACAGGGGCCGGAGACTCCGGGCAAGATTGCTCGGTGGGATGATCTTGAGGTTGAGGGTGCGCAGCTTATCTTTGGTCAATGTCCTGTGGGTGTTCAGCAGGTGAAGGCTCCACTTGTGTAGAGCATTGTCCTTCTCCTTCGGCCAAAAGGTGTCCCTCAATGGGCCGGAAGAATCCGACACCCATTCTTCTTATGGCTTGGGGAGGAATTTCGTCACCTACAACACGAACACCACTTTGTCCCACAAAGGAACCATTATCTTCATCGAACCTCACATTACAAGTCTCTATAACATGCCCGGTGGACTTGCTATAGATCCTATAGGAATGTGAGTCGTGGAGTAACCAACAAAGATACCCTCTATAGCTTTAGAATCAAATTTTGACAAACGAACACCTTTCTTGAGATAGAAACACTTACAACCAAATACCCGGAAGTACATGATGTTGGGCTTTTGCCCGGTAAGAATTTCATATGGAGTCTTGTTCAAGTTCTTGCGGAGATAAAGCCGGTTGGTGGCATGGCATGCGGTATTAATGGCTTCGGCCCAAAAGTTGTATGGAGACTTGAACTCCGCCAACATAGTTCTTGCCGCATCCATAAGAGTCCGGTTCTTCCTCTCGGCAACTCCATTTTGTTGCGGGGTATATGCAGCGGAATATTGATGTTTGATACCCGCATCACTAAGAAACTCATTTAGGGAGTAGTTCTTGAACTCGGTGCCATTGTCACTTCTTATAGTCAATATGGTGGTATTGAATTGACGCTCAACTTCGGTGGCAAAGTCTTTGACGGTTTGTTGGGTCTCACTTTTGAACTCGAAGAAATAAACCCAAGTATATCTTGAATAGTCATCGACAATCACCAAACAATATTTCTTGCCACCAAGACTTGCATAAGTGGGAGGTCCAAAGAGATCCATGTGAAGGAGCTCCAAGAACCTCTTGAAAGAGATAATAGTCTTGCTTGGATGACTTGTTTCATGCATCTTTCCTTCAATACATGCCCTACAAACACGATCTTTGGCAAAAGAAACATCCTTTAGTCCGAGTATGTGGCCGCCGGTGTAGAGATTTTGCAAAGCTCTCATATTGACGTGGGCTAACCGGCGATGCCAAAGCCATCCCACGTCGGCCTTAGCAATTAGGCATATCGCGGCCGTAGTGGGTTTCTCCGAAAAGTCCACCACATACAAGCCATTTTCGACATACCCAACAAAGGCAACCTTGAGAGACTTACTCCACATGACGACCACAATATCAACATCAAAAAATGTGGCATAGCCCATAGTAGCAAGTTGATGAACGGAAAGTAGATTATAACCAATGGTTTCGACAAGCATGACATTCACTAGGGACATGTCCGGAGTGATCACCACCTTACCAAAACCAAGTACCTTAGAGGATGAATTATCACCATATGAGACCGTGACATTTGAAGTATTTGGCTTTAGATCTTCCACAATATTTTTGCTTCCGGTCATGTGGCTTGTGGCACCACTGTCAATAATCCATTTTCCTCCTCCGGAAGCAATGTCCTACAAGAGATTAATTCTTGGTTTTAGGTCCCCATTTTTGAATGGGTCCTCTTTTGTTAGTCACAAGAATCTTAGGTACCCAAATAGCATATTCAATGTAACCATTATAGGGACCAACATATTTAGCATAGACATCACCATAATAGTCCCTAAGAAGAACATAATGAGGGTTATATTTTCCTGCAAAATTATTGTGAGAAGGGCCGGAGACTCCGGTCTTTGGGAGCGGAGACTCCGGGGTAGATGAACTAACCGGAGACTCCGGAACCTTTGACCCGGAGACTCCGGTCTCCTCGAATTTCTTCTTTCCATTCAGCTCCTCCCACTCCTCCTCGGTGTAACAAATATCAAAGGGGACATGAGGAGTAGGAGCAGCAGCAGGCTTTGCCTTCTTCTTGTTCTTCTTCTTATTCTTCTTCTTCTTTGAGGACTCGGCCATCAAACAAAGATCCCCTTTCTTTGAGGACTCGGCAACAAATCCGAGGCCCTCCTTTCCCTTGAACAATCTTTGATTGTTCAAGAGATCATTGAGATTCTTCTCTCCTTGAATGCAAGTAGCAAGGCCCTTAGCAAGATCGGCCTTCAACCTATTGTTCTCCTCAATGATATCACTATGATCACAAATAGAGTTAGAAGAACAAGGAACTTCAATAACTTGCATTGGTGGGACTTTAGATTGTTCAATAGTTAGTTGAATTTGAAGTTGTTCACGAATCTTGGTGAGATGCGAGAATTTGCCTTCCAAAGCCTTGTGGGCTTCTTCAAGCTTCTCAAACATCTCACGAAGATCATTATGACCAACGTCAAATTCAACTTTCTCCTTTTTAAGAAACTTGACCATAGCAAGAGCATGGTCACGTTCTTTAGTGAGTTTTGACAAGATTAGATTATGAGACTCTTCTAGTCCCAACAATTTCTCCTCTAAAGAGACTCTCAAGTTTTGCTCTTCTTCGAGCTCAATTGATAGAGAGCCAATATCATCGGCGGCTAATCTTTCCAACTCCTCCTTCTCTTTGATAGTGTCATGGGCATCACCAAGTTCACACATTAGTGTCTCAAAGTATATCTTGGTTGGCCCCTTCATTTTAGCAAGAAAATCATCACAAGAAACTAGTTCTTTCTTAATCTTAAGACTACTCACATCATCCAAAGAGGTAGCATTGGAATGTGATGATGAAGGAGTAGGTGATGAGGTTACCTCCGAGGCCTTAGCCATAAGACACTTGTGAGTGATGATGATGGCGTTCTCATTTTGTGAGTTGAAGAGGGATGTAGGTGGTGTGGAGACAATGGCAATGGCGGCCACTTCTCCATTCTCTTCATCAACAGAGTCATCATCATCGGACTCGGAGTCATACTCCTCATGAACCACCAATACCCTTTCTCCTTTCTTCTTGTTGTCCTTGTTCCCATGCTTCTTGGATGGGTAGAACTTTGATGACCGGCGCTTGGGGATGAGCCGGCCTTCATTGTCCTCCTTGTTCTCATAAGGACATTCGGCAATGAAGTGCTTGATTCCTCCACAATTGTAGCAATGCCTCACTTTAGAGTCACCACCCTTCCTTGGAAAGGATTTGAACTTGGATCCCTTCGTCTTGTGCTTGTTGGCATCCCAAAAGGCATTTGCATTGAGAGCCAAGTGTTCATGGAGTGCAAACTTGAGATCTTCTGGAGACCAACACTCATCTTCATATATTTCTTCTTCTCCTTCTCCTTGCTTGGACACCACCTTGGCCTTGAGAGCAAGATTATGAACTCCTTGTCCGGCAAGAACACGGGCTCTAGTCTCTTCCGCATTCTTCTTCAAGATAGACAAGGCGGTGAACTCGCAAAGAACTTCATTTGAGGTCATACTCCCAAAATCCGGTCTTGAACGGATTATCTCGGACCGCATGGGTTCTCTTGGGTTGATGGAGGTGATGAACATACGCTTGATATAGTCATCACCATTGTCTTTGCACCCAAACCCGGTCAAAGCCGTTGCAAGAGCCAAGATCCTTTGGTACATCTCATTGGGAGTCTCATTATCACGCATAATGAAATCCCTTTCTTCACTCTTGAGCTCATCAAACTTGGAGGACCGAATACTTTCATTCCCAATGAAGAGCATAGTGAGATAGTCCCATACTTCCTTGGCGGTGCCCAAGTTGTTGATGTGTACCGCATGAGTATCCGGTACGGCTTGTTGAAGGAGATGATTGGCGGTGGCATTGAGTTGTTCATCAACTTCTTCCCTTCCGGTCAAGTTGAGAGGATCATGAGGTGCAAAGCCATTTTGTATGACCCTCCACAAATGAGTAGAAGAGCTAGAAATATGAGATTTCATTAGTCCTTGCCATTTAATAAAATTGCGAGAATCAAGCTTAGGAGGAGATCCCATGTTGTTAATGTGTGGCATAGGATAATGGACCGGCGGAGGGGAGTAAGTGTTAGGGGGTGGAATGTTAGCACCCTTTGTCGGACCATCATTTTCCTTAGGAGGGTCACCTTTATTCTCGGCGGAGGTGGAGCCATCGTTGGGTGGCTTCACCTTGGCCAAGGAGAGTTCCACACTAGGTGTGGTGTTTGGGTCGGTGGGCCCAGAAGGTTTTCTTCCAAAATACTCCTCAAACATAGCCTTCATCTCCAATCTCATGGTGGTTTGCATTGTGTCCAAGGACGCCAAATGCTCCTCACGTGAGATTGAAGAGGAAGAGATAGATTGAGGAGTATCTTCGGGAGGAGTTTCTTTACCCTTATCCCCTTCCATAGTTGCTCAAACTCTTAGGCGGTTAAGCCCTAATAAGAGACCACGCTCTGATACCAATTGAAAGGATCATATGAGCGACTAGAGGGGGGGTGAATAGGAGCTACCCAAATTTTACTTCTTTTCAAGTTAAGGCTAGACAAGAAGGTAAATTCTCTAGATGTGCTACTAAGTGAATTTACCTAGAGTGACAAGCATGCTAGCAATAACAATATAAGTAAAGGTACGAGTAAAGGATAGAGGTAACCGCAATGGAGACACGAAGACACAAGGATGTATTCCCGTAGTTCCTTCCTTGTTACGGGAAGTACGTCTACGTTGGAGAGGTGTGGTGCCACAAAGGCCACCAACGCCACAAAGGCTCACCCTATTCTCCGGTGAACAAGCCACAAAGGCGAGTTCACGCTCCACTAAGCGATGCCCTTGAAGGCGGCACGACACCTTTACACAAAGTATTGGGGCAAGCTCCACAACTCAATTGGAGGCTCCCAATAGGCCCACCAAGCTCTTACACACGAAGTTAAGCTTGGAGGACGGCTTCTTCCGGCTAGGAATCCGATGAATCACACAAGTTACAAGCCCCTCAACAAAGAGAGGGGGGAAATCAAATCGCCTTGGTGGAAGTGTAGATCTAGGTCTTCTCCCTCAAATCCCAAAAGGGCTTTGAGTTCTATTGGCTAGGGAGAGAGAACTAGTGCTTTGAAGCTTTGGAACAATGGAGGGGAGAGAGAGGAAGCCGCAGCCAGCTCTTGAGGAAGAAGAAGGCTTTATATAGTCCTCCACGAAATGTAACCGTTGCTGGACGACTAGGGCCGGAGTCTCCGGCCAGGAGGGCTGGAGTCTCCGCCCTAAGTGACTCCAGGGCCGGAGTCTCCGGCCAGAGACAAAAGTCTCCGGCCCAACTCCGGCCTGGTCTCTGAATTGTCCAAGCCAGTCTGCAACCCTCGACCACCCGGCCAGACCGGAGTCTCCGACCCCGGGGGACCGGAGTCTCCGGCCCACCCGGAGTCTCCGGCCAGAGACAGAAAGTCTCCGGCCCAACTCCGGGAGGGCATCTGAACTGACCAACTGGGAGGGTTGCTGGGGCGAATCCCCTAGGCCGGAGTCTCCGGCAAACAGGGCCGGAGTCTCTGCCCTAGAAGAAGCAACAGCAGCACTTCGTGGAACCCCTCTCCACCATTTCCACCTTCGCGAAGCACCTTACAAGACAACTAGGCCCTAACTCCACTACTGGACTACAGGCTCCGATCTTTTCTTCCTTTTTGGGGTGCACCTCCGCGAGATCCTGAATTAACCTAGAAAATCTGCAGAACTTTAATAGAATGGTTAATTCACCAAATGTTGTTAACAAACACCAAAATACATTTATTAGGGAAATGCTCTTTCAAAAGTGCTATCAAGATCGCCTATAATCCGGTGCAACATTCAAGAACCAAGCATATTGAGATCCAGAATCATTTTATTAGAGATCATGTTGCCCGTGGTGATATTGAGCTTGCATATGTTTGCACCAAGGATCAACTTGCCGATATATTCATGAAGCCTCTTGATGAAGCAAGATTTGGATATTTGAGGAATGATCTAAATATCATTGATTCAAGGAGTGTGGTTTGAGCATCTTGCAATTACACCTATTTTTCAATACTTGTTTGGTGTAGGTGTGGGCATGGAGATAGGGGAGTGCGGTCCTAATCAATTGGGCTATCCCTCCCCCCCCCCATAATGCCGATAGTAACCATATCATTCTCTTAATATCATTTTTGTGATATATGAGCTTCAATGACGAGTAGTGGTTATGGACCCAAGATACATCTTCGCGGTCCAATGCCATAACACTCAAACACGGTGGCTTCGGCCACCGACGTCTTCTTTTCGAAGAGTTGATTCCTTGCTTATCTTATTTGAAGTCTTGGTGTTGTTTCTTAATTTGATATGGGAAGGCACTTGCATTGGATTTTTTGTTGATTTGTTCTTGCAATGTCAAGTGCCGAGAACCACTCCATGATTGCTATCTCACCTAAGCCATCCTATCTCAAGACATCTAATCTTTGCACACGAGTTCATTTTTCATCAAAAATAACTTCTATTTTTGAAAATTTTGAGTGGATCAGTTTCTGGCTTCCCAGGCCAGAATATCCGCCCCCCTGGGCGGAATATCCAGGGGGGGCAGATTATCCGGGCTACTTTAGCTGGATAATCCGACCAGGGTGGCGCCTGGGTATTTAAAGGACGGGGTCGGGCTACCCTCGAGCAGTTCTTTCCCCACCCCGCCCCTAGGGTTCCAGCCGCCGCCGTTCCTTCGCTGCCGTCGGTGCTCCGGCCATCTCCTCGGCCGATTCTCGCCAGGATTTGATCTCCTTCACCTTGGGAGGGCTTTCACCAAGCCGTTTTCGTAATGGATGCGGGTATTGCTCATCTCCCCTATCTCTAGGGTCTTGTATGAATTTACCCATGTTTTTGCTTGGTGTTTAGTCCTCCATTAGTTGTTCCTGGCTATCATGAATCATGTTGTATGACTTTCTTCCCCCGATCTATCAATTTGTGTGCTGCAGCAAGTGTTAGATTTTTTTTTCGAGGGGGCCGGATTATCCGCCCCCCTGGCCGGATTATCCGCCCCCCTGGCCGGATAATCTGGCATGGGATTTCTCTGTTTTATTTTTTTATATTGCTGCCATCAAATTGATTCATTGGGTGAAGTTTGTTTGTTCATACTACATGATTTTTGATCCTTTTTCCGTAACTCGTGTGCATATGCTTATCCCCATGCTATCCATGCCTCTCTCTTTCACAGGTGGTTCGAGTATGCCGAAGCGCAAGAGTCGGCTTATTCCGAATGAACACGGAGTCCTAGTTGATGAGGTTGCAATCCGTCAGCGTCAGAGGGAAGTTGCTAGGAAAGCTGAGAAAGAAAAGGCTGCCAAGGCTCAAGCCCGTCGTCGCAAAGGCAAAGCGACACGTCCCAACTACAAGAGTATGCCAGAGGCCGAATACATTCTTGTGCGGCGCAACAATTGGTATGCCACACCCAGAGATGAAGACATTGAGGACCGTGCTTTCTGGAATGAAGAGCAGTGGGGCATTTTCCGTGATGTCTATGAGCCTCTCAAGAATCCTTGTCGACCGATGCATCCTATTAACTTTGATCATCTTCGCAGCAAGACCTATTTTGATGAAGTTGTTTCTGTGGTTGAGAAGATGGGATTGATGGGGTTGGCTAACATTCAGTGCAACTATAACCCCGGCCTCATCAAGCAGTTTTATGCCACTCTTGTGATCTTGCCTAACCCTCAGAAGTCAATGAAGTGGATGACTGGAGAGCATGAATGTACATCAGATTTCTCTGTGTTTGCCTCTCTCTTGGGGTACGCTTATAATGGGGAGACTCCAGTGGGTCGCCGTATTCACAATCTGGGGACCAAGCCTGACAAGGATAAGCTATATGACCTCTATGACTCTACAGGCGTTGTGGGCTTCATCAATGGCCTGCATCCACTCTATGATCAGCTTGTCCGCATTTTCAGAGAGAACATTGCTCCTAGTGGTGGTAACAATGATGCCATTCGCACCTCACTTGTTGACCTCCTCGCTTTTTCTCATGAGTGTGCTACTTCGACCGACCCAGATGAGGACTTTACTCTTGATGTGATGGATTTCATCTTCTATGAGATTAAGGATGCTATCATTCAGAGGAACACTGTGCCATATGCTCCCTACATCATGCTCCTCATCAAGCATGCCCTTGGAGATTATGATATCCATGATGATTGTGTGGAGCACCTAGTCAAGAAGATGTATGCCAAGAAGAAGAAGACTCCTGCTCCTTCCACTGCATATCCTAGCTCCTTCATGGCTGATGCGAGGTCGAGTGCTTCTACTCGTGATCAGAGGGCTGCTGCGTCTGCTATGTCTAGAGAGGTCAGAAAGCTCAGTTGGTTTGAGAGGAATGTTCTTTGCATGAAGGTTGAGATCCACCGTGAGAACTATCAGGCTTATGTTGAGAGGAAGAATATTCAGGACACTCAGCAGTTGATCCTTCACCGTCTCAGTGGTGCTCAGACCGCCGATCCCACCCCTACCGCACCTACGTCCTATGAAGCTTGGAACACCGATCGCTACAACTGGGTTGATATGCAGAAGCATCTCTTTGCTGCTCCAGATGCTCCCACAGGAGATACTCATGCAGAGGCTGAGGAGGACGTGGAGGATGAAGATGCTAGAGGTGATGACGATGCTGGAGGTGATGATGATGATGGCGGAGATGACTATGCTGAGGGCTCCGACGACATCGATGATTGGGAGGATTGATTCCTCGGGGCGTGTAGCATCGCTCTTCTCCCTTTTTGGTTTCTTGAAGCCAAAGGGGGAGAAGTAGTTCTATTAGGAGTCTCACGGGATTTGCATGGGTGGGAACACAAGCTTGCGCGTTTATCATTCATTTGGCGCTTGTGTTTCTTCTTATTTTACTTGCTTTAAGTTTGGAACAATTTGTGTGGTTTATTTGCTACCATGGTGTGTATGAGACTATGTTCTATGCTTTATATGTGCTTTGTGGAACATTATGCTTGTTCAAATATGAGTTTGTGAGCTCATGGTATATGTGTGAGATGGCTATGGAATTTGGTTCGGTTTCTCGTTATTATCATATTGATTAGATTATTTATGAAGAGGTATGCTTCCTACAAACTCTTGTGGTTCTCCTTCGAACTTAATTGTGTAGATGCACACATTTAGGGGGAGCCTTATTACTTGCTCATATATTTGTTGTTTGAAATATTTGATCTCTCCTGCAAATCCTAGTGTTGTCATCTAACACCAAAAAGGGGGAGATTGAAAGTGCATACTTTGTATCCCTCATGTTTTGTGTGTTAGATAACAACATTAGGAATTTTAAGTGTGTGTTAAGTGGTGCAGATTTTACAGCTCAAGAAATGGCTAAGTCACTGGGATGGCGTCTCCATGTTCCAGGCCGGATAATCCGGCCAGGGGCCGGATATTCCGCCCTCCCTGCGAGGCATCAGAAAAACGGCTAAGTCCTTTGCTCGGCGTCAACCAGATATGGGGCCAGATATTCCGGCTAGGGGCCGGATAATCTGCCCCCCACCGCGAGTGCTCGGAAAATCGGCTAAGGACTTTCGTCGGCGTCAACCAGATACGGGGCCGGATATTCCGGCCAGGGGCCGGATAATCTGCGCACCTCATACGGGGACGGATATTCCGGCCAGGGGGGCGGATAATCCGGCCATACTTTGGCCAGATAATCCGCCCCTCCAACTCAGCAATGGCTACATTTTGGGAGGGGCTATAAATACCCCTCCCCTTCTTCCACCTCAAGCTGCTCGTCCTGCACAAGAAGAACACCCCATTTGGAGCCACCAAATTCACAAGATCTCCTCCCTCAACCCACCAAAGCTCTTGATCTTTGGAGAATCGAAGGAGAAGGCCTTGATCTACATCCTCACCGAAGCGATTTACTTTCCCCTCTCATTTGCTTGAGGGCCCTTGTGTCTTGGGTTCCCTTGTGTCCCTTGACCTTGATTTGTGTGACTGATATCTTGATACTTATTGATTGTTTGCTTTGTGGTGCTTGGGAGCCTCCAATTCAGTTGTGGATGTGTGCCCCAAGTTTGTAAAGGCCGGTTCCGCCTTGAGGAATCCCTTAGTGGAAAGTGAGCTAGGCCTTTGTGGCGGAAGCTTGCACCGGAGAATAGGGTGAGCCTTTGTGGCATTGGTTAGGCCTTTGTGGCAACCACACCTCTCCAACGTAGACGTACTTCCCCTAAAAAGGAAGGAACTACGGGAATTACATCCGTGTCTCCGTGTGCTCCACTCTCGGTTACCTCTATCCTTTATTGCCTTTACTTATTGTACCTTGCTTAGCTTGCTTGTTGTCATATAGGTAAATTCACCTTAGTTGCATATCTAGAGAATTTACCTTTGTGTCAAGCCTAAATTGAAAAAGAATTAAAATTTGAGTAGCACCTATTCACCCCCCCCCCTCTAGGTGCCCATACGATCCGTTCACTTTCAAGTATCAAAGTGCCGTCTGGCTTCTCATCAAATATAAAGGGAATAATAAATATGACAGAGAAAAAATTCCAAAACCTAAAGTCTCATGACTGTCACGTGATTATGACGCAGTTGCTTCCGGTTGCATTAAGGGGGCTTCTACCGGAAAATGTTCGCGTACCCATTGTTAAGCTATGTGCATTCCTCAATGCAATATCTCAGAAGGTAATCAATCCAGATATTCTACCAAGGTTACAGAAGGATGTGGCCCAATGTCTTGTTAGTTTTGAGTTGGTGTTCCCGCCATCCTTCTTTAATATTATGACGCATCTCCTGGTTCACCTTGTCGAAGAGATTGCCATTCTCGGTCCTGTATTTCTACACAACATGTTCCCCTTCGAGAGGTTCATGGGAGTCTTAAAGAAATATGTTCATAACCGTGCTAGGCCAGAAGGAAGCATCTCCAAGGGCTACGGAACAGAGGAGGTCATTGAGTTCTGTGTTGACTTTATCCCTGACATTAAGTCGATTGGTGTTCCAGAATTGTGGCATGAAGGGAAACTACGTGGAAAAGGCACGGTAGGAAAGAAATCAATGTATTGTATGGACGGGATTTCTTTCACTCAAGCACACTACACAGTTCTACAAAGTTCCACCTTGGTGACCCCGTATATCACTGAACACAAGAATATTGTACGCTCCCAACACCCGGCTCAGTCTGACTCCTGAATTACACATAAACATATGGCGACTTTCGGCAGTTGGTTGCGGACACATCTCATAAATGACAGCATTGTTGGAGATCAGCTATACTTGTTGGTCGGGTCACCATCTTCGACTATATTGACTTTTCAAGGGTACGAGATAAATGGGAATACATTCTACACGATCGCCCAAGATAAAAAGAGCACCAACCAAAATAGTGGTGTCCGCATTGATGCAACAAACAACAACGGGCAAAACCACACCTATTATGGTTACATAGAGGAGATATGAGAACTTGACTATGGACCTTCTTTTAAAGTCCCTTTGTTTCGGTGCAAATTGGTCAAGCTGGATGGAGTAGGGGTAAAGGTACACCAGCTGTATGGAATGACAACAGTGGATCTCAACAATCTTGGTTACAGAGACGAACCATTCGTCCTAGCTAATGATGTGGCTCAAGTTTTCTATGTGAAAGACATGTCCTCCAAACCAAAAAAGAAAAGAAAAGATAAGGCAACGAATACATCATATGATGAGCCAAAGTGTCACATAGTTCTTTCAGGGAAAAGAAACATCGTGGGAGTTGAGGATAAGACAGACATGTCAGAAGATTATAATAAGTTTGATGAAATTCTGCCCTTCAGAGTGAATATTGACCCAAGCATCACGTTAAATGGTGAACATACTCCATGGTTACGACCGAAGCGATCCTAATCAAGGGAGATACGCGAAGGGGGGTTCATGACCTCCAAGGCATTTCAGGTCACCATATGTATTAAATGTGCCAATTTATGGCAAACATCGAACATGATAGCTCATTTTGTGAAGGTTTTGTTGTGATGTTTGCAATTTTCCAAGTTTAATAATTTTCCTTACAACTATAACACATAATATGACACCACGCGAAGGTTTCACATTTTTTAGATTATTTTTTAAATTCTCATACCTGTTTGAAATTATATTCAAAACGGTGGGCATGAAGATTCATAGCCCGGGGTTCAGTCTCGCTAGACTTGCGGTTCGTGGCTCAAACCGGTGCTAAAGGGGGTGGCGGTGTGGTGCCCAGCAAAAGAACCTAGAATGAAGGTGGTTTTTGTGTCATCTGGTGGGTGGATGCAACCGAGACTAAAGCTGTCGGTGGGATAAGGACGTGTGGGTAACCTTTAGTTTGGTGGTTTTTGATATCAATGTGAAACTTTAATTTGGTGGTTTTTGATATCAATGTGAAACTTTAATTTGGTGGTTGCTTCACAAAAAAACTTTTTTTTGGCATCTAAAAAATGGAAAATGGTTTTTTCGTGCGATGAAAAGGGAAACTTCCTTCTGCAACATCGTAAGCAATCCCAAGATGCACATGTGTGCACAATATGGGCACATTATCACAAACTATGTCTTGATTCTAGCCATAACATTGCTCATTTGGCCTAAAAGCCATGAAACATTGAACATGATAGCTCATTTTGTGAAGGGTTTTTTTGTGATGTTTGCAATTTTCCAAGTTTAACATTTTTCCTTGTAACTATAACACATAATATGACACCACGCGAAGGTTTCACATTGTTTGGATTATTTTTTAAATTCTTATACCCGTTTGAAATTATATTCAAAATGGCGGGCATGAAGATTCATAGCCCGGGGTTGAGTCTCGCTAGACTTGCGGTGGATCTCTGATAAAACAACATATTGTGAACCTAAAAATGATTTTTACAAAAAATCATGAGCATTATATCATATACATGTAGTTCAAACCTAGCGGGCCTCCACCGATTTTAAAATGTTTGCAAGCCTACTAATTTTAACAAAATAATTTTCAGCATTTCTATGTGTGAATATTTAATAGATATTTTTCTAATAAACATTTTGATATTCTATATGTATTATTCTGATTTTTATTTATTTTACAACATTTTATGGAATGTTGATCATAGCTTCAATAAGAAATAAGGCGGGAACAACCAAAAAGTTTAAAAACATTTCGAATGCCCCTTTAGCACCGGTTCGTGGCTCAAACCGGTGCTAAAGGGGGTGGCGGTGCGGTGCCCAGCCAAAGCACCTTTAGCACCGGTTGCTGGCATGAACCGGTGCTAAAGGTAGGACCTTTAGCACAGGTTGGTGGCTTCAACAGGTGCTAAAGGGTCTTTAGCACCGGTTGAAGCCACCAACCGGTGCTAAAGCTCCCTGCTTTATAACGCCCATCTCCTTCCTCCCCCCGCATCGGCAAAACGGCTAAGGACTTCGCGCTGGGAGCACAGACGACGCCGACAGGCTGCCAAAATTTCGCGCCGCCACCGCCATCGACGCCAGCCGCCGCCCGAGAGCTCGCTCGCGCCGTGCTCGCCCGCCCGCGCCAGCCGCCGCCCGTCCATCGCCCGTGCCAGTAGCCACCGACGGACGCGCACGCCAACCGCCGCCGGCCCGAGAGCTCACCGGCCCGCCGACCGCCTCCGGCCGTTTATTGCTCGTCGGTGCCCGCTGCCTCCTGTGCTCACCAGCGCCCCCGCTGCGACGCCCATCGCCTCCTGTGCCCGGCCGCGCGCCCGACGATCGCCATCCCCGTGCGTGTGCTCGCGCCGCCGCCCGAGCCCCTGCAGGTAATTAGTTTAATTTACTAAATTTTTTAGATGTAGTGTTAATAATTATAGTTAGGGTTAATTAGTTAGGATTTTGCTTAGGATTTAGGGTTAGGGTTCCTTAGTTAGGATTTTTCTTAGGATTTTTTTTTATTTTTTTAGTTAGGGTTAGTGTTCCTTAATTAGTAATATAAATAGAAATAGAAATAGGATTTTGTTTATAGTTAGGATTAATTATAATTAGGATTTTTTCTAGTTAGGTTTAATTAGTTAGGATTTTGCTTTGTTAGGATTTTGGGTTAGTTATTCTGAGTTATTAATTTCTATCATATATATATTTTAGTTAGGGTTAGGGTCCCTTAATTAATTTAGAGAAATACAAATATGATTTTTTAGTTAGGGTTAGGGTTCCATTATAAAATGGGGGCGTTGGCCGAGCGCCGGCGCGGTGGGGAGGGAAGACCTACTCTTTGCCCACCGCGCCGGCGCCCGGCCAACGCCCCCTTTTTTTTGGTCTCGGTATCGGCATTATAATAATTTGTAATAATTCTTTGCAGAAACTATGGATCTCGGAAGAGACGAATTCCAGGAAGATATTATCGAGGACATCATCCGCGATAATGATGATGTCACCTTGTTGTTTCTAAACAACTCCAGTGAGGGAGATGAACAAAACCGTAGAGATGGCTTCGATGAGGGAGAAGGTGCCGGAGAGGATGGAGGCACCGGTGAGGGAGAAGGTGCTGGAGAGGATGGAGGCACCGGTGAGGGAGAAGGCGCCGGCTCTGACGAGGGAGAAGCCGATGGCTCCGATAGAACCTTCAATAATGCAAAGTCCGGGGAGGTAGATGTGTATTAATAAATTAAGCCTCTGTTGTATTGATGGATTATTTGATTTGTGTATATACATATATTAACGCTCTTTCTTCTTTTAGCCCTCTGGATCGAGCCACTCTTCTGTAAATAGAAGAGGTCCGGCCAGAAGGTTGGAAGAACATGAAAGGTACCGGATAGAAGAAATCGGTGAAGATGGCGAACCGATTGCTCCCGCGGCTCACGCAAGTAAATTTACAAGACAATGCGGAGTTCTTGTTAGGGACAACATTCCGATCACCATTCGAGAATGGAAGAAGACAAAGACGAAACCAGTTAAATATGTCCGCAACAGATTGAAGAATATTCTTTGGAAGAAGCTCATGGTTAATTTTACCCTACCAGAGGCGCCAGAGGTGGATCCAAATGAGGAGGATTCAAATGAGGAGGATTCAGATGACGATGATCGTCATCTGAATGTCATAGAGCGGAAAGTCAAGAAGTGGACTCTTTCGAAGATGGCACTACAATTCAACAACTGAAAGAAAAGATTGTACAAGGATTTTGTCGATAAAAAAAAGACTCCGGTGTTCACTGGACAATATGAGAAGATAAAAGACCACTGGGACGCATTCGTAGAGTACAAGACTTCAGAGGCAGCTAAGAGAAGGTCAGAAATAAATAAGAAAAATGCTGCTAAAAAGAAGTATCACCATACTATGGGGCAAGGATGCTACAAGTCTGGCAAGCCTAAGTGGAAGAAAATGGAGGACGATCTAATTGCTAAAGGGATCATTCCGGAGACATTGAAATGGAATGATCGGTCAAGGGATTGGTTTTACGGGCATGGAGGGAAGTTGGACTCAGAAGGAAAGTGTGTATATACAAAAAAGCATGACGAAGACCCCCTTCCCATTGATGCCCTTAGAAGCGCATCAAAGGATGTTGAAGAGGGAAGGTTCCATCCCGAAAGAGAGAAGGACGAGCTCACACGCGCCCTTGGGAATGATGAACACCCAGGACAAACACGAACCACACCAGGCTCCAAACCGTGGAAACTCAGGTTTCCCGTGGAAAGGAAGAAATTTCCCGATAGAAGCCGTCAGAAAAGAAAGGAAAGGGAGGCAGACCGCATGTCTTAGATAGAACAAGAGCTGAAGCGGCAATCAGACTTGTTAAATCGGATAAGCCAGCAAGGAACCGCCGCATCTCAGCCACAGATAGAAGCCGGACATGATGCTACCGGCCCACCATCTCAGTGGAAAAGCAGCGTGGCTTCCACGGACCTCCCAGAGGATGATGATGAACCAGCGATCTGCTACCTAGTGGATGATATCACAGAGTCGACATCTTGCGAGCTACATGTGAAGGTCGTGAACATAACCATGAAGGTGGCAGTCGGCTATGCCTTACCCATTGGACCTGATTCAACTTATCATTGCCGTCCGATTCCACATGGCTACGCTGTTGCCGGGGTGGATGAAGTTATGGGCGGATTTGGGTAGCTGAAGCTTGACCACCCTGCAGGTGAAGGGAATTTGTACGATCTGGGAGAAGCCAAGAAGACCACCGTTCTATGGCTAAAGGAACTAATCGTGCTTCCAAATTGGACGCCAAGGTCTCCAGCGCGTCACCCTTCTCCACCGCCACGTCAGCCTTCTCCGCCATCTCCGCGTCAGCCTTCTCCGCCATCTCCGCCGCATCAGCCTTCTCCGCCATCTCCGCGTCAGCCTTCTCCGCCATCTCCGCTGCATCAGCCTTCTCCAGCATACCAGCCTTCGCCAGCTAGTGAGCCGTCTCCGCCACCTCCGCCCACTGAGGCTCAGAGCCAAAAGCGGAAGTGTACCATCGCCGCTCCATCGATGAGTCGTAATCGATCACCGATCCGTCGACAGGAGCCCCTCCCAAGAGTACCTAAGGTTCCTCCCAAGAGACCTTACGACTATACTCCGAAGGAAAATGCGGCGAAAGTATAAGAGAAATCAAAGAACTTCTTTGAAAAGTTGAAGAGAAAGAAGACCGAGCAGTCCGCCGAGCAGCCTCCTCTAGATCCAAAAGTGTTAAAAATGTTGAAGAACCTTCACCAACCCGAGCCAAGGCTTGCATCAGACTATGACCGCACTATTCTCAAGTCAGATGCAGCAAAGCGGTCGAAAGGTAAATCAGTTCCTCAGCTCGGAGAACAGATGAACTCTTGCCCCCCCCCCTCCAAGTGTTTCCCGATGTCCAGTATGATCCAGAGATCATAGCACTGTACAAAGAGGAGGCCAAAGCTGCAGGTATGTCTGTTGCTCAATACTTAAGCAAGTGTGATTTCCCCACGGCTGAAGTAGTAGCATACCAATACCGGCACGGGAGCCCTCTCGTCAGACCCGAGGAGCTTCCGAATCTACCAACAAGAATGTAAAAATTACATAAGTGGTACTTGGAAGCCTCACAGCATGGACAGAACTGGATC
Organism: Dactylis glomerata; assembly: GCA_007115705.1. Taxonomy (NCBI): domain Eukaryota; kingdom Viridiplantae; phylum Streptophyta; class Magnoliopsida; order Poales; family Poaceae; genus Dactylis; species Dactylis glomerata. Next base: position 2,816,619 of record QXEO01000503.1, read on the forward strand.
ATACTGGGAATTAATGATGAGCATTACTTTCGTGGAAACGACGACATAAACATCGAATTTGCTGAATTATTTCAGTTATACAATCATGATGCCCTCGATAAATCGATGATCAGTACCTATTGTTTGTAAGTATTATTTTTGTAATTAAGTCTTTAGCTCATCTCGTTCATTGCATGCATAATTTTACTCACTATATTATGCAGATTGAAGAAACTCGAATGCAAAAGAGGACAAATCTATGACATTGGGTTCATTGACCCATATACCGTGAACGAGGTAACTCTCCATAACCATATCAAGGACACGGAGAATAACTTGGTACGGGCGTTAAGGAAACAAGAAACCATGACGAAAATACTATTTCCTTACAACTTCAAGTGAGTGTGTTACTGTCTTATACACATTACTATTTTGGTTACTCGATGTTAAGTGTGTGTTATGCGTGTGCGCAGCTATCATTTTATTCTGCTAGTTATTGAACTTGATAGAGGACGAGTACTAGTCATGGACTCGAAACAAAAATCCCTTGAGACATTCGGGGACATGATTGATACACTCCAGCGGTAATTTCAATCATTATGTATGGCACTATGTCAGCTACTTTCGTTCATTTCCTGATATCAAGTAATTACTAACTTCTTTATTCATTTTCTTTGCCGGGCAGTGCTTGGAAACGGTTCACGGATAAGGCACCGGGTCCCTAAAAAAAGGAGCTTGAATTTAAAAAAGTACCGGTAAGTACTACTAGCTAGGTCCGCGCATCTCTTTGGTTCTAGTTTCAATACCATTATCATCTTTGATTATTATTTTGATTGAACTCTATTCTCGTAAAGTGCTTGAAACAAGAAGACGGGAATAATTTATGTGGATTCTATGTCTGCGAGTTCACGCGAGAGCATTGTTGTGAGAAGAGAAGACTAGAACAACTAGATGTACGTAAACAATATTCACAATTCTATTTTATTACCATCATTTGTGTTGAGTTTCTTCATTCATATATATTGATCCCCTTCTTTACATTAGATCGAACTGAAGCGGGATCGTCTTCTAGCAACCGAGCGTATACGAGCAATTCAAGAGGAACTGGCGGGATTCTTACTTGATGAGGTCATAGCACCAACCGGTGATTACCATCGGCATTACGAGTTTGGAAAATCGTAGCCGAAATTATATTGTATATATGCATGAACGTGTACAATGTACCATTATGTAGTATGTTCGACCAAGCACGATATATAAAAGATGACACGTACTAGCTTCGATCTCTATATGTATGACGATATTGTGTAATATGATGGTTTCTTTTATATGTGCATCAACGTGTTTCAAATACCCCAAAAAACCGTATTTCAAATGGCTAGGGTTTAGGGTTTTAGCCAAACGCGGCAGGGGCTGCCACGTCGCCAACCTTTAGCACCGGTTCATATTACGAACCGGTGCTAAAGGTCCATCGGCAGGAGCTCGTCTACACGCTCACGTGGAGACCCTTTAGCACCGATTCGTAATGCAACCGGTGCTAAAGAGTTAGGGTTGTAGTCCCGGATGCGTTGCACCAGTTGTAAAACCGGTGCAAAAGACAGTTACAAACCGGTGCTAATGCCGTGTTTTCCACCAGTGTAGGTGTGTCCGTCTGCCGTGAAGCGGTCAGACTTGACCGGCACGAGGCGTCCGAGCGTCCTGGTGGCCGTGTAGCCCTTGATCTTGAACGCCGTGGTGGCGCCAATCGAGCCGGAGACGGCGCCGTCGCTGGTGGTGACGGTGGCGGTGGAGACGGTGGTGGTGTGGGTGCGCATGGTTGCTTTTGTTGGGTCTCGACGGATTGATCTACCATAGGCTCACAAGCTTGTCCATCTTCTTTCGTGGCTATGCTCAGAATCGATGCGGTGAGGTTTGCTTATGTAATGTGCGACGTGTGAAGGTGCCACAATTGGAGTCGGACTCGTGTCCTACTAGGTGCTTCACACGCCATCAGTCAAGAGGTGAGTTGGTTTCGGACTTTCAGTCCGTATATAATTCAGTATTACAACGTAGATACTAGTAGTAGCTGGTACGAGTTCGATCAGACCCTGAAATGCCAAAACGGGACCGCGATAACTGAACAGCCAACGTGCGAGGATCAAACCCCAGCAAACATATGTCGGTACGTGCTGTGCAGCCCGGCCGGAATCGATACGGTGGATCGACTCCGCGGCCTCGACATCGACATGGACGACGGTCAGCAGACACGCAACGGCGCAGCTGGACTATGATACGACGAGCAGGGGCTGAGGATCAGTAAGCACTATTGTTTTTAACGGTGCATATTGTATTATGTTACGCTCAAGGTTAGTAAGATTATCCTGTGGTATGGTACAGTAGTACCGGAAATCAGTAAACATAATAGAAAATAAAGCCGTACAGAGTAAGCCATTTTCAGCTTCAGGTTTGGCTGATCCTCTCCGATTCCTGAATTCTAAGATGTTTTCTACCTGTAAAGGAGTCTGTACAGTTTGAAACTGTGCAAACTTGCTGGAGTGGAGTTAGTTCATTCTCCTTGTCCCTAAACCGTGCTAATTGTGTATATAAAAACTTGTTTAAAATAATTTTTTTAATGAAAAACATAAAAATTATATCTCTATTAATAATACGGCTTGAGGTCGTGATGGTCACAAAACCGTGGTATGTAAAAAAAACCGTTTGGTACGTCAGAATAACCATCGTCTGTCAAAAAGACCGGATCGTCCTTAAGCACTCCGGTGCGAAAATTTCTCCTCGCTCCTCCCATCGCTTGCCATACCCAAACCCCCACTGAGCCCGCCGGCCCATGCCAGGCTTGGCCGCAGTCATGGCGCCTGCCCTCCATCTCCTTCCCTGGCGGCCGGCGGACGTCCTCCTCCTCCTCCGGCCTTGATGCTGGTCATAGGCCGATAGGCGCTTCCCTACCCTCTGCCTCAAGATTCACCGGTGGTGAAATATCCATCCCCTGCATCATGTGAGGCCGGCGGCGCCGTTCGGTATTGCACCGCCCATGGACTCACGTCCTGCTGCGGGGCACTGAGCATCCGCAGGAAGGAGGGTGGTGCATCGCGAGCGCAGTGGCTGCTGCCGGTGGGGATCACGAGGCCGGCGTCACAACCACGGCGCAATCAATCCCCTGTGTTGACAGAGCACGACACCACGTCGGGGTTGCTTGCCACATGGCCGAGCCTGGAGGTGGAGACGCTACAACCATGTTCGTCGCCAAGCCGCAGCCATGAGCCTCCATGGCGAGCACAGACGATTGTATTGCTTAATTGATTTTCTTACTCCTCTTCTATGTCTTCGCGTCGTGCTGGTGTCGTTGCTCACAGCTTGTTTGTGTTAATGCCTTTGAGAAGTACAGCTATTGGATTTTGACTAAGATCGAATGTGAATATGCTAAAAATTTGCTCTCTGCTTGGAGTCGTTCGCTGCGGCCGACCCTGCCCCTCAGCTCCCACCGCCCCAGGCACAGGCGACCTGGCCCGACGCTGCTTTGCACCAAATGCTCTCTTGCACTACATCGGCGAAGGTGCAAGGAGCTGATGCTCTGTCATTTTCCCTCCAGCTTGTCATTGCGAGGGCGTGGTATTCCAAGATCTGGTACTACCACTGCTCCTTTGTGGATTAGGATGCTTGAGTTTTCACTGAAATACTTTCTAATTTCATGTCTAGAGATCGTTAATTGCTACTTGAAATTGATTAGTTGTTTAATTCATATGGACGAGAACATTGCACTTCAATGAACTCTCTCAAGTTTAGCATGAAATTCATGTTACGCATCCATGCCTTTTTTTTAAATGTTTCAGCTACACTTCTCCTTGTTGTATTGTATCGGTTCCCTTGCCTCTACCATCCAAAATTGACTGGATACCCTGTTATCACCCTTGAAGAAAATTGGAGATGAGTGCTGCACAAAAGAACTGAAGAAATCACATATATCTATTAGAAAATTTTGAGTTCTTACCTGAATAACGGTTTGACTATGTGGATCACATGTGTTTGCGCACTGTGACTTTGTTGTTACGGATAACTGATGGTTTCCCTATTCTTTTTTGTGTAGATCTGTTCAAACGATGACAATACAGTTTGCTTGTGATTCAGGGTCAGTGCCCGCCAAGTTGCAAATATCCATGGTTGTGCAAGTATTGAGGTACTGCTAAAAGCTGACACAAAGATTGCAGAAGAACCCTGATAGCAGGGTTGCAAGAAATTGTGTTGCTGTTGTAAACCAAAGCCATCAGCCCGGCGTTATTCTCATTTTGCTGGTCATGTGGACAAGGAGTCTATCCTCTCAGGATGGGGCATATTACCAAAATGTTAGCTGATCATTCAGCACTTCCGTTTACAAGATTCTATTGCTACGTACCCTTTTTCTCCCTGGAATTGTCTACTAAGTATGAATTGTTTCTCTTTATTGCAGATACGATGATGGATTGATATGAGTGAGATTTCCTGCAGTACATCATTGTTTTATTTAGTAGCAATTTGTACCAGAGAGGTCTCAAGATTTCAAAGCTTTGAGCCACTATCACCGTTTTCACTTAAACTTCAGAGTGTTTTGCCTATTAGCTAACAGTGAACCTATCGTAGCAATCTGTAGTTTTGTGAAGTGCGAAGTTAGGTTTCTAAGACAAACACCGGTACTGCAAATTATTGATCATCTTGTTTATGTTCACATGTCATCCACTGCAATGGAATATATTGGTCTAACGGATGTGCTAAAATATTCTTGTTCCGCTGCCTCTGCTTGCTAATGTAAAACCAAGAAAACCCTGTGTGAAATAAATGCATTATTCCCATCAAATTTTCTAAAAATATATTGGTTCTATTTTCCTTTTGGGATAAGAATTGGTGGTGCAGATGGGCGGCTGGGTCTATGTTCAACTTCGAAACCATTAAGATCAATGAAATACAGAAAAACTAAGAGGGGGGAAATAGCCAGAGTAGCAATTTAGCAGAGAAAATGGAGACTAAAGATGGATACAAAAAACCTTGTCATTGTTGGATGGTTGGACCTATATGGATATATTTACACTTTTATGTAATGGAGCAACGTTCTATTATTTTTTAGTTTATTGTAAGTTTAGAAAGACTTGTCAAATATTCATATTTAATTAAGACTGACGCCACGGCCTCCATATCGGGATATAATGAAAATGAAGATTGCCGTATTATGGCGAAGCCTACCGATCGAAAAAAAACCAGTGGTGAATTTTTTCCAACGCGGCAACGTCTTCTTTTTTGCAGGGAAATAGAGATTTTTGCGGTGACGTCTGCTTGCAAGGATAAAATACTTGGCCACACATCATGGTATTGGCATTAGCAAGTTAATGTACGATGATGATAAAGCAAAGGAAACCAATTAAAAAAATTGGAAGATAAAAATCAAGTAAGGCGTGAATGTGATAGAGCTCCGTGAAACAGTAAAGCATGAACATGTTTTAATTTGGGAGCTCGACGAAGGAGTTTGACGTTAACGTTAAAAGTGTTAGAAAACGACAGGTTTTACATTTGATTGGTCTGCCCGTAGCAACGCACGAGTATTGTGCTAGTATTATATATGCATCATAAATCCTAAACCCTAAAACATAAAATAAAGACCTTCACGTGGCTGCGGGCTGGAGAACCTTCCCGGTTTGTGTCCAACCAAAATTAAAGAACTGAGCCTTTAGTCCCGATTTCGTAGTCTCGGTTGGGCAATTGGGACTAGAGCCCATTACAACCTGGACTAAAGGCCCATTTTCTACTATATACTAGGTGATATCCCGCGCGTTGCTGCGGGAATATGAGACGAATTTGTGATATGCAAAATATGGTATCACCAATAAGACAAATAAAATAATGGTTACTTCTTGTTCATATCACAAATTTGTAATATGACCTTCACAGTAAGTTATACTTTGAACATGAAAAAGGGAAATATTTGGTTGCAAAAAAAAGGTTACTCCTTTTTCATTATAAAAAACCCATAAATGAGCCTATCTTGCTTGTGGTACCCAATATATTTATGTCTAATAGCCTTCCTTCTTGCAAATACATTCAAACCTTTATTTTATTTTCTAAATGGGGAGCATAATGCTCTCAGGCGGATCATAAATTTGAAACATTGTCATACCTTATTGTATTAGACTATTTCATACCTTCTTGAATTAGAGTATTTTGGGATAAGCAAGAAATCAGTTGACCGATAATTGTTTTTCCTGATCTGCAAAATTATGTAAGAATAAAACGAAGAATAGCGTATATGGATGGTCAGGACACCTGTGTACACGTCAATATATAGCTTAATTGTAGATTCCAGTACTATACATTTGGAGAATATAACCAAGATATTCAAAATACAAAAATTGCAAGGAAAGATGTCAAGGGAAGTCAAAGGGCGATCCATACTTACCACATCAGAATCACACTAAATCAACAGATGAAAATCTAGCAATGAATCTGCTGAACCTTCTGCATGAATAACATAAGTTTTTTTTCCATGTAATGAAATCGTAAGCCAAAAGTTATTGACAAAAAAATGTAAGGGGTGATAGAATACTTCTAATCCAATGCAAAACTGAAACACACATTGAGGTAGAGGGAGATTTAGAGATAGTCGCTTGCCTATAGAAACCACAAGGTGGCTCATAAGTGTTCATTGACCCAATAAAAACAAATCAGTGGTATGCTCCAGCCCCATACGATTTCTTTCATTTGGTGGTACATGTAACAAATGCCTACCTGCAAAAAAAAAAAAAACACAGTCAGGCATCGTTAGAACGTTGGAAGGAAACTCAAATAGAGAAGCATTCTGAAGCATTCATGTGGGAACGAAATAAAAAAGAAAGAGAGCATATTGTTGTGTACAGATTGAGAATAATAAATAGATCATCAGGTTAATGAGCTCTCATATGCCAAGACAGTATACTGATGAAAGGTGCAAATTTGCTGAGCAGGCCAAGCCTCGATGGCATTTGTTTCTATGGCATACTGGCATCTGGTGATAATGAACCAAATGAGGACAGAGGACGAAACAGAACCAATGGGATTGGCACAACACAAACCTGGACTGACACAAACTGCACACGAATACGAGCACTCAAATCTAGTGTGAGGGGCGTCATCTTCCTTGTTGAGATCTGCCCCGGGCTGACGGAAAGATGAGGGAGAGGGATCAACTCGTAGAGAAGGGAGAGTGGGAAACACATGTACGTGCTGGTATATATGCTGAATGATAGAATGGCAATGGACAACCCAATTGATATGGGCAGCGCTAGAAATCGGATCCCGATGTATATTTGCCATCGGACCAGTAACTGGCTGTACGATGGGAAGTAGGGTGGCCGCTCGATTTTTGACCAGACCCCACGCGGCTCTTTTCATGGCTTCAGAAACAAAATGACATGCTTCCGTTTAAACAACTGAGACCAGGACCCGCGCGTCTATTCCCGTGATTTCAGGAACGAAATTTGCGTGATTCCATTTAAACTGCTTTCGTAATTCAAGTCTGATCTATCCCTTATTTTTAGGAAGAATTAGGGAATTATGAGTTGTTTCCGTATAATAAAATACATCAAATTAATTAGTAATTAGTACTAGGCTGTTTTCCAAGTCAAAGCAATATATTCTTGTGATACGGAAGCATTGTTTTCAACTACTGGAAGTGTTGTTTCTTTCGGAAAATATCCTTGCTAGTGCAACTTAATTTTGCTTCGTATATTTTCTTTCTGTTGGCTAGCTAGATTGCTTCAGATAAAATGCAACAAGCATTCTTTTGTATCAAGATTGCTTCCAATAAAAAATATAATTTCCTTATACAAATAAAATAGTGTTTGCTTCCAAAGGACCAAACATTTGTCTGTACAACATTGGTATAAATAGCTTCCAAAGGAATACTAGTATCTGCTTCAAATGAGCACACATATTTGTTTGAAGCATGATTGCTTCCTACATTGGATATAATTTGCTTCCAAATACAGTAGCTTTTGCTTATATTATTATCATATTTGTGTCTGCATACAAAAGAATCGGTCACAGGGTTTGTGCCGTAGCACAATGTCATCCGTCCACCTCTCATGTCAATGGCACATGCCCATTGATGGAGAACATCAGTGGCCCATCAATGACCTGAAACAATGACCTTATGCCATATCTGGTAACCCTCCCTGCCTCCTGGAGTGCCTACACCCGCTGGTGAAAGGGTAGGCGCCAAGGTACTTGGAGCAAAACACCGGTCTGCTTCCGACGCAGTGAAGAAGTTGCTTGTAGTGCTTCAAACAGGAGACATTGATCAACATAATCTCAGCCTCGATGGGCCCTTTGTAGGAAATGAGAAATGTTTAAAATGCAATGCTACTAGCATTTTAAACAACAAATGCAAAAAGGTAGAAGCATGGTTCTATTTATGCAAATTCTTAGGAAGAATACACATACATACTTTGAAAGTATAGATTGTATGCTATCTCACGTAACTCATACCATGTTGAAGCGGCGAAGCATGAAACATAACTAGTAGCACGAGGGCAATACATAAATTACAGTGTCACTGAAAATGATAGTTACAAAAATCGAAAAGGAAGAAGCATGGTTATATGCAGCAAACTATCTAGACCAAAGAAAAACATATAACATATGTATGAATCAAGCGATTAGTGGTATGCCAACTTAAATCACATGTATTAGAAGCATAGAAATTTCGTATACTCTTTTCACGTGAAGCTTTGATCATTACCTATGTTACTTTACTAAGATCTAAAACCTAGATTGGGATCTTGGTCAGTTACCTACTTCAGGTTTGTGTAGACATTCATGGAAGCATCCTGCATATCCCGATCATTCGTGCAAGTGTAGCCTGGTCAACCAGACTATGCTGCCTCCGACCCTAGAAGCAAATATTCAGTAGTGAGGACACATATGGATATTAATTTGGAAGCATAGACATACGAAAGTAAAATATAACAAACGATATAGCCATTGTATTTGTATATGAACCAAACTTCATCATTGTATAATTCTTTGGTCATTTTGCCCCAAAACTATGTCCCCTCAACAGAGCCGATTTCATCATATGTGTGTGTACCTTTTTTAAGAGAAATTGTAAACAGGGAGCATAAATGTTATTCTTGGCCAGTGAACTAGTTATAGGTTTAGAGATTGAAATATGTATATTAATATGTCCTATTTTTAAGGAAGCAAACATTAATGTGTTATGAAATATATATAAGTACTATGGAAGCATGGAGCCTTCCTTCATATCAATGATGGCACCTACAGTTCGAAGAAAAGGTCTTCCCAAAATAATAGGACATGAAGCATTGCATTCAACATCCATAACAAGAAAATCAACGGGAACAAGGTTGTTGTTAACCATAATAAGAACATCATTAATCCCTCCTAAAGGTTTCTTCTTAGCAACATCAGCAATAGGAACATCAAAATAACACTTTTCAAGCGATGATAAACCAAGCATATCATAAATCTATCTAGGCATAACAGAAATACTAGCACCTAGATCACATAAAGCATGGCAATCAAAACCATTAACATGCATATCAATGATGGGCTCCCAGCCATCTTCTAACTTCTTGGGAATAGAAGCTTTTTGTTTCAACTTTTCCTCCCTAATTTTCATGAGAGCATTTGTAATATGATTTGTAAAAGCAATATTCAAAGAACTAGCATTAGGACTCAAAGCAAGCTTTTGTAAGAACAAAATAACTTCAGATATATTGCAGCCATCAACATCAAAATCGTTAAAAGAAGTAGAGCTATCATCTCCTACACTCCGAAAAATTTCAGCACTCTTTTGAGAAAAAGTTTTTGCAGTTTTGGGCTTTTTAACATAAGGAGTAGGAGTTTTCTCTACACCAATCAAAGTAAGAGGATTGCTAGCATTTGGAAAAACATCATTAGAGGTAGTAATGGTACATACCTTCATCTTTCTAGCCATCTCATCTTCTCTTTCCCATCTGGCATGCAATTCTGCTAACATCCTAACATTTTCATCAATCTTAACTTGAATAGCATTAGTAGCAACAAAAGGACCAGCTTTAGCAGACATTCTATTAATCAAAAAGGATTGCGCATCAGACAAAGATGAAATATCGGTTTCAGCTTTAGAAACCTTAGCCTGCAATTCAGGAATAGCCCTGTTCAAATTATCAAGTTGATGACTAATAATCTTCAACATAGCAGACTGCTCCTCCATGGTCTTGGTAAACACCTTGTTCTGCTCATATTGCATCTGCATAAAATTCTTAGTAGCCCTTTCAACTTCTAAAATCCTTTCTTCACTAGGCATTTTAGGTCTACCAAGATAGCTATTATCACTATTAGAAGGAAGCGGCCTATAATTGTTGCTAGCAAAATTGTTCATATAAGCACTATTGTTAAAATTATTATTTCTAATGAAGTTTACATCAACATGATATTCTTGAGCAACCAAAGAGGCCAAAGGAACATTATTAGGATTGATTGCTGTGCGGTGTTGATGTAAATGACCGACCAGTTGGGAACCCTAATAGAAGTTATGATGAGCACATCAGCAAGTTTTCCCTCAGTAAGAAACCAAGGTTTATCGAACCAGTAGAAAAAAGCCAAACTTCAGAAGGTGATGCCTGCTAGCTTCGTCCAGACAATTTATAAGGCGCCTCGTCCAGAGCTTTGCTTTGCACCAGCAGCAATGTGGAACCTGCACACAACACAACCAAGTACTTTGCTCCCAACTTACGATGAGGTTGTCAATCTCACCGATTTGCTGTAAACAAAGGATTGAGCATATCGAGTGGAAAACAATAGTAGTATGCGAGAAAGTAAACAATGCGAGTAAAAGTAAACAATAATAGCAATGTAAAGGAAATTGGACCGGGGTCCACAGTTTACTAGTGGTGTCTCTCCATAAGATAAATAACAACATGCTGGGTAAATAAATTACAGCTGGACAATTGATAGAATAAAGATAATGTGCATATGTCACGAGGATCACTATGAGATTTACTCTGGGCATTACAACAAAATACATAGACCGCCAACCAACTGCATCTATGACTAATAATCCACTCGCGGGGATATCGTCCGAACACCCCTCGAGTATTAAGTTGCGAACAACAGATAACTGCATTAAGCAAATTGTGTAATATAAACAAAATGAATGTCCTTGGACACAAGAATGTTGTTTTCTCCCTAGTGAAAACTGCGGCTTCTACTCTCTCTCCTCCATTGTTGCAAAGCTTAAAATAACTAAAATGATTGTGTTGAGTCCTTTAATATTTTAAAGAATGCTTTAATAAGTGCTCCTATAATTCAACCATCTAATGAAATTTTCCTTTTAAAATTATGTGTGATGCTAGTGATTATGTTGTTGGTGCTGTTCTAAGCCAACATGTTGATAAGAAATTGAATGTCATTTATTATGCTAGCAAAAGACTTGATGGTGCTCAAAGAAATTATGCAACAACTGAAAAGGAGTTTTTAGCTGGCGCGTATCTCGTTCAGCGTCTCCAAGGTGGAACACCACTGCTCTTGGAGAGACGCCACGGTCGCTTGACGGTGTTCCTCGAGCGCCGCTTGCACCACCACCTTCTGGTCTTCGATGATCTTGTGCATGGCATCGAGCATCTGCTCTTTGGACCACGACTCGATTTCCATGGTGCGATTTCGTGTGAATTGGCGAGTGCGGTGGTGGGTGGGTGGAGGAAAAATTTGATCCAGGATTTTTGGGGGCTTTGATACCGGATTGTTAACCCTAGGCTAAGAACTCAGAGAATTGCGTCGATTAATCACTAGATTGCGATAATTCAAATCGTATCAGTAGATACACCTTCTTGCGGTGCAAGATAGTACCGGCCTAAGCCACCATGTCCAAGACAAGTCTAACATGTTACAACCAGCGATTAAATATAGGAGACGCTCATTGTCTCGTTCCATCAGTCACGCAGGCGGGCTGGGAGTTGGCGAGCCTGACTGCTCCTTCTTGGGCCAGGTCCAGTAGCTTCAGGTGCCGTGCTTGATGGTTCGCTGACACATAGGTCTATACTGCTCCATAGTTAATCATGCCTCAGCTCATGTTGGGCTCATGTTGTAAAATGTAAAGGTTGACATGGATGAATGATAATATAGCTAGCTGGTGCTAAGCATAGTGTATAGGAGTAGCTAATAACCGTTATTATAACGGTACTGTATCAGGTTAAGCTGGAGTTAGGGAGATTATCCTGTGGTATGGTACACTAGCACTAGAAAATCAGTAAAGCTCGGAGAGAGTAACCGATTTTCAGCTTCTGCTTTGGCTGATCCTCTATATGTCCGGATTCTAGGCGGTTGTTTCTCTGGTATTGCAGGTTGCCAGCATGTCGACAACCATAAACACTCGGATACCGAAATGATCCGAGTTGCGTGTTCATTTGATACACAATCGATACTATTAGTGCACAAACATTAACACTGAATATATATATGTTTTCTGGTTGGTCAAATGTTACTATGGAGTTAATTGAGTGCCTGACTAGGAGGCTCCCTCCCTCTGTGTTCAGCATCAGACACCTATAAATTTGCTTTGCCTTGCGCCTTTTGCGTAGAAAATACAAGAACGAAGTGATGATGACTGGTAGAGGGCGGGCGACATCCGGGGTTGTGTTTTCAGTGTCATGGAGAGGTGTAGGGACCATGTTAGAAATTTGGAATGGAAGTTGCTGGGAATTGCAATTATACATCACTGGAGTGACGACGTACACACTTACTACAGTTTGTTTGCTCAGGCTGTCTATGTTGCTAGCGCTCATGCAGGATATGTAAAAGGCTCATATAATGTTTTTGAATGCGTAAAATGTTTTGATGATAAGTAGTGACAGTTAGTCGCGAGTGTTTAGGTGTTCAGTAGCTAATCGGTGAATGAAGCAGACACCATGTAGACAGTAGTCGGGCAGTATATGTTTTCTGGACCTCAAAATACTCGGGGATTTTCGCAGCGTTATTATTTTATTATGAGAAGCAGCTGGAGAGGTCAAAATTTCTAGTAATCTTTGTTCTTAGTAGCTTTTCTTGCAGCGTGGTAGCATTTCGAGTATGGTTGATACCTGGGGTGTTACAATGAGCCGGATGATCAGTGTTGTGCAACAGTCTTGGCAAGCGGGGGCGGCAGCACAGGAGGACTACGTTCTTGGTGGTGCTCTTAGGCACCAAGTCTTAATTTCCGGGGTGAAAACCCTAGGTTTGACTTTCACTGGTTGTACCTGGCAATGACGGATCTCTATTGGTCTCCTTGTTGAAGACATTATCTGGAGTTTAGTAGGACTTTCTTCAGCATAAAAACCTTTGATCTATGATCAAGCGACGACGGTATTTGCACACTGTTCTCTTGTTGGAGGCGTCGTTTTTTAAGAAACTTTTATGTAGTCTGGGTATGGCCTTTCGTGGTGGTAGTTTCTGCTATTTTGCTAATCAGTTTGGCAGGCCTTTTTTTTTATCTTTTTTGGTTGTGTGCATTCTTGATGTCTCGACTAGCTTTTGATATTATGTTATTGCAGAGACTATGTGCAATCGATATCTGCTCGATACTAATATATTTCCTTTATCGAAAAAAAACACTCAGATAGCGAAATGAGCCAAGTTGCATGTTCATTTGATACGGTCGATACTATTCGTGCACAAACATTAACATATGTTTTCTGGTTGGTCAAATGTTACTATGGAGTTAATTGAGTGCCTGACAAGGAGGCTCTCTCCCTCTGTGTTCAGCTTCAGACACGGCTTGCCTATAAATTTGCTTTGCCTTGCGTCTTTTGTACAGAAAAATACAAGAATGAAGCAATGATGACTGGTAGAGGCCCGCCGACATCCGGGGTTGTGTTCTGAGTGTCAATGGAGAGATGCAGTGACCGTGTTAGAAATTCGGAATGGAAGTTGCTGGGAATTGCAATTATACATCACTGTTGTGACGACGTAGACACTTAGTACTATCTGGTTGCTGAAGCTGTCTATGTTGCTAGCGCTTATACACAATGTGTAAAAGGCTCATATAATGTTTTTGAATGCGTAACATGCTTTGATGATCAGTACTGACAGTGAGTCGCGAGTGTTCAGGTGTTCAGTAGTGAATGAAGCAGAGAGCATGTAGACAGTAGTATATGTGATCGAATGCTATGCCTGTCTAAAGTATGTTCTAATGTATGTATCCGATTCCAAGCTGGTCGATCGCATCGGCTCTGCGAAGCACACGGCCATGTTTAGGCCATTACAGTCAGTCTTGTACACATAACATCCATCCATCTCGGACTCCATCTATGAGACGACGGACTACTTAATAATAATTGTACGCAGAAATCTCAACGACGGCGATGGACATAACCTTAGTCTTTACGGTCCATACAACATTATATACACTAGAACGGGATTGGAGGAAATTTTAAATGGGTTGTCCAAATCTTGATCGGTAACTTGTGAACTTTACAAATTTCGTTTATATATGTCTAAAAAATAGTCGTAATAATAATAAGTTCTCGCATAGTCTTTTAGCACTTGTAGAAAACCGATATAATATCCGGAGACATTAGTCCCAGTTGCCTTATGAACCGGGACTCATATAGCGAAATGATCCGAGTTGCGTGTTCATTTGATACAGTGAATACTATTCATGCACAAACATTAACACTGAATATATGATTTCTGGTTGGTCAAATTTTACTATGGTGTTAATTGAGTCTATGTATTAGTCTAGGACTCTGTTACCTAACCTGGCTAGGACTCTCCGTGTAAACCTTAGGACCTGATGCCTTTTATAAGCGAGCCTACGGGAGCCCTTGAGGCATAACCTACAACTCAATATTGTAATCATGCACTTGTTATCATTATAGTGAAAGTATAGCAGGAGTAAGATCTCACCACCATCAGGAGATCTGAACCGGGGTAACTCGTGTCTCCTTCACATTATCAAATGTTTCTACTATTCTAGTTTCTCTATTATTTGTGTCTACATGTTCTAGTATTCAGTAAAATCAAGCCATAGCAACACAAAGGTATATATTTGCAAGTAATAAACAAACTGCAACTTAATCGTGGACGAGCAATACAATATCTGTTACCCAAGACAAGTAGTAGTACGAATATGAACAATATATTGTCAAACATACTTGGTTAAAGTTTGATTTTAACCGAGACTATATATATGATATTGTATTACATTTTGGCAAAAGAGATAATATATAGTATGGGTAAGATAATATAACCTATGCAAGTAACGGCCGCGCAACATGCAGCAGCCCCCTTGTGAACCCTAGCCACGCGGTTTTGATCTTGCTACCGAGACGGGCCGGTGACCCTGAGGAGGAGGCTTGCCCTTGTACTTTCTTCGACTTGGCACTTTGGACTTTCACAACCGATGTTTGGACGACAGAGACATCGCATTGGACTGTCAAAGAATCGTCGTCTGCAACATACTTCTTGAGCTCTTCCCTCGCCATGCAGAGCATGCACTCCCCCCAATATGGTTGGAAGGTGTGGGTGAAGCTGAGTGGCTCCCCGCCGTCGCGAGGGAGCAGGGTGAAGTGGGCAATGGCGCTGGCAGGTGGCCTGTGGTTGCCGCATATGAACCTGACCTGAAAATAGACGTCGGGATACCGTATGTTCGGGAAGAAGAAGATGCGCCAGGTGTGTCCATCTGCCGTGAAGCGGTCGGACTTGACCGGCACGACGCGTCCGAGCGTCCTGGTGGCCGTGTAGCCCTTGATCTTGAACGCGGTGGTGGCGCCGATCGAGCCGGAGACGGTGCCGTCGCTGGTGGTGACGGTGGCGGTGGATACGGCGGTGTTGTGGGTGCGCATGCTTGCTTTTCTTGGGTGTTGGGGTCTATATCTCGACGGATTGATCTAGGACAAACTCACAAGCTTGTCCATCTTCTTTCGTGGCTGATGCTCAAAATCGCGAATTTTTGACAGAAGAGACCACCTGCACCAATGAAATGGCAAAAGAGACCACCTCTGAAAATATTTGCCAAAAAAGACCCCTACTGAGTGGCGGCACCCCTGGCCAGGCGACACGTGGCACGTGCCGCCTGGGCCAATGCCGGCAAGGGCCTGCCGCCGTTCCCAGCCAGCCGCTGTGGGGCCTGCCGCCAATGGAGAAGCCGGCATTTCTACGTGGCAAGGGGGTGCCGGCAACGGGGGTGGCGGCATGCCTGCCACGTCACCCTGCCGGAATTGGGGCAGGCGGCAGGGCCCACCTGGCCAAACGCCACGGCCACGTGGCGGGTTTGGCAACGGCGGCAAGGTGGTGCCGGCATTGGCCCAGGCGGCACGTGCCACGTGTTGCCTGGCCAGGGGTGCCGCCACTCACAGGAGGTCCTTTTTGATAAAAAAAAATCGCAGGTGGTCTTTTCTAGCATTTCACTCACACAGGTGGTCTAATCCGTCAAAAATTCCAAAATCGCTTCGGTGAGGTTTGGTTATGTAACGTGCGACGCGTGAAGGTGCCACAATTGGAGTCGGACTCGTGTCCTACTAGCTAGGTGCTTCACACGCCATCAGTCAAGAGGTGAGTTGGTTTCAGACTTTCAGTCCGTATATAATTCAGTATTACATTTGTTATTTCCTGGTTGGAGTCACAACGTACGATACTATAGTAGTAGCTGGTACGAGTTGGATCAGACCCTGAAACGCCAAAACGGGACCGCGATAACTAAACAGCCAACGTGCGATCGAGGATCAAACCCCAGCAAACGTACGTCGGTACGTGCTGTGCAACCCGGAATCGATACGGTGGATCGACTCCGCGGCCTCGACATCTAAAGGTATAAGGGATTTCTATTTTCGTGCCCTCACGTCGTTAGTTGTACTCAGTTTTCTTCAGCCGTTTAGTTTTTCCTCAGTTTTTCCCAAGCCCTTATCTGAAACCCTCACAAGGAGCTCGGACGGGAGGATTCCCGTTTAGTTGACCGCCGTTCCGTGCTGACGAGTGGGGCCGCGTCGTGTGAGGCTGGTAGAAAGGGACCGCGTGGGACAGGACGAGACCGTGTTTGGTCATACGAGCGGAGCTGGAGCCGTAGCGTGTGGGGCCGTAGTGTGTGGAGCCGTGTGGGTCCGGGACGTGAGCACGAGTGGTTTCGGTCTCTTTCGCCCAGATTAGCAGTTTTCAATGCACATTTTTCCTCTCTCTCTCGCTCGATCTCATTCATTCTTGATTGCCCAAATTGGTAGCAAATCTAGAGCAGCTTCTCCTTCTATTTTTTAACGCCATTCATTTCTTTATGCCTTCGTTTTTACCCAATCAGGTACTCCCTCCGATCCATATTACTCTTCACTAATACGGATGTACCTACCACTAAAATGTGTTTAGATACAACCACATTAGCGAAGAGTAATATGGATCGGAGGGAGTAGGAAATCTAGGGCACAAATCCAGAGAAAATATACGATAAGCTGCATACAACAGCCAACATAGCATAGATATATGGGATCACGACAGATCCAACAGTACTACCGAGATCCAACATAAGTTACTCCTACATTTTACATGGGATTAAGCTTGGAGGCTGCGCAGGTGAATCCCAAGTGCTTTGTGTTTGGCCATGAACGCATACACGTTCGCGGTCGTTCCAACTCTAGCACCGCTAATGGCTCTGCCAATGGATTCGGTATGGTTCACCAGGCAGTTGAAGTCGGTGGCGCGGAGCCTCCTGGTGCAGAAGGGGCACCTGTAAACGCCTCGAGCAAAGTGGCGATCGTAATGGCCGGACTGCAGCCTCCTGAGGACGTGACGAGTCTTGGTGTGGAAGGACTCGTCGTCGCTGTCGACGTCGCTGCTCTGCACCTGTCACGTAGCACCAAAGATCGAAAAACACGGAGTCAATTGCAGCGATGATGGAACCGAGAGTGAACAAAAGATCATGCATGATAATATGAGCACGAAAAAAAGAGGTGGCCTCAGTTACATTGGACACACTTATATCCAGGATTTGGATCAGTGAACCAAAGATCATGCACAACAAATTTGTACACACCAATTGTTCACAGACCAAACCCTGAATCAATTTGTGCCCAAATATTCATCATCATCGGCACAAATTAACCGGATGGGATTGATTACTCACATAAGTTAACCGAATCTTAAACAAAAGCAAATCACAAACACTAATAACACAAGATCTAGAACTAGGAACAGACGAACCCTAATAACGCAAGATCTAACACGCAAGATCTAGAACTAGGAACAGACGAACCCTATTAACGCAAGATCTAACACAAAATGATAGAACTAGGAACAGACGAACCCTAATAACGCAATATCTAACACAAAAAGGATTGAAATGGAATAAGAACAAGGGAACAAAGGGTTACCTCCTCGTCGTCGATGATGCTGGTGTCGTAGGGGTTCTCCGGGGCGACGTACGGCTCTTGTTCGTACGGGTCCCAATCGACGGGGAACTGGACGGGGGCGGCGGCCGATGCGCCGGCGGCTGATGCGCCGGCGGCTACGTCGGAAGCAGCGACGGGGGCCTGGACGGGGGCGGCGGCCGATACGCCGGCGGTCGATGCGCCGGCGGCCGATGTGCCAGCGGCCGATGTGCCGGCGGCTACGTCGGAAGCAGCAACGGGGTCCTGGACGGGGGCTGCGGCCGATGCGCCAGCGGCCGATGTGCCGGCGCCTGATGCGCCGGCGGCTACGTCGGAAGCGCCGACAATGGGCATGTCATTCTTCTCCATCGCCGGGGTTTTTTCTTCGGGGTTTTTTCGACGCGAAGTGGAGAAGATGATGGGACAGGAGAGGCGGTTGCAGTGAGAATGAGAGAGTGGGCGAGCGTCGAGGGAGAGAAAGAGGGGCTCTATAAAGACGAAGGTGGCGTTTGGTGTACCGCAACACGCGTCCGCAATAAAGACGGCTGCAGCGTGCACCGTGACACGAGGCTAACCCTTTGACGTTTGGTGTACTCAGTTCTAACCTTGGGCCTTATACAGAAATTTTATCTGTACTCAGTTTTCCCCTTGAGTACTTAGACTGGCAAGTGCAATATACTCAGTTCTACCCTCAAGTAGCTGGTCAACAAAGAGTCAACAAATGAGATTAACATAGCTAATTGAGTCATTTCATGTGCAAAAAAATCCAAAAAAAAATAAAAACATAGTGGCACCTACTCATGGAGTCTTCCTACGCAACCTGCCACCTAGGAAACCTTAACAAATATAGATAAATCAAGTTTTACCACAAATTGCCACTTCTCAGAATCACTAGTAGCTATGAAGATGCATAGTTTTCCACTCAAACCCCTTTGTAAAATATCTTTCCCAAAACATAGTTTGTCTAAATGAGGCCATAATTGTCACACTCATGTATATTTGAATTGCAAATAATTTGATGTAGCCCAATATGAATTATATTGTACAAAACACGCATTTTTCATTTTGTAATTCTTTTGTTTGAATCCCTTAGTCTATTTACTATTTACGTGCCCTTGGTTTCTTAGTACTACTCAGTTTTGCCCTCAAGTACTGTCACAAATGCTCACAGAAGCTCAAACTTATCCTGATTGGTTGAGCCGTTGTCACACGGATCGACTCCACAAATCGTTGATCCACTGATCTAATGGGCAGTATACCCCTATCCGTCTCTTCGTGGCCACCCCTCTCTCTCTCTTCGTGGCCACCCCTCTCTCTCTCTGTCGGTGGATCAACGGTTGGTGGAGTCGATCCGTGTGACAAGAGACATGCATTTATGGATTATTTTGCCACGTAACTATATTCCCTCTATTTATGCATTATTTTTCACGATTTAAAAATGTTAAACTAAAAAGTGGTATAATTTTGGTGTAAACAAGAGACATACATATTTGCGGATTTTGGTGAATGGATTATTTATCACCCCTCTAACAATTATCAACTATCTTTAGCATTCCTTTTCTTTTAGGGAATATAGTTTTGGTAATTTGAAACGGCCCAAAAGTCGTACTCTCTCTGTTTCAAAATATAAGATGTTTTAGGTTTATAAAGCAAATGTATCTAGACATGTTTTAGTGTGTATATTTGAGTGAACCTACACACTAAAAAATATCTAGATACACTTGCTTCACAAACCTAAAATATCTTATATTTTGAAACGGAGGGAGTATAATTTTGGTAGAAATATGAGACATACATATTTGGCATATTTGGGGGATTTCGGTGAATGGATTATTTATCACCCCTCTAACAATTATCAACTATCTTTAGCATTCCTTTTCTTTTAGGGAATATAGTTTTGGCAATTTGAAACGGCCCAAAAGTAGTATAATTTTTGGTAGAAACATGAGACATACATATTTGGCATACGCGTGGGATTTCGGTGAATGGATTATTTATCACCCCTCTAACAATTATCAACTATCTTTAGCATTTCTTTTCTTTTAGGGAATATAGTTTTGGCAATTTGAAACGGCCCAAAAGTGGTATAATTTTTGGTAGAAACATGAGACATACATATTTGGCATATTTGGGGGATTTCGGTGAATGGATTATTTATCACCCCTCTAACAATTATCAACTTTAGCATTCCTTTTCTTTTAGGGAATATAGTTTGGAATATAGTTTTGGTTATTTGAAACGTCCCAAAAGTGGTATAATTTTGGTATAAACATGAGACATACATATTTGTGGGATTTCGGTGTATGCATTACTAGATGATACCCCGCGCGTTGCGGCGGGAATTTTTCATTGATGGATATGATAAGAATTCATAAACATGTCTGAAAAATTCGTGCAAAACAGGACATTTCATGATTTTGAAGCTAATAAAATATTCGCATGATCTGTGTAGGATACGAATACATAGAGCTGTCTGGAAAAATTATGCGGGGCATTTCATAATTTGAAAGTTGATAAAACATTTATTACACGATCTAAATACTCGATGAGTGCATTGATAATGATTCAATGTTTGTTAAGATCTTATCAGACAGGATAGCACCGAGCCACTAACCAGGTTGTTGCTCTCCATGTATGATAGATGGGAGAAGCATGTAGCTTGAAAGCTTATATTTGTACTTTAATCCGAATGAAAGAAATAAGACTTTTTTTCTTGAAAGTTATGAAATTGGACTGTTGTTATATAGCGTGATGGTGTAGTTAGTACATTTTCTAAGGAGATATAACAGCACCTCAAAAACAGATGTTTCTCGAAAAAATGCTATGCCAATATGAGAAAATGAACAATAACAAATATTCTTTAGAACCTTCATATATAGTATTTTCTTTGATTACATTTCAATAGGTAAAAACCCAAGGTAAAAATGAACTACCAAATATACTCGAATATCCACTGTGATAAACAGCAGCTTGATGCTTATGAAGTAAACAACATTGATACAAATTTATAATATAAACATGAGTGTTATGTAGGAAACATGCAGAAATACACGCCTATATAAAGCGTCTCACCGACAGATTACTTGAATGTGTGTTGATTTGGGCAATTGTCTCCTTGCATGCTTGCTCTGAGCCTTGCTTTTCTGGTTTTCTCCACTTGGTGACTTCATACATATTTTGGCAACAGATGCATGTTTTACTCCTTGGGCTCTTCTCTGCAAGGTGTAAGACCAAAAAGCAGCAGGGTAAAACTAATAAAAGAAACTACTATGTTAACTGGTCATAAAATGAACATGGCATGTATGAAGTATGAAAACATGGGAAGCATACTAAAATGCAAGATAATATCTATGAGTAAGATGACATTGATTGTAAAAGGGCCTAATATTCACTACAGGAGTAATTCAGAGCACACAACTTAGAAGGATTGAATTAATAACGTGTACATATATCATTGGTCTTAGAAGGCAATTACTATCAGATCACTTTTGTGCACGCACATGTTGTAAATCTCGGAGAAGTCAAAAACAATGTTATGACACAAAAGCTCAGAGAACCGAAATATGAGTACTCAAGCATTAAACTGAAAGAGGCTCTCCTGGCTAAAAATGCAAACCTCTGCTTTGAAGGCTGCATATTCTACTAACTTCCTGTGTAAAAAAGATAGACATTTTATATGAGGAGGAAACTTCGTATGAAATATATTAACATGATTGGAAAGCTATAAAAAAAGTGTCAAATAGTGCAGCACTGTCTGGATACATTTCCCCTAAAAGGATGAGAATCAATACATCAAGTATAACTTCATAAATAAGGTTCAGTGTCAACTCAATTCCATCAGCAAACCAAGCGAGAGAGAGATGCCTACAGAGCATTGCATAGACAAATACTCTAGCAAAGTAATTTCCAATGTACGGGGGACATTCCATGGTAACAAATACATGAGACCACAACAACAGTACTGCGAATGGGATGAACTGATCCAAACCAAATTAGAAACTAAGAGTAAAAGATGAGAGCATCTGTACCAATGCAACTATGCAAGCAGGTGCTGCTGCCGAGCGTCCGTAGGCAGTACACCTGATGAAAGCGGCTCCTCCTAGCTTCAGCGAGTAGAGGACAGAACTCCAAACAAATCAGAAAGTTTGAGCGAGCATGCAAAATCAATCCTATCGGGCAGAGGGTCATAACATGAAGCAACTTTGGGGACAGAGCGGAATCTTCCAGTTTGAGAATCCTATGTTAGGAATTGAAAATCAAACGAAAACGACGATTCAAAACGGGAGCAGCCAGCTACCAGCTTAGAGACCGGTGGCAGAGGTTGCGACGCGAGCATAGGTTACGTCAATCAGCTGTCGAGCAGAATGAGAGTCCAATAAATCCAAAGAAATCCGTTGGCTTGAGGTATTAGGAAGTAAAATCCAACGGAATCCGTCTGAGGCCCAAAAGGTCTTGCGGATCTGAATCTGTAGATGAACCTAACATATTGAGAAGATGTGTGTGAGGGATTGCAAAAATTAAAGATGAACTCAGCTGAGGATCGAGTATGTACCAGATGTGAGACAGCGCTGCGAGCAGCCCGCCGTGTGTGTAGCAGATGGCATCTTGGGGTGCTTTTTAACCTACGGTGGTGGCGACAGATGATTTGAGTTGAGCAATTTCCTGGGCAGTTTCCAGTAATTGAATGCTTCAGATTAATCCAGCGATTTCAAGAGCATTTGTGAGGAGGAGGCCTGAGGTCGTGGCTGCAACATTCCTGGGGAAGGAGGAGGGACGCCGCGCGCCAGAGGAAGACGAAGAGCGATGGTCGGTCGGTCGGAGTGAGGACGAAGAGGAACATTTTTTTCCTTTTCTTTTCGACATCTTTTGCAAGCCCTGTGGGGATTGGGTCATTCTAGCCCGGTTTTTTGAACGGGTACGTCGAGCGCACGTAGGTGCGGAAGCAAACCGAAGTGGGGCGCGTGGCGGGTTGCACGCGAGGATGGGCTGACGGAACGTGGCGGGTGGCGTGCGGTCCAACACTGTATGTGAGGAAGCAATGCGCGTCGTCGCGTGACGTTGGACGTGGCTGAACGGGGTAGAAAATTAGGAGATGACGTGGCTGCAGGAGAGGCTAGGAAAATTAGATAGTGGGGGATTGGTAAACATGGGAAGCATACTAAAATGCAAGATAATATCTATGAGTAAGATGACATTGATTGTAAAAGGGCCTAATATTCACTACAGGAGTAATTCAGAGCACACAACTTAGAAGGATTGAATTAATAACGTGTACATATATCATTGGTCTTAGAAGGCAATTACTATCAGATCACTTTTGTGCACGCACATGTTGTAAATCTCGGAGAAGTCAAAAACAATGTTATGACACAAAAGCTCAGAGAACCGAAATATGAGTACTCAAGCATTAAACTGAAAGAGGCTCTCCTGGCTAAAAATGCAAACCTCTGCTTTGAAGGCTGCATATTCTACTAACTTCCTGTGTAAAAAAGATAGACATTTTATATGAGGAGGAAACTTCGTATGAAATATATTAACATGATTGGAAAGCTATAAAAAAAGTGTCAAATAGTGCAGCACTGTCTGGATACATTTCCCCTAAAAGGATGAGAATCAATACATCAAGTATAACTTCATAAATAAGGTTCAGTGTCAACTCAATTCCATCAGCAAACCAAGCGAGAGAGAGATGCCTACAGAGCATTGCATAGACAAATACTCTAGCAAAGTAATTTCCAATGTACGGGGGACATTCCATGGTAACAAATACATGAGACCACAACAACAGTACTGCGAATGGGATGAACTGATCCAAACCAAATTAGAAACTAAGAGTAAAAGATGAGAGCATCTGTACCAATGCAACTATGCAAGCAGGTGCTGCTGCCGAGCGTCCGTAGGCAGTACACCTGATGAAAGCGGCTCCTCCTAGCTTCAGCGAGTAGAGGACAGAACTCCAAACAAATCAGAAAGTTTGAGCGAGCATGCAAAATCAATCCTATCGGGCGGAGGGTCATAACATGAAGCAACTTTGGGGACAGAGCGGAATCTTCCAGTTTGAGAATCCTATGTTAGGAATTGAAAATCAAACGAAAACGACGATTCAAAACGGGAGCAGCCAGCTACCAGCATAGAGACCGGTGGCAGAGGTTGCGACGCGAGCATAGGTTACGTCAATCAGCTGTCGAGCAGAATGAGAGTCCAATAAATCCAAAGAAATCCGTTGGCTTGAGGTATTAGGAAGTAAAATCCAACGGAATCCGTCTGAGGCCCAAAAGGTCTTGCGGATCTGAATCTGTAGATGAACCTAACATATTGAGAAGATGTGTGTGTGAGGGATTGCAAAAATTAAAGATGAACTCAGCTGAGGATCGAGTATGTACCAGATGTGAGACAGCGCTGCGAGCAGCCCGCCGTGTGTGTAGCAGATGGCATCTTGGGGTGCTTTTTAACCTACGGTGGTGGCGACAGATGATTTGAGTTGAGCAATTTCCTGGGCAGTTTCCAGTAATTGAATGCTTCAGATTAATCCAGCGATTTCAAGAGCATTTGTGAGGAGGAGGCCTGAGGTCGTGGCTGCAACATTCCTGGGGAAGGAGGAGGGACGCCGCGCGCCAGAGGAAGACGAAGAGCGATGGTCGGTCGGTCGGAGTGAGGACGAAGAGGAACATTTTTTTCCTTTTCTTTTCGACATCTTTTGCAAGCCCTGTGGGGATTGGGTCATTCTAGCCCGGTTTTTTGAACGGGTACGTCGAGCGCACGTAGGTGCGGAAGCAAACCGAAGTGGGGCGCGTGGCGGGTTGCACGCGAGGATGGGCTGACGGAACGTGGCGGGTGGCGTGCGGTCCAACACTGTATGTGAGGAAGCAATGCGCGTCGTCGCGTGACGTTGGACGTGGCTGAACGGGGTAGAAAATTAGGAGATGACGTGGCTGCAGGAGAGGCTAGGAAAATTAGATAGTGGGGGATTGGTAAACATGGGAAGCATACTAAAATGCAAGATAATATCTATGAGTAAGATGACATTGATTGTAAAAGGGCCTAATATTCACTACAGGAGTAATTCAGAGCACACAACTTAGAAGGATTGAATTAATAACGTGTACATATATCATTGGTCTTAGAAGGCAATTACTATCAGATCACTTTTGTGCACGCACATGTTGTAAATCTCGGAGAAGTCAAAAACAATGTTATGACACAAAAGCTCAGAGAACCGAAATATGAGTACTCAAGCATTAAACTGAAAGAGGCTCTCCTGGCTAAAAATGCAAACCTCTGCTTTGAAGGCTGCATATTCTACTAACTTCCTGTGTAAAAAAGATAGACATTTTATATGAGGAGGAAACTTCGTATGAAATATATTAACATGATTGGAAAGCTATAAAAAAAGTGTCAAATAGTGCAGCACTGTCTGGATACATTTCCCCTAAAAGGATGAGAATCAATACATCAAGTATAACTTCATAAATAAGGTTCAGTGTCAACTCAATTCCATCAGCAAACCAAGCGAGAGAGAGATGCCTACAGAGCATTGCATAGACAAATACTCTAGCAAAGTAATTTCCAATGTACGGGGGACATTCCATGGTAACAAATACATGAGACCACAACAACAGTACTGCGAATGGGATGAACTGATCCAAACCAAATTAGAAACTAAGAGTAAAAGATGAGAGCATCTGTACCAATGCAACTATGCAAGCAGGTGCTGCTGCCGAGCGTCCGTAGGCAGTACACCTGATGAAAGCGGCTCCTCCTAGCTTCAGCGAGTAGAGGACAGAACTCCAAACAAATCAGAAAGTTTGAGCGAGCATGCAAAATCAATCCTATCGGGCGGAGGGTCATAACATGAAGCAACTTTGGGGACAGAGCGGAATCTTCCAGTTTGAGAATCCTATGTTAGGAATTGAAAATCAAACGAAAACGACGATTCAAAACGGGAGCAGCCAGCTACCAGCATAGAGACCGGTGGCAGAGGTTGCGATGCGAGCATAGGTTACGTCAATCAGCTGTCGAGCAGAATGAGAGTCCAATAAATCCAAAGAAATCCGTTGGCTTGAGGTATTAGGAAGTAAAATCCAACGGAATCCGTCTGAGGCCCAAAAGGTCTTGCGGATCTGAATCTGTAGATGAACCTAACATATTGGGAAGATGTGTGTGAGGGATTGCAAAAATTAAAGATGAACTCAGCTGAGGATCGAGTATGTACCAGATGTGAGACAGCGCTGCGAGCAGCCCGCCGTGTGTGTAGCAGATGGCATCTTGGGGTGCTTTTTAACCTACGGTGGTGGCGACAGATGATTTGAGTTGAGCAATTTCCAGTAATTGAATGCTTCAGATTAATCCAGCGATTTCAAGAGCATTTGTGAGGAGGAGGCCTGAGGTCGTGGCTGCAACATTCCTGGGGAAGGAGGAGGGACGCCGCGCGCCAGAGGAAGACGAAGAGCGATGGTCGGTCGGTCGGAGTGAGGACGAAGAGGAACATTTTTTTCCTTTTATTTTCGACATCTTTTGCAAGCCCTGTGGGGATTGGGTCATTCTAGCCCGGTTTTTTGAACGGGTACGTCGAGCGCACGTAGGTGCGGAAGCAAACCGAAGTGGGGCGCGTGGCGGGTTGCACGCGAGGATGGGCTGACGGAACGTGGCGGGTGGCGTGCGGTCCAACACTGTATGTGAGGAAGCAATGCGCGTCGTCGCGTGACGTTGGACGTGGCTGAACGGGGTAGAAAATTAGGAGATGACGTGGCTGCAGGAGAGGCTAGGAAAATTAGATAGTGGGGGATTGGTAAACATGGGAAGCATACTAAAATGCAAGATAATATCTATGAGTAAGATGACATTGATTGTAAAAGGGCCTAATATTCACTACAGGAGTAATTCAGAGCACACAACTTAGAAGGATTGAATTAATAACGTGTACATATATCATTGGTCTTAGAAGGCAATTACTATCAGATCACTTTTGTGCACGCACATGTTGTAAATCTCGGAGAAGTCAAAAACAATGTTATGACACAAAAGCTCAGAGAACCGAAATATGAGTACTCAAGCATTAAACTGAAAGAGGCTCTCCTGGCTAAAAATGCAAACCTCTGCTTTGAAGGCTGCATATTCTACTAACTTCCTGTGTAAAAAAGATAGACATTTTATATGAGGAGGAAACTTCGTATGAAATATATTAACATGATTGGAAAGCTATAAAAAAAGTGTCAAATAGTGCAGCACTGTCTGGATACATTTCCCCTAAAAGGATGAGAATCAATACATCAAGTATAACTTCATAAATAAGGTTCAGTGTCAACTCAATTCCATCAGCAAACCAAGCGAGAGAGAGATGCCTACAGAGCATTGCATAGACAAATACTCTAGCAAAGTAATTTCCAATGTACGGGGGACATTCCATGGTAACAAATACATGAGACCACAACAACAGTACTGCGAATGGGATGAACTGATCCAAACCAAATTAGAAACTAAGAGTAAAAGATGAGAGCATCTGTACCAATGCAACTATGCAAGCAGGTGTTGCTGCCGAGCGTCCGTAGGCAGTACACCTGATGAAAGCGGCTCCTCCTAGCTTCAGCGAGTAGAGGACAGAACTCCAAACAAATCAGAAAGTTTGAGCGAGCATGCAAAATCAATCCTATCGGGCAGAGGGTCATAACATGAAGCAACTTTGGGGACAGAGCGGAATCTTCCAGTTTGAGAATCCTATGTTAGGAATTGAAAATCAAACGAAAACGACGATTCAAAACGGGAGCAGCCAGCTACCAGCTTAGAGACCGGTGGCAGAGGTTGCGACGCGAGCATAGGTTACGTCAATCAGCTGTCGAGCAGAATGAGAGTCCAATAAATCCAAAGAAATCCGTTGGCTTGAGGTATTAGGAAGTAAAATCCAACGGAATCCGTCTGAGGCCCAAAAGGTCTTGCGGATCTGAATCTGTAGATGAACCTAACATATTGAGAAGATGTGTGTGAGGGATTGCAAAAATTAAAGATGAACTCAGCTGAGGATCGAGTATGTACCAGATGTGAGACAGCGCTGCGAGCAGCCCGCCGTGTGTGTAGCAGATGGCATCTTGGGGTGCTTTTTAACCTACGGTGGTGGCGACAGATGATTTGAGTTGAGCAATTTCCTGGGCAGTTTCCAGTAATTGAATGCTTCAGATTAATCCAGCGATTTCAAGAGCATTTGTGAGGAGGAGGCCTGAGGTCGTGGCTGCAACATTCCTGGGGAAGGAGGAGGGACGCCGCGCGCCAGAGGAAGACGAAGAGCGATGGTCGGTCGGTCGGAGTGAGGACGAAGAGGAACATTTTTTTCCTTTTCTTTTCGACATCTTTTGCAAGCCCTGTGGGGATTGGGTCATTCTAGCCCGGTTTTTTGAACGGGTACGTCGAGCGCACGTAGGTGCGGAAGGAAACCGAAGTGGGGCGCGTGGCGGGTTGCACGCGAGGATGGGCTGACGGAACGTGGCGGGTGGCGTGCGGTCCAACACTGTATGTGAGGAAGCAATGCGCGTCGTCGCGTGACGTTGGACGTGGCTGAACGGGGTAGAAAATTAGGAGATGACGTGGCTGCAGGAGAGGCTAGGAAAATTAGATAGTGGGGGATTGGTAAACATGGGAAGCATACTAAAATGCAAGATAATATCTATGAGTAAGATGACATTGATTGTAAAAGGGCCTAATATTCACTACAGGAGTAATTCAGAGCACACAACTTAGAAGGATTGAATTAATAACGTGTACATATATCATTGGTCTTAGAAGGCAATTACTATCAGATCACTTTTGTGCACGCACATGTTGTAAATCTCGGAGAAGTCAAAAACAATGTTATGACACAAAAGCTCAGAGAACCGAAATATGAGTACTCAAGCATTAAACTGAAAGAGGCTCTCCTGGCTAAAAATGCAAACCTCTGCTTTGAAGGCTGCATATTCTACTAACTTCCTGTGTAAAAAAGATAGACATTTTATATGAGGAGGAAACTTCGTATGAAATATATTAACATGATTGGAAAGCTATAAAAAAAGTGTCAAATAGTGCAGCACTGTCTGGATACATTTCCCCTAAAAGGATGAGAATCAATACATCAAGTATAACTTCATAAATAAGGTTCAGTGTCAACTCAATTCCATCAGCAAACCAAGCGAGAGAGAGATGCCTACAGAGCATTGCATAGACAAATACTCTAGCAAAGTAATTTCCAATGTACGGGGGACATTCCATGGTAACAAATACATGAGACCACAACAACAGTACTGCGAATGGGATGAACTGATCCAAACCAAATTAGAAACTAAGAGTAAAAGATGAGAGCATCTGTACCAATGCAACTATGCAAGCAGGTGCTGCTGCCGAGCGTCCGTAGGCAGTACACCTGATGAAAGCGGCTCCTCCTAGCTTCAGCGAGTAGAGGACAGAACTCCAAACAAATCAGAAAGTTTGAGCGAGCATGCAAAATCAATCCTATCGGGCGGAGGGTCATAACATGAAGCAACTTTGGGGACAGAGCGGAATCTTCCAGTTTGAGAATCCTATGTTAGGAATTGAAAATCAAACGAAAACGACGATTCAAAACGGGAGCAGCCAGCTACCAGCATAGAGACCGGTGGCAGAGGTTGCGACGCGAGCATAGGTTACGTCAATCAGCTGTCGAGCAGAATGAGAGTCCAATAAATCCAAAGAAATCCGTTGGCTTGAGGTATTAGGAAGTAAAATCCAACGGAATCCGTCTGAGGCCCAAAAGGTCTTGCGGATCTGAATCTGTAGATGAACCTAACATATTGAGAAGATGTGTGTTAGGGATTGCAAAAATTAAAGATGAACTCAGCTGAGGATCGAGTATGTACCAGATGTGAGACAGCGCTGCGAGCAGCCCGCCGTGTGTGTAGCAGATGGCATCTTGGGGTGCTTTTTAACCTACGGTGGTGGCGACAGATGATTTGAGTTGAGCAATTTCCTGGGCAGTTTCCAGTAATTGAATGCTTCAGATTAATCCAGCGATTTCAAGAGCATTTGTGAGGAGGAGGCCTGAGGTCGTGGCTGCAACATTCCTGGGGAAGGAGGAGGGACGCCGCGCGCCAGAGGAAGACGAAGAGCGATGGTCGGTCGGTCGGAGTGAGGACGAAGAGGAACATTTTTTTCCTTTTCTTTTCGACATCTTTTGCAAGCCCTGTGGGGATTGGGTCATTCTAGCCCGGTTTTTTGAACGGGTACGTCGAGCGCACGTAGGTGCGGAAGCAAACCGAAGTGGGGCGCGTGGCGGGTTGCACGCGAGGATGGGCTGACGGAACGTGGCGGGTGGCGTGCGGTCCAACACTGTATGTGAGGAAGCAATGCGCGTCGTCGCGTGACGTTGGACGTGGCTGAACGGGGTAGAAAATTAGGAGATGACGTGGCTGCAGGAGAGGCTAGGAAAATTAGATAGTGGGGGATTGGTAAACATGGGAAGCATACTAAAATGCAAGATAATATCTATGAGTAAGATGACATTGATTGTAAAAGGGCCTAATATTCACTACAGGAGTAATTCAGAGCACACAACTTAGAAGGATTGAATTAATAACGTGTACATATATCATTGGTCTTAGAAGGCAATTACTATCAGATCACTTTTGTGCACGCACATGTTGTAAATCTCGGAGAAGTCAAAAACAATGTTATGACACAAAAGCTCAGAGAACCGAAATATGAGTACTCAAGCATTAAACT
This sequence comes from Dactylis glomerata, assembly GCA_007115705.1. Lineage (NCBI taxonomy): Eukaryota > Viridiplantae > Streptophyta > Magnoliopsida > Poales > Poaceae > Dactylis > Dactylis glomerata. The sequence goes on from QXEO01000503.1 coordinate 2,847,641, forward strand.
GAAAGAGGCTCTCCTGGCTAAAAATGCAAACCTCTGCTTTGAAGGCTGCATATTCTACTAACTTCCTGTGTAAAAAAGATAGACATTTTATATGAGGAGGAAACTTCGTATGAAATATATTAACATGATTGGAAAGCTATAAAAAAAGTGTCAAATAGTGCAGCACTGTCTGGATACATTTCCCCTAAAAGGATGAGAATCAATACATCAAGTATAACTTCATAAATAAGGTTCAGTGTCAACTCAATTCCATCAGCAAACCAAGCGAGAGAGAGATGCCTACAGAGCATTGCATAGACAAATACTCTAGCAAAGTAATTTCCAATGTACGGGGGACATTCCATGGTAACAAATACATGAGACCACAACAACAGTACTGCGAATGGGATGAACTGATCCAAACCAAATTAGAAACTAAGAGTAAAAGATGAGAGCATCTGTACCAATGCAACTATGCAAGCAGGTGCTGCTGCCGAGCGTCCGTAGGCAGTACACCTGATGAAAGCGGCTCCTCCTAGCTTCAGCGAGTAGAGGACAGAACTCCAAACAAATCAGAAAGTTTGAGCGAGCATGCAAAATCAATCCTATCGGGCGGAGGGTCATAACATGAAGCAACTTTGGGGACAGAGCGGAATCTTCCAGTTTGAGAATCCTATGTTAGGAATTGAAAATCAAACGAAAACGACGATTCAAAACGGGAGCAGCCAGCTACCAGCATAGAGACCGGTGGCAGAGGTTGCGATGCGAGCATAGGTTACGTCAATCAGCTGTCGAGCAGAATGAGAGTCCAATAAATCCAAAGAAATCCGTTGGCTTGAGGTATTAGGAAGTAAAATCCAACGGAATCCGTCTGAGGCCCAAAAGGTCTTGCGGATCTGAATCTGTAGATGAACCTAACATATTGGGAAGATGTGTGTGAGGGATTGCAAAAATTAAAGATGAACTCAGCTGAGGATCGAGTATGTACCAGATGTGAGACAGCGCTGCGAGCAGCCCGCCGTGTGTGTAGCAGATGGCATCTTGGGGTGCTTTTTAACCTACGGTGGTGGCGACAGATGATTTGAGTTGAGCAATTTCCAGTAATTGAATGCTTCAGATTAATCCAGCGATTTCAAGAGCATTTGTGAGGAGGAGGCCTGAGGTCGTGGCTGCAACATTCCTGGGGAAGGAGGAGGGACGCCGCGCGCCAGAGGAAGACGAAGAGCGATGGTCGGTCGGTCGGAGTGAGGACGAAGAGGAACATTTTTTTCCTTTTATTTTCGACATCTTTTGCAAGCCCTGTGGGGATTGGGTCATTCTAGCCCGGTTTTTTGAACGGGTACGTCGAGCGCACGTAGGTGCGGAAGCAAACCGAAGTGGGGCGCGTGGCGGGTTGCACGCGAGGATGGGCTGACGGAACGTGGCGGGTGGCGTGCGGTCCAACACTGTATGTGAGGAAGCAATGCGCGTCGTCGCGTGACGTTGGACGTGGCTGAACGGGGTAGAAAATTAGGAGATGACGTGGCTGCAGGAGAGTCTAGGAAAATTAGATAGTGGGGGATTGGTATTTAGATATAGAAGATTTGTCACCCCTCTAATAATTATTAACTATCTTATTCTCTAACACTTTTTTTTGGTAATTTCGGTGAATGCACACACTTACTTTGAAAACAACTACAAGTATATGTAACTGACTAATGGATTTGTAACAAGGGATCCCTTGTAACAACTTCTAGCGCTTGATGAGAAATGATAAGAATCCGATCGCAATTATAAAACAAAAAAAACAACCAGCCATCAGATTAGCTTGCTTCTTCAACTCGATCAGCTGCTTTAACTGCTTGTTCATTTTCTTCAGTTCTCCCTTCACTTCCACCAGTTCTGCATTGGGAGCATTAGGCATAATCGGAACGGCCCCTCTCTCCGCCGCATTCTCTACAGCAAGTCCCCCCCTCCTAAATTGCGCTCCCCAATAGCGCTAATTGATTCCTGCAATTTAAGCCTCTGAACGTACACATCGATCCACTCGAAATACCTGCATTTTTTCGGGATCTGAAAACAACAACGTGAACCCTAAATCCCAAATTCGAGGGAATAACAAGAAAATCGAGAGAAAACAGAGCAATTGGAGCGAGATCTAACCTTATCCCCCTCTCTATATGGTAAGCTCTCGCATGCAAGGAACTCACGTCCACGGTTGCCGTTGTCATCCGTCTTACAGATCGACCGCTTCAGAGGCTCCTGGCGTGGGCAGTCTGGGCATCTTGTCAAAGGCACGGGTCCATACTGCGGCCATGAAGAACGGGAGGTCGAAGAGAAACTAGACATCACCCGCCTGCCGGAGAAGGCCTGCCGCTGGCAGAGAAGAAGAACAATGGGGCGCGAGGAAAGAAAGGGGAAGCAATGGCACGGGCACGGGCGCGGGGCTGGCTCGGGCTCCCATTTTGCAACGGTCACCTGGGTAAGCTGTGGGTCCGACGCGCTAACGTGGACAAGTTGTGGGTCCCACGATGATCTGGATAAGTGGAGACGTGTCCACTGCGGGGCACCAATGGCGGCCCCACTTGCCAGCACCAACAAATGGTCAACTAAACGGGATTCCTCCTGTCCGAGCTCCTTGTGAGGGTTTCAGACAAGCGCTTGGGCAAAACTGAGGAAAAACTAAGCGGCTGGGGAAAACTGAGCACAACTAAGGACCCGAGGGCACGAAAATAGAAATCCCAAGGTATAATTGGTGCTCTCTCTATGGGTTTTTTGGTAAATTAGAATTTACCGACCGTTAGATCGAGTCCTCATTCCCCGCCGTCGGATCACGGTAAGTCCTTTTTACCCCTGAAAACAGTATTTTCTCTTGATGCTACGTGCACACCAAACTACTCACTGCCGGTGGGTCCAACCGCTCACAGGCAAGATATTACCTCACGAACAATTCTTTTTGGTGTGTGCGAGGATGTGCGAGGCTAGGAGTGAGACAAACACGAGCCGCATCTCCCAGTCTTCTCCCTCCTGTGCTGCCCAATCCCCTCCCACATCTCCTCCCCAATCTCTTCCCATATCCTTCCACGATTTCTTCCACAAACCCTAGCTGCCACCTGCTCGCTATGGCCATGGTGAACCCCGAGCACTCTCTACTTGTGCATGAAACCTCGTGCCTTTTCTGATCAAGTTGCCAAACTTTTTCCTGCCTTGTGTAGTCCTGACTAATTGAACCAGTTTCTTATATACACAATCGTTAACCCTAAATATATGTTTTCTGGTTGGTCAAATATTAATATCAAGTTAATTGACCAGGACACAGCTCACCTATAAATATGCTTTTCCTTGCGCCATTTGCATAGGAATACATGGGCGAGCGCCGATGGCTAGTATAGGGCCGGCGATAACAGGGGGTTTGTGTTTTAGTGTCGCGGAGAGATGCAGTGATCATGGTAGACATTCGGGAATGGAAGTTGCTGGGAGTTACAATTGTACATTGCCGCAATAATAGCGTATACATTGAATCATGTATAGGTCCTCATGCTATCCATGTCGCTAGCACTCATATATGATCGATGCAAGCAGAGGCGGATTCAGGAATTTGTTGAAGCCTTGACGCACTGCAAGGCAAATAAAATTTTTCTCGGACAAATATAAACAACATATGGTGCGCATACTCCTTCACATTATCAAATGTTTCTACATTTTAGTTTATTTATTATTTCAACTCTTATATTTTTTATTGTGACGGACATACGCTATAATGTGTGTGTCCACCATGTTCTAGTACTCAATAAAATCAACCCATAGGAACATAAAGGCATATTTCCTAGTAATTAACAGATTGCAACTTATGTGAACCACGAAATAGGGACACACAACATGGACACAAAATACAATATCTGTTACCCAAGACAAGTAGTAGTACGGATATGAACAATATATTGTCAAACATACTTGGTTAAAGTTTGATTTTAACCGAGACTATATATATGATGCATTACATTTTGGCAAAAGAGATAATATAGTATGGGTAAGATAATATAACCTATGCAAGTAACGGCCGCGCAACATGCAGCAGCCCCCTTGTGAACCCTAGCCACGCGGTTTTGATCTTGCTACCGAGACGGGCCGGTGACCCTGATGAGGAGGCCTGCCCTCGTACTTTCTTCGACTTGGCACTTTGGACTTTCACAACCGACGTTTCGACGACAGAGACATCGCATTGGACTGTCAAAGAATCGTCGTCTGCAACATACTTCTCGAGCTCTTCCCTCGCCATGCAGAGCATGCACTCCCCCCAATATGGTTGGAAGGTGTGGGTGAAGCTGAGTGGCTCCCCGCCGTCGCGAGGGAGCAGGGTGAGGTGGGCAATGGCGCTGGCAGGCGGCCTGTGGTTGCCGCAGATGAACCTGGCCTGGAAAGAGACACCGGGATACCGTATGTTCGGGAAGAAGAAGAAGCGCCAGGTGTGTCCATCCGCCATGAAGCGGTCGGACTTGACCGGCACGAGGCGTCCGAGCGTCCTGGTGGCCGTGTAGCCCTTGATCTTGAACGCCGTGGTGGCGCCGGTCGAGCCAGAGACGGTGCCGTCGCTGGTGGTGACGGTGGCGGTGGAGACGGCGGTGGTGTGGGTGCGCATGGTTGCTTTTCTTGGTCTCGACGGATTGATCTACGATAGGCTCACAAGCTTGTCCATCTTCTTTCGTGGCTGATGCTCAGAATCGATGCGGTGAGGTTTGCTTATGTAATGTGCGACGCGTGAAGGTGCCACAATTGGAGTCGGACTCGTGTCCTACTAGGTGCTTCACACGCCATCAGTCCAGAGGTGAGTTGGTTTCAGTCCGCATATAAAATACAGTATTACATGTGTTGTTTCCTGGTTGGAGTCACAACTATACTAGTAGTAGCTGGTTTCAGTACATAGTCTGTTACTACGATTCCGTGTTGGGTCAGGTCTGTAGGGTACGAGTTGGATCAGACCCTGAAACGCCAAACGGGACCTCAGTAACTAAACAGCCAACGTGTGCGAGGATCAAACTTCAAACGGAACCCGGAATCGATACGGTGTGGATCGACTCCGCCGCCTCGACATCGACATGGACGACGGCCAGCAGACACGCAACGGCGCAGCTGGACTACGATACGACGAGCAGGGGCTGAGGATCAGTAAGCACTATTATTTTTAACGGTGCATATTGTATTATGTTACGCTCAAGGTTAGTACTCCCTCCGACCCATAATACTCTTCACTAATATAGATGTATATAGACATACTTTAGTAATATAGATACATCTGTATTAGCGAAGAGTAATATGGGTTGGAGGGAGTAAGATTATCCTGTGGTATGGTACAGTAGTACCGGAAATCAGTAAACATATATAGAAAATAAAGCAGTATAGAGTAAGCCATTTTCAGCTTCAGGTTTGGCTGATCCTCTCTGATTCCTGAATTCTAAGATGTTTTCTACCTGTAAAGGAGTCTGTACAATTTGAAACCGTGCAAACTTGCTGGAGTGGAGTTAGTTCATTCTCCTTGTCCCTAAACCGTGCTAACCGTGTATATGAAAACTTGTTTGAAATAAAAAAAATTAAATGAAAAACATAAAAATTATATTATATATGTATCCTAAATTCTAAACTCTAAAACACAAAATAAAGACCTTGAGCTAGCAAAAGTGGCGGCCCATTTTTGCCCAACACTATCTACCATCTACCGGGGATTGCAGGTTGTCAACATCTCACCAGCCATTAATACACGGATAGCCAAATGATCCGAAAGACGTGTCCATTTGATACACGGATAGCTATTTGTACGCAAACCTAACTCTGAATATATGTTTCTGGTTGTTGAGATATTAGTGCGGAGTTAATTGACCATTGCCTGAGGAAGAGATACCCTCCTCGTTAACACACATCTAGCCTATATATGTGCTTTGCCTTCCGCCTTTCTTCTAGGAATACAAAAGTGAGCAGGGATGGCCGGGATAGGGCTGACAACATCGGGGAGACGGGGAGTTGTGTTCTTAGTGAAGCGGAGAGGCGTAGTGATCATGATAGATATTCGAAATGGAAGGTGTTGGGAATTACAATCGTACATTTGGGCACTTTGAACAAATGTCGGGTCTGAAAATAAACTTTCACAAAAGTGAAGTTTATTGTCTAGGGGATGCAAAAAATAGGCAGGATGCTTTTGAGAGTATTTTCACTTGACAGGGGAGTGATCTCCCAATGAAATATCTAGGAATTCCAATAGATAAGAAAGAATCAAGAATAGTGATTGGAATGGACCCATTGGGAAAATTGAGAAAAAGCTAGGTAGTTGGATTGGGAAGAACATGTCGATTGTTGGGAGGACGATATTAATCAACTCGTCTATCTCAAGCATCTCCTTGTACATGCTTTCTTTCTATCGTCTGCCTGTGGGTGTGGACAAGAAATTCTCTACACTTAGCTCTAAATTTCTTTGGGGGGATGACCTGACAAAGAAAAAGTATCATTTTGTGAGATAGTCTGATGTGTGCTTACCTAAAGATCAGGGGGCCTGGGAATTCTGAATTTGGATTTAATGAATATAGCGCTTCTTTCAAAATGGATTTGGAAATTATTCAATGGTTCTGGCCTATGGTAGACCATTCTTAATGGGAAATATTTGAGGGGACAGACTAGGCAGGCAACTTATAGAAATGGGGACTCTCATTTCTGGCAAGGACTGCTAGAGGTCAAAACCCTTTTTCTGAACTGTTGTAAATTTCAGATTGGTGGTGGTCGTAGTGTGAGCTTCTGGGAAGAAAATTGGCTGGAAGATTTTACCCTTGCAGCTAGTGTTCCTAGACTCTTTGTGATAAGCCTGACTCCTAATATAACAGTGAGGAAAGCGTTTGATGAGGGACTAGGAAACATGGCCTTTAGAAGAGCGTTGGTGGGCGCCAAACAAGGCATGTGGGCAGATCTTAGGAAACTCTGTGAAGCTGTCACGTTTTCAGAGGGACAAGACACGCTTTGTTGGTTAATCACTGAATCTGGGCAGTTCACAGTATAGTTTTTTTTACCTTGCTTTGCAAAATTTTGGTGCGGTTCCACATAAATTTCTCTGGAAAGTCAAAATACCTCTAAGAATCAAGACTGTCATCTGGTTGGTGCTGAAAAAAAGCATTTTAATAAAAGATGAACTTGTTCATAGAGGAGGGAGCTGTGATCTACAATGTATGTTTTGTGGGAAGAACGAAACTACTAACCACCTCTTTTTCCAGTGTCCGTTAGCACGGTACATGTGGAATGTGGTCAGTTGTGCTTTGGGTGTGAGTTGCACATTTACGAATGTCAAGAGCTGTCTTTTGGTTTGGCTTAAGCAATTCAAAGGGGACAAGAAAAAAATTATAATTGTTGGTGTTTCGGCTGTCCTGTGGAGCTTATGGAAAGCAAGAAACATGGCTTGTTTTCAGAAAGTTTGGCCCAATGACCCATCGGTGATTCTTTTTCGTGCCTGTTATTGGATTGATTTCTGGAGTAACCTGCAGGTGAAGGAGGACGTAAAACTGGAGTTGCAACGGGGCGCAAAGCTGCTGGAGCAAGTCACGTTTGAAGTTTTCAAGGACAGAAGGAGATGGGCACCTTGGATCCCGAGGCTGGAAGGTTGACTCATCCCGGGCGAGGAAGGAAGAAATCTGAAGAAAGGTGGAAAAAAGAAAAGAAGAAATAAGAAGAAGGAGGTGGTTTGTTTGGAGCTGGTTCTGTGAGTAGATGGTTGGGAGTAGTGAGCAGTAGGCTTTAGCTCTGCGTCCGCTCTTTGCTTTTCCTACTGCTGGCCGCTTTAGAAACTTGTTTTCTGTTACTCTCAGGTGGTTGCGGCGTAAGGTGGAGACTTTATAGACTGTGATTTTTTTAATGGAAATCGGGGGAAACCCTTTTAATCCAAAAAAAATTGGGCACTAACCGCGTAGACACAAGATGCTACACTGTTGCGCATGTTTTCATCGTCGCTAGCACTCATACATGACCATGCAAGGATCACACTTGACGCGTATATTGTACTAGAACCTCATGCGCGCCTTGCCGCGTCGATTACTTTATTGTGGCGTGTTTTTTCCAACTTATTGATTATCTTGATCAAGATAGTCAACGTGGTCTGTTTCAGCTCGTCGACACCAGATTGGCAAGAAGGCTCCAACTGATGTAGTTATGTTCCAGCACATGCCTTGGTACATGCAAATAAAGTACTTTTCACTAATCATTTATACATATAAAGACTGCAATCAGTTAAATTTATAAATATTGCAGGACCTTCAAAGAAACAAACCAATCAAATAATCTTGAGATCTAACACAATTCTTTTTAAAAGTACCGTCTGATTTACATGTAAGTGCTTTGATTCACATGTAACTGTCCAATGCCACTTTAGGAAGATGTTTCATTTCCCTAAACATTTTAGTCGGAGTTTCACTTCAGAATACCCAAGTTGAAGAAAGCACATACCAATACTTGAAACTCTGCTTATCAGATGTGGCAGTTCATGTGGCAACATCTTCAATAAAAGGAAAAAAAAGGATAGCACTACATTAAATAAGTAGTCATTATTTTTAATCAACATCATAGGTATATGTCAACTGAGCTAACTTAAAAATAATACAGTAGAGTAAGACAAAGGTACATGTTCAGTAGTTTGTGTGAAAAGATATTGCCCACAGCTCTCAACAAAGCAGTACTAATGTATGCATAAGTTCCAACAATACGAAAGAAACTGAAGTTCATAAAACGGCATCACATGGCGCTAAGTTTACTGTAGCTAAATCTGGTGTATGCTAATAAGTGCTATGTGATGAGACTCTAATTAATTTAAAAAGGCGAATTGGATAAGAAGTTGCATATACTTGTGCAGCAGTATCCTCACCTTGCAAGGAATTTAAAAGGCGGAAACATAAGAGAATATGTGAAAGGGTGCTCACAACCTAAAGACTCTGATTCTTAACCTTTCCTCTGTCTGAACTCGTGGATTTCTATTTCGTAATGCATAATTTCTGAAGAATTGCATTTTTTTTACATGAGTTATAAAATTACAAGAACACACTCATGTCGTCAAATTAACCAACTTTCACAAGTGATAAGATTGGGAGGAACGTTGATTAAGTAATCATACAGGTGATACATAATCACAAAAGTGAAGTTTGTGTCAAGGAAACAAAGCTGCGAAAGGTGCAATCGTCTTGTTTTTGCAGAAGTGGTGGCTAGCTGTATATAACATGATCTCCCCCTAAAGATGAATACCATTGACATACAAAAGCACAAGATAAATTTATACCCTAGCAAATCAGTGAAGGTAAGGTATTACCTTTAATCTATTTGAATATGTTCACTTTGATGCAGAGGCTGGGGCTATGCCTCCATTTCGAAAGAAAAAAACTATTTGAATATGTATCTGCACATGTAATCAACTGGAACTAATATGTAGGAAAATTTGATACAATAAATAAAGGGGAACGGGTTTCATAAGCACAAGTACAATTAGGATTTCCACATCTAACCCAAAAGATAATATGCCATACCAAAGCTAGTACGAGCATTTAGAGATCTTCTAAAAGTAAACAGAGATGGATAAACCATTCTATCATAGAACTAACCAATCAATCCCATAACAGAAGTAAATTATCAGGTACTATATGCAAAACATCCCCAAACAACAAACTGTCAAGAATACTAAGATTTGAAGGTAGGGAGCGCTTACCTTTGCTGTGGCGCGGTCGTCGGTGCCAACAGTGTAAGGAAGAGCATAGCCTCAACTCTACAAAAGGTAATTATGGGTTAAGCAAAAAACATTAGAGAGGAATTTTGAAAGCGGTAATGGAGCGATTGAAAGATTTAGATAGCAAGGATTTTTGGTACTCACGAGATCGAGGCAGCAAAGTGTCGTTACCCGTGTCGACCGAACTGCTTCTAGTCATGCTCGTAGCCCCTCAGGACGTTGGCAACCAGAGCAGTCCAAGATTAGGCGCGCCTTGCTAGGCCATTTTTATCTTAGCGTGTGGCATCATGAATTTTATTTTGCCATTATCACGTATCACTTACATTATATGTTGCATACGTGTAATGCATAAATAGGAATCCAAAGCAATTTGCTCACCAACATACGGTAAGTAGTAGTACCATGCATCAGTCCAAACACCTATACGGTAGTTTCATCTGTATGAAAGCTAGCCCAAAAAATCAAGAACTGTGCCTGATCTCTCCAATATAAGAGCCGAGGAAACCAAGAAGTCTAATGGCCTGTAAATTACCTCAGTAATCTGCAAATTGTCTTCATTGTGGATGGTTCAGTGTCCTATTTTTTCTTTCTAAATTCTGTTCCACCATGGTGTTAAATCTATGAAAGAGATATCCTCGAAAACTCTGTTGCCTTCATTGTGAGCTGTTATTTAATCCAATTGCATAAGCATCGTAGAACAAGAAGTGCTAAAATTTCTAAATAGATAACCCATACGCGTGTAGCCTAAAATCATGTTCAGCTTGGTAGAATCTTAAAATCAGAGCTAAGGAAACCAACAAATGTATATTTACTCCTGGTTAGCCAGTCATTGGTAAATCTGGTCATGTCTAGCACTTCAATCAGGTGACTGGTAAAAATTGAGAAGTCATCAACTCTACCAAAATAATTGTAGGATCTGAACAGCAAGCTTAGAGCATATGGTAAGTCCTATTTTGTCTGTTGGATAAATCAGTAACAAAAAGTAGATTAACTTTAGCATAGATGCCTCGGTGTTTCCTGTATCATTTCATTGAAAAAAAAGGAGTTCAAATCATGTAACCTTAACGCAGAGAATCCAGCCAAGAATCAACTGATGTGTCTACAACATGCCACCGGCTATGGATGATAGATGAGACTTGAGAGGCAGATTAATCATGGAAATAATTTGACCGAAGGTTCTCTTCATGCAGAGCAAGATGGCTACAATCAATCAGAGCAATAAACAAAATTACCGACATTTTCCTTGACAACATGATCAATTGTTATGATAGACATTACATACTCTAACAGAAGTATCCATGGATCTTTGTTCTGTATTCATCCATGCCACAATGCATAAACCAGAAAAGAACATGCATCTATTAATTGAAGCTACCACCAAGTAACTGATCCGAAGCAAGCAATTACGACAGGTCAGGAACCAAAAAAAATCCTCTTGACCATAAATATGATGGGACAAAAAGAATCAGGAATCAAGTACCCGTCTACAGAACATGAAGGCGTTGCAGCTCCAGATACTTACTTCATCCAGCTCTAAAATAGTGGGTGGATGGCCTGACGCCCTTATTTACAGCCACCTAACCCTCTTGGAACGACTGTGGCATGGCGTCCAGCAGCTGCCGCCTCGACCGCAGCATCCCGTCAGTCCCCGCCTTGAGAGGAGAGGAACACGCGAGCGCGCGTTGCTGATCTTGACCTGCCGTGTGCATAGCACCTGCATGTCTGCACGACCGCTCGTAGGGGCAGCCTCTCTTACCGCCTGCACCTGCTTGCTATTCCTCTGATGACGGCATCCCTTCTTGCTGTTGGTGCCATCTCTCTCCCCGTCACCGGCCACCACAAAACCTCTAACGGCGGTGGCAATGTGGGTCAGCATGCATGGATTCAGTTAGAAAATCAGAGAGGTAAACAAAATCCAAGATTGGTGATGACAATGAAGTAATGAACCAAGGATGGATCTGGCGGTGATGGAGATATGGGAGGACAGGAGATGGCACCCGCGGAGACAACATTGCGCACCTCGCTGTGGGGGTGGAGGTGGGGCTGTGAGGACAGATTCGGTAGATGTCCAGCTTGGGGAGAACGGGACTGGCTCTGGCAGAGCTTGGGTGTGCGTCATCGCGCTGTGCTCGCCACGGAGGCAGTTGCCTCCCGTTGCCCCTGAAGGCTCGTTATGGAGAGGGAGAAAGAGGGTTGGGAGACCTGCCATTGGCGGTGGCGCAAGCGCGGGGGAGAGGTTGATCTAATGTGGCATGCCAGAGAGGGAAAGAATGAGATATTTTCAGGAGAAGTAAGAGCGACAGATCGACATTAGAGGAACCAAATCAGGCACACGCATGCTCCCCCAAATCGATTTTTTGCCCCAAATCCAAGAAGAAAAACACACCGATAACACTAAGACTAGTCACAATGGTGGTATCATATTCCATGCATGCAAAAAGCTGACGTGTCACCATAGTTAATGATGAGAGAGATTAGAGTAGTATCATAGGTAGATATTGTATCATAGCACGTATACCTAGAAAAAATAGTGTCAAATAAATCTTGTACACAATTTTGCATCGAGATTCTACAAATCATTAAATATAAAGAGACTATGATACTACTACATAATATCATGCATTGTGAAGGTAGTATCATATTGTAGTATCATACACATGATACCACACTATGATACTATGCATTGTGAGCAGTCTAATGAACTGGGGTAGCCAGGATCAATGGAACAACGGCCCTCACAGCAAGGGCGGATGCTGCACACCACCGAGCTCAGAACCTATAAGAAAGCCACAGAGAACGAAGAGGAGAGGAGGCAGAAAAAAACGACGCAGGTTATCGATGCGCCTTTTCGGGAACAGGTGTTGACCTTTCTCCGATGTATCAAGCATACAGCTGACACGTAGCCATAACTCAATGGCGGTAACTGGGCGAGCAACCTGGGCGCGCCATTTGGGGTCTGTTCGGTTTCAGAACCGAATGGAACGGAATGGAATCAAGTCGTTCCTTAGGACGATTCCTGCGTTCGTTTCTGGGATGGAACGGAACCAACGCGTTCCTCAAAAGCGAATATTCGCTGTAGATCCGGAACGAGCCCGTCCGGCCGAATCGGTCGGACGAGGTGGAATGGCACAGTGCCTTCCTCTAATTAATCAAGTTTAGCAATAAGTAATCAAGATTAGGCTATAATTAATCGTGTTTACCAATAATTAATTAAGATTAGAAATAATTAATCAAGCTTGCCGCCACGTGGCAAGGCCTGCCGCCAACATGGGTGGCGGCATGCTAGGCCTGCCGCCTACGGGGGTGGCGGCATGGTGCGTGGCAAGGGTGCCGGCATGGGGGGTGGCGGCATGCCACGTCACCACCTCATTCTGCCCCATTCCATTCTCCAAAAATCGAACACAAGGATGGAACCGTTCCGTTCCTCAAATTTTTCCGAACCGAACACAGGGTCGAAACCATTCTATGCCCTAGGAATGGAACCATTCCATTCCGTCCTATCCGGTTCCAGAACCGAACACATCCTTGATTCGCCACTACTGATTGGAATAGATTTGAATGTGCCGCATGTTTTGGCATACATACCTGACGGTACCAAAAGTGCAACTTTGTAGTTAGAGTACACCACTTAGCAGCCCATGATTACTTGTACTGATACACTTAGTCCAGCACACTATACTTCCACCGATGGGGCGACATTGGAGAAAGTATCCCCTGGAAACCCACTTTCAGTGCAAACCTGGAAACCTGATTGTGTACCGTCGGATCTAAAATAAGTGGTCCCGATTAGTCAACTACTTGTTCTGCATATTTTGCAAAAGAACGCCCGCAGTGTCCATCGAGATCTTGCATACAATCCCTTATACAACTTCTTTATTTCTTAGTACCCCACAGCCCGATCTGTATCACATGAGCTAGCGTGAAGAAATTCTTGAGCGGCGAAGGCGGCACACAACAGAGCATATTCCCGCACATAATAAATTCTTAATTTGGAGTTGTGAGTAGTGGCCGCACTAGAGATCAAGTCGCACTAGTGACGACGACCGACCGTGTTTTTATCAGCTGCTAGGTTCGACCGCCATTTTAGTTTGCACAGATCCCCTAATCTGTTCAAACCTTGGTTAGTGTATGCCATCCAAGTGACGAGGCTCTCTTGCCTCTATCTATTTCTGGTCCACAACGAGGTGGATGTAGCGCGGATGCGCATAGCGGGCCTCCAGATCGATGTAAGATTCGTTGATTTATTTCGTGATATAGACATCTCGTCCATGGTTTTGATCTATTTTGATCGTTTCTCCAAATAATCTTGCTGAGATCTAACTCAAATGGGGTTCGTGCGGGTCCGATTTGCACATGGATGCTCAGTTAGTTCCATTTGTTTGTGAGTTGAATTTGTTTCTCTCCACCACAGATCCGAATTTCCTCCAGTTCATTGCTTCAGGGCCTCCATCGGTAAAGAAGAGAAAGCATGAGGGGATTTGTGCAAACAAAAACCATACAGACTGGTGCTCATCTGCAAAGAACTGTGGCACTGTTTAGATTAGATCTAGTACGTACGCTCGGCATCCAATGGTACACGTTCAGGTTTTCAGGTTTCCACTGAAAGTGGGTTTCCAGGGGATACTTTCTGTCGCATTGACACTCATTTTAGCAACTCATTTCACTCAGTCTACGATTACTTGTGCTTGAAGCCTCATGCCTCTCCTAATCATGTTGTCAAACATCTCCTTGCCGTGTGGAGTTCTGTGGTCAATAAAGGTTTCATTTGGTGTTCTGTAAATTCTAGAATGTTAATGCTTGCCGAAAATTGATGAGTTCTCACTGCAAGCAAGTAACGCGGATTTACAATTGAAGACAACTCGAAGGATAAAAGTACAATTTACACAAAGAAATTTGTTCACAACGGCTAAGAGCATATGCTTGGATCTCTTTCTTTTAATACCTACAAGTGCTTCAATATTATTCCCTCCGGTACAAAATAATCAGTGTAATTGTTTTTTCCCAAGTCAGAATTCGTGATTTATCATCAATTACATGAAATAATGTGAAGTTATGTGTCATAGAGAAATATCTTCAAAGCATTTTTTCATATGCATATTTAATGGTATAATTAGCACATAGCTCACTTTTCATTTGTCGATTAACTTGAAATACATGGTTGAGGAGGGCGGGGATTCGTCTGGTCGCCGCTTCCATGGAGTGGTGGATCTTGTTCAGTCTACGTATGTTAGGAGTAGAAGTTAGGTGTTAGAAACTTCGGATCGATTCAAGGGTTCAAAGGCGACGACTTCGGCTCTGGGGTGCTGGTCCTTAGGGGCATGAAGACTTCCCAACTATCATCAACAATGTCAGAATGACCCCGGTAAGGGAGCAGCGACAGCGACGTGTCGACGGCTCGCTCTGGCGGCAATAGTGATCGTTAGGTGTTCCAAGGACCTTAATATAATTTTTATTATGTTTGGGTTGCCTTGTACTTCGTGTGAACTCATGGAATAGATTTGGATCTTTCTAAAAAAAAGAAATATATGGTTGTAATATAGACTTGAATGAAGTTAGTATAATATTAAAACATGTACTCCCTCCGATCCATATTACTCTTCTCAAATACGGATGTATCTACCACTAAAATATGTCTAGATATATCTATTTTTACAAAGAGTAATATGGGTCGGAGGGAGTAGAAATTAAAAAAAGAAAACATAAATCAAGAAAGCCTAAGAACATATAATAGAAAATTGAAGTTAAATGAAAAAAAGGAAAAATACTAATAATAAATAAAGGAAACTGAAATCCAATAGCAAATAATTCGCTCAGTTCCTTAGTGGGCCAGCCTATCTTTCTAAAGGCATCGCCAGTTCCCCGAAGAGGCTTGTACAAAGCGCGAATGCGTGTTCGAATTCTCGACCCATTGGAAGTTCACAACATAAGAGCATCTCCAGCCGTTTGGGCTCCCCAGGCCGAAATCCAGCGCTATTTAGCGCCTGATGGATGAAAATTTCGGCGTGGGGAGGCCCACGTTCCTAGCGGCGAGCCTAGGAGAAAATTCGAAATCAAACAGGATTAGATGAAAAACGTTCAAAGTTCAGCGAAATTTAGAGATATTTATATATATAGGCGAGTTTTTACATATATAGGCCGAATTCGTAATATATTTGAATTCGGCCTAACCTAAACTAACACGCGTTCTACATGCCGAAATGGGGGTAGAAACGTGTGTAGTCGTCGTCGTCGTTGTCGCTAGAGTCGCTGTCGTCGTCCTGCGGCGGCGCCTGCTGGCTGCTTGATGTCTACGCACGCGTATGTTCTTGTAGACAGTGTTGGGCCTCCAAGTGCAGAGGTTTGTAGAACAGCAGCAAGTTTCCCTTAAGTGGATCACCCAAGGTTTATCAAACTCAGGGAGGAAGAGGTCAAAGCTATCCTTCTCAAACAACCCTGCAATTACGATACAGAAAGTCTCTTGTGTCCCCAATGTAAGGGTAAATTGCCCCTAAGTGTGTTTTTGGTAATTAATGACAATCCCTATGGACTAATGTTTTCATTGAGCTTTTTGTGAAGGAATTGTTCATAGGAATTGCTTGAAGTCTATGTGTTGGATTCAAAGCTTGGATGCCATGAAAATAATGATATATCTTAAGTATTGGCATCAAGATCATTGAATAGAAGAGATGAATCCAATATGATCAAGAAGAAGAAATAGAGATGTAGTTCTTGTGTAGAACTCAAGTAATCTATGCTCTAGCTTATGTGTTAAGCCAAGGAGTCTCAAGATCTTGAGAGTTTGTCTACAAGAGAAGAATTCAATATATGGCTCTATGTCGAGGTCATGATGGTCTCATGAGTTGAGATATGATTGACTAAGACCTAGAGCATGCGATCAAATGAAGAATTCTTTATGTGGCTCAAGATATTGTGATAGAGCATGAGAAGATTCAAGGTTGACCAAGGCAAAGATCAAAGATTGGATTCTAGTTTGGTCAACACATGAAGCATAAGGAATGTGCCACATGGGACCAATCGGTCTTGTGGTATGGTATGGTTTGTCAATTATGCTTTGTGAACTAACCCATTATATATATGTGTTTGTGTTGTCTATGTGGGTTAGGTATTGTGTCATGGATATGCATCACTAGTGAGATTTCATATATCCCATGAAAGGATGACATCAAGTGGTGGTTGTCATCAAGGTTGAGAAGTGCAAGTTTCAAGATAAGCATCTCGAGAAGATCATATGCTTGAAACTTGTCATCCATTTGGTGATAATGGAATTGTGAAGACATGCCTTAGTGAAGGTATCCCATAGTGGTGTATGGGGGAGCATATTGGAAGTCTTCACGAAGCAAAAATGATCAAGTGAAGCATTCCGGATTGACAGAAGCATGAAGCATCATCATCAAGATCAAGCGGGGTGCGCAAGGCAAAGGTTTGTCCTTGCTAGGTTTTCCTTTTCCGGTCTCAAGGTGTTTGTTGAGAGATCGGGTTATCGGATAGATAGCCGCACTATCAAGAGGGGCCTTCGGTTGGGTAACTTGATCACATCGTCTTAGGGAGCTCAATCCTTTGCATATTTTGCATCTTCCTAGTTTGTTGCTTCTTGGTGTTTCTCCATGTGAGGTCCTTGTACTTGTTGCTAGTTTTCCAACAAGTCCAAGTTCATCGAAAACGGAATCCGTATGCATCTTTTATCGCGTTTTCGAGTTTGGAGGTTTTACCGGTTCTTTCTTAAAAGAGGTTTTCACCTCTTCTTATTTGGTATTTTATCTCTTACTACTTCTTGGGTTTTATGGTCTCCATTGGATAGATATTTTTCTTAGCTTTTCAAAAATCCCAAGTTTGCTAAAATCGGAGTCCGGATGTGAAAGTTATCGCATTTTTCGTGAGGCTATTTTCTGCCGGTTTCAAACTCGGTTGGACCGGAAATTCAACCGGAAATTCAACCGGAAATCAACCGAAAAGTTGCAGAACTGTTTTCTTGTATTTTCGGTTTTAGGTCCAGTTGGACCGAGTTTTGGACCGGAAATCACCCGAACATGTGGGAAATGACCCCAACGGCCATATTTGGCTTTCCATATAAAAGGGGCTTCTTCCCCAATGGTTTTCTAGGGTTCCTAGTGTGTTCTTGAGCATTTCTCTCACCTCCATTGTTGACTCTCTTGAGCTTACTCCCTCCCTCTTCCCTCCAACGATTCTTGCATATTTTTGAGGGATTTGGTAGAGGAGATCTTGATCTACAATCTCCACCAATTCATTCCTCCTCTAAGTGAGGGGAATCCTTTGAATCAAGATCTTGGGGTCATTGGTTGACCTCCACCCTTGTTCTTCCTCTCTAACTCCTCCATAGCATTTGTTGCCTTGGTGGGATTTGAGGGAGAAGGATTTGAGCACTTCTCCTTGTGTTCTTGCTTTGCATCCTTGCATAGTGTTGAGCTCTCCATTACGATTTGTTCGAGTAAGAGACCGTGAGCTTGTTACTCTTGGAGGGTGACCTCCTAGTTGGCTTGGCGGTTGGTGCCTCGGTGACCTCTTCGTGGAAGATTGTGAAGAGGCCCGGACTTCCCCTTCGTGGGAGTTGTGAAGTGGTTGTGGAGCTTGCCATCTCCGAAGTGGAGGAAAAGCTAACCATAAGAAGGGGTCCCTAGCTTCGTGGGGGACTCGGAGAAGAAGGTGAGCCTTCGTGGCGTTCGGGAGCCTTCGTGGTTTCTCGCATCTCTCCAACGGTGATTAGCTTACTTTATGTAAGTGAACATCGGGATACATCTTCGTCTCCGCGTGCCTCGGTTATCTCTATATCCGAGTTTATTTCCTTGTGATAGCCATCGTGCTTAAAGTACTTATATCTTGTTTATCACTTGTGAATTATATCTTGTGCTATCTTGCTTAGCTCTAGTTGTTGTTGGTGCACTTAGTTGAGCCTAGCTTATTTAGGTTTTGTGCTTGTAAAATAAACGTTAGTTTAATTCCACATTCTTACAAGCCAAATCCGTAATAGTTTTTAAAACGCCTATTCACCCCCCCCTCTAGGCGACATCTCGTCCTTTCAATTGGTATCAGAGCAAGGTCTCTCCTTGTTTAGGCTTCACCGCCTTGAGAGTAAAGATGTCGGCTAGTTATTTAGTGCATAATGACACAATTATTTTTGATGGCACAAATTATATGCTTTGGAGAAATCGCATGCTTTCTAATCTTCGGACTTTGTGTCCAAATATAGAGCGATTTCTAGATGTACATTTTTCTCCTCCGATGGATCTTCAAAATCTATCTATTGAGGATGAGAAAAATTTACATCTTGAAGCTTAAGTATCTAATGAAATTTTATTGTCTGTGAGCTCCATAGTTTATGTTTGCTTGATGGGTTCAAAGTGCAAGACGTCTCATGAGATATGGACCAAGCTAGAAGAGTCATTTGGTGGGTCCATTTCACTTGAGGTTGAAAGTGAACCCAAGGAGCTCTCTTCACCTTCACATCATGAAGAGCTCCAATTTGCTTCCACATCCGGTCGTGATGATTGTTCAAGTTCTTCCACTTCACCAATATGTGACTTGTCACAAGGTAATGATATGGTGAGTGAAGAAATCATATGTGATGATGGTAGTCTTGTTCTTTGCACCAATGATTATATTTCTATAAATCCTATTGGTGTAGAGATTTTGGATCTAAACACTTCTTGCAAGAAATTCTTTACTCATTCTTGTGTTAAAGGTCCTTGCATATCTCCTAAAATTTGCTTGATTAAATTTTGTGATGATATGCTTGTCTCTAGTTGTGACCATGATCAAAATAACTCTATTTCCTCTAGTTGTTGTATGACTAACCATGTAGAGGAAATTAAAGAAAAATTGGGTCACATAATTAAAGAATAAATTAATAGAAGAACCAAGAAGGTTGCTATCAAGAGGAGGCAATGCTATGAATGTCACGAGTATGGACATCTCGCAAGAGCTTGTCCTACACTCGACAATGAAGAATGTGCTTCTATTGATGGTCCATCATCATCTCCCCAAGTTCACATGTGCCTTATGGCAAGCGGGTCAAAGGTAACTCCTACTTTGAATCCCGACACATCTCCTTATGATGAGAGTGATGATGATGATGATGATGATGATGATGATAATGAAGCTTTCTTGCATGAGATAGGAATTGTGTATGCCTCTCTTCATGGTAATAATGATGCTCGTGCTAAAGTCGAACACTTAATGGAAACCTTGTTTGAACACAAGGAGACCATTAAGGAATTGAACTCCCTTGTTAATGAGGGGAAACGGAGATTCAATCTCCTCAAGCAAGAGCTATCCGAAGAGAAGCATACTAATTCTTCCCTATCTCAATCTATTAAATCTTATGAGCTTACAAATGCTAAATCTATTAATGATGCTTGTGCTACTAAATCTACTTCTTGTGAAGCATCTATATTAAAGGAGAATGTTGAGCTAAGGGCTCAACTTGAATTGCTAACAATCAACTATAAGAAATTAGAGGAAAGCCATGAAAAGCTCTCGGGCTCTCATGGGGATATCCTAATCTCTTATAATGGGCTAAAGTTAGCTCATGAGGCAAGTACCTCTAAGAAAACATCTTGTGAGCCTCATTTGGACATTAACACTACTTTGAACCAAAATGCTATATTACCATGTGGTAGTCCTAGTAATTTGTCTAGGCATAATATTGCTACATCTTGTGATGAATTACTTGCTATGCCTTGTTGCTCTAACAATGAAGCTTCTACTTCCTCTAGTACTTGTATTACTACTAACCTTGTAGAGGAAATCAAAGAGCTCAAGACCCAAGTCACTAGTTTGGAGAAAGACTTGGAGAAGCATCATGAAGGGAAATCCACACTCGATAATATTTTGAGTGTGAAAGATCATATCGAGCCCCATGTGTGGTTTTGGTAATTAATGACAATCCCTATGGACTAATGGTTGCATTGAGTTATATGTGTAGGACTTGTCCATAGACAATGCTTGAACCATTTGTTGGAGTCAAGGTTGTAAGAAGAAGATTATGTGTTGACCAAGGTGTTATTCAAGGAGTGATCCAAAGATTGGTCTTAAGGGAGTTGAGCTTATGTTAAGTGTGTCTTGAAGAATAAGATTGAGTGAGCTCTCATGTGTATTCTCAAGACACCATCATTATTGAGTAAGAAGATTTGATTCGAGGATTGATCAAGTCAAAGCGCAAGTTCAAGATGAGCAACTAGAAGAGAACATATGCTTGAAGCTTGCCATCTATATTGTGTTTATGGATATGTGAAGATATGCTTAAAGAGAGTCTCTTCCATAGTGGAGTATGGGGAAGCAATCCGCAAAACTTCACCAAGCAAGCTCAATCAAGAAAGGTGGTCCAACTTGAGAAGATCAAGATCGTCTTTATCCACCTCAAGTGGAATGCTCAAGGCAAAGGTATGATAGTGTTAGGGTTTCTTTCTTACCGGTCTCATGGTGTTTGTTGTGAGACCGGGTTATAGGATCGGTAGCCGTACTATCAAGAGGGGCTCTCGAGTGAGTAACTTAATTGTATCGTTCGGAGAGAGCTCAAACCTTTGCATACTTGGCATCATCTTTCTTGGTTCTTATTTGGGTTTTATCCATGTGAGGTTCTAGAGCTTGTGGTTATTTCCATGACAAGCTCTAGCTCATCAAAAACGGATTTCGCATGAAGCTCTTATTGCGTTTTTGATGTTTGGAGGTTTTACCGGTTTGCCTTCAAAGAGAGGTCAAACCTTTCATCATTTGGTTTTATACTCCCTTGTTGGACTATGATGTTTCTATGTATGAAGTTGTAGAGCTCGTTGTGGTGATTCCAACGAGCCCAAGATCATCGAAAACGGAGTCCGGATGAAAAAGTTATCACTGTTTTCGTATTGCAGTTTCTGCTCGGCGTCACCCAGTAAGGGGGGCGGATATTCCGGCCTGGGGGCGAAAATTTCGTTTCGGATTTTCTGCTAAGGACCAGAGTCGGCGTCACCCAGTATAGGGGGCGGATAATCCGGCCTGGGGGCCGGATAATCCGCCCAGCCGGATATTCCGGCCATATTTTGGCCGGATAATCCGCCCCTCCAAGTGTGCAACGGCCATATTTCGTGGGGGGGTATAAATACCCCTTCTTCCACCTTAGGCTGCACACGTTTTTGGGCTCTCTCTCCTCCATTGTTGACTTTGCAAGCTTGCCCTTCCTCCTCCATTCCTCCCATGATTCTTGGATATTTTTGAGGGGAAAGGGAGAGGAGATCTAGATCTATATTTCCACCAATCACTTTCTCCTCTTTGTGAGGGGAACCCATTGAATCTAGATCTTGGAGTTCTTTGTGGATTTCCTTTGTTCTTCCTCTCATATCTCTCCATAGCATTAGTTGCTTTGGTAGGATTTGAGTGAGAAGGATTTGAGCACCTTGTGTGCTCTTGCCATTGCATAAGTTGCATCGGTTTGAGTTCTCCCCGGAGATTCGAGTAAGTGAAAGTTTGTGAGCTTATTACTCTTGGGTTCTTGGAACCCTAGACGGCTTTGTGGCTTTGTGGTGCCTTTGTGGCTATTCTTGGGAGCCTCCAATTAAGTTGTGGATGCGTGCCCCAAGCTTTGTGTAAAGGCCCGGTTCCGCCTTGAGGAACCCCTTAGTGGAAGAGTGAGCTAGGCCTTTGTGGCGCAAGCTCACACCGGAGAATAGGGTGAGGCCTTTGTGGCGTTGGTTAGGCCTTTGTGGCGATACCACACCCCTCCAACGAGACGTACTCCCTTTCAAGGGAGGAACTCGGGAATACATCATCGTCTCCGCGTGCCTCGGTTATTTCTATACCCGAGCTCTTTACTTATGCACTTTACATTGTGATAGCCTTCGTGCTTGAAGTCATATATCTTGCTATCACCTTGTTACTTGTATTGCTTAGCATAAGTTGTTGGTGCACATAGGTGAGCCTAGTTTATTTAGGTTTTATGTGCTTGACAAAATAAACGCTAGTTTAATTCCGCTTTTGTTCAAGCCATTCGTAAAATTTGATATCGCCTATTCACCCCCCCCCCCTCTAGGCGACATCTGTGTCCTTTCAATTGGTATCAGAG
This sequence comes from Dactylis glomerata, assembly GCA_007115705.1. NCBI lineage: Eukaryota > Viridiplantae > Streptophyta > Magnoliopsida > Poales > Poaceae > Dactylis > Dactylis glomerata. The sequence goes on from QXEO01000503.1 coordinate 2,870,386, forward strand.
CCCGGTCTCTCATTTTAGGCTTCACCGCCTTGAGAGCAAAGATGTCGGCTAGGGGATTAGTGCACAATAACACTTCTATATTTGATGGCACAAATTATGATACTTGGAAAATTCACATGCTTAATTATTTTCGGGTCATGGACCCATCTATGGAGCGAATTGTAGATGCGGGTTTTTCTCCTCCAAAGGATACTCAAAATCTATCTTTAGAGGATGAGAAAAACTTGTATCTCAATGCTCAAGCTACTCATGTGATTGTTAATGCTTTGAGCGATGTAGTTACCTTCTCTATCACGCCTTTTCGGAGCGCTCATGAGATATGGATAAAGCTTCAAGAAAAATATGGTGTGTCCAAGATTATTGAGGATGATTGTATTCCTTCCACTTCCGGCCGTGATGAACTTTCATCCACTTCACCAACGTGTGGCAAGACACAAGGTAATGATATGGTGAGTGGTGATGAAACTTGCAATGGTGATAGTATGCTTACTTTTGATGATCCTTCATCTCTATCTCATTGCAATGCTTCATCTTTGGACTTAAACACTTGTAGCCCCATAAATGTTTTACATGCTTGTGTTGATAGTCCTTGCATATCATGTGTAAATTTCTTGAATAAATCTCATGATGATATGCTTGCTTTGTCTTGTTGCCATGATACAAATGCTTCTATTTCCTCTAGTATTTGTGATGCTAACCATATAGAGGAAACCGAAGAGTCTTTGGGCCAAGACAAGGTCTTGAATGGAGCTTCAAGTATTTCTTCATCTTCTTCTTCTCACGGTTCCCACATATGCCTTATGGCTAGGTCTTCAAATCATAATGATGTTGAGGACAATGGTGAGGATGAGGAAAATGAAGAAGACTATATTGAGTATTTAAACAAGAAGGGTAAGGTGGTCTTTGATGCTTTGCATAACCATAAAAATGTTTTGCCCAACTTCTTTGAAATCATGAGTTGTGCTATTGAGAGCACAAAACTCATTGAGATGAAGGAAGAACAAATTGATAAAATGTTTTCTCTTGAGCGTGAGTATGCCAATGATATCCATGATTTAAAATATGCTCTAGAGGAAGAGCAAGAGCTTCGGGTTTCTCTTGAGGAGAAGCTTGAATCCATTGAGGAGTCATGTAATGAAATTATTTCTAAACTCACTAAAGAACGTGACCTCGCTCTTGCCAAGTTGTCTTCTCCTATTCATAATGATAATTATGCATGTGCTACTAACTCTACTTCTTGTGAAGCATCTATTTTGAAGGAGAATGTTGAGCTAAGGGCTCAACTTGAATTGCTAACTAGCAAGTATGGGAAATTGGAAGAAATTCATGAAAAGCTATCTAGCTCTAATGAGGATCTTCTAGTGTCCCATGCTCGCCTAAAGTTAGCTCATGAGGCTATATCTACAAAGGTAACATCTTGTGAGCCTCATGTGGGCACTAGCACTATTTCCCAAAATGCAATATTGCCATGTGCTAGTACTAGTAATTCATCCACTCATACGTTTTCTACATCTAGTGATGAATTACCCTCCTTGCCTTGTTGCCCTAACAATGTAGCCTCTACTTCCACTAGTACTTGTGTTGTCACTAACCATGTAGAGGAAATCAAAGAGCTCAAGGCCCAAGTTACTTCGTTGAAGAAAGACTTGGAAAAACATCATGAAGGGAAGTCCACACTCAACAAGATCTTGAGTGTGCAACAATCCCCCAATGACAAGAGTGGACTTGGATTTATCTCTAACAACAAGAAGAAGTCCAAAATATACAAGAAGAAGAAGGGCCAAGAACAAGTCAAGAATTTGGCCAAGATTGTTTGCTTCAAGTGCAAAATTGAAGGGCACCATGTTAGATCTTGCCCTTTGAAGAAAAAGGCACTTAGTGAGAAGCAACAAGGGAAGCGGCCTCAAGTTCAAGCCCTTGCTCAACCTCAAGTTGAAGAAAGGTCACTTCCCAAGAAAAATCAAGCTAATGCTCCCCTTGTGGAGAAATCAAGTGAGAAGAAGGTGAAGAAAAGAACTTGCTACATATGCCATGAGAAGGGTCACCTATCTTCTTCATGCACTAGTGGTAACTCATCCAACCCTATCATAATTGAAGATGCTTATTCACTTTGCAAGGATAAGGTTGGCAATGTGTTTGCCAAATTTGTTGGTGCTCAAAGTGGTGTCAAGAAAAGAACCATTTGGGTTGCCAAACCTATTGTTTCTAACTTCTTAGGACCCAACTTGGTTGGGGACCAACAAGCCATTACTTGAACAATAGGTGTTGTTGGAGGGCATTGGAGACTTGGCTATATCATGAAGAATTAAGGGATCTTCATCAATTATATTTTCTCAAGTCAAGTCATTTGGATTATCTTATTTCTATCATATATCCAATGTTCCTCCTTGCGGTAACATGTATTCAACTTATCTACCTTGAAAGTTACTCGCCCCTTGGCATGTGTTGGGTTTTGTATCTTGCATGTGTTTGTATATGTTGTGCTTCCTACTTGCTTCATTTTGAGTAATCAAGTATGTGCATATTGGTTTGCACACCATGTATGGTTGTTCTTGTTGAGCCTTTTGCATCTCGTTTTATCTTACTTGGCTCTTGTGAGAGATTATTGGACCATCCCATTTTGGGGGAGTGATATGCTTTGCACTTCACAATCCTAAAAATGTGTGTACATGAGGAATACCACTTAGTATTGATATTTAAAGATTATCTAGTTTCTATGTGGTATGTCATTCTCATGAGAAATTCAAATTCTATAATGTCCATTAATCATCTTGTTGGATTTTATTTGCGTCTTGTGAAAATAAATGCTTTATCATATTATGGGGGAGTAATATGCTTTGTGCATACTAAAAACCAATATAATGTGTATATTTGAGGTTGTGTCACATAGTGTTGATATTGTAAATTATCTTGCTTCTATGTGGCATGTTTTCTCAAACAAGTTCCAATTTGCCAAATTGTTTTATTGCTCATGTTTTGGATCTTGTTTGTGAGATACTTTCTTGATAGGGTTTTCCTAAAATGTGGTATGCTACATCAAAGTTGGAAAACCATTTGCTTCAAGTTATCTTAATCATTGCTTTGCGTGATTATTTAACTATTTGAGTCTATCAAGAATATCTTCTTTAGCATGGTGATTAATTCTTATTCTTCTCCGTATGCTTCTTTGTTGTGAATATGATCTTGGATTTATATGTAAACTACCACCGGAAAATAAATCCAAATACCTCTTGTTCTTGGACAATTGGTACTATATCATGTGGGACATGTATATTGATCATCTTTACATTGGCTATTGCTTTTAATTGCCTTATCTCTAGCCAAAAATGTATTTGTTTTAGCTCTCATTGTCTTCCATGACTTTTGTTATTTCATTTGATTTCGTTGAAGTTGTTTTGTGTTATTTCTATGTAGGTAGATGTAATGATCCCACTTGTGTGCATTTTGTATTCAAATGCAAAATCATAAATAATGCACTAATCTTGGGGGAGCTCTCCTATATTTGTTATAACACACTCTTTGTGGTTATTTCATTTGGTATTGGTTTTTGTTGGAAGACAAATCTTTTCTTTTTGGTACTTAGTGTGCCATCATAAAAAGTGTGGAGAGTTTGGTTTGTTTGTTTGAACCTTGCTCTCTTTGGGAGTTGGTGATCTCATTCCGTATTATTTATTTCTTACTCTTAAAATGAGATATGTCTTTGAGCATGTGTGTTTTAATTATGTTTTATGCTCATTGGCTTTTGCTTGGTTCACTAGTTGAACTTTGGAGTCAATCTTGTGTTGATTTGATTCTTTGATATAATTTGGACAACCTTTTGTAGCTTCACAATTTTGTGTGCTCGCTTGTCCTTCTTGGTGTTTTGTCCAAATTATATCTCCTTTGGCTCTTAAAAGTCTTGTGCATGCATATTTACTAAATGTATATTGTATGGCATGCTTTTGCTTTCTTTGATCAAATATATAGGAGAAGCTCCATCAAATCCTAAATCGGCTAAGATGTGCATGAAATTTAATTTCATATATATATATGCACATATTTATGTGGAGTTTGTCCTATATGTTGTAGTTTCTAACTACTTTGGACCCAATGAGTTTGGGGACCATCTTGTACTTGAACTTTGTTTTAGGTACATGGAGATATATTGGTGCTTGTCTCAATAATAAGGATGAAGTGGTGACTAAATGATAATTTGAGGCAAGCTAGGATTATTGAAGAACTCCTATCTACTACATCCTACCATTATATCTCGGTAACAAGTATCTTCTTCATGCATACTTCTCTAGTATCCAACCTTGTGTAGGCTGTTTTATGGCATTGAAAATCTTTATTTGCAAATGTTGTGCTTTTTGCAAGGATTCTAATGAAACCTCTTTATTGCAAATGTGAGCAAGTTGAGATGAGGACATATTATTGGGAACATATAAAAATCATGCTCATGATTCTCCTATCCCATATATGTCAACTTAGCAATCTTTTTGCATATCAATTCCTCAATAAGCTCACATGTGCAAAATTGATGAAATTGCAAATTTATTTCTTCCATTTGGTATCCTTCGTTTTGATACTTGTTGTTTTTATGAAAGCATCCCAACTATCTTCTTTCCCTTGTTGATATTTGTGATGTCTTTGACATGTTGGTGGTTGAAGTTTGTCAATATACAATAAGATAAATTGGGCCTTTGGCCATGCTTTAAAAGCAAAAATCTCATTGGTATATTGCATGCCTTTATTTTGGATATCATGTTCTATTCTTAGTATCTATTTTGTGTGTACATGGTTCTTTGTGATAATTATCTTTGTGATATTGTCTACTTAGAAACTTATACACATGAGAGATGATATCTCATTATTTGATATCTTATTTGAACCTTATGTGTTGGGATGGAATGCTAAGCAATATCATTCATTGAAGACTATGTGGATGCTCTATGCTAATCCTTGTATTAGTCTTATAATATGTTGTGTCATTTCTCTCACACATTCCTTGGTTGAGCCTTTTATATGTTTTCCCTTACTTTTTGCTCAACCATTTCTTTGATGCAAGTGTTAAGCTTAATTTCTTCTCTATGATCTCTTGCAAATGGTTGCATTTTAAATGTTATTGAGGGAGTGAGGATTCCATGTTGTGCAAATTGTATTCAAATACAAACATTCCAATTTTTGCACGTACCTTGGGGAGCTTCCTCATTTCATTTAAAGCACCATTTTGCGGTTAGCATAGTATTTAATTTCACTTGGTATCATTTTGTTTTGAATAATATTGAGGGAGTGATGATTCCATATGTGTGCACCTTATACTTCAACTCAAATAGAATAATTTGTGCACACACCTTGGGGAGCTTCCTCATATTATTTAGAGCACCTTTTCGATCTTATCATAACATCTTTATTCAATTTGTTCTTTGGATTGTTTGATTGCTCTCTTCATTTGTTGAAGATTATCCATCGTGTTATCTTATTTTTTTTGCAATCTTTGATCCTCGATATAGTTTCATTTCCTTCAAAAATTTGCCTTTGTATATGTGCATGTGTTTTCACTCATTTATTTTGGATATGCACACCGTTTTGGAGGAACTCTCACTATATTGGCCTTCTAAGTTTTTCGCCCATTTTGGCAATGGATGCCAATGGGGGAGAAGTTTCGAGGGTTTAAAGGAAATTGGCTTTTATGCTTTGGTTTGTTCTTAAGCATTTGCCTTGCATGCTTTGCATGGTTGAGTATATAGTGGAAACTCCACCAACAACCTTGGTTGGCAATATATGCAATGAAATCAAGATCATTCACACGTGCATAGATTGTGGGGGAGTTTGCTCTATATATGGTGGTTTTACTAACATCACATACTTTTGTAGTATTTGATGTTAGTACAACCATTTTGGTTCTTTGAATTCATTATATAAACCCTCTCAAAGAGATTGTCATCAATTACCAAAATGGGGGAGATTGAAAGATCATATCGAGCCCCATGTGTGGTTTTGGTAATTAATGACAATCCCTATGGACTAATGGTTGCATTGAGTTATATGTGTAGGACTTGTCCATAGACAATGCTTGAACCATTTGTTGGAGTCAAGGTTGTAAGAAGAAGATTATGTGTTGACCAAGGTGTTATTCAAGGAGTGATCCAAAGATTGGTCTTAAGGGAGTTGAGCTTATGTTAAGTGTGTCTTGAAGAATAAGATTGAGTGAGCTCTCATGTGTATTCTCAAGACACCATCATTATTGAGTAAGAAGATTTGATTCGAGGATTGATCAAGTCAAAGCGCAAGTTCAAGATGAGCAACTAGAAGAGAACATATGCTTGAAGCTTGCCATCTACATTGTGTTTATGGATATGTGAAGATATGCTTAAAGAGAGTCTCTTCCATAGTGGAGTATGGGGAAGCAATCCGCAAAACTTCACCAAGCAAGCTCAATCAAGAAAGGTGGTCCAACTTGAGAAGATCAAGATCGTCTTTATCCACCTCAAGTGGAATGCTCAAGGCAAAGGTATGATAGTGTTAGGGTTTCTTTCTTACCGGTATCATGGTGTTTGTTGTGAGACCGGGTTATAGGATCGGTAGCCGTACTATCAAGAGGGGCTCTCGAGTGAGTAACTTAATTGTATCGTTCGGAGAGAGCTCAAACCTTTGCATACTTGGCATCATCTTTCTTGGTTCTTATTTGGGTTTTATCCATGTGAGGTTCTAGAGCTTGTGGTTATTTCCATGACAAGCTCTAGCTCATCAAAAACGGATTTCGCATGAAGCTCTTATTGCGTTTTTGATGTTTGGAGGTTTTACCGGTTTGCCTTCAAAGAGAGGTCAAACCTTTCATCATTTGGTTTTATACTCCCTTGTTGGACTATGATGTTTCTATGGATGAAGTTGTAGAGCTCGTTGTGGTGATTCCAACGAGCCCAAGATCATCGAAAACGGAGTCCGGATGAAAAAGTTATCACCGTTTTCGTATTGCAGTTTCTGCTCGGCGTCACCCAGTAAGGGGGGCGGATATTCCGGCCAGGGGGGGCGGATTATCCGGCCTGGGGGCGAAAATTTCGTTTCGGATTTTTTGCTAAGGACCAGAGTCGGCGTCACCCAGTATAGGGGGCGGATAATCCGGCCTGGGGGCCGGATAATCCGGCCAGCCGGATATTCCGGCCATATTTTGGCCGGATAATCCGCCCCTCCAAGTGTGCAACGGCCATATTTCGTGGGGGGGTATAAATACCCCTTCTTCCACCTTAGGCTGCACACGTTTTTGGGCTCTCTCTCCTCCATTGTTGACTTTGCAAGCTTGCCCTTCCTCCTCCATTCCTCCCATGATTCTTGGATATTTTTGAGGAGAAAGGGAGAGGAGATCTAGATCTATATTTCCACCAATCACTTTCTCCTCTTTGTGAGGGGAACCCATTGAATCTAGATCTTGGAGTTCTTTGTGGATTTCCTTTGTTCTTCCTCTCATATCTCTCCATAGCATTAATTGCTTTGGTAGGATTTGAGTGAGAAGGATTTGAGCACCTTGTGTGCTCTTGCCATTGCATAAGTTGCATCGGTTTGAGTTCTCCCCGGAGATTCGAGTAAGTGAAAGTTTGTGAGCTTATTACTCTTGGGTTCTTGGAACCCTAGACGGCTTTGTGGCTTTGTGGTGCCTTTGTGGCTATTCTTGGGAGCCTCCAATTAAGTTGTGGATGCGTGCCCCAAGCTTTGTGTAAAGGCCCGGTTCCGCCTTGAGGAACCCCTTAGTGGAAGAGTGAGCTAGGCCTTTGTGGCGCAAGCTCACACCGGAGAATAGGGTGAGGCCTTTGTGGCGTTGGTTAGGCCTTTGTGGCGATACCACACCCCTCCAACGAGACGTACTCCCTTTCAAGGGAGGAACTCGGGAATACATCATCGTCTCCGCGTGCCTCGGTTATTTCTATACCCGAGCTCTTTACTTATGCACTTTACATTGTGATAGCCTTCGTGCTTGAAGTCATATATCTTGCTATCACCTTGTTACTTGTATTGCTTAGCATAAGTTGTTGGTGCACATAGGTGAGCCTAGTTTATTTAGGTTTTATGTGCTTGACAAAATAAACGCTAGTTTAATTCCGCTTTTGTTCAAGCCATTCGTAAAATTTGATATCGCCTATTCACCCCCCCCCTCTAGGCGACATCTGTGTCCTTTCAGAGTGTGCAAAAATCCCCTAATGACAAGAGTGGACTTGGATTCAACTCCAATCACAAGAACAAGTCCAAGAGCAAAAAAAGAACAAGGGCCAAGACCAAGTCAAGAATTTGGCCAAGATTGTTTGCTTCAAGTGCAAGATTGAAGGGCGTCATGTGAGATCATGCCCATTGAAGAAGAAGCACTTGAGTGAGAAGCAACAAGGGAAGCGGGCACAAGGTCAAGCTCAAGTTCGACCTCAAGTTGAAGATAGGCCACTTCCCAAGAAGAAACAAGATGAAGCTTCCCAAATCATGAAATCAACGAAGAAGAGAAAGGGAAGCACTTGTTGCTATATTTGCCATGAGAAGGGGCACTTTGCTTCTTCATGCTTAAGCGGTACCTTATCTAATCCTATCATTGTTGATGATGATTATTCTCTTAGGAAAGATAAGGATGGCAATATCTTTGCCAAGTTTGTTGGAACTCAAAGTGGTGCCAAGAAAAGGACCATTTGGGTTGCCAAGCCTATTGTGACTAACCTCTTAGGACCCAACTTGGTTGGGGACCAACAAGCTAAAACTTGATCAATAGGTATTTGTGGAGGGCATTGGAGACTTGGCTACCTCATGAAGAATTAAGGGATCTTCATTAATTTTATTTTCATCAAGCCAAGTCATTGACACTATCATTTTATATCCAATGTGCCTCTTTGCGGTAACTTGTACTTAACCTCTTTACATTGTAAGTTACTTGCCCCTTTGCATGTTTTTGTTTTGTACCAAGTATGTGTTTGTATATGTTGTTCCTTATACCTACTTAACTTATGTATTCAAGTAGGTGTTGGTTGTTTGGCACATCATATACTTATGTGTTTGCTTAATTTGAGCCTCTAATGCATCTTGTTGGTATCTTATTTGGCTCTTATCGAGTGATTAATGGAACATCCCATTTTGGGGGAGTGATTTTCCATTGGCACCTCACAATCCTATAAATGTGTGCACATGAGTAATACCACTTAGTTTTGATATTGCAAGATTATCTAGTCACTATGTGGTATGTCATGCTCATGAAAAATTCAAATTCTATATCTCCATTAGTTATCTCTAGTTGGATTTTGTTTGCCTTTTGTTGAAAAGAATTTAATATCACATTATGGGGGAGTAATATGCCTTATGCATATCACAAGCCTAGGAAATGTGAACATTTGAGGTATTGCCACTTAGAGTTGATATTGTTAATTATCTTGTTCCTAGGTGGCATGTTTGCTCAAACAAGCTCCATTATTTCTTAAATGATTTTATTGCTCATTTCTTTGGTCTTGGTTTGAGTAAGAATTCTTGGTGCGGTTTTACTCAAATATATTTCTCTATATCATAAGTAGGAAACTGTTTGCTTCAAGATACTCTAATCATTGCTTTGCATGATTGTTTGACTATTTTTGGAGCTACCAAGAATCCTTTTTCGTGCATGGTGCTTAATTTGAATATTTAACCATATGCCTTTTATTGTGAAGTTGATCTTGAATATCTTTGCAATACACCACCGGAAAATAATTCCAATATGAACTTCTTGTCTTTGACAATTGGTATTCGTATATATGCGTGGTAATTCCTCTAGATCATCTTCACCTTGGAATTTGCCTCTTATTGCCCATATTTCTTGCCAAGAATTTTTTTTTTGACTCCCGTTGTCTTATTTGCCTTCTTGAGGATCTTTTTGCTTGACTTCGTCTCATCTCTTGATCCCCATTAAGTGTTTGTTGTTGTAAGACAAACCTTTTCTTTTGGGTACTTGTGCCATTGTGAAAAGTGTAGAGGGTTTGGTTTATTTATTGGAACCTTGCTCTTTTGGGAGTTAGTTATCTCATTCCTTCTTCTATGATTTATTTGCTTGAATGAGATAAATATTTGAGCATGTGTGTTTTTTTTTATATTTCTTTCTTGCTCAATGAGTTGTTAGGTTCATTCATTGAATTTTGTTGAATAATTCATTTGTTGATTTGTTCCTTTGATATCATTTGGACAACAAATGTGTTTTACCACACCTTTTATACCTACTTGTACTCTTGGTGTTTTTTTCTAAATTGTATCTTCTTTGGATCTTGAAAATAGGTGCATGCATATTCTCTTTATGCTTAATTTTGTATCTTAGTAGCTTTCTTTGATCCAATATATATGTTATACTCCATCAAATCCTAAATGGCTAAGATGTGCATGAAATTCAAATTTTATCTCTAACTATGCACATATTTATATGGAGTCTATCATATGTATTGTGGTTAATCTAACCACTTTGGACCCAATAAGTTTGGGGACCAAGATGTACTTGAATGTGTCTTAGGTACATTGGAGATGCAATGGATGCTTGTCTCATTTTTAAGGAAGGTGTTATCACCATATGATTATTGGAGCCAAGCTAGGATGATCGGTGAAATCTTATCTACTACATCACACCATTGCTATCTCGGTAACAAGTATAACATTCATGCATACTTTTCTAGCCTCCCAACTCTTGTAGGTTGGTTCTTGGCATGATAATATTTATTTGCAAATGTTGCGGTTCTTGCAAAGGTCTTATAAAGAAATATCTTTATTTCATATGTGAGCAAGTTGAGATGATTGCATATGATGGGAAGTATATAAAATCATGTTTATGATTCACCAATCCCAAATATGCCTTTTTAGCAATTTATTGCATATTAATTCCTCAACGCTCTCTCATGTGCAATATAGATAATGTTGCAAGTTGTACCCTTCTTTATTATGCTTATTGCCTTTCAAAGCATCCCGACTATCTTTTGATCCCTTATTGCTAGTTGTGATGGCTTTGATGATTTTGCATGGGGAGTTTGTTAATATACCATAATGGAAAATGGAGCCTTGAGCTATATATGCTTTCTAGCAAAGCTATTTGGTATATTCTATGACTCTCTCTTGGATATCACGTCTTCCTTAATTTCAACTAACCTCTTATGTATACATGTTCCTTTGTGGATTGTTCATCATGTTTTTTTGTCTACTTAGAAATATATATGCATAAAAGTGTTAATTTCTTCCCTTGATATCCTTGTTCTTTGCCGACCATCTTTCTTATCCATTTTGTTCTTGATGGTGTTGGTAAGAACTTGATTTATGAGTGCTTGTTTATTCTTTATTGCTTCTTCTCGCACTCATATCTCGTGAATCTTTTTGGACTAAAGTTCACTTTGATAAGCGTATTGATCCTTTTGTATTCTTTCGTGCTCATGTTTTGTTTTAAATGATATAGAGGGAGTGAGGATTCCATGTTTGTGCATATTGTATTCAAATGCAACAAAAATTCAAATTTATGCATGAACCTTGGGGAGCTTCCTTATTTCATTTAAAGCACCTAGTATCTCTTATCATCACTTCTTCTTGTGTCCAATTGGTTCTTTGGGTCTCTTGATTGCTTGCTTTCTTCATTCGTTGAAGCTTCCTTCACTATGTCATCTTTTTGCAATCTTTGATCCTCAATATGGTTTGACTTCCTCCAAATATTTTTAATTTGATAAGTGCATATGATTTCACTCATTTTTATGAGAAATGCACATCTTGGGGAGGAACTCATACTATATTGGCCTTCTAAATTCCTTCATCCATTTTGGCAATCGTTGCCAATGGGGGAGAAGTTTAGAGGGTTTAAGGGAAATGATTTTTATACTTAAGTTTGGTTTGTGCTTAAGTGTTTTATCTTCCATGCATCTCTTCTTTGTTAGATGTTTTGCATGGTTGAATATATAGTGTAAACTCCATCAAAGGTTTATCTTGACAATGTATGCAATGAAATTCAAGTTCATCACACGTGCATATATTGTGGGGGAGTTTGCTCTATATATTTTGGTTGCACTCACATCAACCATATTTGTTGTAGTTTATGTGAGTACAATTGATTTTGATATGAGGTAGTAGCTTCGTGTTACTTGACCATATCAAATACAACCTCTTGTATGCAATTTATTCTCGGATAAGTTGCATATTAGTTTCTATCATTCATTATATAAACCCTCTTGTTGAGATTGTCATCAATTACCAAAATGGGAGAGATTGTAAGGGTAAATTGCCCCTAAGTGTGTTTTTGGTAATTAATGACAATCCCTATGGACTAATGTTTTCATTGAGCTTTTTGTGAAGGAATTGTTCATAGGAATTGCTTGAAGTCTATGTGTTGGATTCAAAGCTTGGATGCCATGAAGATAATGATATATCTTAAGTATTGGCATCAAGATCATTGAATAGAAGAGATGAATCCAATATGATCAAGAAGAAGAAATAGAGATGTAGTTCTTGTGTAGAACTCAAGTAATCTATGCTCTAGCTTATGCGTTAAGCCAAGGAGTCTCAAGATCTTGAGAGTTTGTCTACAAGAGAAGAATTCAATATATGGCTCTATGTCGAGGTCATGATGGTCTCATGAGTTGAGATATGATTGACTAAGACCTAGAGCATGCGATCAAATGAAGAATTCTTTATGTGGCTCAAGATATTGTGATAGAGCATGAGAAGATTCAAGGTTGACCAAGGCAAAGATCAAAGATTGGATTCTAGTTTGGTCAACACATGAAGCATAAGGAATGTGCCACATGGGACCAATCGGTCTTGTGGTATGGTATGGTTTGTCAATTATGCTTTGTGAACTAACCCATTATATATATGTGTTTGTGTTGTCTATGTGGGTTAGGTATTGTGTCATGGATATGCATCACTAGTGAGATTTCATATATCCCATGAAAGGATGACATCAAGTGGTGGTTGTCATCAAGGTTGAGAAGTGCAAGTTTCAAGATAAGCATCTCGAGAAGATCATATGCTTGAAACTTGTCATCCATTTGGTGATAATGAAATTGTGAAGACATGCCTTAGTGAAGGTATCCCATAGTGGTGTATGGGGGAGCATATTGGAAGTCTTCACGAAGCAAAAATGATCAAGTGAAGCATTCTGGCTTGACAGAAGCATGAAGCATCATCATCAACATCAAGCGGGGTGCGCAAGGCAAAGGTTTGTCCTTGCTAGGTTTTCCTTTTACCGGTCTCAAGGTGTTTGTTGAGAGACCGGGTTATAGGATAGATAGCCGCACTATCAAGAGGGGCCTTCGGTTGGGTAACTTGATCACATCGTCTTAGGGAGCTCAATCCTTTGCATACTTTGCATCTTCCTAGTTTGTTGCTTCTTGGTGTTTCTCCATGTGAGGTTCTTGTGCTTGTTGCTAGCTTTCCAACAAGTCCAAGTTCATCGAAAACGGAATCCGTATGCATCTTTTATCGCATTTTCGAGTTTGGAGGTTTTATCGGTTCTTTCTTAAAAGAGGTTTTCACCTCTTCTTATTTGGTATTTTATCTCTTACTAATTCTTGGGTTTTATGGTCTCCATTGGATAGATATTTTTCTTACCTTTTCAAAAATCCCAAGTTTGCTAAAATCGGAGTCCGGGTGTGAAAGTTATCGCATTTTTCGTGAGGCTATTTTCTGCCGGTTTCAAACTCGGTTGGACCAGAAATTCAACCGGAAATCAACCAAAAAGTTGCAGAACTGTTTTCTTGTATTTTCGGTTTTAGGTCCGGTTGGACCGAGTTTTGGACCGGAAATCACCCGAACATGTGGGAAATGACCCCAACGGCCATATTTGGCTTTCTATATAAAAGGGGCTTCTTCCCCAATGGTTTTCTAGGGTTCCTAGTATGTTCTTGAGCATTTCTCTCACCTCCATTGTTGACTCTCTTGAGCTTGCTCCCTCCCTCTTCCCTCCAACGATTCTTGCATATTTTTGAGGGATTTGGTAGAGGAGATCTTGATCTACAATCTCCACCAATTCATTCCTCCTCTAAGTGAGGGGAATCCTTTGAATCAAGATCTTGGGGTCATTGGTTGACCTCCACCCTTGTTCTTCCTCTCTAACTCCTCCATAGCATTTGTTGCCTTGGTGGGATTTGAGGGAGAAGGATTTGAGCACTTCCCCTTGTGTTCTTGCTTTGCATCCTTGCATAGTGTTGAACTTTCCATTACGATTTGTTCGAGTAAGAGACCGTGAGCTTGTTACTCTTGGAGGGTGACCTCCTAGTTGGCTTGGCGGTTGGTGCCTCGGTGACATCTTCGTGGAAGATTGTGAAGAGGCCCGGGCTTCCCCTTCGTGGGAGTTGTGAAGTGGTTGTGGAGCTTGCCATCTCTGGAGTGGAGGAAAAGCTAACCATAAGAAGGGGTCCCTAGCTTTGTGGGGGACTCGGAGAAGAAGGTGAGCCTTCGTGGCGTTCGGGAGCCTTCGTGGTTTCTCGCATCTCTCCAACGGTGATTAGCTTACTTTATGTAAGTGAACATCGGGATACATCTTCGTCTCCGCGTGCCTCGGTTATCTCTATATCCGAGTTTATTTCCTTGTGATAGCCATCGTGCTTGAAGTACTTATATCTTGTTTATCACTTGTGAATTATATCTTGTGCTATCTTGCTTAGCTCTAGTTGTTGTTGGTGCACTTAGTTGAGCCTAGCTTGTTTAGGTTTTGTGCTTGTAAAATAAACGTTAGTTTAATTCCGCATTCTTACAAGCCAAATCCGTAATAGTTTTTAAAACGCCTATTCACCCCCCTCTAGGCGACATCTCGTCCTTTCACCCAACACACCCAATACACTTGTCAGATGTATAGGTGCACTAGTTCGGCGAAGAGATAGTGAAATATAAGTAGTTGTGATGATTATAAGTAGTAAACGCGATCTGAAATAAAAATGGCACCAAGCAAACATGTAACAAAACAGGAAGTAAACGATGTGCAAAGCTTGGAAACAAGGCCTAGGGATCATACTTTCACTAGTGGACACACTCCCAACAAATATAACATAATTGAACCAATAGATACTATCATCAATATGCAACTCAAAATAGTTCTCCAATGGAAAACAAACACTAATCATGCGTAGGGCTACGAAGCACTCCTCAAAGTCCATATGTACCCAAACTAGATTGTCCCACACTATCACCATGAATGCACTAGATGGTTCCAACAAACACCAACATTTCATAGAGACATTAACCAAAAAGATACACATGATGCACACACTAGTCACCTTTACACCATGATACGAGGTATCTCCGGAGAGTACAATAATAAAGCATAGGAGTAGCATAATATCTGAATAATAACATCTACCAATTCAACTAGATACAAAGCTCACGATCACATAAAGATCACATCATGGGAGAGAGAGGTGAACCACATAGCTACCGGTAGAGCCCTCAGCCCCAGGGGAGAACTAATCCCTCCTCATCATAGGAGACAACAAGGTTGATGGAGATAGCGGTGAGGTCGATGGAGACGGCGGAGACGGTGATGGAGACCGATGGAGATAGCTCCGGGGGCACTTCCCCATCCTGGCAGGGTGCCGGAACAGAGACTTCTGTCCCCCAAAATTTGTCGACGGCGACGGCGGAGCTGCGGAACTCTTTTTGGAAAATTGCCGACTCCCCTAGGGTTTTCCATCCTGAGACCCTGCCAGCCCCCTGATGACGCCCCTTCGCCTATATAAAGCCTCGGAACGGAAAACCCTAGGGGGGTCGGCAAATTTCCAGAAAGAGTTCCGTAGCTCCGCCGCCACCGTCGACAAATTTCGGGGGACAGAAGTCTCTGTTCCGGCACCCTGTCGGGGCGGGGAAGTGCCCCCAGAGCCATCTCCATCGGTCTCCATCGCCGTCTCTATCGACCTCACCGCCATCTCCATCAACCTTGCTGTCTCCTATGATGAGGAGGGAGTAGTTCTCCCCCGGGGTTGTGGGCTCTACCGGTAGCTATGTGGTTCACCTCTCTCTCCCATGATGTGATCTTTATGTGATCATGAGCTTTGTATCTAGTTGAATTGGTAGATGTTATTATTCAGATATTATGCTACTCCTATGCTTTATTATTATACTCACCGGAGATACCTCGTATCATGGTGTAAAGGTGACTAGTGTGTGCATCATGTGTATCTTTTTGGTTAATGTCTCTATGAAATGTTGGTGTTTGTTAGAACCATCTAGTGCGTTCACGGTGATAGTGTGAGACAATCTAGTTTGGGTACATACGGACTTTGAGGAGTGCTTCGTAGCCCTACGCATGATTAGTGTATGTTTTCCATTGGAGAATTGTTTTGAGTTGCATATTGATGATAGTATCTATTGGTTCAATTATGTTATATTTGTTGGGAGTGTGTCCACTAGTGAAAGTATGATCCCTAGGCCTTGTTTGCAAGCATTGCACACCATTTACTTCCTGTTTTGTTACATGTTTGCTCGCAGCGATATTTATTTCAGATCACATTTGCTACTTATAATCACCACAACCGCTTGTATTTCACTATCTCTTCACCGAACTAGTGCACCTATACATCTGACAAGTGTATTGGGTGTGTTGGGGACACAAGAGACTTTCTGTATCGTAATTGCAGGGTTGCTTGAGAGGGATAGCTTTGACCTCTTCCTCCCTGAGTTCGATAAACCTTGGGTGATCCACCTAAGGGAACTTGCTGCTGTTCTACAAACCTCTGCACTTGGAGGCCCAACACTGTCTACAAGAATAGACGCGTGCGTAGACATCAAGCTCTTTTCTGGCGCCGTTGCCGGGGAGGTAAGGTAAAAGGTACTCGCATCCTCCTGTGTGAGTGCTCGGAGTTATTTCCTTTAGATTCTGCAATTACATCTTTTTGTTTCTTGTTTTTATTTTCACTAGTTAGGCTTAATGGAAAATAAAGAGTTCTTTAGTCTTTTTTCTGAGTTTAGATTTGAAGAGAAAATTGAAAAACCTTTGGAGCTTATTTCGCATAGCAATGTTATTAGTATGAATGCTTTGAATACCGTTAATGCTAATGCTATAGAAAAGTCTAAGCTTGGGGAAGCTGGTTTTGTTAAGTATGATATTTTTAGTTTCCCAGCTTTAGTGGAGAAAGTTTGCTCTGATGATATTTTATCTCCCATATGTGATGTTTCTAATGATGCTTGTGCTCCTCATCCTTTTAAAATACCTACGAAGATTGTTGAACGCGTTATGAATAACCGCTATTCAGGAGATGGAACAGTCCCTCTGGGTGATCATTTACTCTTTATACAAGAATTATGCGAGTTGTTCAAGTGTGCAGGTATTTCATCAAGCCAAGTTAAGAGGAAGCTATTCTCTTATTCACTGAAAGGCAGAGCTGAGGAATGGTATCAGTGCTTAAAGATGGTCCATCTATTGCATGGGAGGAAATTGTGCCTCTCTTTTATTCCAAGTTTTATCCTCCAAGTGAAATTCATAAAGACCGTAATCGGATATATAACTTTTGGCCGCATGAGGGAGAAAGCATTGCCCAAGCGTGGGGAAGATTAAAGTAACTAATGCACAAATGTCCTATTCATGATCTTCCCCGTAATATTGTTATTAATAATTTTTATGCGAGGCTTTCAGGATATTACAAGGACTATCTAGATGCATGCTTTGATGGGTCTTTCACAAGCAAGGATGCTGACACCAAGTGGGATCTTCTTGAAACAATTCAAAACAATATTGAAGGTTGGGATAGCGACAAAGGTAAAGGATCAGGTATGAATTACGAGTTTGATTGCATTAAGTCTTTTACTGAAACTGCTAATTTTCAAGAGCTTAGTGATAAATATGGGCTTGATCCTCAAATTATGGTTGATTGCTTTAAAGCCTTTGCTTCCCATATGAATATTCCTAAAAGAAATGGGGACGTGTATCATGAACCTTTTAAGGACACTTGCATAGAAAGTGATATTGTTGTTGATGATTGCAATAAACATGCTCAAACTTCTAAAAGTCCTATTTTTTATAAGCATGTTAATTTTTGTGGAGTACATAGACCTTGTGAACAGAGTTACAACAAGGAAGATTATTGTGTCCACCATGCAAATGAAGAAACCCAAATGTGGTACAAGGATATAGGCGAGATCGGTAAAAAAGTTTGTAAGCTTTATCCTTTTCTTTGTAAACATTGCGATGACATAGCTCATTTTGATTTCCAATGCTCAAGCCCTAATAGTTACTCTTCTAGTACCTTAAGTATGTATTGTGATGACAAGATTACTCTCAATCAGCATGATGAGCTCGCTTTGTTCTTGGCGTGTGAAGAGATATCTAGAAAGATTGCTTTGATAGATATGAATGATGTTGATATTAATAGCACCCTTCATGGTTGTCGTCTCTATTGTGCTAAAGATTGCCTTGCAAATACTTACATTCAAAATCTTATAAAACTTGATATTTTGCCAAGCTATGATAGGACGGATAGATGTTTTTATCTTATTAATAGAGATGAGGAATCCTCCAAAGTCTCTTCTGTTGTTTCTGTCAGCAAACCAGATTATGTGGAGAAGATGCCCTTCAAGTCTCTCCCTCCTAAAGGAGAGAGTAAGAAGAGTATGAAGAAGAAGAAGAGGAGTAAGAGGCGAGAGGACACGGTATCTTCCCCTAAGCGTTATGATCCTGCTATAGATTATGATAATTCTGATTGGGATGACATTCTCATGCCTGTTACCTATGTTAGTGATCATGATTGGGAAAAGCACTCTACTTTTGATATTGAAAATCTTTTTGGTACCAATTCTAAGGTTAATAATTGTTGTACCATTAGTACTATCCATGTTCCTTCTTATGATGATATGTTTGATGAGTATGCTTTACGAAATAGTTGCTCTCTAGCTTGTGATGATACTAAACCTCTAGTTTATGATGGTTATGATGATGGGTATAATATTTTCAGTTCACCTACTTTTGAGGAGAAAATTAGTTATGATTACAACATGCCTCCTGTTTTTGATGATTATGGTGATGAGAATAATTATTCTGTTGAATCTGCTCCTACTACGATTGTTCATGTGGGGAGTATTAATTCTTTTATGCATGTGGCTCATGATAGAGAAGCTTTATGTGATAGTTATATTGTTAATTCTATTCATGATGCTATTGAAAGTTATTATGAGAGAGGGAAACATGGTTTGATGGATCTCAACAATATTGAGTTTCCCCTCTTTATGTTGCAATTCTTGAAGTTGTACTTGTTTTGCCTTCCTATGCTTTTTGCTTTGCGCTTTCATGACTTGTCTCTTTACAAGACTATTTTTCATAGGAAGTGGTTTAGATTTAAATGTCTTTTTCATTTGCTTTTTGATGCTCTCTATTGCTTTAAGTTCCTATATGGCGCCTTTGCCTCAAGCTCTTAGGGTGTGTTTGGTAGCCCGGGCCAACCCAGCATTTCTCATCTCAACCGAGAATTTCACAATTTCAGCTGTTTGGTAGCCCGACTTTCTCACTCGGGCACTGCCCAACTCGACCGGAAAAGCCCCCTCAGCCCTGCCCGGTAGAGAAGCTCGATTCGAGCTTCGCAAGTGGGCAGGGCTGAGCTCGCCCAAAATCCCCCCCGCGCGTGTGGGGCACGCCCATTCTCCCACAGGGGTCAAACCTCCCCACCCTCATTTCCCCCTCTCTCAACTCTCTCTCTCGTATACGAGCTTCTCCGCCTCTACCGGCCTCCGCCTCGGCCGTCGATGCCGGCCTCCGCTTCCTCCGCCAACGCCGGCCTTCGCTTCCTCAACGCCGGCCTCCGACGCAGCCAGCTCGAATCGACTCCCGCAAGCTCGAATCGACGCCGCCAGCTCCGAATCGACGCATGGAGGCAGCCGGCCATGAGCAGCGCCGCCAGGGACTCGCCTCGCGCCAGGGCCTCGTCTCGCGCCGCCAGGGCCTCGCCTCGACGCCGCCAGCTCGAATTGACTCGCCTCGTCTCGCGTCCGGCGCACGAGCTGTAGGAAGGCGACCCATGGAGGCAGCGGCCGCGCGCGCGAACTGCAGGAAGGCGGCGCATGGAAGCAGCCGGCCGGCGGCGCGTGGAGGCAGCGGCCGCCGGCGCGTGGAGGCGGATCCCCTCGCCGGCGCTGGCGTCTCGCCGGCCGGCGAGCTGCAAGGATCCGATTGCCTTTTTATTTTTTTATTTTGGACCTGATTGCTTTTTCTTTTCTCTCTAGGGGCTTGATTGCTTTTATATTTTCTTTCCAAGGTCCTCTGTGTAAAAATTTGATTCTCAACTCACACAGCCCACCAAACAACATCTCAGTGAGGCTTATTTGAACACACTCGGCCTACCAAACACACTGAAAAATCTCAACACAGCTTAGCTACACTCAGCTTGGCTCAAGGCAGATAGCTATTCTCGAATAGACCGGGTTACCAAACACACCCTTATATGGCGCCCACATGAGCATCTTTGCAAATTACTGCGCCTAGCTCAAAGGCGTTAAAGAAAAGCACTCTTGGGAGATAACCCATTGTTTATTTTCAGTACTTTTTCTTTTATTTGAGTCTTGGAAGTTATTACTACTGTAATAACTGCTCCTTATCCTTTTTATTTCGTTTTTGTGCCAAGAGAAGCCTCTAATTTGAGTGAGGTAAGATTTGGGGATGTTGTTGTCCTGAAACAGTTTTCAGTGCTGCACCGTAAAAATTTGTAAACATTCTCTGTATATCTTTTGGACCTACGATTTCTTGTGCATATGCCCTAGGTTATATCCAAACTTTTATTAGTTGAACACTTTTTGATTTGAGCAACATAAAACCCTCTAAAAAATCGACCTTTGTTAGCTGTTCTGTTTTGACAGATTTCTGCCAATATTTGTGTTTGCCGCTCGATCGCTTTCTTTTTTAGTTCTTTTGATCACAGAACTTTTGGGGAAGTTGCTACAGTAGTATATACTTTATATGTGGTGGTTTTGAGTTGAAACCTGAAGCAAAAAGAGGTTGATTACATGTTATGCTTACACTAATGTTGCTAATAGATTTGTGTTTAGTTTTGTATGAAGTAAGTTTTCAAGTGTAGGGATTGGAGAATGATGAGATGAGTTGAAGAATGAACAAAAGCTCAAGCTTGGGGATGCCATGTATCACCCCAATAAATATCCAAGAAGTACAAGCATCAAAGCTTGGGGATGCCCCCGAGGCACCCCTTCTTCATCGGCAAAAATCAGGTCACCTTTCAAAACACTATATTTTTATTGCTTCATGCACTATGCATTTTTCTTGGAGCATCAGTTGTTTTTGTTTTCAGTTTCTTTTGTTTTGTTTGCTGCAATAAATGGTTAGATCAAATCATGTTTCTTTTGGAGGAGATGAACTCGCTTTTCATTTGCCAAGAACGCTCTAGTTTTCACTCTTATCAAAAACCGAGTGTTCTTCTTTTTCTGCTACTGCTTTTGGTTTTCGTTTTTGCCTTGATTTGCGTTCAGATCTTCTTATATTTATTTATCAACGTGTATTTTTGCCTCTGGACCATGTTGGTTTTCCTCAAAAGAGTTAGATTAAAAAAAGGTTTGAATGGTGTTGGAAAAGAGAAAAAGCTTTATGCAAAAAAGTGGTACAAGAAGGAGCTTGTGTAGACTGCGGCTTAGGCTTTTGCATGTCATGCTTGATGTCTATTTGATAGTATGCTTAGTGGTTTTGCTGTAGCATGACTTGTCTCAAATAATTGAGATTGCTTAATGAGCCTTTGAAAAAATCATGCGTTGTTTTAATTATTTGGAAGCATTATTTTGGTTTTCTCCTTGATGCTTTATTTGGGTAGACTTGGCGCATGCTCACACATGTTAGACTCTTACAAAGTCACCAATACCTCTATGATCATTTAGTTTTCGACTTTTGATGCCATCTTATGCTTCTTTTAATGTTGCTTTGTCGCTTTGCATGATTATGGCCATTATTGCTCTCTTAGTTGGTCGCTCCCAGTCTTTTGCTAGCCTCCGCCTTGTACTGAGTATGAGCTCTACTTGTGCATCTAACTCCTAAAAACCAAGTTTGCCAAAGAGTCCACCATACATACCTATTAGCAATTTGCTATTCCAAAGTAAATTTGACTTGCTTTTATTTACTCTTCAAATTAAACTCTTACCAGTGTTATGCGAAAATTGGTCAGTAAAGCTCTCACGAACCGGAAGGCACACTTTACTTTTTCTCGTTCTTAAAAATTTGACATTGTGGTCTCTTATGTTGAGTTGTTATGCTTGCAAGTTGTAAGTTGGAGACTAGCCCAACCATGCCGTCATGGGGCAAGCTTTCAACATTGCACTTCTTATTTGAGTTGATATCGTGTTCTTTTGTTTATGGATGCCCGCGGTGTGAAATGAATTGGGAATCTTGCGGGGATCATGGAGTTTGTATATGTGTTAGGGAAACGTCTGGGCCACCAATCTAAGCCATGCATAATTCATGGTGGAAATTTGCAGCATGCCCATAGTGGACATTCGACGACGCATCTCAAAATAAAAAGCTAAAAAAAGGTAAATAAAAGAGATGTCGAGGTGTTCATTGTCTACTTGTCCTGTCATTTTGATGTGGGTTTGTTCCATGTCATTAGGCACAGAGGTACCCCGTTGGCGGTTCTCGATGATACGTATATACTTACAATGACAAGAGCCTTGCTTGGGACTCTAAGTAAAGTAGCATGAGGTTTGGGTACTCGTATTCACGGGACACGAGGTTTTCAACTTATGATTTGTCAAGCATATGCATCATAATTGTTCTCGCATTAACTTTAACCATTCAAGATGCTTATGATGGGGGCAATGAGAGCTCAAAACCGGTAAGTACCGTAATTTTTGAAGGTTTATAAAACTTGCAATAACTGCTTCCCTCCGCGAAGGGCCTTTCTTTTACTTTTATGTTGAGTCATCACCTTCTATCTTTATGCACCATTAAGAGAGCATAGTTGTCATTCTTAGTATAATGTGCATTGTCCCAAAGTTTTCATTGATTGATTCATATTGTTGGTTTCACTTGTTCTCAAATTATTTGTATCTAGTCGCCCTCTTAAACTTGAAGGTGTCCTATGCATTTATGTTTTGCTCTCTATGAAGGACAAGCTGAAAACCATTTGTATGTTTTTCCTTATGATTTGAACACACGTTTGACTTTCATTGTTTCATTTTCATGATCTTTTGTTTCTGTTCATTTTCATGTTATAACATGGTTGCTAAGTTTCTATTATCAAGATTATGTCTTTCATGCCCATGTTTTAAGTTCTTTGATCTCAACACTCAATGCTTTACCTATAAGATCAAGATTGTGATGGTGCATGTCACCTTAAAAATTATGTCTTTTGTTATCACTTACCTACTCGAGGACGAGCAGGAGTTAAGCTTGGGGATGCTGATACGTCTCAAACGTATCTATAATTTATGATGCTCCATGCTTGTTTTTATACCATTTGCCTTGTGTTTTGTTACACTTCGTGGCGTTTTTATGCGATTTCCGGAACTAACCTATTGACAAGATGCCACAGTGCCAGTTCCCTGTTATCTGCTATTTTTGTGTTTCAGAAAAGCTACACAGGAAATATATTCTCGGAATTGAACGAAACAAGTTCCAGAAGTCTTATTTTTCCCGGATGAAGGACGAGGACCAAACGAGAGCCGGAGGGGGGCCAGAGGCTGCCCTCACACCAGGGCGGCGCGGCCCAGGCCCTGGCCGCGCCCCCTATGTGTGAGGAGGCCCTGGCAGCCCCCTTACGACGCCCCTTCGCCTATATAAAGCCTCGGGACGAAAAACCCTAGGGGGTCGGCAAATTTCTAGAAAGAGTTCCGCAGCTCTGCCGCCGCCGTCGACAAATTTCGGGGGACAGAAGTCTCTGTTTCGGCACCCTACCGGGACGGGGAAGTGCCCCCGGAGCCATCTCCATCGCCGTCTCCGCCGTCTCCATCGACCTCACCGCCATCTCCATCAACCTTGATGTCTCCTATGATGAGGAGGGAGTAGTTCTCCCCCGGGGCTGAGGGCTCTACCGGTAGCTATGTGGTTCACCTCTCTCTCCTATGATGTGATCTTTATGTGATCGTGAGCTTTGTATCTAGTTGAATTGGTAGATGTTATTATTCAGATATTATGCTACTCCTATGCTTTATTATTATACTCTCCGGAGATACCTCGTATCATGGTGTAAAGGTGACTAGTGTGTGCATCATGTGTATCTTTTTGGTTAATGTCTCTATGAAATGTTGGTGTTTGTTGAAACCATCTAGTGCGTTCACGGTGATAGTGTGGGACAATCTAGTTTGGGTACATACGGACTTTGAGGAGTGCTTCGTAGCCCTACGCATGATTAGTGTATGTTTTCCATTGGAGAATTGTTTTGAGTTGCATATTGATGATAGTATCTATTGGTTCAATTATGTTATATTTGTTGGGAGTGTGTCCACTAGTGAAAGTATGATCCCTAGGCCTTGTTTCCAAGCATTGCACACCATTTACTTCCTATTTTGTTACATGTTTGCTCGCAGCGATATTTATTTCAGATCACATTTGCTACTTATAATCACCACAACCGCTTGTATTTCACTATCTCTTCGCCGAACTAGTGCACCTATACATCTGACAAGTGTATTGGGTGCGTTGGGGACACAAGAGACTTTCTGTATCGTAATTGCAGGGTTGCTTGAGAGGGATAGCTTTGACCTTTTCCTCCCTGAGTTCGATAAACCTTTGGTGATCCACCTAAGGGAAACTTGCTGCTGTTCTACAAACCTCTGCACTTGGAGGCCCAACACTGTCTACAAGAATAGACGCATGCGTAGATATCATCATGCTGCAAATTTCCACCATGAATTATGCATGGCTTAGATTGGCGGCCCAGGCGTTTCTCTAACACATATACAAACTCCATGGTCCTGCAAGATTCCCAATTCATTTCACACCGCGAGTATCCATAAATAAAAGATCACGATATCAACTCAAATAAGAAGTGCAATGTTGAAAGCTTGCCCCATGACGACATGGATGGGCTAATTCCCAACTTACAACTTGCAAGCATAACAACTCAACATAAGAGACCACAATGCCAAATTTTTAAGAACGAAAAAAGTAAAGTGTGCCATCCGGTTCGTGAGAGCTTTACTGATCAATTTTCGCATAACACTGGTAAGAGTTTAATTTGAAGAGTAGATAAAAGCAAGTCAAATGTACTTTGGAATAGCAAATTGCTAATAGGTATGTATGGTGGACACTTTGGCAAACTTGGTTTTTAGGAGTTGGATGCATGAGTAGAGCTCATATTCAGTACAAAATGAAGGCTAGCAAAAGACTGGGAGTGACCAACTAAGAGAGCAATAGCGGCCATAATCATGCAAAGCGACAAAGCAACATTAAAAGAAGCATAAGATGGCATCAAAAGTCAAAAAATAAATGATCATAGAGGCTATTGGTGACTTTGTAAGAGTCTAACATGTGTGAGCATGCGCCAAGTCAACCCAAATAAAGCATCAAGGAGAAAACCAAAATAATGCTTCCAAACGATAAAAACAACGCATGATTTTTTCAAAGGCTCATTAAGCAATCTTAGTTATTTGAGAAAAGTCATGCTACAGCAAAACCACTAAGCATACTATCAAAAAGACATCAAGCACGACATGCAAAAGCCTAGGCCGCAGTCTACACAAGCTCCTTCTTGTACCACTTTTTTGCATAAAGCTTTTTCTCTTTTCCAACACCATTCAAACTTTTTATAAACACCTCTTTTGATGAAACCAATAAAGATCAGAGGCAAAAATACACCTTTATAAAAAGATATAACAAGATCAGAACGCAAATCAAGGTGAAAATGAAAACTAAACGCAGTTCTAGAAAAAGAAGAACACTCGTTGAAACGAATAGAGTGAAAAACGGAGTGTTCTTGGCAAATGAAAAGCAAGGCAACTTCTCCAAAGGAAATTTGTTGAGGTCCAACCATTTATTGCAGCAAACTAAACTAAACTAAACTGAAAACTAAAATAACTGACGCTCCAAGAAAAATGCATAATGCATGAAGCAATAAAAATATAGTGTCTTGAAAGGTGACCTAATTTTTGCCGATGAAGAAGGGGTGCCTCGGGGGCATCCCCAAGCTTTGACGCTTGTACTTCTTGGATATTTCTTGGGGTGATGCATGGGCATCCCCAAGCTTGAGCTTTTGTCCATTTCTTCAAATCATCTCATCACTCTCCGATCCCTACACTTGAAAACTTCCTTCATACAAAACTAAACACAAATCTATTAGCAACATTAGTGTAAGCATAACATAGAATCAACCTCTTTTGCTTCAGGTTTTAACCTAAAACAACCAAATATAAAGCATATACTACTGTAGCAACTTCCCCAAGAGTTCCGTGATCAAAAGAACTAAAAAAGAAAGCGATAAAGCGGCAAACACAAATATTGGCAGAAATTTGTCAAAATAGAACAGCTGACAAAGGTTGAATTTTTAGAGGGTTTTCTGTTGCTCAAATCAAAAAGTGTTAAACTAATGAAAGTTTGGATATAACCTGGGGCATATGCACAAGAAATCGCAGGTCCAAAAGATATACAGAGAATTTTCACAAATTTTTACGGTGCAGCACCAAAAACTGTTTCAGGACAGCAACATCCCCAAATCTTACCTCGCTCAAATTAGAGGCTTCTCTTGGCACAACAACGAAATAAAAAGGATAAGGAGAGGTTATTACAGTAGTAATAACTTCCAAGACTCAAATAAAAGAAAAAGTACTGAAAGTAAAAACATTGGGTTATCTCCCAAGAGTGCTTTTCTTTAACGCCTTTGAGCTAGGCGCAGTAATTTGCAAAGATGCTCATGTGGGCGCCATATAAGAGCTTGAGGCAAAGGCGCCATATAGGAACTTAAAGCAATAGAGAGCATCAACAAGCAAATGTGAAAGACATTTAAATCTGAACCACTTCCTATGAAAAATAGTCTTGTAAAGAGACAAGTCATGAAAGCGCAAAGTAAAAAGCATAGGAAGGCAAAACAAGTACAACTTTAAGAATTGCAACATAAAGAGGGGAAACTCAATATTGTTGAGATCCATCAAACCATGTTTCCCTCTCTCATAATAACTTTCAATAGCATCATGAATAGAATTAACAATATAACTATCACATAAAGTTTCCCTATCATGAGCCACATGCATAAAAGAATTAATACTCCCCACATGAACAATCGTAGTAGGAGCTGATTCAACAGAATAATTATTCTCATCACCATAATCATCAAAAATAGGAGGCATATTGTAATCATAACTAATTTTCTCCTCAAAAGTTGGTGAACTGAAAATATTATACCCATCATCATAACCATCATAAACTAGAGGTTTAGTATCATCACAAGCTAGAGAGCAACTATTTCGCAAAGCATACTCATCAAACATATCATCATAAGAAGGAACATGGATAGTACTAATGGTACAACAATTATTAACCTTAGAATTGGTACCAAAAAGATTTTCAATATCAAAAGTAGAGTGCTTTTCCCAATCATGATCACTAACATAGGTAACAGGCATGAGAACGTCATCCCAATCAGAATTATCATAATCTATAGCAGGATCATAACGCTTAGGGGAAGATACCGTGTCCTCTCGCCTTTTACTCCTCTTCTTCTTCTTCTTCTTCTTCTTATTCATACTCTTCTCACTCTCTCCTTTAGGAGGGAGAGACTTGAAGGGCATCTTCTCCACATATTCTTTAGGAGGGAAAGGCATCTTCTCCACATAATCTGGTTTGCGGACAGAAACAACAGAAGAAACTTTGGAGGATTTCTCCTCTCTATTAATAAAATAAAAACATCTATCAGTCCTGTCATAGCTTGACAAAACATCATGTTTTATAAAATTTTGTATGTAAGTATTTGTAAGGCAATCTTTAGCACAATAAAGACGACAACCACGAAGGGTGCTATTAATATCAACATCATTCATATCTATCAAAGCAATCTTTCTAGATATCTCTTCACACGCCAAGAACAAAGTGAGCTCATCATGCTGATTGAGAGTAATCTTGTCATCACAATACAAACTTAAGATACTAGAAGAGTAACTATTAGGGCTTGAGCATTGGAAATTAAAATGACCTATGTCATCGCAATGTTTACAAAGAAAAGGATAAAGCTTACAAACCTTTTTACCGATCTCGCCTATATCCTTGTACCACATTCGGGTTTCTTCATTTGCATGGTGGACACAATAATCTTTCTTGTTGTAACTCTATTCACAAGGTCTATGTACTCCACAAAAATTAACATGCTTATAAGAAATAGGACTTTTAGAAGTTTGAGCATGTTTATTGGAATCATCAACAACAATATCATTTTCTACGCGAGTGTCCTTAAAAGGTTCATGATACACGTCCCCATTTCTTTTAGGAACATTAATATGGGAAGCAAAGGTTTTAAAACAATCAATCATAATTTGAGGATCAAGACCATACTTAGCACTAAGCTCTTGAAAATCAGCAGTTTCAGCGAAAGACTTAATGCAATCAAACTCGTAATTCATACCTGATCCTTTACCTTTGTCGCTATCCCAACCTTCAATATTGTTTTGAATTGTTTCAAGCAGATCCCACTTGGTGTCAACATCCTTGCTTGTGAAAGACCCATCAAAGCATGCATCTAGATAATCCTTGTAATATCCTGAAAGCCTTGCATAAAAATTATTAATAACAATATTAAGGGGAAGATCATGAATAGGACATTTGTGCATTAGTAACTTCAATCTTTCCCACGCTTGGGCAATGCTTTCTCCCTCATGCGGATGAAAGTTATAAATGTAATTCCTATCTTTATAAACCTGACTAGAAGGATAAAATTTAGAATAAAAGAGAGGTACAATTTCCTCCCAGTCAATAGATCGACCATCCTTCAGTGTTGTATACCATTCCTCAGCTCTGCC
This sequence comes from Dactylis glomerata, assembly GCA_007115705.1. Taxonomy (NCBI): domain Eukaryota; kingdom Viridiplantae; phylum Streptophyta; class Magnoliopsida; order Poales; family Poaceae; genus Dactylis; species Dactylis glomerata. Next base: position 2,899,231 of record QXEO01000503.1, read on the forward strand.
TATCAGTGATAAAGAGAATAGCTTCTTCTTAACTTGGTTCATTGAAATACCTGCACACTGGAACAACTCGCATAATTCATATATAAAAAGCAAATGATCACCAAGATGGACAGTTCCATCTCCTAAATAGCAGTTATTCATAGCACGATCAACAATTTTCATAGGTATTTTAAAAGGATGAGGAGCACAAGCATCATTAGAAACATCACATATGGGAGATAAAATATCATCAGAGCAAACTTTCTTCACTAAAACTGGGGAACTAAAAATATCATGCTTAACAAAACCAGCTTCCCCAAGCTTAGACTTTTCTATAGCATTAGCAATAACGGGATTCAAAGCATTCGTACTAATAACATTGCTATGCGAAATAAGCTCCAAAGGTTTTTCAATTTTCTCTTCAAACACTTCATATCTAAACTCAGGAAAAAGACCAAAGAACTCTTTGTTTTCCATTAAACCTAACTAGTGAAAATAAAAACAAGAAACAAAAAGATATAATTGCAGAATCTAAAGGAAATAACTCCGAGCACTCACCAGCAACTAAAAGACTTAGTAACCAAAGAATGTGAGTACCTTTTACCTTACCTCCCCGGCAACGGCGCCAGAAAAGAGCTTGATGTCTACGCACGCGTCTGTTCTTGTAGACAGTGTTGGGCCTCCAAGTGCAGAGGTTTGTAGAACAGCAACAAGTTTCCCTTAAGTGGATCACCCAAGGTTTATCGAACTCAGGGAGGAAGAGGTCAAAGCTATCCCTCTCAAACAACCTTGCAATTACGATACAGAAAGTCTCTTATGTCCCCAACACACCCAATACACTTGTCACATATATAGGTGCACTAGTTCGGCGAAGAGATAGTGAAATACAAGTAGTTATGATAATTATAAGTAGTAAACGTGATCTGAAATAAAAATAGCAGCAAGCAAACATGTAACAAAACAGGAAGTAAGCGGTGTGCAAAGCTTAGAAACAAGACCTAGGGATCATAATTTCACTAGTGGACACACTTCCAACAAATATAACATAATTGAACCAATAGATACTATCATCAATATGCAACTCAAAACAGTTCTCCAATAGAAAACGAACACTAATGATACGTAGGACTACGAAGCACTACTCAAAGTCCGTATGTACCTAAACTAGATTGTCCCACACTATCACCATAAATGCACTAGATGTTCCAACAAACACAACATCTTCTTCAATCTGTAGTGCCGAAGCAAATGGAGTGCTGTGGTGCGTCGCGCTGCTTCGCCGTGTGAGACCTAGGTGCAATGCGTTTATTTGTTGTTGAGCTGTCGGTATGTGGGACGCTTGTTAAGTTCTCATGTGGGACCTAGGTGCAATGCCTTTGGTCGGTTTGGATAGGAGTTGGTTCGTTCACAGCTGGCTCGCGGCGTGGAGTAAAGAGGGGCGCCCCTGGTCTGGTCTAGCTTTCGTCGGTTCTATTTTTTTCTTCTACTTTTTTTCTCAGCTGGCGTTCATGGCGGCGGGGTGGGACTGTAGCGCTGGTGGCGGTAGCGTCGGCCATGAGGCGGATCGGCGTTGCCTTTCTCTGTGCCGGTTGCTGCTGGGGGATGGTCGTTGTTCGGCGTCGTCTTCGGTTCGTGCTCGCTCTCTGCGGAGGTTCATTTTTTCCCCCCGCCTTCTGTGCCCTTCCGTTCTTCTTTGGATTTCGATTCGCGGTCGTCGTGGTTAGATGCGTGGGCCTAGATGGCGGGTGTTGTGTCTGTTGTCCGGCGCCGCGGGCATAAGCGATCTGGTCCTCCGTCCTTGCCGCGCAAGGCGTCCGTGTCTTCAACCTCTGCAGGGGATGTTTCTGGGGGTCTAGCTGCTGTTCCAAATGATAGTGGTGCTAGGGAAAATCGATTGAGGAGGCGTGTTGTGCGTAGGCCGCACTTGTTCCGTGATTGCTTATTTTGTCCTTCCCTTCTCTTTCCTCTCGCGAACGGATTCCCTGGTCCAGCTCCGAGGGATCGCTCCCCTTTGGACGACGAATTGCTCTCTTGTTAGTTCATTCGGGTCTGAGTATTATCCCTGAAGGTGCCTCTGTACTGAAGGTGCGGCTCTAATTTGTCTAAGGATTATGTTGCTTTTCTCAAAGATCTGATGTGTGCTCTGATTCCTGTTTTAGGTTTGCCTTTTGATATTCTGTCTAGGAAAACTGATGTCATCGTGTTCGTTCTTTGAAGTGAGCTTTGTTGGGCGGTCGTATCATAGGGGTCTTGAACTCTTGACTGCTGGTGTGCTCGTTGCGGGGCTCTTTTTTGGTATTCTGACTTCTGAGAGGAGTATTGCTGGGAGTGGGGGGACAGTCCAGCGGCCAGTCTACACCTGTGTTGTAAGGGTGGTCATATATCTGAATATAACTTTATAACTAGCATATAATTTGATGGACCATATTCTTAGTTTCGTACTCTTGAGTTAGTGGATGAGAAGTGCTTTTGTCATATATTAGTCATGATTTTTCTGATTTGTATAGATTAAGATTGAATATATACTCATCTATTTCTTGAAGTTTCAGACTAACTCTTCGGTCCCTCTTTTTTTTCCTTGTCTTCTCCCAGACCTTGAAACCTCTAAATAGCGTCATACTTAATGGCCATATATTCGTACTTATATCTATCCATTAGAATTGACCTTTTGCAAACACGAGAAAATTCTCATCTTACTGATTTTTCTGTCACTTAGTATGCATATCTTTTGGTTTTGCACCCATCAAGGGGACTATTCACTGATGGTTTTAGAAGTGCGTATGTATATATATTAGGAACAACCAATTGTGCAGATTATAGACCTTTTGAGTTTAAGAAAAACTTTTGATATGACTGTACCTGGTAAATATGTACATCTGATTTAGTGTTCTCTAGGATATATCACCAATCCAGGACTAAGAATAGCCACCTGCTTGGTAGTTGAGAACACAACGTAAAACACCTTTACTCACATGTGGAGTGCCACTAGATGATTATATTTCCCAAAATTAACCATTCCTTGATTTGCTTCTTGATACTTATCTGGTATGTCAGGTTTTGAGCCTCCTTCTGCCATGGAAGTTGTCGGGTTGGTTCTAAACTTGAAACGTGAATGTGACCTCCATTTTGTTTTCTTTTGTTAGAGTTGATGCTCTGAAAGGACAAACAAGATCACAACGAACATATGGCTAGATTGGAGAAATTTCAGTTGCTGTCGAAAGGTACACATAGCATAGTGCAAAGAGTTATGTTAAACACTTGCTACACCTGAATTAACTTGGAGCCGTCCTCATCCTGAGTGGGCAGCTACGGGTACATTGTGATTAGTTCTATTGGGAAAGAAGTTTGTTGCTGGGAGCATATGCTAGATACCATTGATTTTGACCGTTAGCTTCCTAATGCATTCCCACTGTTTATCTCCGTACGAATTTCCAATGTCCTGTCTGTAAAATGCTGCTGTCACTCCCATTATGTGACATAAGTTTTAGCATCAAGGCCATTGCGTTAGTCTTCGTCTTCCTGAGGTCGCTAATAGACAAACCCAAGATTTAATCGAACACCTCCACAATTAACATGTCTTGTTCAGATAACAGAGACGCTCAGTACATAACATAACATCACACTGTTTTAGTTGATTTAGAAAAATTGGCCTACTTATCTAGGGGCTCAGTACATAACATAACATCACATTGTTTTAGTTGATTTAGAAAAATTGGCCTACTTATCTAGGGACCTCTGCTACTGCTGCAAGAACACGGCCTGCATGTCTGAATATGTGTGTGCAGCGCACTCTCTCCATCACTTAAGGAACTCCTTTTGCACCCAGATCAAAGATATAGAAACACATGTACAAAATCTGATGCAAATGTTCTTCGTCCACCCAAGAGGGCCACTACAGACCTCTCATATATGTTCATCCTTGCAGGTGGACCTGAATGTCTATGTGCCATGGAAATAGATCCTCGAGCAGATGTGCTCTGTTCTGAACCTCCCCATCGTCTCCGTCTACACTATCCACCTCGCCAACAGCAGCTTCCAGGGGTACATCAATGTGGGAATATCGCCAGATGACGTCAGTTCCTTGTTGTCAGCCGTCCACACGCCCTTCCAAGGCGCGTTGATGCCGACCAAGTACGCTGTCGTGGACACCGCCGTCGACAGCGTCATCCAGTTCCCTGCACACACAAGAACGTCAATGTCGATGACATGAACTATGGTCCGAGGATGTAGGCAGAGCAGATGTGTGCAGCCTCGGCGACATGCCATCAGGGCATAGCAGAGTAGGCACAACGCCAGACCAACACACACTGGTTCAGGTATGAAGATCTACTGGGAAAATCATCAGGTATGAAGATCTTCTGGGAAAATCAAATACATCTGGATTAAGTCAGTTGGCTTGTTGTCGATCAACCACTAGTGGATCCGCGGTCCCACAAGCGACCTCACCATCATGCCAGTGTACACCGGAAGGAAGAGGCCGGTCTTCTGCCGTCACAAGCTGGCGAACTAGCTCACACGCCTCCTCGGCCACAAGCGCGACACCGAGCGCGCTCTGCTTGAGCAGGTGAAATGTTGTTACTTTTTCAGCTCTATTCCATAAGAACAGCAACCACTAGGTATGGCTAAACCTCTTCTGCTCCATCTCATACACAGGGCCGTGTCTGAGTCGACACCTTTGGGTCTCCAGTCCAAGAAGAACAACCAGAAGAACAGAAGAGCTCCAGCGCCAACCCCATGCAGCAGAAGGGGCCATGTTTTGAGTTTCACCTCCGTGACCAGCTGCAAGCAACCACTCATGGTTTACCCCACACATGAAAAGCAGCAACCCGAAGTGTACCGCACAGAGTGTAGCAGTTTGCAGCGCCGCCAGAAGCAAGCACGGATGGTTTACACAACACACGAAAGCCAGCATCCACCAGTGTAGTCGTACCAGGTTCGTAGGTAGAGCTCCTAGGAGAAACACGATGGTTTACTTGTGCAAACGGCGCATGCTTACAAAGCAGCTAACTTGTATATGTATAGTATATAATATATCTAAATGCAGTTTATGTCCAGAAGTTGATTGTTTCATGACCGCTTGTATAATCCGCAATTCTCAGCAACAAACGTGTGCTCCTCCAAAAAAATATTAATCCAGCTGGCAACGTTAGGCAAACCTTTAAATAAGAAACTCTTGTGCAAACATGATATAAAAAGATAGATGCCTTATGCGGTGACTATAAGCATTGCCACTTTCCCTCACAAAACGAACTGCACAACCTGAAACCTTTCAAGGTTTCGGCATCGGCTCTTCACAACGCCATCGCTTGCACGAAAAATCAGAAAGCACAATTGCTCAAGCTAAAAGCACCCCAACAAGAATTAATACGCGTAACAGCCCAATCCCGCGCGGCAAGGCGCGTGTCAGATTCTAGTTTTATAGAGACATTAACCAAAAAGATACACATTATGCACACACTAGTCACCTTTACACCATTATACGAGGTATCTCCGGAGAGTACAATAATAAAGCATAGGAGTAGTATAATATTTAAATAATAACATCTACCAATTCAACTAGATACAAAGCTCACGATCACATAAAGATCACATCATGGGAGAGAGAGGTGAACCACATAGCTACCGGTAGAGCCCTCAGCCTCGGGGGAGAACTACTCCCTCCTCATCATAGGAGACAGCAATATTGATGGAGATAGCAGTGAGGTCGATGGAGACGGCGGAGACGGCGATGGAGACCGATGGAGATGGCTCCGGGGGCACTTCCCCGTCCTGGCAGGGTGCCGGAACAGAGACTTCTGTCCCCCGAAATTTGTCGACGGCGGCGGTGGAGCTGCGGAACTCTTTCTAGAAAATTGCCGACTCCCCTAGGGTTTTCCGTCTCGAGGCTTTATATAGGCGAAGGGGCGTCGTCAGGGGGCTGCCAGGGCACCCTCACACATAGGGGGCGCGGCCAGGGCCTGGGCCGCACCGCCCTGGTGTGTGGGGCCCTCGTGGCCCCACTCTGCCTCCTATTCGGTTCTCTGGAAGCTTCGGTGAAATTCTGGGCGACTGGCTTTGGTTTCGTCCAATTCCGAGAATATTTCATGTGCAACTTTTCTGAAACACAAAAACAGTAGAAAATAGGGAACTGGCACTGTGGCATCTTGTTAATAGGTTAGTTCCGGAAAATGCATAAAAGTGCCACGAAGTGTAACGAAACACTAAGCAAATGGTGTAAAAACAAGCATGAAGCATCAAAAATTATGGATACGTTAGAGACGTATCACTGCTCTGGCCGGGGGTCCAACGGCTGGACCCCTATCCAGCGTCACTGAAGCGTGGCGGTGTAGGCCGGTATAGGTCGTCGTCGCTGGAGTCTTCCAGCTTGACGACCGGCGCGCCTCTGGCCGGTAGAGCGGCGGTTTTGGTGCGGCGCCGCGCCTGTGCCAGGTCTAGCAGCCGCCGCTTCTGCTCCGCCTGCTCCCTCTCCCAGTCCTGCCTGGACCAGGCGAGCGCCGCGTCCATCGGCATGGAGTTGTCGGTGGGGACGAGGTCGGCGAGGGACTTGGCGATCACCTCGCGCATCGCCGCTTCCTCGGCGCGTGCTGCCTCCGCGTCGGCGAGGTCGGACGCGGCCTTGGCGTCGTCCTTCCTCGGCTTCCGCTTGCGGTTGCGCGGTGGCGACGAGGTGCGCGCCCCCTCACTGATGACGAGGGCGCCGCTGCTGCGCCTCGGCGGCGCAGACGGCGGCTCCTGCTTCACGGTCCTCGGCGTCGATGCCGATGACCGCGATGCCGACCTTGACGCCGACCCGGAGGACGCCGACCCGGAGGATCGGGATGCCATCCGCCGTGGCATCCACGAGCTCCCGCGGCGACGCGACAGCGTCGGTTGCTGTGGCGGCGGCATCCCAAGGACGGGCGAGTTCCCGCGCTCGATGTACGCGAGGACGGCCTCGAGGGTGCGGCCAGGCGTGCTCCACCAGCGGCGGCGGCCGGCGGTGTTGTTGCGCGCAGGGGGAGGAGGAGGGCCATCTTACAAAGCGAGTTCGTGTTCGTACCTGCGATGGAAGAACGCGTTCCACGCCGGATAGTTGTCCGGGTAGAAACACGGCTCGACGCGCTGCTCGTCACTCATCCCCTCGAGGACCTCGTCGATGGCGGTGTCGAGGGCGGCGCCCACTGGCGGCGGAGGGATCAGGATGCCCCCCGCGCTCACGCGCTAGCCTCCAGGCGCGCGGAAGTTGGGCGGCGCCGGGTAACCCGCCGCGTAGAGCAAGCGGCCCTCCCACTCACTACTAGGAAAACAGCTATAGGTAGTAGACTTACCCGTAGCGCATACACCATGTGGTGCGCTGCGGCTATTTAGCCGTAGCGCACCGTGCACAGTGCGCTGCTCCTATACACATTACCCGCAGCGCACCACAACCACATGTGCGCTACGGGTATTCATAGGCCTGGACGGCCGTTTCTCCTCAGCTTACCCGCAGCGCACCCTTCCTGAATGCGCTACGGGTAACACTAAGTACCCATAGCGCATTCACGAAGGGTGCGCTGTGGGTAAGCTGAGGAGATACATATAGGCATAATCCCATGTTACCCGTAGCGCATTGGGTAGACATGCGCTACGGGTAAGTTCTCTACCCGCAGCGCATGTCTACCCAATGCGCTACGGGTAACCTGGGATGCTTATTTTTAAGGCATGAAGCCACCTAGCACCAATCATTGCCCCCCTTCTTCCCCCTCCATTCACCACTAGATCTGGTCGTCCCCCTCCTCCTCCCCAACTTAATTTCATCATTCTTCCATCTACTTTAGCTTATTAAAGCTACTTTGGTTGGTAGATATATGAGTGCAATGTCTACTAACCTTTAGATATCACTTTATTACTATCTCGTCCACACACACTCTCTCGTTCTCTCGTGTCGCGGTATCGTCTATAATAGGTGAGTAATATGAGGACATCGGTGTGTGGCATCAGTGTTTGTATGCCCTACGGGTATGCTTGTAGGTGTGTCATTGTTGTTTGTATGTATGCATGCTTGTGGCATCGGAACACGTTTGTATATATATGCATTTGCTTGCATATGTTTATGAATTCTTATTTGTTTGGATCCAAATATGATGATTTTCCGATGGTGCCAATGTTGTTATGCCGAAATGTTGATTTACTTCCATTTCGGTATATTTTGGCACCACGGATAGGTCCATTTTTAGGCAAGGTCATGCCGAAATTTTCGGACGACTATGTGTGTATTTGGCTGGTTCTAAGATATTCTCTTGCTCTATATATATATGTATACCAGGCAACCATGGTCCGGTCGATGAATGAAGGCACAGTGGCAAGATATATGAAAGCCGCGACGCACGACATGATTCGAAATAACCAGACGGAGATAAAGTGTCCGTGTCACAAATGCAAACTGAAGTGCTATATCGACCCTTATTCCGGACAACTGCAGAGCCACCTGCTCTCTCGCGGTTTCATGGATGGCTACACTCGGTGGATAAGTGACGAAGATGATGACAACGTCCATGGAGCGGCGATGGGAAATGATGAGGAAGGGCATGGTGGTGACGAAGATTTTCCCGGTCATGATGAAGGCGGAGAAGATGCCGGACATGGTGGAGAAGATCAAGATGCCGGACATGGTGAAGAAGATCAAGATGCCAGACATGGTGAAGAAGATCAAGATACCGGAGCAGATGGAACACCGTCAGGTAGCTGGGTGCAGAACCCTTACGTTCAAGCACTGCTTCTCAAGCAGACAAGCAACGCGCGGGATGCCGCTAGAGAGAGAGCCAAGCTGGCGAGCCTAGAGAAGGACGCGGTTACTCCATTGTATGCAGGATGCAGGCCCGGGGATACACGTTTCGATGTCACGCTTAGGGCACTGCAGATGAAGGCAAGACACAAATGGACCGACAAAAGCTTTGACGAAAACATGGCATTCTGGCAGGAGCGTCTTCCTGAGGGGAACAAGTGTCCAACTAGTATCGAGGAGGCCAAGAAAATCGTGTGCCCTCTTGATTTACCTCATGTGAGATACCATGCTTGCATTAATGATTGCATCATTTATCGGGGAGAAGATGCGGAGAGAAACACATGTCCGGTGTGCGGCGCATCTCGATACAAGAGTGGGAAGAAAGCTCCTCGAAAGGTAGTATGGTACTTTCCGATCACTCCTCGTCTACAGCGATATTTCGCAGACCCTAAGGAAGCAAAGCTTATGCGCTGGCACGCGGAAAGGAAGAAGCCAAAACATGATGACGATGATGATCAGGAGGACATGATATTGAGACACCCTTCAGATGCTAGCCAGTGGAAGGCATTGGACATCGAGTGCCCAGAATTTGGTAATGATCCAAGGAACGTCAGGTTGGGTGTGAGCACCGATGGACTCAATCCGTTTGGCAGCCAGAGCAGCACCCATAGCACCTGGCCCGTATTTGTATGGATGTACAACCTACCCCCCTGGCTGTGCATGAAGAGAAGGTACATACAAATGACTATGCTAATTCAAGGTCCGAAACAACCGGGAAATGACATCCAACTGTATCTCGGTCTGCTGACAGAGGAACTAGCCACGTTATGGGACACACCACCCAATACATGGGACGCCGTCGCACAAGATTATTTTCCTATGAGAGCCGCGTTGGTCACGACGGTGCATGACTATCTCGGTTGCGGATATGTCTCGGGGCAGGTGGTCCACGGATATTGTGCCTGTATTCGGTGCATGGATGACACAACATATCACCAGCTACAGAAAGATCCCGGTTCTTCAAAGACCGTGTTCCTTGGGCATCGAATGTGGCTTCGCAAGGATGACCCATGGAGAAAACGCAAAGATCTGTTCAATGGTAAAATTGAGATCCGAGATCCCCCATGTCTAAGGAGCGGCGAGGAAATCGATGAGTTGTTGACAAGTTGGCCAGAGTGCCCTGCACCGGGAAAGAAGCGAAAGGCGCCCAAGCCGCTCCTGAAGGTATGGAAAAGGAGGTCTGTTTTCTGGGATCTGCCTTACTGGAAGATCCTCCGCATGCCCCATAGCCTTGATGTCATGCATATCACAAAAAACGTGTGCGAGAGTCTGCTTGGCACCCTTCTCAACATGCCTGATAGGACCAAAGACGGACCGAAAGCAAGGCACGACTTGGCATTTATGAAGGTCAGGGAAGACCTTCACTTAGGACGATCTGATGATGATGACGATGATGATGAGGAGACCGAAGGTCGTCGCAAGGGAAAAAGGGCCAAGAGGAACGACTATCATTGCCCCGCTTCATGCTTCACTCTAAGTCCTCAGGAGATTGAGCAGTTTTTCAACTGCCTCCTAGGAGTCAAAGTTCCCTACGGTTACTCGGGCAAGATAAGTAGATACCTAGACAAAGCGAAGCAGAAGTTCAGCGGGATGAAGTCTCACGACTGTCACGTGCTGATGACGCAGATACTTCCGGTTGCAATTCGAGGAATAATGGACGAGCACGTCCGCAAAACGTTGTTTGGCCTCTGCAACTTTTTTGACGTCATCTCTCGGAAGTCAATTAGCCTGAGGAAACTTCACAGGCTACAGGAAGAGATCGTGGTGATTCTATGCGAGCTCGAGATGTACTTCCCGCCCGCATTCTTTGATATTATGGTACATCTGCTTGTCCATATCGTGGAGGATATCGTCCAACTCGGGCCGATGTTCCTGCACAGCATGATGCCGTTTGAAAGGATGAATGGTGTCATCAAAGGATACGTTCGCAATAGATCACGTCCCGATGGAAGCATAGCCAAGGGCTTCCTGACCGAAGAGTGCATCTCCTTCTGCACGAATTATCTTAACATCGAAAACCCTGTTGGTCTACCCGTCAACAAGCACCTTGACAGGATCGATGGATGGGGTCACCGTGAGGGTCGTCGTGAAATGCATGTCGACTTCACTGGTCGACGCGCCGACTTTGATAGAGCAAACCTAGTCGCGCTACAGCACATGCAACTGATCGACCCTTGGGTAGAAGAGCACAAAAGCTTTATTGCGAATAAGTATAGTGACAGGGGCGAGCAGAGGACGGAAGGAGCAATAATCAATGAGCACAACTCCAATTTCACGTGTTGGTTCAAGGACAAGATTCTAGCTAATCCCCCACCAATGCAATCTTCTGAGGAAGAAAAACTCATATTCGCCTTGTCACAGGGAGCTGAACACTGCCTAATGACCTATCAGGCATATGATATCAATGGCTACACATTTTACACTGAGGAAAAGGACAGTAATTGCGATTGCCAGAACTCAGGGGTAACAATGGAAGCCTACACCGGTGATGTCAAGCAAAGATACTACGGAAGGATCGAGGAGATCTGGGAGCTGAGCTACGCTGGGGAGAAGGTGCCGATGTTTCGTGTTAGATGGGCCAAAAACGTCGTAAAAGAAGACCGGTATTTCACCAACATGGTTATACCCGAAGCCAAATCCAAGACTGCCGGCGCAAACGTCACCGCTAAAAATGAGCCATGGGTACTGGCAAGCCAAGTGGACCAATGCTTCTTCATTACCGACCCGCCAAAGCCTACCCGGGTTGTCGTGAGAAGAGGCAAAAGGAACATCATCGAAATGGATGGAGTCACCAACGAGCAAGACTTTGACATGTACGGTGACCCGAAGATGGAAGATGAAAGCGATGCCGATGAACCATACACAACAAGAAGAAGCCGGACCACCCAACCTAAAGGTCTACCATTCAAGAGAAGAAGTCTCGCGGTTCCGGGGCTTAATTATTCAACATTGACAAAGAAGGGCAAAAAGATTGTGAAACGATAATTTTTGGGCGACATGTAATTTTCAGAGATATATTTTTGGGCGACATGTAATTTTCAAATATATTTTGAATGCTATATTTTTAGGCATGATACAAAAAATGTATTATTTGTACTTATTTACTTTAGAATATATTAGAGTTTATCAGAATCTAATAACATGTTAAAAAGTCAATTAAAAAAGAAAACAAAAAAAGTGGCCTCCAGGACTCGAACCTGGAACGCCCTGCATAGTGGTTTAGGCTGGCCAGAGCCACTAGGGTAAAGAAGTGTTTGTGTCCAGTAAGCGGTCCGCGTCGTTTTAAATAGTATGTTCTTTTACCCGTAGCGCATCCGAGCCCCGTGCGCTACGGGTAATATTACCCGTAGCGCATCCCATTCCCGTGCGCTACGCCTAAGCTAGGATTTAGGTTAACTGCCAGCCGGCCGCCCCCTTCTTCCCTACTCATTCAGATCGATCCATTCAGCGCCGTCGCCGTGTTGCAAAGGAGGAGCCCGCGCCGACGCGAAGGAGGAGCCCGCCGCCGACGCGAAGGAGGAGCCCGCCGCCGACGCGAAGGAGGAGCCCGCCGCCGACGCGAAGGAGGAGCCCGCCGCCGTCGCGAAGGAGCCGCCGTCCCTGCCTTCCCCGACCTCGACGTCCTCCAGTACTGCGCCCCGTGGTGAGCTTTTCCCCTATTTGCTGCCATTCTGCTGTTAGAAAGCTTTTCCCCTATTTCCATGCTCGATTTTGCTGTCGGACTGAAACTGTCGGACTGAAGTGGATCAAATTGGTTCATGTGCAGTTTCTGCTGTTGTTGGTACCTGGATAGCCTTCAGATTCTTTGCTGCAATAGTTAGATTTTGGTAGGTCGAATTGGTTCAACCGGGGAAATGGTCTGCTGTTGATTTTGGTATCTCTGAATTAAATCAAAACCAAGCACTTTCAAAGGGAAATGGTCTGCACTTGTTAATATCAGCTCTAACAATGTAATACATATAATTGAACAATAAATATTGTATCCTATGCAACAACAAAAAGAAAAGTGCAGACTTAAAATACATTAATTTTCAGCTTGCTTGCTTGCTCCTGCTTGCTTGCTTGCAGAGACTTAACACATTGATTGGGCCTGGACCTTCAGATATTTAGTAGCTAGAGTGTCCTATCTCTGTAATGCATATATTGGATGGACTGGTAATGGATGAAAATTAGCTGCATGTGGATGTTATTTCGAAGTTGTTTGATCTTCTATTGCATGATCAATATCTTCTGCATTTGGATGCTATTTGAACTAATGACTGGAGAAACTATTTGGGTAACTGGATCAGCAGAACCATTGAACTAATGACTGGAGAAACTATTTGGGTAACTGGATCAGTAAAATTGCATGAGTAGAGTGGGGAATGAACTAATGACAGGAAGTGATGAGTTTCTGTTTAATCATAGTTTTCATGTAAATCCTGTGAATTCTGATAGTAATACAACCATGTGATTACCAATTAACTTGTCCATACCAACAGCTTAAACTCTTCCATTTTTAGATTTAAAAGATAGGTATAGTTTTATTCATTAAGCATTACTCAAGTTTCTGTTAGCTAATTGCAAAGAATTATTTGCTACTGTCCATTTCTCAAGATAGGTATATCAAAAATCTGTTAGAAAGCTTGATGCATTCTTGGTCTCTGCTACATAATGTTCTTTAAATTTCATTAACAAAAATCTGTTAGAATCTGTTAGAAAGCTTGACATGCTCAGCTACATAATTTTGTCTCTAGCTACTAGTTCTTGATGCATTTTTGATGCATTCTTGGTCTTTGCTACTAGTTCTATATTTTGTATCTGCTACATACTAGCTTGAAATGCTCTGCTACATAATTTTGTCTCTGGCAAAATAACTAATATGCATAACAAGTTCAGCTTGCTGTTATAATAACATCTGTGAACCAGCAAAGGGTCATCTGTGCAAATAATGTGGAGTTTGCATATACTGGTGGAGATTCAGACGAGTTTGCATATACTGGTGGAGGTTTCAAGCAAATCTGTTCATTTTTTTATGCTTAGCAGTAATCTGGGAGTTATGTATCCATTTTTTGATGCTGGGAGATATGTGGGAGTTATGTATGCATTTTTTCATAGCAATATTACTGTAAATGTTTGTATCTGGGAGTTTTTCATAGCAATATTACTGCCATGTACTGCTACTATTACTTCTTGCCTGGGACATTTTTATGATGGCTGGGATTGCTTATATATGATGGAATATTGTATGAATTTGTATGCAGGGAATTTAAATGAGTGCCCATATGCTGAAATGTTGATTTACTTCCGTTTCAGCAAAAATGGGCACTCCCTATGTCCAAAAAACAGCATAGGTCATGCCGGATTTTTGTGTGAATTATTGTATTAACTCGTAGCATTTTCTTTATTTAGTGTGAACATGGCCGACAACGAGGAAGCCAGTGGTTCTGCCAAGCCATTCTGGAAGTTGTCCCAAGAATTGGAAAAAGAGGAGATGATGAATGTAGAGGTAGAGGAGAGGGAGGAAGAAGAGGAGATGGAGGGCGCAGATCCCGATGATATGGATGTAGAAGAAGACGATATGGATCAGGGTGCCGACGACACCACTGCCACCACATCTGGCGGTGAAGATGGTACCCAACGGAAGAAGAAGAAGCCACGGAAGGATATGAAGGATCGGCGCCCAAACCAGCTGCTGCCCGACCGACAAGCAATCACACAAGTGTCGGAGAATGGGTATCCTCTAGCGCCTGAGGACGTTGTGGCCGGGTACGGAGGGCAAGTCGCGTGCATCCTCCGAAACACTGTCCCGCTCAACACCGAGAACCTGAGGAGTGAGGAGAACGAGCATTACCGCACACTCCTCTTGCGGAAGCTTCATGCTCGATACATCTTCGATCCCAAGTATGTCAACACGGATATCAGTAAGAATCCTGTGAACAACGCCGCCATCACGAAGATGAGCACCGCCCTGGCCAGCTGGAAAGGCAGGGTGAAGAAAATGATCCTCAAGGGTAAAACATTTGAGGAGGTCAATAAGAGCAACCCGACGGTCACGGAGGCGGACTATGATGAGATGAAGCTCAAGTGCGACCCCAACGACATACGTACCAAGGAAAAGAGTGACTGGGGGAAGAACTTGCAGTCCAAGAACTTGGGTGTCCACAACCTCGGTAGCGGCGGTTACCGAGGGAAGGATAAGATATGGGCGCGAGAGGACGCAGAATATGCGGCGAAGGGCATCGAAAACCCTTGGCTCATGATCGAAGATCCGACGGCCAGGGCAGTAATTAGGTCCAAGTACCATTGGGACCCGAAAACCAAGCAACTAACCACGGATCCGAAGGTGAAGAAGTTTGAGGAGATTCTGCTAGCTGAAGAAAAGGCATCTCATACGTCGTCATCCCAGGGTTCGACCACCACTGGGTCGTCTAGGTGGGACACACCTTTGAATAGAGCTGTGAATGTGATAAAGGGACGACCAAAGTTGAAACCGCCGACGTCAGCTGGCCGTGTGCTCGGCGAAGGATTATCCGTGAAATGGTCGGACAAGTTTGGCAAGCCAGAAAGGGGAAAAAAGTCACTCAATGCGGATGAAAGCCGCGAGCTTCAAGAACTCAGGGAGAAAGTGGCACAGATCCCAGAGCTTGTCAAAAAACAAGTTCAAGAAAAGATGACCTCCTTCATCCCTACCATTGTTGAAGCGCTTGGGAGTTGGGAAGCGGCCGGTCGAGTTGGGCCGCCCCCGATACCCAGCATGGGCAGCAACTCAAACAACGCCACGGCGTCGAACGTACGACCAGCCGCCAACACCGCGGCGCCAAACGTATTGGTGACACCCGTCGCCAACATCGCGGCGCCGGAGATTAATGCAGCGGTAGGTACCGCGCAACGAAGCACTCCATCCGTGACCCGTACGTCCTTCTACAACAGCCGAGCTCGACGCCGTCAAGGTAACTAAGCAGCGGTGGCTCAACTTACACTTTCCGCATTGTGTAACCTATACACTTGCATAACATCTGGCCTACACCACCTGTTTTCGCAGGCCGCGGGCGCCGACGTTCCTTGCACTCTCCTACATTACGTCGACGGCGTGTTGAAGGATGTTGCCACTGGTAGTATCATGCAACCGGGAAACAGGATGTTCCACGGTCGGCAGATGCCATCAAACGTGTTAAGGGTCCAAGTGGCTCGGACGTTGCGGGGTTGTGACCACGTGATGCCTCCCTTTCAGCCCGAGGGAGACGAAGATGAAGAGCCGAAAGCCCTCAGGCAGTGCTTTGGCTACCCAATGCTATGGCCGGAGAGTCAGATTCGTCTGGGGGCAGGGTGCACCGCCCCACGCATAACACCGCCGGTCGTGCCGGGGCCAAGCCATGTGGTGCCTGATCCTGATCCTGATATGCAGATGGCACAGGATCCAAATGATGATGATGATGATGTCAACGTTGAGGCCTACATCAATACTGCCTACTGTGATGGCTTAGATGACCTTGAAGGTCCCTCGGACAAACGACAAACTATCACCAAACGTTTGTCATTCCATTCTCAGGAGACGCCTCCAGATGCCGCCTGGACGGAGCCTCCAAGAGGAAATCCTGAAAACTTTATCTCCCCCACGACACTCCATAAGGTGGTCGAGAAGCAGAATGCAATTCCCATGAAGAAGAAGGAAAGGAAAAGGAAAAATAAGAAGGAAATTGAGAGCCAGCCGCCGCCGGTTACGAAACCGATCCGAGCTCAGGACGGGCCACCAAGACACAAGGGTCTTAATCACATCGTGCATACTATGGGTGAGCCGATGCTGAATGAGCGAATGCTCAAGGCTTGCAGTGCCGATATGCAGAGTCTACATGACTCTATTCTATACCTAGAACAGCGCCAACTTGATGAAAATGATTCAACGTACCCGCTTTACATGGCCAAGGTGCCAAAGGGCAAGGGCTTCGTCGAGGCTGCCCCCGACGATATTATGCTTCTTCGGTTTGCCGACATCTTCGACCTATTTCACATGTATCGGCTATACCAGACCTTCGTCCGCATATTTTCTCTAAGTATTCAGATGCAGATCATACGAGACAAGACCCCGGACATCGTGGTAGTGGACCCCTACTACATGCGTGAAAGCCAATTGTCTAAGTTGGCGGGCCGAAATACCGCTATTAACTATCTCAGCGACGTCATGACGTCAAACATTGGGAAGAACTTGCTCCTAGCCTACTTTCCCGAGTAAGTGATTGGCTCGCCGCCTTCTTTCTTAGATTTCCATCTCGGTCTTTGCCAACATTTTGTTTGAATTGTTTTGCGCAGTGACAAATACTGCACACTCATCCACATCTCCCCGATGTATATGCGTACCCTGTTTTTGGACTCGGGCAGTGCAATCAAGAAAAACTATACGCATGTCAAGATAGTTTTGGATGATGCTCTTACCAAGTACGTCCTTCAGGGTGGCTCATTCAAGAGTAAACGGCCGCCCAAGCACGGCTTGTACAGCTTCGCCCATACTACGTCGTTCCCATGCGTCAAGCAGCCCGAGGGAAGTCACAGGGAGGCCTATTACGCCTTATATCATATGCTGGCGATGGTACGGGACAAGAAAAACTCGACGCTGCCAGATTCACTCCAACCCTGGGCCGAAAAGTTGGCGATGATTGATGATGACAATCTACGAGGACAGTTCTATCGCATCCAGGAGCAGTTTGCGACAATCATCTTTCAAGATGTCGTCAGAAAAGGGGGGATGTTCTACACTGCCCAGCTGAAGCCGTCAAATGAAGAAGTAGATCAGAGGCTGCTTCTGCAGGGCGACGACAGGGCATTCTTTTTGCCAGGACGCGGCTTCCGCTTTGTTCCTGATAATGGCAAGCAAAAGTTGTAATAATAAGTACACTATGTTCCTAGCTTGCTTAGCATGGCATGTTTCGTAGACATCGGTGAACTTATTAGTTCTGATCGTGTCGTGTGATGAACTTAGTCGTTGTGTAAAGTTAATAAGTACATCCTAGTTAATTATGTCATATTTCATTACTATTGCATACATGTGATGAACTTATTGCTTTCTGTTATCTAACCTTATTTGTCTTGAAGGTAGGGATGCCGTACGTTGTGTACAAAGGTAGGGTTCCAGGAGTTTATGTCCACTGGGAAGATTGCTTGAAGCAAGTCAATAGGTTCAAGGGCAACAGCTACAAAGGGTACACCACGATGGCGGAGGTGGAAGCTAGGTAGAGGAACCACCTTCGAGAGGAGAGGAGGACGACCTTCTTCAGCGTCACCACCGCCGTCTTGCTCACCGCGGTGATTGCGGTTGTAGTGTACTTCATCGTACCGTAGGTGACTATCTTATTCATGTAATGTGGGATGATGAACTTGCGTACTTGACCGGTATCGATGACTTAGAGACATTGAATTCATGTAATATGTGATCGCTTCATTTCGAAAATAATGAGATTCATATTCCGTGTCTATTTCATACTAAATATATTGCATTTGCCTGTATACTTCTTGTAATCTTGTATTTCTGCAATTTCCTGTATAAAAACTGTAATCTGGCAGTATAAATGGCTTTATTTTCGAAATTTAAAAAACATACCCGTAGCGCATTGTCCAATGATGCGCTGCTGGTATTGTCTATACCCGTAGCGCATTGTCAAAGGATGCGCTGCTGGTGTTGTTGTATACCCGTAGCGCATGATGTAGGTGGTGCGCTACCACTAAAGCATATACCCGTAGCGCACTAGACATTAGCCGTAGCGCACAGGGTGCATGCGCTACGGGTAAATAAGATACCCGTAGCGCACGGTGGTGGTGCGCTACGAGTAATTAGATACCAGTGGCGTGGTAGTGGCAGCGCGGGGGCATGCGCTACGGGTAATATTAACAGGTGCACTACGTGTAGCTGTTTTCCTAGTAGTGACTGGTGCAGGGAGCACCGGCCGAACCCATTGTTGGCCGCGCCATCGTCGGAGCCGTAGTCCGCCATCGCTCGGCAGGTTTCGCTGGAGAGTGGATTGGGGAGAGAAGGGGGTGAATGCGGCCAGCGCGCGGTAGACCGCGATAAATAGGCGGCCGCGCATTAACTCGCTTCACCGCGTGGTTGCACGTCCATCGGCGGCAGGCTTTTACAGCGCGCGGAAGACGATGCGCGGGAAGACAACGATGTGCGGAAGACGATGCGCAGAAGACGATGCGATGAGGACGACGACCGCCCTCTCTCGCCGACAAGTCAGGGCCACCAGACGCGCGTGAACTTTCCTCGCCGTTTCGCGCGCATTTCTTTCGTCCGGAGTCCCCAAGCGCGCCCCGGAAGGCCGGGATGGCCTGGGCTCGCTGGATGGATGAAGGCCAAAATCCGGGCAAAAACGAGGAACCAAGGGCGCGACTGGGCGTTTTTCGCCGTCCGAATGAAAAAAAGGCTACCGGGGGCCTCGCCGGGACCATGGCTGGAGATGCTCTAATACGCTCGTGTAATGAAAACTCGTGGCACTGGGTTCCAGATTAAATGTTCCATCACCAATTACTACTACTACCTCCATTCCGATTTAAAGGGTCTACATGTATCTCTAGATTATAAATTTAACTAAAAAAATAAAAATTATATAACACAAAAATTATACCATTAAAAACTAGAAGAATCAAAGTTTCTAATAATTTATTTTTTATAATATATATCTTATATTACATTGTTCAAATTACTAATCTAGAAATACGCGTAAGCTCTTTAAACCGGAATAGAGGGAGTATTTTACTAGGATGGACCGAATGAAGATCAACAACTCCGGCAAGGCATGTCTTTATTCTATTACCCCGGCAAGGCACCGTGTGGTGTGTCTTCTCCAAATCCGGTGATTGTGATGTATGGCCAAACATGCAAGTTTCAAATATGCTAGACACGCTCAAGTGACCTTCAGTGATCGCGTTGATCAATGAACAGTGTCATAAATTAACTGTCTGAAAGAGAAAATTCAGAGCGGATATGCACGAAGTGACCTGCTTCCTATTTTGATCCCAGTAATTCGTGTGGAATGTAGCTCGATTGACACACTCAATTCTCAAACGGGAAGGAAGGCATTATTTAGTGCAAACATCAATATAATTGCAGAGTATTTAAATACAATTCTAGTGATATACATTTCTTTACATGGTAATCCAAATAATGTTGAACAAATCGAAGATTGGAAGAAATAAAATACACTATAGAACTCCACGACATCGACACCGACAAAGGCGTCAAACCATTGTGGCTTCAAGGCAACCGATAGGTAGAGAGAGCCCTGCTAGATGCCTTAGTAGAGACCCTAACCAGAGTGCCGCTGCAAATATCAAAATGACTGCATTGTGGTGGCAGGAGGAAGAGAAGAGCGGCATGTGACATAAGTGGATTAGGCCAAAAGGACGGAGTGCAGCAGAAGAAAGGAGGTACTGAGGCAGGAGTTAGCGTAGGGATGAAATCATGAAATTAAGAAATTTTGGATTTCGGAACTATTTTGGATATACCTTTGTTCAAAATTTGTCAAATTTGATCAAAACTCGTATATAGTTGAATTTATCTTAAATTTAAGTTGAATATAATCCGTAAACTTTGGTAAAATTATATTTCGGTACCCAAAGAAATTTGGTTAAATTAATAATTAGAAGTGTTTGCATCTAAGGCTACTAGTAACTGGGATTAATGTCTAAGACGTAGGTGACTTAATTTTTGACTGTTTCAACTACTTCTGCGGACTATCATTGATGTGCAATTGCATAAACAAAAAGTTCAGTTGCACCAATACAAAAGTGTAATTCCATAAAGAAGCTAAACTATAAAAATAGAAAAATACAAAGTAAAAATGCACACCAAATAGTGTACCTGAAAATAATTAGAAGTGGGATTGCACAAAAAATGTGTACACGCAAAAAGCCGAGTGCACAAAATTATTGCGACAGCAATAAATTACATAAAAATAATATAGATAACAAAGAATGTGACTGAAAGTTCACGTAATTAACTGGAACTTTGCAGAAATGACTCAAACTTCACAAGAATAACTGGAACGCAAATGAAAACTAGTAATTAGTACGTGCTTTTGCACGTTAGTTTTTTTTTGCGAAATTCCACTGATCCATTAATAATCATCAATAGCAGTACAAAGAAGCATATAAGTAATAAAAATTACAGATAGGTTATTGGACCACCTAGCAACGACTACAAACACTAGCACGAGCCGAAAGCGCACCGCCGTCCTCGCCCCTCCATCACCGGAGCCGGGCAAAGCTTGTCGTAGTAGAGTTTGTTGTAGTAGACAGACAGGAAGTCGTCGTGCTAAGGCCCCAAAGGACCAGTGCACCAGAGCAGCAACCATCGCCGACGATGAGAACCGTAGATTGGAAGAGACTGACCCGAAACCACACAAACGATCACAGAAACCGACCAAATCCCATGAAATCCGTCGGACACATGACTCCACGCGCCCTCCGCCGGTGCTAGACGCACCACCGGAGCGAGAATAGGTCAGGAGGACCTTATTCTGACTTCAAGATGTCGTCGCTGCCTCACCATCCCGAAGAAAACACAGAACGAGAACCCTCCCACCGGCGAGAGGCCGGGATCCGCCGTACCTCCAAGGCCTGAGAGGCCATTGGAGGTAGGCGGACTAGCGACAACGCCGACGGAGGGGATGGAAACCCGTCTCCGCCTGGGGATCGCTTATCTCTTGTCCTCGTTACGTACTTGTTCGGTAAAGCTGTGGAAAAAAGCACTTTAGTTATTAGGGATGTGTGCAATGCAACCCAAACTAATGGTGTCTATAAAAAATGAAATTAAACATGGAGATAAGAAGGTGGCAACCAAGGAATGTCTAGTATCCATTTGGATAACTACTACTTTCCAGTGTTGCGTGTAAGAAAAAAAAAATCAATGATAGAGTGAAATGAAGGAACGAATGTGAACTAGTGAAGCATCTAGAGAAATCCACATAGTACTACCGTCTCAGTTGTTAGGTCGCAGGCACATTTGAATCCCTCTATTTCTGGCCGCACGATACATAGAGACTAGATACATACTAAAGTGAAAGAATGAACACACTAAAAAGCGTCTGATACCTATTAGTTTGAAAAAGGGTTGAACATCTTATAATTAGAAACAGAGGAAATAACATATATCAATTATGAACCATCAGATTCAAAATGATCCCACACTAGTTGTTCATCCTTATCTGGTACACTTATATAGAAATTAAGTATAGAAAATGGACTAAAATTTAGAAACAATCAGACAAATGCGGTTAGCCAATTTGGTAGTTAATATGAGTACCATAAAAATAAGAAAACACTAACATTTTATAAGAGAAACAAAATTATGAGAAAAACGCCAATTTGGTACATGAAGTTGCCTCAAATGTGCACTTTGGTCACAAACTTGCAAATCGTGAAGTCTAGATCACCAAGTTGCCCCCACGCGAGCATTTTGGTCACTCAGACGTCTGCAATTTTTTTTTTGTAAATTGCCCCCTACATTTTTGGTTCTTCTCACCCATTGGTCCTCCGTCTAATTGCCAGCTTGGGATCAACGTCGCATGCGTGCACGTCGGCACATGCGCGGAGGCTATGAGGGGGTTCAGGAGATGAAGTCACGGCATATATTTAGTCAACCTGGCTAGTGTACTGCTCGTTGCTTGGTTCAGGTGTCGCCAACTTGGACAACGAGAGTGCTCGGCTCATCACGCTTGGTGACTTAGTGAATGTCGCGGTGGCACACCTGCAGGCCCAACACGCCATTGGTGAGTGCCCCGGTGTTGGTGTACGCATCAGCACCTCGCGAGGCCACACTGGTGGAAAAAATGCCTTCAATCCCGGTTTGTAAAGCCCATTAGTCCCGGTTGTAGCAACCGGGACTAACAAAGCGGGACTAAAGGCTTCAACCTTTAGTCCCGGTTGCTTACGAATCGGGACCAGTGGGTCTCCACGTGGTCCGGGGCATGTGTTGCGGCTGGAGCACCTTTGGTCCCGGTTCGTAACACAGACCGGGACTAAAGGTCCATCCGGAATAAAATTTGTATTTTCTGTTTTGGAATTTCTGTATTTTCTTTCTATTTTTATTTATTTCTCTATTATCTAATCATCTCTATTCTCATATCAAATTAGATGCTTATGGCTCTCACTCCATATCTCATATCAAATTACAAGTACTTGTGGTCCTCACTCCCGGTCGATCACCCATCCTCACACTGCTCCACCCTTAGCACGCTTAACTTCTCTATTCCTTCCCTACTAGCTTCCAAGACTGCGCTCGCGATTTCTTGATAATGGTATGCTACCAATTCTATGAACCTATACACTTTGGTAATATATAATATTACTTTTTTAAATTCCAAATAAATTCACAAAATAAGCAACAATGATTAAGTATAATAAGCACCAATGAATTTCAAATAATCTTTATGCATAATTTAAATATTAATTTTTAATAATTAAAATATTCAAAAAAGCCAAAATACTTGAAAAATCACAAATTCAAAAATTAATAGACTTTGTTAACCGAAACAAAGGGAGTACATTTTTCCAAACATTATACTCATCCAATAGAATAACAATAAGACTCACACAACCACATCTACGATCATCCACCTAATAAACATTAAGGTTAAGACGATCAACATGGCTATTGTAGCCTTTTAGCTTCCAGTAGCTCCTAGCAATCTCAAAGCCTAGACGAGCGTCTAAAGCAGCATAAAACAATTGGCTGAAGCTCAATGGAACTTTTTTCCAACCAAATATTAGTTCATCTTCATCATCATCATCTTCTTCTTCTTCTTCTTCTCCCTTCTTCTTGTACTTCTTCTTATCCTTCTTCTTCTTGTCCTTCTTCTTGTCCCTCTTCTTGTTCTCAAGATGTGTCCCAATAGTAGCATTGGCCAAATCATAGAGACTCGGCGTTAGTTTGTTGGTGGGGTTTGGGACAATCTTTTGAAGATCGTACGTAGACGGAATAACAACTCCGTATGTCCTCAGCATGCGCAGATCATTGGCGATAGCCGCACCACAGAATTTGATGGTGGTGTCCTTCAAGAATTCCTTGAGCAGTTGCGGCACGCGATTGGCCTTACAAATCTGGAAGATTAATATCTTGGACGCCACCGAGAGTTGAAGGACGGCGGCACGCTGAGGGACCTCGTGAGTGGTGAACTCACAGTCCAAGCCCACGCACTTGATCGGTGCGGCGTCGAGGAACCGTCGCTTGACACCGCGGATCCACTTCTCCATCCTTGATGCACGGAGAGTCTCCATGATGGTGAAGTTTATCTCTTCAATGATGACGTAGTAGAGCCGAGATTGAGGTAGAAATTGCTCCGCCATTGAGAGGGAGAGAGAGGGAGCCGACGATGGTGACGCGTGGGAGATGTGTTTTAGGGAAGAAGAAGATTAGGATGAGAGAATGTGGTGTGTGCTTAAGATGATCATATGAGTGCTATATATAGTAGAGAGAGGGAGATGAGAAGACGCCGGCGGTGTGTGAAGACGATCGAGTTCCAAAGCGTCGCCGGCGGTTCCCGAGCGCGACGATACGAAGCGACGCTCGTTAATGCGATCGATCTCCGAAGCGTCGTCGTAACTGACGCGGGAAAAGGGCGGTTTGTTTGAACGGGCCTTTGGTCCCGGCTCGTGGCACGAACCGGGACTAAAGGGTGCCCTTTCGTCCCGGTTTGAGCCACGAGCCGGGACTAAAGGCCCAAAGGCATTAGTCCCAGTTGATGGCACAAACCGGGACCGAAGGGCCCATTTGAACCGGGACTAATGCCCCCTGGTCCACATTTTCAAATGAACTGGGACTGATGGCCCCTTTAGCCGCGGACCGAATACGTTGGGGACTAATGGGGGCGAATGGAAGCCCTTTTTTCTACTAGTGCCATCGGCGCGGATGTCGCCAACGTGGCATTCTCCGTCGACATAGACAGACAGTTGCATTAGCCCACCGGATGCATGAAAAAAAAAAACAGTTGACCGAGGACCAACCGATGAGAAGAAACAAAAATTTAGGGGACAATCCGTAAAAACATAGTCTGCCACGTATGCAAACTAACGATTTTCATCACGGAGTGACCAAAATACTTGCGTGAGGCAACTTGGTACCTTGAATTCACGATTTACAAGGTTGTGACCAAAACGCACATTTAGGACAACTTCATATACCAAATTGGCATTTTTCTCCAAAATTATATATATGTTATGTCGGAATACATAATATGGCATATATTTGTGCACACGAAATACGTCTCCTGTTTAGTATTTGTGGATGGCAGAGTAGGCCGCTGAAATGTCTTTGGTTACAGTGCTGGTGATATATGTACATCGTTTGAGACGTATAGGCTGTACGTACTCAATATGTAGACGAATGGTGCCGTGCTGCGTATCTAAAGAATCTAAGATCTATATACTCCCCAGTCCCCAATCTCCACAGCCGTCTCCGTCGATCTCAATCAGATCAGAGCTTTATAGCTCAGCCGCGCCGAACGTATGCAAGCAATTATTTAGCATAAAGGAAGCTCTACTATAGCATTTTCTTTGTGCGGCGAAAGGATATATTGACGTCGGTGTCTGCCTGCAGCAGCTCGCAAGCTTCATCAGAAGCGTGCGTCAGTCCCTGCCATGCATATTGCGGAAAACCTGGCCTGGAAACGAGGGATTTGGCAGCTCTTCCAGTCGCACACGTCAGAGGAAAGCTACTAGCCGGCGGTGGTGTAGGCTGGTAGGCGTAGAGCATCCATCTCAAGTCAGGGCATGCAGCAAAAATCCATATATATGTCCATGCTGTCCTATATGACGTCGCATGTATACGTTGTGTGCATAGACATCTACTCCTACTCCTACTTCAGAATCCTACCCGGGCAGCGTCTCATATTAATATGTTTTTTGAAGTGAGCAAAAGCGGATACAATGGCAAGATTAATTTATGTGAGCTTTGCAGAAATGAAATTAAAATAATTCCTGCATGGTTGTTCTAAATGTTTGTGGTTTGAGAAGTTCATAAAATTCGTACTAGACAGCACTGCCATTAGCTTTGAGTAGGTTATGCTCCATTTGTGGTCACCTCTTCGACGGATGGAGAATCAAGATTTATTTACGGAGGTCTGTATACGATTGAAGGCTACGCCGATAGATACTTTTTTACTATATGGGTGGCCGTATAATTTACGGATTGGTCCACCTTCATCTCCTTAGGCGAATTACAAAATTGCTCGATATGATATGTATTTCGTCTTTTTTTTTTGTTTTGCTTCATGACTTCTAGACGGCTGTTTGCACCCTAGTTATGCAGAGGTCCAATGTATTACTTGAACCTTTTGAGTAATAAAGTGCCCATTATTGAAAAACAAATAGCTTTGAATAGGGCATACCCATCATTTTGACAAGTAACTGTAGAGTTTTAATTATGGAGAGCTGAGAGGTATACGTTGATCGATCTGTAAGTTCATGGAGTGCCAAAATTCTTTGAAAAATTCTTATTGAGCGAAAAAAATATGTCACGAACTGACGATCGACGCACTCAGGTTAATCCAATGGCCTACCGAGCTAGCTAGGTGCCACAATTATAATGTGTTTGGATCGAATTGGGTAACCCTTTGCTTTTCAGGGACGCAAGCCCGCAGCCACACACGCAGACTCACCTCTCCAGTCTCCACTAGCAGAGCAGACCCACGCATCGACCGCACAGTTCCGGAGCAACCCGATTGATCATCTTGAGATCACACAGTATCTCTAGCTTCTAGGCGACCTAGCCTTTCCAAGTTTGTTTATCTTGATCTCTACGACGATTTCTTATGATATAGCAAATCCGGCAAAAAGGAAGCGGCCGGGGGGATCAAATCCATGGCGATCTAGGCACTCGCGCGCACAGGAATATTGTCGATGTTGGTGTGTGTGAATTTACTGCGCCATTGATAGCAAATACGGGAGGGAGAGCGTACGATGCAGCAGATCTAAGCCAGGGATACGCATCTGGGTAGCCCGGGGAATGTGTTGCTCTCGCGTTTCCCGTTCCGGCCCTGGCGGGATCGACGCAGCTGGATCGAGAGTTCTTCCTTGTCTTGGCCGTGCGCGTGCATGTGCATACGGGCCATGCCTGCCCCCAGCCATCAAGATCAAGTGCTGCTGTGCTGACTGTGTGGTACGTGCGCGCACTGTGTTTTTGGTTGGTACCGAGAGTTGAAGATCCGTTGTGGTACGACTGGGCGATATTTTGGCGCGCGCGTCGAAAAAATTGAGGTCAATTTGTTCAGTTTGTTGTACTCGCCATGGTGGCTTGGCATGGTCGCATTTTCGGCCGCCCGCCAAGCGCCCAAATTTGGTGCGCAAACTGTACCCCACGCAGCACCAATGGCGCCGGCGAGGTTCTGGCCCTAGGCTAGACCAGAGAGCCCTAGGGCTACGGGCAGGCTTGGTGTCAGGAGTTGAAGGCGTGCCGGGCGGCCGGGAGCCCGCGGCTGCGCGATCACCTCCGCGAGGGAATTCCGCGTCCGCCGTACCAGACGATGCGTGCCGTAGCCCTAGCCCTAGCGCGGCAGCGCAGGCCGTGGATGCGTAATCTCGCTCTACTCGCGGATGGACAATGGCAAAGCTCTCTGCGAATGGGCGAGAAAGCGGAGCGTGAGGACAGGCTAGGAGGCAGACGATGGACTGACTGATGGACAGCTCTGATGAGTGTTTCCGGTGACAAGAAAGCGCGCGCCATCCGGCGGTCGACACGTAGCGCTAGGATTCCGTCCTGTCTGGCTCTTCTTACCTACTAGGATGTCTCTGCTCCTCTCTCCTGCGGCCAGTGCAAGCGTACGAGATCTGCTAGTATCAGAAAAAGACCCGCGCTAGATCCTCCGAATAAAAAACCCACTAGTACTTACTGATGATCATGGTCTCAAAAGAGTCGAAAATTTGAAGACGGAAAATGTTAAGAGGAGCATGTAATTGGAAAATGTTAAGATGTTTTGGGAGGGCTAAGGGCATCTCCAATGGGCCGATCCATTTTCATGTCCGAATCTGTCTGATTCGGTCTGTTTGGGTCAGCCCGCGGACACCAAATTCAGGACTGTCCGTTTGAGTGTGGGGGTGTTCCTAGCGGGGGCTGACCCAAAAAAAAATTAACATGTAGAAAAAAAGCCATCGACACCGCTTCCATCCTGTGCCCCTTTCTTCTCCACGATGGCGCCGGCGCCGGCCCCTCCTTCTCTCTGGTGGCCGGCCATCCTTCCCCTTCTCTTCGGCTAACGGCGCCGCCTTTCCCCTTCTCTCCGACGGTCGGAGCCTCTCCTCCCCTTTTCCCTGGCGCGCACTTCCCAATTTCCCTGTCCCGCCGTTGATTTGGCTGCGAGCCCGGCTCGATTCCGGTTACGGGAGGCGGCGGCGAAGCTTCTGCAGCTCGGAGCGGTGGAGATCTTGCACCTGGGGGCGGCGGCGGAGATCCTACAGCTCGGGGAGGCAACTCAGGTCCGGTTACGGGCGGCGGCTCGATTCCTGCAAGGGTGCTCGATCTCGGGCGACGGCGGCCGAAACTAGAGCGCGGCGGCGGGATCTTGGAGGGCGGCGGCGGGATCTTGGAGGCCTAACATGGGGGCGGCCGCCGGAGCTCGGGATCGGGCGTGGTGGTTTCATCACAGGAGAGAGAGGGGAGAAGAGAGAGGGAGGAGAGAGAGTGGTGGAACGAAAATAACTTACATGTGGGCCGGAGAGGGCGCGCTAGGTGTTCGCGGATGTGTCCGCGCATCCGTGCGGTGCGTCCGGTCGACCCAAACGTGAATCAAATTTGGGGTCAAAATGGGTCGGGCGCGGACAAATAGTCTGTTTGGGTAACCCCGCTGGGAGCAGTTTTACCCATATTTTTGTCTGCACGGACATGTTCGGACCGCGGGTGGTCGAGTGGGTAGCCCCGCTGGAGATGCCCTAACATCTTGCTATTGTAAACGGCAAGTCGTCCAATTATCGCCAAAGGAGGTGGATAAAAGGTGGTGTGGCTCGAAGCGTGGTGGCATAGGACGTCTCCTACTTTGACTATCTTCTCCAGCCGGTCGACGCCGGTGAAGGGGGCGGCGGGTCCTAGTGTCTCTCGGCCTCCCGCGACGGTCATGAAGATGGGTCGTCGCGCCGGCGACCGGAGGCGGCTCTGCGGTGGAGTGTGCGAGGTGGCGGTGCTGGCGAGTGGGCGGTGACGAGCTGCGGCGCAGGCGTATGTGGTGCCCTAGCGGCGGCGCGAGCCTGGTCTAGGCCCAGCTGGGCCCGATATGAGTCCTTAGGGCTGTGTCCAAGGCGTTCCTCTCCTAGCGCGATGCAGTTGTCGGTGGCGCCCGAGCAGCGCACTACGGCGCTGGTGGCGGCGCGGATCTGATCTGGGCCCGTCTAGGCCCGATCTGGATCCTCAAGGCCATGGCTGAGGCGACCTGGCCTCTCCTGACGCGATGCAGCGGCTCCCTGCTGGCCAGTGGCGCCCGAGCACGCTGGCCTGGCGGGTCTGCTCCCCTTCGTCTTCCCTAGGGTCTAAGGTGGCCGAAGGTCATGCTCCGGAAACAGTGGGGGGGGGGGGGCTGCCTACTTTGGAGTGGCCATCTCGGTCCCTTCCTGGCGCGCTAGGTACCTGATACGTCTCAAACGTATCTATAATTTTTGATGCTCCATGCTTGTTCTTACACCATTTGCTTAGTGTTTTGTTACACTTCGTGGCATTTTTATGCATTTTCTGGAACTAACCTATTAACAAGATGCCACAGTGCCAGTTCCCTGTTTTCTGCTGTTTTTGTGTTTCAGAAAAGTTACACAGGAAATATTCTCAGAATTGGATGAAACAAAAGCCGAACCTCCTAATATTTACCGAAGCTTCCAGAAGTCCGAAGAGGAGACGGAGGGGAGCCACGGGCTGGCCACACCATAGGGCGGCGCGGCCAGCCCCTGGCCCGTGCCCCCTGTGGGTGAGGCCACCCTGGCCCACATCTGACGCTGCTCCTTCGCCTATAAAGACCCCCCGACGGGAAAAACCTAAAGACCCGATCAATTTTTCAGAAACACATCGCGATCCGCCATCGTCGTCGACCCGAGATCGGGAGGGTCCAGAAGCTCTTCCCGGCACCCTGCCGAAGAGGGGAATCACCACCGGAGGTCTTCTTCATCGCCATGCTTGCCTCCGGCGCGATGAGTGAGTAGTCTACCTTGGACTATAGGTCCATAGCAGTAGCTAGATGGTTGTCTTCTCCATCATGTGCATCATGTTTAGATCTCGTGAGCTGCTTTACATGATCGAGATCACCTTTATGTAATTCTACATTTTGTGTTTGTTGGGATCCGATGAATATTGGTGTTATGTTAAGTTGGTGTGCTAAATATTATCTTATGTTATCTCTATGTTGTTTATGATCTTGCATGCTCTCCGTTGTTAGTAGCTATCTTGGCGAAGTAGATACTAGTGACTCCAAGAGGGGGTATTTATGCTCCATAGTTGGGTTCATGCCTCTATTTAATCTGGGGGAGTGACAGAAACCTCTAAGATTGTAGATGTGTTGTTGCCACTAGGGAGAAAACAACATTCTTGTGTCCAAGGACATTCGTTTTGTTTACATTATACACTTTGCTTAATGCAGTTATCTGTTGTTCGCAACTTAATACTCGAGGGGTGTTCGGACGATATCCCCGCGAGTGGATTAATAGTCATAGATGCAGTTGGATGGCGGTCTATGTATTTTGTTGTAATGCCCAGAGTAAATCTCATAGGGATCCTCGTGACATATGCACGTTATCTTTATTCTATCAATTGCCCAACTGTAATTTGTTTACCCAACAGGTTGTTATTTATCTTATGGAGAGACACCACTAGTGAACTGTGCACCCCGGTCCAATTTCCTTTACATTGCTATTACTGTTACTTTTACTCGCACTGTTTACTTTCTCGCATACTACTATTGTTTTCCACTCGATACGCTCAATCCTTTATTTACAGCAAACCGGTGAGATTGACAACCTCATCGTAAGTTGGGAGCAAAGTACTTGGTTGTGTTGTGTTCAGGTTCCACATTGCTGCTGGTGCAAAGCAAAGCCCAGGACGAGGCGCCTTATAAATTGTCCGGAGCTGTCGCGAAGCTAGCAGGCATCACCTTCTGAAGTTTGGCTTTTTCCTACTGGTTCGATAAACCTCGGTTTCTTACTGAGGGAAAACTTGTTGCTTTGCTCATCATACCTGCTCTTGGGGTTCCCAACTGGTCGGTCATCTACATCAACACCGCACCGCAATCAAGCTGTTTTCTGGCATCGTTGCCGGGGAAAAAGAAGATTTCTGCAAGGGGAGTTTCACACGCACATCCTTTACTTTGTTTTAGTTTTGCTTCACTTTATTTTTGCTTGCATCATTTTATCAAAAATACAAAAAAATTAGTTTCCTTTATAGTTGCTTTTATTTACTTGCTTTTAGTCTTGATAGAATAAGTAATCCTGAAGTTGAAGTTCATACTTTTAAGCAACAAGGGGGAGAGAGTTTGAAAGATGCTTGGTACCGTATTAGCAATGCTCATCATAGGTGTACAAAGAAGCATTCTACCATGATCCTCCTTAGAAATTTTTATCTTGGTATATCTAGTTGGAATAGGTACGTTCTTGATACTCTTGCAGGAGGTAATTTTCTGGGTACTCCCGCTCTTGAAGCATGCACTTTAATAGAAAGTTTCGTGGGAGTACCACCTATCCATGTTAAAACTGAAATTACTTTGGAGGAAGTTATAGAAAAACTAGGCTGTTTAGAAAAGAGTTTGCCAAATATCCTTGATAACGCTAGCCGGGTTAATGAATTGATAGAAAGTATCGGTAAGAGAATTACTGTTTTAGAGGCTAGAACTACTCTTGATAGTCAAAACTTTAGGATTGGTAAACTAGAGGAGTCTATGGAAACTCTTAGTTCAATTTTCTCTTCTCTTAAATTCAAGAAGGAGAAAGCTTTTGTTGGAAAAGAGCCAAAATTTATGTATGTTCCTAAGGTGTCTGTGCCTAAACCTCAACATGTTTTTAAGATTGGTAAGACATTTAGTTCAACTAAGAGTGACTTGCAGGTTGAATCATCTTCGTGAACTTCTAAAGTGCCTAGTGTGGTAAGTGATGCTCTCGAGGAAACAGTTGGTCTTAATGCTTCATTTGAAAATACTTGATTTGCACCTTTCTGCACCTTAGCTCAAAGGCGTTAAAGAAAAGCACTCTTGGGAGATAACCCATTGTTTTACTTTCAGTTCTTTTTCTTTTATTTGAGTCTTGGAAGTTATTACTACTGTAATAACCGCTCCTTATCCTTTTTATTTTGTTGTTGTGCCAAGAGAAACCTCTAATTTGAGTGAGGTAAGATTTGGGGATGTTGCTGTCCTGAAACAGATTTCGGTGCTGCACCGTAAAAATTCGTGAAAATTCTCAAAATATCTTTTTGACCTGAAATTTCTTGTGCATATGCCCCATGTCATATCCAAAATTTCATTAGTTTTACACTTTTTAATTTGAGCAACAGAAAACCCTCTAAAAATCGACCTTTGTCAGCTGTTCTGTTTTGACAGATTTCTGCCATTATTTGTGTTTGCCTCTCGATCGCTTTCTTTTTGAGTTCTTTTGATCACAGAACTTTTGGGGAAGTTGCTACAGTAATATATGCTTTATATGTGGTGGTTTTGAGTTGAAATCTGAACCAAAAAGGGGTTGATTCATTATTATGCTTACACTAATGTTCCTAATAGAATTGTGTTGAGTTTTGTATGAAGGAAGTTTTCAAGTGTAGGGATCGGAGAATGATGAGATGAGTTGAAAAATGGACAAAAGCTCAAGCTTGGGGATGCCCACGCACCCCAAGAAATATCTAAGAGGTACAAGCGTCAAAGCTTGGGGATGCCCCCGAGGCACCCCTTCTTCATCGGCAAAAATCAGGTCACCTTTCAACACACTATATTTTTATTACTTCATGCACTATGCGTTTTTCTTGGAGCATCTTTACTTTAGTTTTCAGTTTTATTTTGTTTTATTTTCTGCAATAAATGGTTGGACCCCAACAAATTTCTTTTGGAGAAGATTACTTGCTTTTTATTTGCCAAGAACACTCCATTTTTCACTCTGATCGTTCAACGAGTGTTCTCTTTTTCTAGAACTGCGTTTAGCTTTCGTTTTTCGCCTTGATTTTTTTTCATATCTTGTTATATCTTTGTATCAAGGTGTATTTTGACCTCTGGTCCATGTTGGTTTTCATCAAAAGAGTTATTTCAAAAAGGTTCGATTGGTGTTGGAAAAGAGAAAAAGTTTCATGCAAAAAAGTGGTACAAAAAGGAGCTTGTTTAGACTGCGGCTTAGACTTTTGCATGTCGTGCTTGATGTCATTTTGATAGTATGCTTAGTGGTTTTTGCTGTAACATGACTTGTCTCAAATGACTGAGATTGCTTAATGAGCATTTGAAAAAAATCATGCGTTGTTTTCATTATTTGGAAGCATTAATTTGGTTTTCTCCTTGATGCTTTATTTGGGTTGACTTGGCGCATGCTTACAACATGTTTGACTCATACAAAGTCACCATAAGCCTCTATGATCATTTAGTTTTTGACTTTTGATGCCATCTTATGATTCTCTTAATGATGTTTTGTCGCTATGCATGATTATGGCCGTTATTGCTCTCTTAGTTGGTCGCTCCCAGTCTTTTGCTAGCCCTCATTTTGTATTGAGTATGAGCTCTACTCGTGCATCCAACTCCCAAAAACCAAGTTATTTCAATGTGTGTCCACCATACATACCTATTAGCAATTTACTATTCCAAAGTACATTTGACTTGCTTTTATCTATCCTTCAAATTAAACTCTTTTGGTGTTATGCGAAAATTGGTCAGTAAAGCTCTCACGAACCTGATGGCACACTTTACTTTTCTCGTTCTTAAAATTTTGACATTGTGGCTCTCTTATGTTGAGTTGTTATGCTTGCAAGTTGTAAGTTGGAAATTAGCCAAACCATGCCGTCATGGGGTAAGCTTTCAACATTGCACTTCTTATTTGAGTTGATATCGTGATCTTTTGTTTATGGATACTTGCGGTGTGAAATAAGTTGGGAATCTTGCGGGATCATAGAGTTTGTATACGTGTTAGAGAAACGCCTGGGCCGCTAATCTAAGCCATGCATAATTCATGGTGGAAATTTACAGCATGCCCATAGTGAACATTTGACGACGCATCTCAAAATAAAAAGCTATACCAATGGTAAATAAAAGAGATGCTAAGGTGTTCATTGTCTGTTTGTCCTGTCATTTTGATGTGGGCTTGTTCCATGTCATCGGGCACGGAGGTACCCCGTTGGCGGTTCTAGATGATACGTGTATACTTACAATGACAAGAGCTTGCTTGGGACTCTAAGTCGAGTAGCATGAGGTTTGGGTATTCGTACTTCACGGGACACAAGGTTTTTAACTTATGATTTGTCAAGCATATGCTTCATAATTGTACTCTCATTAACTTTAACCATTCAAGATGCCTATGATGGGGGCAATGAGAGCTCAAAGCTAGTAAGTACCATAATTTTTGAAGGTTTATAAAACTTGCAATCACTGCTTCCCTCTGCGAAGGGCCTTTCTTTTACTTTTATGTTGAGTCTCCACCTTCTACCTTTATGCACCGTCTAAGAGAGCATAGTTGTTGTTCTGAGTATAATGTGCATAGTCCCAAAGTTTATCATTGATTGATTCATGATTTTGGTTTCACTTGTTCTTAAATTATTTGTATCTAGTCGCCCTCTTAAACTTGAAGGTGTCCTATGCATTTATGTTTTGCTATTCCATGAAGGACAAGCTGAAAACCATTTGCTATGTTTTTCATATGATTTGAACACACGTTTGACTTTCATTGTTTCATTTTCATGATCTTTCGTTTATGTTCTTTTTCATGTTATAACATGGTTGCTAAGTTTCTTCTATCAAGATTATGTCTTTCATGCCCATGTTTTAAGTTCTTTTGATCCCAACACTCAATGCTTACATAGATGATCAAGATTGTGTTGGTGCATGTCACCTCAAAAATTATTCTTTGTTATCACTTACCTACACAAGGACGAGCAGGAGTTAAGCTTGGGGATGCTTGATACATCTCAAACGTATCTATAATTTTTGATGCTCCATGCTTGTTCTTACACCATTTGCTTAGTGTTTTGTTACACTTCATGGCATTTTTATGCATTTTCCGAAACTAACCTATTAACAAGATGCCACAGTGCCAGCTCCCTGTTTTCTGCTATTTTTGTGTTTCAGAAAAGTTACACAGGAAATTTTCTCGGAATTGGATGAAACAAAAGCCGAACCTCCTAATATTTACCGAAGCTTCCAAAAGGCCGAAGAGGAGACGGAGGGGAGCCACGGGCTGGCCACACCATAGGGCGGCGCGGCCAGCCACTAGCCCGCGCCCCCTATGGGTCAGGCCACCCTGGCCCGCCTCTGACGCTGTCCCTTCGCCTATAAAGACCCCCCGACGGGAAAAACCTAAAGACCCGATCAATTTTCCAGAAACACATCGCGATCCGCTACCGTCGACCTGAGATCGAGAGGGTCCAGAAGCTCTTCCCGGCACCCTGCCGGAGAGGGGAATAGCCACCGAAGGTCTTCTTCATCGCCATGCTTTCCTCTGGCGCGATGAGTGAGTAGTCTACCTTGGACTATGGGTCCATAGCAGTAGCTAGATGGTTGTCTTCTCCACCATGTGCTTCATGTTTAGATCTCGCGAGCTGCTTTACATGATCGAGATCACCTTTATGTGATTCTACATGTTGTGTTTGTTGGGATCCGATGAATATTGGTGTTATGTTAAGTTGATGTGCTGAATATTATCTTATGTTATCTCTATGTTGTTTATGATCTTGCATGCTCTCCATTGTTAGTAGCTTTCTTGGCCAAGTAGATACTAGTGACTCCAAGAGGGGGTATTTATGCT
This sequence comes from Dactylis glomerata, assembly GCA_007115705.1. Classification (NCBI taxonomy): domain Eukaryota; kingdom Viridiplantae; phylum Streptophyta; class Magnoliopsida; order Poales; family Poaceae; genus Dactylis; species Dactylis glomerata. The sequence continues at coordinate 2,934,923 of QXEO01000503.1, forward strand.
CGATAGTTGGGTTCATGCCTCTATTTAATCTGGGGGAGTGACAGAAACCTCTAAGGTTGTAGATGTGTTGTTGCCACTAGGGGGAAAACAACATTCTTGTGTCCAAGGACATTCGTTTTGTTTACATTACACACTTTGCTTAATGCAGTTATCTGTTGTTCGCAACTTAATAATCGAGGGGTGTTCAGACGATATCCCCGCGAGTGGATTATTAGTCATAGATGCAGTTGGATGGCGGTCTATGTATTTTGTTGTAATGCCCAGAGTAAATCTCATAGTGATCCTCGTGACATATGCACGTTATCTTTATTCTATCAATTGCTCAACTGTAATTTGTTTACCCAGCATGTTGTTATTTATCTTATGGAGAGACACCACTAGTGAACCGTGGACCCCGGTCCAATTTCCTTTACATTGCTATTAATGTTACTTTTACTCGCACTGTTTACTTTCTCGCATACTACTATTGTTTTCCACTCGATACGCTCAATCCTTTGTTTACAGCAAACCGGTGAGATTGACAACCTCATCGTAGGTTGGGAGCAAAGTACTTGGTTGTGTTGTGTGCAGGTTCCACGTTGCTGCTGGTGCAAAGCAAAGCCCTGGACGAGGCGCCTTATAAATTGTCCGGAGCTGTCGCGAAGCTAGCAGGCATCACCTTCTGAAGTTTGGCTTTTTCCTACTGGTTCGATAAACCTCGGTTTCTTACTGAGGGAAAACTTGCTGTTGTGCTCATCATACCTTCTCTTGGGGTTCCCAACTGGTCGGTCATCTACATCAACACTGCATCGCAATCAGTACCGCTGCAATGGTGGACATGCTCCTCCTCGTCGACAAGCTACCTGCTATGGTGGTCTTCGCTGATTTTCTGTCGCTACTCGTCTCCGTCCCGCTGGGATGCAGTTTTGTGCCCGGGTGAAAAACCCTGCTCGGCGTTGCCATTGCGAACCATGGTGACATCTGCGGGTGCCACTTCCTCCTTTGAGGCGTGCTCTTGGGTCGGACCGTTCCTCCCCTTCGTGCCAGGGGAAACCCTAGGTGTGCTTTGTCGGACCGGCCAGTGGCGGCGTTTTAGCGTCGTCCCCTTCTTGAAGGCGCTGTGTTGGGTGCAAGGGCTGTGTGGCTTTCGGAGATGGTGGCCTCACCGGTTATCTGCGGGGTTGTGCGGCGTCAGCTACTGCTCAAGTGAGGCTCCGGGGCGCAATGTACACCATCGTCCGCTCTCTACAGCCGTCTTCTCTCCTAGTGCGGCCAGACCCTGCCATTTGCTCGCTTTGCACTGCCTCCTAGGCGTATGAGTAGTGGTATGTTGGTCCGGGTGTCCTCGGTTCTAGTCGTGCTTGTGTGTGTGGTGTTGGTTGTGACGCGGTCTAGTGGCTCTGTGCCAGCCTCTCACCATTCTTGGCTAGAGGTTGGGTTAGGTGTGCATGTCGTTGATGTCGATGGAGTGTGTAAGACAATAGGCTGGTGTGGTGTTGTAGCCATTCTATGGCATTCTCTACAAACTTAATACAAAGACACGCATGTATGTTGCGGGTTCTCGAAAAGTATCTTCTCCAGCAATATGCGGCTAGCGAGATGTTGTAAGCCGGAAGAGGGATGGTGCCAATACGCCAGAAAATATGCGCACAATCCGATGGAGTGGTATAGTACACAAAAGCATGAGTAACTAGGTTCCGTGATGGGCAAGAGTTGTTGGGGTGCCCAGTTGGGTGGTTCTGGGCATTGTCTCGCTGGTGAGCAACCCAGTGAGCCCCCCCGAGTCCTCGCCTGGATCCTTGCTAGGACATCAATGACGAACGCCGTCAACGGTGAACATGTGAGATCTACATGATCTGTTGTCTACAACTAATAAAAGCATTAATAAGAGAATGAGGAAGATTGGCAGCATTGTCACCCCTTTTTGTTATCTTAATAGTTGAGCTCTACTTTTGTGTAGTAAGTAAACTAGCCGCTATAGAAATGAATGGTCTTTGTAGGGTGCTAATCGAGGGATTTTGTTGGTGATGTCGCCAATGACATACATTTGGCATGATGTTTTCAACGCTATGGAGTTGACCGAGGTTTGACGAAGGAGGAGATCATCCGGGTGGACACTGATATTGAGTTCAGCGTGGGGCTAGAGGCGTCAAGAGCGCAGATCTGGGCGAGATTCACCTTCGCTGGCATTGGCGACACCGTCTCCATTGGCACATTCTCTACATTGGCAACATCCCCATCATCCCTTCATACGAACTCTGAACTCTGGCTAAAGCGAACCTCGCTCGCATCATGCCGATCGGAAGCATCCACCTCTTCATCAGCAAAACCGGCTTGGGATCTAACTCCCAGGAGACCGGCATGACTTCAAGTGCTACATAGACTGCTTCCGGGAAGGATACACTGGCGAAAGACCAATCTAAGCAGCACATCCCTGATGAGTTTCCTGGCTTGCATTAGTCGGCCCAAGTGTTGCGGCGGCTAGATTTTCCTTGTGAACCAACATAGGACCAGATCCTATCTGGTCAGTCCTTTCTCCATGAGCTTCTTGATCCGTGTTGCGAGAAGTTGGATGTTCTTCAGAGGAAATAGGTCCTCTATCATAGTCCATGAGTCGTGCCATTCAGCTGCCCAATCTTGGAATGGCAGGATACCGCATGCCTTCCCTGGGGCAACCTTGTCTTTGCAATAAAAGAATGAACTTGTCAACCCTGTACCGAGTCATTATGCGGCACCACATGATATACCTTGTTGTTGCGAATCCTGAAATAAATGCTCCGGCAGTGGCTAGGCAGCCGCCAAATTTTATGGGTTGTTGTTTGATGCTGAAATAGAACTGGACGAGGTCTAACCTGGTCTAGATGCTGGGGTACCCCTCGCATAGAGCAACAAAGCTCGATAGCACTAGGATGCTATTGGGCGGGTGATACGTCCATTTTGCATCACTATTTTGTATCATAATTTACTGTTATTCATTGATATATTTCACATTTAGAGATGATATTTATGTTGTTTCCTCTATTTTTACATGTTTGATGATCATTGGAGGATTTGCTGCCGGAGTCAGGATTCTGCTGGAAAAAGGACCGTCAAGACACCATGTTTCGAAAGATCAGGAAATTCCAGAAAAATACCAGAAAATTGTATTTTGTCAGAAGACTGTAGAAGCCAAAAGGAGGAGGCGAGAGGAGCCACAGGGCAGGCTCACACACAGGGGCACGGGCCCACCCCTGGCCGCGCCGGCCTGTTGTGTGGCCGCCCTGGCCCACTTCTGCCATCGCCCCTTCGCGTATTTCATCGCCCCCGAAAACCTAAGTCAAGGGGAGGGGGCTCAGAGATAGACACCGCCGCCTCTACGGGGCGGAAAACACCAGAGAGAGAAAAGCTCTCTGGCAGGCAGAAATCTGCCGGGGAAATTCCTTCCCGGAGAGGGGAGATCATCGCCATCGTCATCATCATCGCACCAGACTTCATCGGGATCATCATCATCATCTCCATCACCAGCACCTTCATCTCCACCATCACCACGCCATCCCGCTGTAACATCTTGGGTTGAATCTTGTCAAATTCTTAGGGGAAACTTTCCCGGTGCTGATTACTCTTGTGGTTGATGCTATTGAGTGGAACCGTTAAATTAAGGTTTATGTTCAAATTGGTATTTACCATTATTTCACCTCTGATCATGATCCATATGATGTCTTGTGAGTAGTTCGTTTAGTTCTTGAGGACATGGGAGAAGTCAAGATGTTAGTAGTGGAATTATGTTAAGTAATATTTAATGGTTTGATATTTATTTGTTGTGGTGCTATTTCACTAGTGGTGTCATGTGAACGTCGACTACATGATACTTCACCATTTATGGGCCTAGTGGAATGCATTGTGTATTTGGCTACCAATTGTGGGGTTGCTGGAGTGACAGAAACCTAAACCTCCATTGGGAAACCATTGCACCAGGGAGCGTAGGATCTTAGAGTTTAAGGCTGTGGTTAGATTTATCTTAATTACTTTCTTGTAGTTGCGGATTCTTGCAAGGGGTATAATCACAAGTGTGTATTTATCCTAGTAAGGGTAGTGCGCTAGCATAGGTTTACCCCCATAACACTTATCAAACCAATAAAGATTATTTAGCGGTATGAAGCGAAAGCACTTGACAGAAACTCCCGTGTGTCCTCGAGAACGTTTGGTCATCATAAGTTACATAACTGGCTTGTCCTTTGCTCTAGAAAGGATTGGGCCACTTGCAGCAATTACTATTATTGTCTTTTATTTATTCGCACTTTATTTATTTGCATTACCAAATACCCCTGAAAACCCGTTTGCTAGTATTTACAATGAATCCTTGATCAAAACCACTTGTCAACAGCTTCTGCTCCTCGTTGGGTTCGACACTTTTATTTATCGAAAGTACTACGATAAACCCCCTATACTTGTGGGTCATCAAGACTATTTTCGGGCGCCGTTGCCGGGGAGTGAAGCACTATTGAAGAGTGGAATTGGTAAAGGTAACCGTCGCTGTGAGTATTGTTTTTTATTTCTGACTTTTATTTTTATTTTATCTTGCTATGGAGAGTTCTCCATTTGGGTTCCTATTTGGGAACACTACTACCACTGTTGCGGATGTGGATGAACCACAACCACCACCTGCTCAATTAGATCCTTTTAAAATACCTATGAAAATTGTTGAACGTGTTATGAATAACTGCTATTCAGGAGATGGAACTGTCCATCCGGGTGATCATTTACTCTTTATACATGATTTATGCGAGTTGTTCAAGTGTGCAGGTATTTCATCTAGCAAAGTTAAGAGGAAGCTATTCTCTTTATCACTGAAAGGCAGAGCTGAGGAGTGGTATCGGCTGCTAAAAGATGGTCCATCTATTGCTTGGGAGGAAATTGCACCTCTCTTTTATTCCAAATTTTATCCTCCAAGTGAAATTCATAAAGATCATAATCGAATATATAACTTTTGGCCTCATGATGGAGAGAGTATTTCCCAAGCATGGGGGAGACTGAAGTTACTAATGGTCAAATGTCCCATTCATGAGCTCCCCAGTAATATTGTTATTGATAACTTTTATGCGAGGCTTGCTTTTCATGACAAGGATTATTTGGATGCTTCCTGTTTTGAATCATTTACCCATATGAAAGGAGAAGCTAAATGGGATCTTCTTGACTGTATTCAAGAAAATGTTGAAGGATGGGAGAACGACAAAGGTAGGAGGTCAGGTATAAATTATGATTATGAATGCATTAAAGCTTTTATGGGAACCGATGACTTTCATAATGTTAGCACTGTTTATGGTCTTGATTCTCAGATACTTGCTAACTGTTTTAAGGCCTTTGCCTCTTATCTTGATGTTCCAAAGAAAGATTGGAACAAATATCATACGCCTTATAAAGATTCTATTAGTCATATTCCTGCCAAAACTACTGAAGTTTGTACTGTTGATCGCATTTTTCATGAACCTTATTTCGAGAAGACGCCTTTCCCTGCTAAGGTAAAGGAGCATTCTACTTTGGTAAGTGTGCTTAATAAAAGTACTAAGAAAGCTGCAGAACCTGATGAGCAAATTACAATTAAGTCTCCTATAGCTATAGTGAAGGACCTTGTTACTAACATTGTTTCACATCCTAGTAGGCATAGGAAAACAAGTGTTCCTGTTATCTCTGTCAGGATTGGCGATCATTGCTATTATGGTTTATGTGACATTTGTGCAAGTTCAAGTGCTATTCCTATAGAGCTTTACAGAGAAATCATGCATGAAATTGCCCCTTGTGAACTAGAGGAGATTGATGTGGTTATTCAGCTTGCTAACAGAGAGACTGTCTTGCCACTTGGTATTGTTCGAGATGTGGAAGTTTTATGCGGTAAGACTAAATATCCTACTGATTTTCTAGTACTTGGTAAGGAAGCTAGTAAAACTTGTCCTATTATTTTCGGTAGACCCTTTTTTAATACTTGTGGTGCTGTGATAGATTGTAAGAAGGAGAATTTTTTTACTAAGTTTGATGGAGAATCTTATGAGTTTAATTTTTCTAAGTTCGCTAAAACTTGTTATGAAAATGAATTGCCTAATGAAAATTTTCGAGTTGAACAGCTTGCCTCTATTGCTCTTACTCCTAGTAACGCTTTGCAGCAATTTTTGGAGGACAATGAAGGCGATGTCTTCAGGGGGGAAAGAGAAGAGATTGATGATATTCTTCTTCGTCAACCACCGTTGATTAAGCACAATTTACCTATGGAGGATCTTGGTACCACTTTGCCACCTAAGGAAGATCCTGTTTTTGAATTAAAACCTTTACCTGATGATCTTAAGTATGCTTATATAGATGATAAGAAAATATATCCTGTTATTATCAGTTCTAAACTTTCAGGAAAGGAAGAAGAAAGGTTATTGGAAGTATTGAGGAAACACCGAGGAGCTATGGGCTATACTCTTGATGATTTAAAAGGGATTTCTCCTACTATATGTCAGCATGCTATTAACATGGAAGAAGATGCAAAGCCAGTAGTTGAACATCAACGCCGCTTAATTCCCAAGATGAAGGAAGTGGTAAGAAATGAGGTATTGAAGCTCCGTGATACTGGTATTATTTATCCTATTGCTGATAGTAGATGGGTTAGTCCTGTTCATTGTGTTCCTAAGAAAGGAGGTATAACTGTTGTGCCTAATGAGAATAATGAGCTTATTCCTCAAAGGGTGGTAGTTGGTTATAGGATGTGCATTGATTTTAGAAAGGTAAACAAAGTTACTAAGAAAGATCATTATCCTTTACCGTTTATAGATCAAATGCTAGAGAGGTTATCTAAGAAGACTTATTTTTGTTTTCTTGATGGTTATTCCGGGTTCTCTTAGATTGCTGTTAAACTGCAATATCAAGAGAAAACCACTTTTACTTGTCCTTATGGAACTTATGCTTATAGACGTATGCCATTTGGTTTGTGCAATGCTCCTGCTACTTTTCAAAGATGCATGTCTGCTATTTTTCATGGGTTTTGTGAGGAAATTGTGGAGGTTTTCATGGACGATTTCTCCGTCTATGGAACTTCTTTTGATAATTGTTTGCACAATCTTGATAAAGTTTTGCAGAGGTGTGAAGAAACTAATCTTGTTCTAAATTGGGAGAAATGCCACTTTATGGTGAATGAAGGAATTGTTCTTGGACATAAAATCTCCGAAAGAGGTATCGAAGTTGACAGAGCAAAGATTGAAGCAATTGAGAAAATGCCCTGTCCCAGAGATGTTAAAGGTATTCATAGTATTCTTGGTCATGCTGGTTTCTATAGGAGGTTTATTAAAGATTTCTCTAAGATTTCAAAGCCTCTTACTAATCTTCTTCAAAAAGATGTACCATTTGTTTTTTATGATGATTGTAAGGAAGCTTTTGAAACTCTTAAGAATGCTTTAACTATTGCTCCTATTGTTCAACCACCTGATTGGAATTTACACTTTGAAATTATGTGCGATGCTAGTGATTTTGCTGTTGGTGCTGTTCTTGGACAGCGCGTAGATAAGAAGTTGAATGTTATTTATTATGCTAGTAAGAATCTTGATGCTGCTCAGAAGAATTATGCTACTACTGAGAAGGAGTTTCTTACTGTTGTTTTTGCATGTGATAAGTTTAGACCTTACATTATTGATTCTAAGGTTACTATTCATACTAATCACGCTGCTATTAGATATCTTATGTCTAAGAAGGATGCTAAGCCTAGGCTTATTAGATGGGTGTTGCTTTTACAAGAGTTTGATTTGCATATTGTAGATAGGAAAGGTGCTGAAAATCCCGTTGCTGACAATTTGTCTAGATTGGAAAACGTTTCTTTTGATCCTATTCCTGTTAATGATAGTTTTCCAAATGAACAGTTGGCTTCAATAAATGTAACTTCGCGAGAGAATCCGTGGTATGTTGATTATGCTAACTTTATTGTTTCCAAGTACTTGCCTCCAACCTTTACAGCTCAACAAAGGAGGAAATTCTTTTATGATTTGATGTATTATTTTTGGGATGACCCACACTTATATAAAGAAGGAGTTGATGGTATTATGCGAAGATGTGTTCCAGAGTATGAACAACAAGAAATATTGAGAAAATGCCATGGAAGTGCTTATGGAGGACATCATGCTGGAGATAGAACTGCACAAAAGGTTCTACAATCAGGTTTTTATTGGCCAACCCTTTTTAAAGATGCTAGAAGGTATGTTTTATCTTGTGATGATTGTCAAAGAGTTGGTAATATTTCTAGACGTAATGAAATGCCTATGAGTTACACTCTTGTTATTAAACCATTTGATTGTTGGGGATTTGACTTTATAGGTCCTTTTCCTCCTTCAAAAGGTTATACTCATGTACTTGTTGCTGTTGATTATGTTACCAAGTGGGTAGAAGCCATACCTACAAAGAGTGCCGATGGTGAGACCTCATTAAAAATGCTTAAGGATGTTATTTTTCCTAGGTTTGGAGTACCTAGATATCTTATGACTGACGGAGGTTCTCATTTTATTCACGGTGGTTTTAGAAAAACTCTTGCTAGATATGACGTTAATCATAGAATTGCTTCTGCTTATCATCCCCAAACTAGTGGGCAGGTAGAGCTTTCAAATAGAGAGATCAAGTCTATCTTGCAGAAGACTATAAATAGATCTAGGAAAAACTGGGCTAGCAAGTTAAACGATGCTTTATGGGCTTATAGAAGTGCTTATAAGAACCCCATGGGCATGTCCCCTTACAAGATGGTTTACAGAAAAGCGTGTCACTTGCCTTTAGAATTAGAACACAAAGCTTTCTGGGCAGTGAAAGAGCTTAATAGGGATTTTAAACTCGCCGGTAAGAAAAGGTTGTTAGATTTGAGTTCTTTAGATGAGTGGAGAAACGAAGCTTACGAGAATACCAGACTTTTCAAAGAGAAAGTCAAGCAATGGCATGATAAGAGAATTCTTAAGAGAGAGTTTCATGTTGGTGAGAAAGTTCTATTGTATAGGTCTCGTCTCAGATTTTTTGTAGGAAAATTACTCTCAAAATGGGAAGGACCCTATGTTATTGAAAAGGTGTACCGCTCAGGTGCGATAAAGATTGCTTCGTTAAAAGATGACACTACACAAGTGGTGAATGGTCAAAGACTCAAACATTATATTGCCGGAGATTCTTATAATGAAGATGTTGATGTTATTCAAACGGTTTCTCCAGAAGAATTCATCCAGGACAATATGCAGGAACCTGCAGAATTCGTTTTCGAATAGGTAACAGTTCTAGTCAGAAAAGGTTCGCGTTAAACTTTTCCATTAATATTTTTGTTGTTTTTGCTAAATATGAAAAATCACGAGACGAAAACGGGCAGGAGACGGAGTCCGGAGTGTCCTCACACACAGGGGCGCGGGCCCACTCCAGGCCGCGCCACCCTGTGGTGAGAGCACCCCGGAGCCCGTTTCTGTCCCGGTTTCCTCCTGCTATTTCATTTCAATGTTTAATTTTCGCCTATATAACCCCCCGGATTGCCCGAGGTTTGTATATCATGTTTTCATAGTGTTTTCGTTTCGAGCTGTTTCTGTCAGGAGTTGATCTCAATTTTAGGGGCACCATGGACCCTTCAAGCGACGACAAGGGCAAAAATCCTATGGAAGAGGATCGCCAAGACCGCACGCTTAAGGAAGAACAGGTGGCTGGAGGATCGAGGGCAAGAGACCCTACTTTTGTAGGATCAATGAACGCTGGACGTGCCTTTTCTCATAATATGCAGGGACCAACACTACCAGTCTTGGATCTAAACTTCATGCCGGTGATAAAAGAAGGGCTTCTAGTCACTGACGAGCTTTGTGCCCAGTACTGAGTTTTGGAGACGGAGATACATATACTTCAAGAAGAGAATCTCAGGCTTTGCAGGATGCTGGAACTTTTACTTGGTCCAAGGATGATCTTGCCACCACCGCCGAAGGAGTAATTCGTCATTGGTATAGGCATCCCCTTGTGTCCTGGGGATGACTTTAGGGGTATGCCAAGGGCAGCGCTGTCTGCCGGCTGGCGTCCCAAGAATCTCCACGACACTAAGTCAGGAGGACCAGCTCTGGCCAAAGGACCGGCTGTGCCAGCAGCCGGCTGGCGACTCCACCGAGGAGAGCCAGAGCTGAGCGAAGACGACAAGACCCCTCCAACGGTTGCTTCACCGAAAGCGGCCTGGCCCCGACAAGATCGACAGAGGCGAAGGACGGGCGTGACGCAAGCCACGCCCGGGCTCAACCAATCAGCAAGCAAGAGTCTTCCCCATGAAAAAATCCGAGGAAAAAGGGAGGGCATATGCCTCCAAGATGCCGATCCAAAGGGGAAAGCCACTTTATAAAGTGGCTACCATCAGAGCAGGCCAGAGGATGACGCCGAAGACGCAGCCACGGAGGAGCTGGCAGCCGGGCAGGCGGCCACCTAACCTGTAACCAGACCCCTGCCTATATAAAGGGGTCTAGACCCTTAGCCTAGGGGGATCCGATCCATCTTCTTCCTCCTCCTCTAGACCGAACAGCTCGAGGAGCGTTGTAACCACTGTGGAGATAATAGAAAGCAAGGCAGGAAGTAGGGGTGTTACCTCCGGCGTGGAGGGCCCTGAACCTGGGTAAACCGAGGTGTCTCTGTTGGCACAATCCCGAGCCAGACCCATCATCGCACACCGTCGAGCCCCTCCGATAAGCCATCCCCATGGCTACTGTCTCTAAATTCCCACGACAGTTGGCGCCCACCGTGGGGCAACGCGCGGCAGTGACTGGAGTCAAGTTCCGGCCGGGATCCCCATCGATTCCCGGCGAGAGGGTCGCCTCCGGCCTCATCTAGAGGTTCGGCACCCTCGACTGCGTCAGCGACAACTTGGCCTGCTTCAAGGATGGCTTCGGCGACAGCGCCTCCTTCCTCGACGTCGGCGGCCACTGGTTCTACATCGCCAAGCCCTTCCCGGAAGAGGTAACCGATGTCCTCGACCCTCTCAGTGATGGAGGCTCGAGCTGCGGCGAAAGCTGCGACTTTGGCGCCATGGTTGAAGTGATGGCCCTGGGAGACAAGGAGGGCGGTGACTCACCGCACCCCGCGCGCCCGCCGCTCGAACGCCTTCCTCCATAGGAGCAGAACGCTCCACTCCCAGAGCAGGACACCTTGGACATCGCCGTCGTGGACCTGCGCGCACCGCTCGACCATGTCATCGACCCCGCCCAGGTTGCGAAGGCCCTGGAGCGGACGAGACTCGTTCTCCTCAGCAGGGCGGCCGAGGAGGAGACCGTACGGTGTTGCATGAGCACCACGCTCCACGAGTTCTACGGCGCGCATGGAGACGCGCCAGACGAGCTTGTTCATGGCCAGCAGCGCGGCCATGGACTCGTTGCCGCGGGCCCTAGCCAGGTCCAGCGGTCACCATCGACAAGCCTAGGCTATGGGGGGCGCGGACGGGGCGGTCGCGCTCCGAGCGGTAACACCCGAGGTCGCCGTGCCCAGCAGGCTGGCGGAGCTGGCAGGCCGCGCCCAGTCCTGGCGCCGATGCCAGGGCTAGAGCCTCAAGCTCGCCAGCCGGCCCTGCACATCCATCTGTGGCTTGACCACATGAAGACGCTCCCCAGGGGACCTGCTAGCTCAAAGCGAGCGTCTACCGACCAAGGAGGCCCGGGGGCTGCTGGCGGCGGTCAGGGGCGCAAGGAGGGCAAGTACACCCTCGATGCTGCACTTGACCAGCCATGCAAATTCCACAGCACCCCTGGCAGGGAAGCGACCCACTCCACGCGTCAGTGCTGTTTCATGAGAGAGCTAGAGCAGCGTGCTCAGCAGCTCCCTGGAGCTTTGCAAGCGCAGCCGGCTGGAGGTCAGGAGGACCAGCAGCGTGAGCCGGCTGCCGGCGATCCGGATCAAGGCGAGGATGACTTTCCGGTGGATGTTGAGCAATATCACATATTTACCACCCCAGGCAAAGACAAAAGGAACGACCTTTGGCACGAGGCGGAAGTGAACGCCGTCATGCCTGCAGAGCCCTAGTTCATGCACTGGTCCAAGGCGGCCATCACCTGGGGGCGCGAGGACCATCCGCGACTAATGCCCAACCCTGGAGAATATGCCCTGGTCTTGGACCCTGTCATATGCTCTGATACGCATACATGCCGGTTCTCCCGCGTGCTCATCGACAGCGGTAGCAGCATCAAGCTTCTTTACCGAAGCTCAATGGAGAAGCTGGGCATCCCGCTTGCTCAGCTGAAACCAAGCCGGCTCACCTTCCATGGCATCATGCCTAGGCATTCGTGCACCCTTATGGGCAGGGTGCAGCTGGAGGTTCTCTTCGGGGAGAAAGGTAATAGCCGCCGCGAGCCCATCTGGTTCGAGGTGGTGGACATCAACAGTCCCTACCATGCATTGCTTGGCCGTCCAGCCTTGGCCAAGTTCATGGCGGTGCCGCACTATGCCTATCTGAAGATGAAGCTCCCAGGGCCCAGGGGCGTGATCACAGTCTCGGGAAGCTTCAAGAAATCGCTAGCGTGCGCCAAGGAGAGCTCGCAGCTGGCGAAAGCATTGGTCATCGCCGAGGACAAGTGGCAACTCCTCCATCGTGTAGAGCTAACCCAGCAAGATGTGCCGGCTCGCCAGTCGCCGGTGGAGCAGTTCAAGCCGGCCAACGACACCAAGAAGATCTTGTTGGACGAGAGCGATCCCTCCAAGTTTGTCATCATCGGCACCGGCCTTTCTGCTAAATAGGAAAGCAAGCTCACCAGCTTCCTCCGTGAGAATCGGGACATCTTCGCATGGTCTCCAAAGGACATGCCAGGTGTGCCGAGGGAGCTGGCTGAGCACTCACTCAATGTCCGGCTGGATGCCAAGCCGGTCAAGCAGCCGCTGCGGCGCTTTGCAGAAGAGAAAAGAAAGGCCATCGGAGAGGAGATTGCCCGGCTCCTTGCAGCCGGCTTCATCATGGAAGTATTTTACCCTGACTGGCTGGCGAACCCAGTCTTGGTCCTGAAGAAGAACAACACTTGGCGCATGTGTATCGACTATACCAGCCTCAACAAGGCTTGCCCCAAGGATCCCTTCGCGCTGTCGCGCATCGACCAGGTGATTGATTCCACAGCCGGTTGTGACCTACTGTCCTGCCTGGACGCCTATTCAGGCTATCACCAGATCCCGCTCTACCAGCCGGATCAGATCAAGACATCCTTCATCACCCCATATGGAGCCTACTGCTATGTCACCATGCCATTCGGCTTGAAGAACGCTGGAGCAACTTACCAGCGAACCATGCAGCGATGTCTGCAAGGGCAGATTGGGCGGAACGTGCATGCTTACATGGACGATGTGGTGGTGAAGACTAAGCAGAGCGGCACGCTCCTGGACGATCTCAAGGAGACCTTTGCCAACCTGCGACGCTATCGCATGAAGCTCAATCCTGAGAAGTGCACCTTCGGCATGCCGGCTGGGCAGCTCCTAGATTATATCGTCTCCCAGCGAGGGATCGAGGCTAACCCCTCGAAGATAAAAGCCATCGAGGCCCTAGAGCCGCCCACCCAGCTCACAGATGTGCAGAAGTTTGCTGGATGTCTAGCCTCGCTCAGCCGGTTCATCAGCCAGCTCGGGGAGAAAGCCATGCCGCTGTACCAGCTGATGAAGAAGACAGACCATTTCGTTTGGTCCCAGCGCGCTGATGATGCCTTCAATGACCTCAAGCGAGCCTTGTCTACTGCGCCAATCTTGGCAGCGTCAGCTCAGCGGGAGCCGATGCTGCTCTACATCACAGCTACTCCGCGAGTGCTAGCGCGTGGTTGACGTGGGAGAATGTAATTGATGTAGGAGCTTCTTATTCTTCAAGTCCTTGTCAACAGCACCAGAAGTTCCTTGTGCATGGTGAATGACCAGCCAGTTGGGAACCCCAAGAGGAAGGTATGATGAGTATAGCAGCAAATTTTCCCTCAGTTAAGAAACCAAGGTATATCGATCAGGAGAAGAGCAGACAATAACGACTGAAGGTGATGCTTGCTAGTTTGTGACAGCTTCGGACAATTTATATATGGCGCCTCGTCCAAGCTTTGCTTGCTAGCTGCAACGCGGAACCTGCACACAACACAACCAAGTACTTTGTTCCGAACTTGCGATGAGGTTGTCAATCTCACCGGTTTGCTTGAAACAAAGGTTATGAGTGTATCGAGTGGAAAACAGTAGAAGTATGCGAGTAAAGTAAACAGTGCGAGTAAAGTAAACAGTACGAGTAAAGTAAACAGGTGATAGCAATATGATGGAAATAGGACTGGGGTCCACAGTTCACTAGTGGTGTCTCTCCATAAGATAAATAACACATGCTGGGTAAACAAATTACAGTTGGGCAATTGATAGAATAAAGATAAACGTGATATGTCAAGAAGATCACTATGAGATTTACTCTGGGCATTACAACAAAATACATAGACCGCCATCCAACTGCATCTATGACTAATAATCCACTTGTGGCGAATCAATCCGAGAACTCCACAAGTATTAAGTTGTGAACAACAGATAATTGCATTAAGCAAAGTGTGTAATGTAAACAAAGCATATGCCCTTGAGCATATGAATGTTGTTTTCTCCCTAGTAGCAACAGCACATCTACAACCTTAGAGGTTTCTGTCACTCCCCCAGGTTAAATAGAGGCATGAACCCACTATCGAGCATAAATACCCCCTCTTGGAGTCACTAGCAACTACTCGGCCAAGATAGCTACTAACAACGGAGACCATGCAAGATCATAAACAACATAGAGATAACAAAAGATATAATTCAGTACAGCAACTCAATCATAACACCAATATTCATCGGATCCCAACAAACCAAACATGTAGAATTACATAACGGTGATCTCAATCATGTAGGGCAGCTCATGAGATCTAAACATGAAGCACATGGTGGAGAAGACAACCATCTAGCTACTGCTATGGACCCATAGTCCAAGGTAGACTACTCACTCATCGCTCCGGAGGCAAGCATGGCAATGAAGAAGACCTCCAGTGGCGATTCCCCTCTCCGGTAGGGTGCCGGGAAGAGCTTCTGGACCCTCCCGATCTTCGGGTCGACGGCGGCGGCGGATCGCGATGTGTTCTGGAAAAGTGATCGGGTGTTTAGGTTTTTCCCGTCGGGGGGTCTTTATAGGCGAAGGGGCGATGTCAGAGGTGGCCCCAGGCCCCCTCACACCATGGCGGCACGGCCAAGGCCTGGGCCGCGCCAGCCAGGTGTGAGCCTGGCCTGTGGCCCCTCTTCTACTCCTCTTCGGATCTCTGGAAGCTTCCGGGAAAAATAAGACTTCAGGAACTTGTTTCGTCCAATTCCGGGAATATTTCCTGTGTATCACTTCTGAAACAGGAAAACAGCAGAAAACAGGGAACTGGCACTGTGGCTGTAACGCCCCACCTTTTACCAAGGTAGAACTCCTGTGTTACCGTGCCATTCCCTGGATCAGTAGATAGCACCACAGTACAAAATATAGTAATCATTGCAGATAGTGTCATTTATTACATCGCAAATCCAGATACAATAGTCTTTAAACCTTACAGAAATAGCTTAGCCACTTGGACTTGCTTGAATACCAGAGTTTAACACAAACTAACACAACGGAAAGTAAATTGCAATGAGCCTCCATCTTCAGCAATGTGCCACAGGCAGTCATGTTGGTATGCAGGCTCGAGACTCCTCCATCTACTCCTCATCAGAACAACCTACACGTTTGAATATGTAGCCCCAAAGGGGTCAGTACAATGATGTACTGGCAAATGACACATATTTGGTGGCATTTTGTGGAAAGACTATACTACATGATATTTGGCTAGTAGATCTCAAGGGCTAATTTGCATAAAGCAGTTTTATCCTATATTTTCCAAAACCAATACATTTTTAAGCCTTCTAAATTTTCTTTAATATCAAGATAACTCCTAGGTCACCACCACATACATGGTTTTCACTGCCAGTATGTAGCCCCGGGTAGTCACTCTTCAAAACTTGGTTAATCTTTCAATATCGAGATAACTCCTAGGTCACCACCACATACATGGTTTTCACTGCCAGTATGTAGCCCTGGGTAGTCACTCTACACAACTTGGTTAATACCTCAGGTCACCACCACATACATGGTTTTCACTGCCAGTATGTAGCCCCGGGTAGTCACTCTACAAAACTTGGTTAATACCTCAGGTCACCACCACATACATGGTTTTCACTGCCAGTATGTAGCCCCGGGTAGTCACTCTACAATTCCAGGTTAATCCCTCAGGTCACCACCACATACATGGTTTTCACTGCCAGGCATGTAGCCCTGAGGCATCCCCTCTTTCTACACAAATTTTAATTATTTCAAAAAGGTGATGAGATTCTTCTGTACATTCCATGTCTAGAGACTCAAGTTGTCCATAACCGGGGACACGGCTAATCGATTAGTTTAAACACCTTGCAAGGGTTGTGCACTTTCACCTTACGATTCATTTTATGCCCATACATAAAATGAAACGAGACCTTTTAGAAGGAGAGGACAACTAACTTAGCAAGCTCCGTTCCCAACCTACAATTCAACTACCACCACTTCTTGCACGCAAGTTGCACCCTCACATCTAATCAGTCAAGACAGAGCCCATAATGTCATAAGGCTGCACTGGAAGCACTCTAAGCATGGAAGACATAGCCATCTCTTTGTTCCTGGGTGGCAAACCACAAGTGTACTACTTAGGCGACTAACACATACCATGGTTTTCACTTCCAAGATATGTGACTCCTAAGTAGACACTCAACACACCCAAAGCCACACCAATCCACCCAGGTAGTTCATTGAAGTTGTAGTTTAATTTTAGAACAACTTATCAGTAAAGCATGGCATCACTTTCCAAAGTAAATTTGCAATCCTATCAAGTGGGGTTTAAAGGATAGCTATACACTACTAGGATCTAAGCATTTTATAAAACAGTTGAATATTCCACCTATCATGCATACTACTGAAACACACTAATGCAGTAGTAAAATAGGTAGGGGATATGTGTGTCACTTGCCTTGGAAACGACCAGCACACTCACAGCAATCACACTTGTAGTTCAGCTCCTCTTCACAATCTAAACAGGAAATATTGCACACAAATAAACACACAATACAATCCAAACATAAACAACAAGACAAGCAATTGAAAAGGGTTTGTTTTACATTTTGGGTTTATTAAGATACTGTGATAAGAGAGATATGGCAAAAGAATTGTGGATTGTGAGATATGGATTTTGAGAGCTTGAGTGGCAAGATCAAATGATTGGAAAGGATTGGTCCTCCAAGGTACAATGTAGTGATATAAATCTTGTGCTTGGCATAAGCAAAGGTAGAGTTTAGAGATGATTCATGTGGATGGATTCACATGAGTATACAATAGTGCAACAAAACACTACTGAATTAAAGTGTGACAACACTTATTCATAATGGTATAAGTTACACATAGGCTTGGATAGGGGTTTGTGATATATTGATTTTACTCAATTAACTCATTTGTTAATTGAATAGTTCTATACATGAGATCAGGATCAAGTGGACAGAGGATTGAGTATAGGTAGATAACATTTGGGATTATGGTTCAAGGTTTCGATTGGGTACATGGAGTATTGGATAGGTGCTATAATGTCGATTAGATCAATATAGCAAGAATAGAATCTATGATTGAGATGTATCACACTTTACTCAAACAACACAATTGTAATTTGAATATGTGTGAACTAGACAAGATAGGTCTAAGTATATATGATCTTGATCAAGATGTTATTCAGATAATATTGAGGGCTAGGTATGATTATGTGATTTGCTATGGCAGTAGGAAACATTACTGAATAGAATAAGATTTAATCTATATAGGAACTACTCAAATTCTCATATTAGAATTTGAATAATTGTGAAGTGGTTCAAGAAATTATGGGAATGATGCTACTGGATAGCTTGCAGTAAAACAAAGTCACTGCAAGTGGATTCATCCCAAACTAAGTTATAGAATTCAAACTATGATCAAATTAGTGATTTGGAGAGATTTGAATGCACAAAGTGTGTGCACGTATCAACTTTAGAATTTCTTGATCCTATGATGTTCTACAAGTTGAGAGGATTCCAGAGACTACAAATTCATAATTTTTGGACACTTGGTTCAAAAGATATGAATTTAGCAAGCCAACAGAAGGTTTGATTCCAATTTGAAAATAGTTTCAAATTGAACCCATAAAATATAAGATTTTATGGTACTGCTGGATTCTAGATGTTCTCAGGATTCCAACGGTATATTATTTGTTAATTTTTGAGTTACAGATCAAAAGATATGAATTATCAAAGTTTTGGATGAAATCTGATTCAAGTTTCTGTTTTAAAAATCTGTTTGAATCGGGGGAGGCCACGTGGCGTGTCCTTATTAGCCGATACCCTTTCGGGTGGATCGAGTCTCTGGGCCATTGGATTTAAAGTGGTCTGTGCGGTGCAGATCTGAAGATACCCGTTCAGATAAGTGATCTATTATAGATCATTGGATTGAGATCCGACGATCGGAGATGAAAGTGAGGGAGAGGCTCACAGTGAGGTTAGGGTTCCGGCGAACTCCGGCGATGTGCGCGTAGATGTCGATCTCCGGCGAGGCTCCGGTGGTGTCCCGAGGAGAAGAAGTCGATGACGACGTTCCCCGTGATGAGAGGGACTCGATGGTGACCACGGCGGCCTCGATATTTTCCAGGTGAGGAAGCAGAGGGCGGCTGGAGATGCACGGGGCGACGATGTGCTTCGGGCTCGCGACACCGTGCTCGATTTGCGGTGATGGCGGAATTGGCCGGACGAGCTCGCAGAGGCCGCGGTCTCCGACGAGCAATAGCGTCTGTTTGGCGGCGTTTCGCGCAGGAGGAGGAAAGGGAGAGGGAGGAGGTCTGTGAGGGGGTCTTATAGGCACGGTGCGTGGAAGAAACGGCCAGCATTTACTCGAATTGAAGGTGAGGTAACGGCGGGGAGGGACTCGGTCTACTGGCGTTGATTTCGGTCCGAGGTGGAAGATGACCTCGTGCTGTCCAGTGGGTCCTACCAGTCAGCGAGAAAAGAAGAGGAGCAGGGTACCGGTTCGGAGTGAAGGTAAGTGGGCCGCGGGCCTCTTTCCATCTCTGGGCCGAGGGGTTCCCGAGGCCTTTATATTTTTCCTCTTTTCTTCTTTTTCCTTTTTTTGTTTCTTGTTTATTTTGTATCTTTTGCAAAAATGCTTCAAATCTAATCAAACAAATTTTCATAATCCTCAAATCTTTAAGACAACGTTTTAAACCAATAAAATACAGGCTTTCTTAATAAATAAGTTTTCAAATAAGCTTCATGAACATAGCAAGGAGGGCTTGCTTGTTCACATAAAATATAAGCTAGGGTTTAAGAAATAAACCCTTTTTTTGAATTGGTTGGAAAAATACTTTTATAAGACATTGTTTGAAATTAATAATTCCAAACTTAAAATATAATCTTTAAATAAATGAATATGAATTCTTTTGGCAAACACTCTCTATGCAAATGAGCCTTGCATAGGTTTTGAATAAGGGCAAGAAAATAGTATTTCAAATCCTTTTATTTTCCCAAAGAAACTCTTCAAGAAGTGATAGAAAGCTTGGGATATGTTTTCAAATAAACTCAAAAAGTTTTAAATTCCTGTGAATTTCAATCATCTCAAGCATAACAAAATCGAAAAAATTTCCCCCAAAATTTGATAAAATCTTGGGTCGTTACAGACTACCACCCTTAAAAGAAATCTCGTCCTCGAGATTGGAGAGGCTAGAAAGAAAGTAGGTATTAGGTTATCCGGGTTTAGGTATCTAGGTGGCTACCACCCTTAAAAGAAAATTCCTCTTGGTGGTATCTTGATGCTTCCTTAGGCACTTGCATTTTGTTCCCAGCTTGCATTCGCTGTTGTGTCATTTTCCTTGAATTCGCTCTTCTCAGAAGTTCTGATGTTCAATACTATGTTCAAAAGTGGGCATACCAATGGTTCCATCCAATTCTGGTGATAAGCAGATATCATCCATCGCGTTGTCCTCAACAAGGTAGTCCACATCGTCTAAGGATGTGTATCTAGTCTTTTCTTGGTCTGTCCTCACCAAGGCTAAGATAGCATACAGGCCATCACCATACTCCTTGTTGCTTTTTAGCTGATTTTCATTCCAGAATCTCAAAAGATAACTCAGTGCTAAGTACTGCATGCTTGCCCCACGAACATGATGAGATCACACATCCCAATGAATCAGGATGGCATCTCTCTGCAGTCTTCTCAAGCATTTCATAGGGGTAAACAAGGTGGACTCTGTAAGACATACTTGCACCTTTAAGGGACGAAAGGTCACCTTATAACCAGCATTGTTGAACCCATTCAAGTTACCGGAGCAAGTCGTGCTACTTGCCACAGGTATCAGATGGTCCTTAAGAATTCCTTTAGCAACCGTCTTCATAGTTGTTGAAGGGCGCTGAACAACTTGATCATATCTCGAAGATGAACTCCTTTGCAAGAAAAGGAATCTAACGAAGCTCTCATGGGTAAGAAAGTAGTTTCAGGGATTTGGAGAATTGCCTCATAACATCGCAGGTCGGGATGGGGTAGACTTCGGTGGCGTAAAGCTTTGAAATCAGGAAGCGATCTCATAGGTAGTGGTGGCTGTCTCGGTTGTGACTTTTTGGAGAGGAGTGAACTCTCTTTTATAGGCTCAGGGAGGTAGTCGAATAGACTACGTGGGGAGTTGATACGAAGAGTCGGGGAGGTGAATTGAATAAGCAGCCATCGAAACTAAACAGTCTTCACCTTCAAGTCCACTGAGCAAAATGCTTCTGATTAATGTGTAGTCGTTCAAAAGTCAAATTCTCACCGTATTCCTACGTTTTGGCCACTGGCTTACTATAAGGGATGTAACATATTATCCTTCTAAGGTTATGGTTTAAAGACGTCGTCTCTCATGTAGGTATGTCTCTCTAGACTTACCATTCCTCATACAAGAGCGAACAATATGAGTAGTCGTCATGGGGGCCAATCCATGTCGCACCCAATCATTGCCTTGCATTGGGTTTGGCTCATCTCGCATTCTATCTCTTGGTCAACCTCACTAGCTTTTAAACAAAAGTTTTGTTGAAATTGGAACCAAGTTCCCAAATTCTATTTTGAAATTTAAAAATAAACAAAATCTATCGTTCCTAGCTAGAGGTTTTCAACAAAGCTCATGGCAATAAACTTTAAGTTGTAGATCCTTTGGTTTGCCATTTAAAAGGAATTAAAATCCTTTCCATTGCTCTGTTTGCTTTTTCCATTGCTTTGTTTGCTCACAAATGCTCTTGATATAAATAAATGTGATGCTCCATTATCAAATAGAATCCAATGTTGTGAAGGAGTTAAGTGGAAACGTACCCGTCACTTCTTCCACATTGACGTGGTTCACATGACCCCTCTTGAATGGATTGGGCTTGGCTGCATCATCTTGTTTCTTCTCTGAGCACATATCCGCAAAATGTCCTGGCTTCTTGCAATTATAGCAGATGATATGCGACAGATCCTTCTTAATACGGTGTTGTCCATTGCCTCCATTTTGGTGCCCATTGCCATTTGAGTTGCTACCATTTCCATTTCCTCCAGAGGAGTGGGGCCTCTTGTGGGAATGTCCAGTGTGGGTCTTGCCATTGTTGAGCTTCCTCTTACGGTTTTCCTCCTTCCTTATGTTGTTGTCCAGAGTAATAGCTTGGTCTAGCAGGGCCTGGTAGTTTGGAGCATAAGCTACTGACAAAGGTATCTTCAGTTCCCCTTTAAGTCCATGGAGGAACTTATCTTTCCTCTTGGCATCAGTGTCGATGTCTTCTGGTGCGTACCTTGACAGAGAGCAGAAGTCATCCATGTACTCCTTTAGTGTCCTATCACCCTGCTTCAGAGTGCGGAACTCATCTTTCTTTAGATTCATAATGCCCGTGGAGATATGAGCATTACGAAACCCTTCCCTGAAGGAATCCCAGTCCAGACCTTCAATTGGATTGGTGACTTGGTAAGTATCCCACCACATTGCTGCTGGTCCTTCTAGCAGGTGAGCAGTGAATCTAATCTTTTCAGCATCTGTGCACTCACAGGTAACTAAGTCCTTACTGACTGAACGCAGCCAGTCGTCGGCCACTATTGGGTCTGTGGCAGATGAAAACTTATTGGGTCTGAGCTTCAGGAAACGAGCTAATCGGTCTACTTGAGGCGGGGGTGGTGGATTGTTGTTGTTGTTGTTCATGAGGTTGGTGCTTGCTTGGATGAATTGGGTCATCATTTGCATGAGCTGGGCTTGACCTGTGGCTAACTGTTGAACCACATCATTGATGTTGTTGTCATTGTTGTTGCTGCTGTTGTTGTTGTTGTTGTTGTTGTTGTTGTTGTTGTTTCCACGGCGAGGTGGCATCTGAGGTGGTTTTAGCAAAGGTGAGTAATAGATAGAACTAAAGAAGAAAATTTTCCTACCCATGCACAAACAACAAACCATGTAACAAACAAACATAAACCAAACAATCATCGAAATATCCTTTTTGATAAGTTTTGGAAAACACGCTAACAAAATAATATGGTCATACACCAATTTTGTATGATCATAGAAGCATCTATACGTCGTTGGTTCTATAAACTAGAATCTTGGTGGTCTATTCTATTATAGTTTCATTGTTCCATTTCTTATTTCCACTTCCCAATGCATCATTGGTGTTGGGCAACCTTCATATCCACATTTCCTCGAGTTCTTTGTTGGTCTTCAATGTAGTTCTTCATGTTGGATCAAGGTCAACCTATGAAGTAGAAGTCTCATTCTTCTGGCACATTGAGTTCTTCTGTCCTTTCTTGAGGGTTTCGAGAGTTGGGTCATCTAAGGGAATCATTTGAAAATGGAGTAGGGGAGAAATACAAGGAGTTTCAAGATGTAACATTCTTTTAAAATAGAAGTAAGATGAGATAGAGAATTTTATCCTAGGGTCTTCCTATCTCTAATTCAAACCTAGGGTCTCGATCCTACAGGCAACACTATGCTCTGATACCATTTGTAACGCCCCACCTTTTACCAAGGTAGAACTCCTGTGTTACTGTGCCATTCCCTGGATCAGTAGATAGCACCACAGTACAAAATATAGTAATCATTGCAGATAGTGTCATTTATTACATCGCAAATCCAGATACAATAGTCTTTAAACCTTACAGAAATAGCTTAGCCACTTGGACTTGCTTGAATACCAGAGTTTAACACAAACTAACACAACGGAAAGTAAATTGCAATGAGCCTCCATCTTCAGCAATGTGCCACAGGCAGTCATGTTGGTATGCAGGCTCGAGACTCCTCCATCTACTCCTCATCAGAACAACCTACACATTTGTATATGTAGCCCCAAAGGGGTCAGTACAATGATGTACTGGCAAATGACACATATTTGGTGGCATTTTGTGGAAAGACTATACTACATGATATTTGGCTAGTAGATCTCAAGGGCTAATTTGCATAAAGCAGTTTTATCCTATATTTTCCAAAACCAATACATTTTTAAGCCTTCTAAATTTTCTTTAATATCAAGATAACTCCTAGGTCACCACCACATACATGGTTTTCACTGCCAGTATGTAGCCCCGGGTAGTCACTCTTCAAAACTTGGTTAATCTTTCAATATCGAGATAACTCCTAGGTCACCACCACATACATGGTTTTCACTGCCAGTATGTAGCCCTGGGTAGTCACTCTACACAACTTGGTTAATACCTCAGGTCACCACCACATACATGGTTTTCACTGCCAGTATGTAGCCCCGGGTAGTCACTCTACAAAACTTGGTTAATACCTCAGGTCACCACCACATACATGGTTTTCACTGCCAGTATGTAGCCCCGGGTAGTCACTCTACAATTCCAGGTTAATCCCTCAGGTCACCACCACATACATGGTTTTCACTGCCAGGCATGTAGCCCTGAGGCATCCCCTCTTTCTACACAAATTTTAATTATTTCAAAAAGGTGATGAGATTCTTCTGTACATTCCATGTCTAGAGACTCAAGTTGTCCATAACCGGGGACACGGCTAATCGATTAGTTTAAACACCTTGCAAGGGTTGTGCACTTTCACCTTACGATTCATTTTATGCCCATACATAAAATGAAACGAGACCTTTTAGAAGGAGAGGACAACTAACTTAGCAAGCTCCGTTCCCAACCTACAATTCAACTACCACCACTTCTTGCACGCAAGTTGCACCCTCACATCTAATCAGTCAAGACAGAGCCCATAATGTCATAAGGCTGCACTGGAAGCACTCTAAGCATGGAAGACATAGCCATCTCTTTGTTCCTGGGTGGCAAACCACAAGTGTACTACTTAGGCGACTAACACATACCATGGTTTTCACTTCCAAGATATGTGACTCCTAAGTAGACACTCAACACACCCAAAGCCACACCAATCCACCCAGGTAGTTCATTGAAGTTGTAGTTTAATTTTAGAACAACTTATCAGTAAAGCATGGCATCACTTTCCAAAGTAAATTTGCAATCCTATCAAGTGGGGTTTAAAGGATAGCTATACACTACTAGGATCTAAGCATTTTATAAAACAGTTGAATATTCCACCTATCATGCATACTACTGAAACACACTAATGCAGTAGTAAAATAGGTAGGGGATATGTGTGTCACTTGCCTTGGAAACGACCAGCACACTCACAGCAATCACACTTGTAGTTCAGCTCCTCTTCACAATCTAAACAGGAAATATTGCACACAAATAAACACACAATACAATCCAAACATAAACAACAAGACAAGCAATTGAAAAGGGTTTGTTTTACATTTTGGGTTTATTAAGATACTGTGATAAGAGAGATATGGCAAAAGAATTGTGGATTGTGAGATATGGATTTTGAGAGCTTGAGTGGCAAGATCAAATGATTGGAAAGGATTGGTCCTCCAAGGTACAATGTAGTGATATAAATCTTGTGCTTGGCATAAGCAAAGGTAGAGTTTAGAGATGATTCATGTGGATGGATTCACATGAGTATACAATAGTGCAACAAAACACTACTGAATTAAAGTGTGACAACACTTATTCATAATGGTATAAGTTACACATAGGCTTGGATAGGGGTTTGTGATATATTGATTTTACTCAATTAACTCATTTGTTAATTGAATAGTTCTATACATGAGATCAGGATCAAGTGGACAGAGGATTGAGTATAGGTAGATAACATTTGGGATTATGGTTCAAGGTTTCGATTGGGTACATGGAGTATTGGATAGGTGCTATAATGTCGATTAGATCAATATAGCAAGAATAGAATCTATGATTGAGATGTATCACACTTTACTCAAACAACACAATTGTAATTTGAATATGTGTGAACTAGACAAGATAGGTCTAAGTATATATGATCTTGATCAAGATGTTATTCAGATAATATTGAGGGCTAGGTATGATTATGTGATTTGCTATGGCAGTAGGAAACATTACTGAATAGAATAAGATTTAATCTATATAGGAACTACTCAAATTCTCATATTAGAATTTGAATAATTGTGAAGTGGTTCAAGAAATTATGGGAATGATGCTACTGGATAGCTTGCAGTAAAACAAAGTCACTGCAAGTGGATTCATCCCAAACTAAGTTATAGAATTCAAACTATGATCAAATTAGTGATTTGGAGAGATTTGAATGCACAAAGTGTGTGCACGTATCAACTTTAGAATTTCTTGATCCTATGATGTTCTACAAGTTGAGAGGATTCCAGAGACTACAAATTCATAATTTTTGGACACTTGGTTCAAAAGATATGAATTTAGCAAGCCAACAGAAGGTTTGATTCCAATTTGAAAATAGTTTCAAATTGAACCCATAAAATATAAGATTTTATGGTACTGCTGGATTCTAGATGTTCTCAGGATTCCAACGGTATATTATTTGTTAATTTTTGAGTTACAGATCAAAAGATATGAATTATCAAAGTTTTGGATGAAATCTGATTCAAGTTTCTGTTTTAAAAATCTGTTTGAATCGGGGGAGGCCACGTGGCGTGTCCTTATTAGCCGATACCCTTTCGGGTGGATCGAGTCTCTGGGCCATTGGATTTAAAGTGTTCTGTGAGGTGCAGATCTGAAGATACCCGTTCAGATAAGTGATCTATTATAGATCATTGGATTGAGATCCGACGATCGGAGATGAAAGTGAGGGAGAGGCTCACAGTGAGGTTAGGGTTCCGGCGAACTCCGGCGATGTGCGCGCAGATGTCGATCTCCAGCGAGGCTCCGGTGGTGTCCCAAGGAGAAGAAGTCGATGACGACGTTCCCCGTGATGAGAGGGACTCGATGGTGACCACGGCGGCCTCGATATTTTCCAGGTGAGGAAGCAGAGGGCGGCTGGAGATGCACGGGGCGACGATGTGCTTCGGGCTCGCGACACCGTGCTCGATTTGCGGTGATGGCGGAATTGGCCGGACGAGCTCGCAGAGGCCGCGGTCTCCGACGAGCAATAGCGTCTGTTTGGCGGCGTTTCGCGCAGGAGGAGGAAAGGGAGAGGGAGGAGGTCTGTGAGGGGGTCTTATAGGCACGGTGCGTGGAAGAAACGGCCAGCATTTACTCGAATTGAAGGTGAGGTAACGGCGGGGAGGGACTCGGTCTACTGGCGTTGATTTCGGTCCGAGGTGGAAGATGACCTCGTGCTGTCCAGTGGGTCCTACCAGTCAGCGAGAAAAGAAGAGGAGCAGGGTACCGGTTCGGAGTGAAGGTAAGTGGGCCGCGGGCCTCTTTCCATCTCTGGGCCGAGGGGTTCCCGAGGCCTTTATATTTTTCCTCTTTTCTTCTTTTTCCATTTTTTTGTTTCTTGTTTATTTTGTATCTTTTGCAAAAATGCTTCAAATCTAATCAAACAAATTTTCATAATCCTCAAATCTTTAAGACAACGTTTTAAACCAATAAAATACAGGCTTTCTTAATAAATAAGTTTTCAAATAAGCTTCATGAACATAGCAAGGAGGGCTTGCTTGTTCACATAAAATATAAGCTAGGGTTTAAGAAATAAAACCTTTTTTTTGAATTGGTTGGAAAAATACTTTTATAAGACATTGTTTGAAATTAATAATTCCAAACTTAAAATATAATCTTTAAATAAATGAATATGAATTCTTTTGGCAAACACTCTCTATGCAAATGAGCCTTGCATAGGTTTTGAATAAGGGCAAGAAAATAGTATTTCAAATCCTTTTATTTTCCCAAAGAAACTCTTCAAGAAGTGATAGAAAGCTTGGGATATGTTTTCAAATAAACTCAAAAAGTTTTAAATTCCTGTGAATTTCAATCATCTCAAGCATAACAAAATCGAAAAAATTTCCCCCAAAATTTGATAAAATCTTGGGTCGTTACAGTGGCAACTTGTTAGTAGGTTAGTTCTGGAAAATGCATAAAAGTGCCACGAAGTGTAACGAAACAGTAGGCAAATGGTGTAAAAACAAGCATGGAGCATAAAAAATTATAGATACGTTGGAGATGTATCAAGCATCCCCAAGCTTAACTCCTGCTCGTCCTCGAGTAGGTAAGTGATAACAAAAGAATAATTTTTGAGGTGACATGCACCTACACAATCTTGATCATGTATGTAAGCATTTGTGAGCTGGGATCATAAGAACTTAAAACATGGGCATGAAAGATATAATCTTGACAATAAGAACTTAGCACCATGTTGTAAACATGCAAATGAACACAAACAAAAGATCATGAAAATGAAACAATGAAAGTTAAACGTGTGTTCAAATCATAAGGAAAAACATACAAATGGTTTTCAGCGTGTCCTTCAAAGAGAGCAAAACATAAATGCATAGGACACCTTCAAGTTTAAGAGGGCGACTAGATACAAATAATTTGAGAACAAGTGAAACCAACAATATGAATCAATCAATGAAAACTTTGGGACAATGCACATTATACTAAGAATGACAACTATGCTCTCTTAATGGTGCATAAAGATAGAAGGTGGTGACTCAACATAAAAGTAAAAGAAAGGCCCTTCGCAGAGGGAAGCAGTGATTGCAAGTTTTATAACCTTCAAAAATTATGGTACTTACCGGCTTTGAGCTCTCATTGCCCCCATCATAAGCATCTTGAATGGTTAAAGTTAATGCGAGAACAATTATGATGCATATCATTGAGAATCCCCAATGGGGTACCTCCGTGCCCGACGACATGGAACAAGCCCACATCAAAATGATAGGACAAGCAGACAATGAACACCTCGACATCTCTTTTATTTTCCATTTGTTTAGCTTTTTATTGTGAGATGCGTCGTCGAATGTTCACCATGGGTATGCTGCAAATTTCCACCATGAATTATGCATGGCTTAGATTAGCGGCCCAGCGTTTCCCTAACACATATACAAACTCCATGATCCCCACAAGATTCCCAATTTATTTCACACCGCGGGCATCCATAAACAAAAGATCACGATATCAACTCAAATAAGAAGTGCAATGTTGAAAGCTTGCCCATGACTGCATGGCTAGGCTAGTCTCCAACTTACAACTTGCAAGCATAACAACTCAACATAAGAGACCACAATGTCAAATTTTTAAGAACAGGAAAAAAGTAAAGTGTGCCTTCCGGTTCGTGAGAGCTTTACTGACCGAATTGCTAGTAGGTATGTATGGTGGACACTTTGGAAAACTTTGGCTTTTAGGAGTTGGATGCACGAGTAGAGCTCATACTCAGTACAAGGCGAGGGCTAGCAAAAGACTAGGAGCGACCAACTAAGAGAGCAATAATGGCCATAATCATGCAAAGCGACATTAAAAGAAGCATAAGATGGCATCAAAAGTCAAAAACTAAATGATCATAGAGGCTATTGGCGACTTTGTAAGAGTCTAACATGTGTGAGCATGTGCCAAGTCAACCCAAATAAAGCATCAAGGAGAAAACCAAAATAATGCTTCCGAATAATTAAAAACAACGCATGATTTTTTTCAAAGGCTCATTAAGCAATCTCAGTTATTTGAGACAAGTCATGCTACAGCAAAACCACTAAGCATACCATCAAAAAGACATCAAGCATGACATGAAAAAGCCTAAGCCGCAGTCTACACAAGCTCCTTCTTGTACCACTATTTTGCATAAAGCTTTTTCTCTTTTCCAACACCATTTGAAATTTTTAAAGACACCTCTTTTGATGAAAACCAATAAATATCAGAGGCAAAAATACACCTTGATGAAAAGATATGTCAAGGTCTGAATGCAAATCAAGGCGAAAACAAAAACCAAAAGCAGTAGCGGAAGAAGAAGAACACCCGGTGAAATTGTAAGAATGAAATACGGAGTGTTCTTTGCAAATGAAAACGAGTACATCTCCTCCAAAAGAAATTTGTTGGGGTACAACCATTTATTGCAGCAAACAAAACTAAACTAACTAAGAAAACTAAAACAACAGACGCTCCAAGAAAAACACATAGTGCATGAAGCAATAAAAATATAGTGTTTTGAAAGGTGACCTGATTTTTGCTGATGAAGAAGGGGTGCCTCGGGGGCATCCCCAAGCTTTGACGCTTGTACTTCTTGGATATTTCTTGGGGTGATGCATGGGCATCCCCAAGCTTGAGCTTTTGTCCATTCTTCAACTCATCTCATCATTCTCCAATCCCTACACTTGAAAACTTCCTTCATACAAAACTAAACACAAATCTATTAGCAACATTAGTGTAGCATAACATATAATCAACCCTTTTTTGCTTCAGGTTTGAACTCAAAACGACCACATATATAGCAAATACTACTGTAGCAACTTCCCCAAAAGTTCCGTGATCAAAAGAACTCAAAAGAAAGCGATAAAGCGGCAAACACAAATATTGACAGAAATCTATCAAAACAGAACAGCTGACAAAGGACGAATTTTTGAGGGGTTTTCTGTTGCTCAAATCAAAAAGTGTTAAACTAATGAAAATTTGGATATAACCTGGGGCATATGCACAAGAAATCGCAGGTCCAAAAGATATACAGAGAATTTATACGAATTTTTACGGTGCAGCACCGAAAATAGTTTCAGGACAGCAACATCCCTAAATATTTACCTCCCTCGAATTAGAGGCTTCTCTTGGCACAAAAACAAAATAAACAAGATAAGGAGCGGTCATTACAGTAGTAATGACTTCCAATACTCAAATAAAAGAAAAAGTACTGAAAATAAAACATTGGGTTATCTCCCAAGAGTGCTTTTCTTTAACGCCTTTGAGCTAGGCTCAGTAATTTGAGAAGATGCTCACATAAGAAATATGAATTGAAGCAAAAGAGAGCATCAAGGAGCAAATATAAAACATATTTAAGTCTAACCCACTTGTTGGGGATATACCAAATAGGTATACCAGCGACGTAGTCCTAAATCAGCAAGCCAGGGTGGCCCATCAGGGGTGGTATGGCGGATTCGTCATACCGGGCGGCCCAGTTGCTGAAGTTGCCACGGCGGTACTGGACGCAGGCGCTTATGGCGGATCCTTAGACAGGCCCATGGCGGATTACTGACGACAGGCCCATGGCGGATCCGAAGATGGCCCATGGCGAGTTACCTTGACGTACACGCATAGGACTTAGTCTAGGACTCCAAGTTGTATCCGCTCCGGTACCAACGTGTAGCCCACGCCAGGCGCCTTTATAAGCCCGGCGTGGAGCAGCCCTTGAGGCAGAAGTTAGACGTTCTAGTCATACGGCCAATCGCATAGCGAAACAGCCAACCTCATCATTGTAATCGAGCACTTGTTGCCATATAGTGAATTATAGCAGCACGTAGGATCTCGCCACCGTCGCGGGATCTGAAGCTGGGTAAACTCGTGCTACCACCGTCCTGGATCGCTCCTCCGTGTTCACCCCCTTCCACAAACTGCCATACCCCTACCTCTATGGCAGATCTGTTGACGAAACCACGACAGTTGGCGCCCACCGCGGGGCTAAGCGCGTCTGGAGCGCGGATCCAGGCGGGATCCGCCTTTGCAGGCATCGGCGACACCGTCGCCACCGGGCGCGTCCTCTACGATTCCGGTTTCCCCATCGTCCCAGCGGATAACCTCTGGGTGCCGGCTAGAGAAGACCCTGCTCGATTCACTGTCGTTCCGATTGGAGATATCCATATCTTCATTGGATAGACAAACCCTACCCCCGCTACGGAAACCAATTTCCGGCGGATCGGTATGGCTGAAATCCCCAAACGGACCGCTTTTGAGCCGGAGACGGAGGAGGACTCATCTGACCTGGAACTTTCCAAGTTGCCCAGATCGGATCTGAAAAATAATCCCACCCAGCCCACCCTAGAGGTAGAGGAAGTGGTGGAAGACCGCTGTGAATCCGCCATGAGTAATCTGGCGTTAGAAACACCACGGTACTGCGTTGTTGCGTTCGCAGGCATCACTTCGGGATCTACCTCCAATGGAGGAGAAGATAGCCCAGGTGAATCCATCCTTGAGGCACTTGACGAAAGTGGTGAATCAGATGACTGGGACAGTAAGGGCTATGATTCTGACCATTACGACGCCGCCATGAGAAAAATCGAGGCGGAATTAGCGCAGCAGGCACTTGAAGAACAGCAAGCAGCGGCCAAGCATGTGTTCATAACCAACAAAGGAGATGATGCTGGGCAAACAACTGGTGATCCGCCATCTTAGGCAGTCCACGACGGAGATGCCGGCAAAGAGCAGGGTAATCCGCCACCAGCCGCCGATCCCGCCACGGAGCAACTTCCTGAGATCCACAGCGGACCTAGGCCTCTGCAACCCACCATCCCCGAGGACCAGCACCCGGAAGACTTCACGACCCCGCTGGACAAGGTCGTCTACGGAACTCTAGCAGATCCAATCACCCCTGACTATGTCAGAGATGTGAACGATCTCGAGAAGAAGAGGCGAGCACTCCTCAAGGAAGCAAAGCAAGTCGAGAAGATGGGTCAGCAGCTTGATGGCGACATTGCCAAAGCTCAAGACACGCTGAAGCGTGCAAGGATCATGGAGGAGAAGTATGTTAATCTCATCCAGAACCAGATAACCGAGGGAGGCGACCCGCAGCTGGTACGAAACCTTGAGTTCACCGTACCAACAGCGGAAACTCTGGCCAAGATGTACATTAAGAATCCGCCATACATGGATAAAAACCGCGATGAAGTCAGGGCTACGCCCATTGAGAATATCGTGGCTGCAAAGGAGCTATTGGAGCATAATAAGAGCCCAGTAGCCCTAGAAACGGCGGTGAAACTGATGACCAAAGCATTAGTGCAGCAGGAGAAGGCTACGTCGTCACGACGGCTCGAATCTGATCCCGCGCTATGCAGGTCCAGCACTTCCTCTAAGGCTTAGGGGGCTAGCAACCATGGTACGCGCCCTGACAATGAATCTCATACCGGATCCTCAGAAATCCGAAGAAGAGAAGCTCGCAACCGGGCGAACGCCATCCCAATATCCTCCGATGACAAACCAAATGGCAAAGGCCCACAGAGAAATCCATCGCCACCCCGCAAGAACTACCATGCCTATGGATACCACCAAGACAATGCTGCCCCTCGCCATAAGACCAACATGCCGCCACCAAAGTATAAGACGTTCGAAGTCCCAAAGGGAGGGATCGTCATACGCGACAATGATGGCAAGCGAGGACGAAGCCGTGACGCTGGACGCAGAGACGATCCGCCACGACGGGAAACCAGCAGAGACGGCGGATCCAAGAGAAGGGACCGATCTCGCCATGACGACGGCGCGCACCGTGGCGGCGATAAGGACAAGCATCGCTCCACTCGCCACCCCGATGACAAAGGGCAAGGCTCCCGTCGCCATGACGATGATCCATCTCCACGAAGAACAGAAGGGAGCCGTCGTAGCTGCAAAGATCAGTCGCAGGACGGCGAGAGTAAACGACGACGTGACCCTTCGCCATCCCCACCAGGGAGCCCCCATGGCGGCGGCGGTGGTGGTGGCGGACCAGCAAGGTCACGCAACTCTCGCAAGGATCCGTCGGACCAGAAGCCCTACGACGCCCGTACCCATCTAAACGAGATTGCCAAGTCTCAAACAGCCTTCTTCCTCGGCCCAAAGTGCTTTGGACAACGGATTCGTGATGAGCCCATCCCGCATGGGTTCAAGATCGAGAAAAATATCCGCCAGTACAATGAAGTCGATAGGCCTTTAACTTGGCTACAAGACTACTTCAACGCAGTACAATTCGCTGGGGGATGACCCAATGTTGCTGTCCGCTATCTGTCCCTGATGCTATCCGGCACTGCGAGGCAGTGGATCAACGACTTGGCAGAAAACTACATCCAAACCTGGTTCGATATGCTAACTGTGTTCACTGAAAATTTCGAGGGAACTTACAAGGGACCCCATACATTGGTGACCTCCAACGGTGCCGACGGGCCGACGACGAGACCTCCCGAACTTTCCTCACGCGATGGCTTGATATGAAGAACTCCTGTGAAGGGGTTACTGACGAATCCGCCATCCTTGCGTTTATTGACAGTTTGGAGAGAGGCTAACTGCTCCGCCATCGCCTGTTGCGGGAAAGGAACGAAGGGAAACTGACCCTAAATTCCATGATCACCATCGCAAGCAACTACGCGGCCGCCGACGACGACGCACGCGAATCTCTGAAGGCTTCCGCCATCCAGAACACTGGAAAGCGGAATAGCAGCAACAAGCGGAAGAATCCGCCAGAAGAGCAGCAGGCTCCGGATATGGTGGCCACAACCTTCGCTGACAAGGGGCAAAGCGGCCAGCGCGGCAGAGGACGCGGTACTAGCAGTGGCCAGCCGCGGAGTTCTGCAAATCCCGCTTCGGCGCCATCCGCCCCCGTGTCTTACGACGAATACCGCGATATGCCATGTTTCGCCCATCGTGACGCCTCGGGAAAGTGCAATCACACCAACCGGAACTGCAAGTTTGTCAACGACCTTAAGGCGGATCAAGAGGCTGGCTTCAAGCGTAGCCGGCGACAACGGCCTCGTGGCAAAGGAAAAGCGGACAAAGACAAGGAGTCCAGGGATGGTAGTGACATGGACGAAGACCCCGCGCCCAAACCCGCCGAAAAGGCAGAGGGTGGCGCTGGCAAGGGCAACCCAATCAAGGACAAAAAAGGTGCCTTTCACACATTCCGTGGACCCCCCACGGCCAAGGCACAGAGAGCTGCCATGCGCTCCCTCAATGCCACCGTGCCAAAAATCCGCCAGTACGTCCGATGGTCCGAAGTACCGGTGCACTGGAGCCGCGATGATCATCCAGAGCACATCCCAGATGGATATTATGCCATGGTGGTATGCCCTGTAATCCATGGCTATGAGTTCTCCAAATGCTTAATGGATGGCGGCAGCAGCCTGAACATCATGTACGTGGAAACTTTGACGAAGCTCGGCCTTACCAAGACCCAACTCCGCCATAGCGCGGTCACCTTTTATGGGGTGGTTCCTGGTCGCCAAGCCAAGTCCCTCGGGTCCATCACACTCAAGGTTGCCTTCGGTAGCGAGGAAAATTACCGTGAAGAGCCTATAACCTTTGAGGTAGTCCCGTTCAAAAGCACATACCACGTGATCTTCGGTCGCCCTGCCTTCCACAGCTTCCATGCCAGGCCATGCTACATCTACAATCAGCTGAAGATGTCAGGCCCGGATGGCATAATTACCGTTTATGGCAGTTTCAGAAAGGCAAAGGAGTGCGAGGAAGGAGAAGCCGCCTTCGCGGAAGCAGTGTTCTTCGGTGAGGAGTTCAAAGAAATTCATGCCGCTACGGACCCCGCGGAGATGCCGGCATCCAAGCAGGAGATTTCCGCCTCCCCACCCACCTTCAAGCCTACGGTCGACACAAGGCAGGTGGAACTTGTCGCTGGCGATGCCGCCAAGACCACCTCCATTGGGACAAACTTGTCCCCTAAATAGGAAAGCGCGCTCGTCGAGTTCCTCCGTGAGAACCGGGACATCTTCGCATGGCAGCCATCAGACATGACGGGTGTACCCAGGGAACTCGCCGAGCATGCTCTGCAGATAATTCCTGGCTCCAAGCCAGTAAGACAAGCCATGAGACGCTTCGGAGATGAAAAGCGCCGCGCCATAGCAAAGGAAATTTCCAAGCTGCTGAAAGCAGGCTTCATCAAGGAAGTGATCCATACCAAGTGGGTGGCAAATCCGGTGCTAGTTCCTAAGAAAAACACAAAAGTTCTGCGCATGTGTGTAGATTACACTGGCCTGAACAAAGCGTGTCCAAAAGACCCTTTTCCCTTGCCTCGCATTGACCAAGTCATTGACTCGACGGCGGGATCAGAGCTGTTGTGTTTCTTAGATGCCTACTCAGGATACCACCAGATCAAGATGAAAAAGTCCGATCAGCTCGCTATGTCGTTCGTAACACCTTATGGCACATATTGCTATGTCACAATGCCATTCGGTCTGAAAAACGCAGGAGCAACGTATCAGCGCACTATGCAAAAGTGCCTGGCGGATCAAATTGGACGAAACATCCACGCATACGTGGACGACATAGCGGTTATGTCTAAAAAGCAAGATGGCTTTATAGCGGATTTGCAAGAGACCTTTGACAATCTTAGGAAGTACAACATGATGCTTAACCCCACGAAGTGTGTCTTCGGGGTGCCAGCTGGACAACTTCTAGGATTCATCGTCTCCCACCGCGGAATTGAGGTTAACCCGGAGAAGATCAAGGAAATCCTCGACATCTCCCGGCCCATAGATCTAAAAGATGTACAGCGACTCACAGGCTGCGTGGCAGCAGTGAGCAGATTCATCAGTCGTCTTGGCGAGAAGGCTTTGCCACTCTACAAGCTGATGAAGAAATCAGACGAATTCGTCTGGACTGACGAGGCAGACGCTGCACTTAAGGATCTGAAGAGAGTGTTATCCACTACACCAGTCCTAGCGGCTCCCGAAGACCAGGAACCCATGTTACTATACATGGCGGCAACTAACAGGGTGGTCAGCATCGTCATGGTGGTAGAGCGTAAGGAAGAAGCGCAGGAGTATGGCGTACAACGACCAGTCTACTATGTCAGTGAGGTCCTGACGGAATCCAAGCAGCGCTACCCTCACTACCAAAAATTGGCATACGGAGTTTTCCTAGCTTCTCGTAAGTTGAGGCATTACTTCTATGACCATAAGATCACAGTGGTGAGCAAAGCCCCACTGAAGGACATCATCAACAACAGCGACGCAACAGGACGAGTTGCGAAGTGGGGCATTGAATTGGCCTCTTTCGACATCGACTATAAGCCTCGCACCGCCATCAAGTCTCAGGCTTTGGCGGAATTTATGGCGGATTGGAAGGAAGCACAGGAAACTACGCCCGTCCCAGAACCAGAGCATTGGGTGATGCACTTTGATGGCTCGAAGTTGCTACACGGCTCGGGGGCTGGAGTGACACTCAAATCTCCCAAGGGAGATGAGCTAAGCTACGTTCTCCAGATCCACTTCCCCACCACCAACAACATCGCAGAATATGAAGCTTTACTGCACGGGCTACGTGTCGCAAAGGAGATCGGCGTACAACACATTATGTGCTGTGGAGACTCTGACCTTGTGGCTCAGCAGGTGGCTGGCACATACAAAGCTCGGAACGAAGTTATGGCGGCATATAGAGACGAAGTGGATGAGATGGCCAAAAGTTTCCTCGGCTACGACATAAAGCACG
The DNA here is from genome assembly GCA_007115705.1 of Dactylis glomerata. Lineage (NCBI taxonomy): Eukaryota > Viridiplantae > Streptophyta > Magnoliopsida > Poales > Poaceae > Dactylis > Dactylis glomerata. The sequence continues at coordinate 2,971,554 of QXEO01000503.1, forward strand.
TACGACGAGAAGATAACATGGCGGCCGATACCTTGTCAAAACTAGGATCTAGCCGTAAGGCAGTTCCGCCAGGAGTATTCCTCGAGCATCTGCGCGTACCATCGGTAAAGATGGTGGATCCAGAAAACCCGGAACTAGCAAGCTCCCCCGTCATGGCGGTTTTGCCCAGCAATCCGCCATGGGAAGAGCCCTACCTGGAATTTTTGATGAACAAGAAGCTACCCGAAGACGAAGTCCAAAAAAGACAAATCGAGCATAGAACCAAAGCGTACACCATCATAGATGGCCAGCTCTACAAACGAAGCACCTCGGGAGTTTTCATGAAGTGCATATCCCAAGTGGATGGAATCGAAATACTAAGAGAGATCCACGAAGGCGAATGTGGGCATCACGCCGCCGCCAGATCCCTAGTAGCTAAAGCATTCCGCCATGGATTCTACTGGCCAACGGCCAAGGCAGATGCAGACCGTATTGTGGAGCTCTGCCACGGTTGCCAGATGTACTCCAAGCAGACCCATATGCCCGCCACAGCACTGCATACGATTCCTATAACTTGGCCCTTTGCAGTCTGGGGGCTGGACATGGTGGGTCCGCTAAAAACAGCACCTTCGGGATTTACGCACCTCCTGGTAGCGGTAGACAAATTCACGAAGTGGGTGGAAGCTAAGCCCATCAGAAAACTTGATGGCAAAACTGCCCTCAAATTTGTCAAGGACATTGTGGTTAGATTCGGCATCCCACATAGCATCATCACCGATAATGGCACTAATCTGTCTCAGGGAGAAGTTGAAGAATACTGCCATCACAACGGAATCCGCCTTGACCTAGCATCTGTGGCGCATCCACAGTCTAATGGCCAAGTTGAGCGGACCAACGGACTAATCATGTCAGGGATTAAGCCTCGCCTTGAAGCACCGCTACATAGAGCAGCTGAAGCCTGGGCAGATGAGTTGCCATCTGTGCTATGGAGTCTACGGATCACGCCAAACAGATCAACTGGCCTTGCCCCTTTCTTCTTAGTCTACGGAGCAGAGGCAATCTTGCCAAGTGATGTTCAGTACAATTCTCCAAGAGTCGAGGCCTACAAGGAAGAAGATGCAGAAGCGTCCAGACAACTATCTGTGGACCTGCTGGAAGAAGAACGAGACTTAGCAGCCTAGAGATCCGCCATCTACTAGCAGAATCTCCGCCGCTATCACAGCCGGCGAGTTCGCTAATGCTCATTTAAAGAAGGTGACCTGGTGCTACGCCTCAAGCAGCAGAAATCCCACAAGCTATCCCCGCCTTGGGAAGGACCCTTCGTCATCAGCAAAGCTCTACTGAATGGTTCCTACTACCTCGTTGATATTCGCGAGCTAGATAAGCGACCAAGTAAGAAGCGCAAACGAAGAGACCCTGACGATATCTACGACGAGAAAGATCGTCCATGGAACATCGCACAACTACGTCCTTTCTACACTTAGCACTTCTCTAGCTATGTAATAGGCACCTCTATATGATCAATGAAATAAAGCATTTGGTTCACTCTTGATTTTTTCTGAGTCTTTTACCTCCTTTATTGTTCATTTAGATCGTATAGAACCTTTTTTGCGCAATTGTGCTTTGCACTTGCGTCTCTTTTAAATCCGCCATAAGCGGTCCGCGTAGCTTTTTTATGTTTTGATCTTCATTCGATGTTTTCTGTGTGGATTCTAGAGTAGTGACTTTTTGACGATCTAAGCCGCCATCTGCTCAGGGTTTTGGACGGTTGCTTTTAAGTATCGTCGCCCTAGCGGATTGTTCGTGCGAAGATTTCGCCATCTTACGAAAAGTCAAGCACAGAGAGCCGGATGGCGGATCGCATAATCCTACGCGTGAATTTTTTTTTTCAAAGTGTTGTTTTTTTTGGGCTTGTCAAAAACTGCAAGTTGCATAAAACTAGGCCTGGCAGTTCCTTTGCACAATAAAACCACTTCATAAAAAACAAGCTGCAAGAGTTCAAAAGCATTCCACTGATCCGCCACAAGCAGATCAGTCACAGAGCAGAAGCATTCACACGCAGTTTAAGTTTAACTTACAGACCCACTCAGGGGCCGAATTGATGCAAAGTATTTTTTCCTGCCACATTACAGGGCACGTCCTAAGAAGACGGCGGAACCTTGGAGGACACCTCGTCACCGCCATCACCACCTGTAGTAGCTGCAGAGGCTGATGCCGAAGCCTGGCTTGGCGACCCTGGCAGCTCGTATGCTTCATAATATACGTTCAACTGCGTGCCAAGGGCACACAGTTGATCGTATCCAAGCACGCTCTGCCGGATGGCGGCCTCGTCCACCGGCGCACCATCCTCGCCGCTCTCCGGGATGCCGGAGGTGAGCAGGTCCAGGTCCATCTCGGGATAGTGGGCCTTCGCCAAGGTCAGAGCAGTCCTGGCACCACCCCGAGCAGAGGACTACTTCCAGTCCGCCATGAGCCCTGGCACCAGCAGCAGCTTCTGGGTAAGCGCAAGGGCGGAGAGGTTGGAAGAACCCGCTATCTGCAGGCTCCCGCACGCTTGGCGACCAGCGTTGAGAAGGCCATCAAGCTCCTTCTTCGCTGCGTCGGTGGCCATGCGCAAGCCTTCGGTGGTATCCGCCTCGCCCTGCCCGAAAGCGACTGCATAGCGGAAAAAGAAGATGCGTCATGCACGGCATAGCAGAAATTGAAAAACTTTACGTTATAAGAAGAAATGGTACCTAGTAAGGTGTCCTGGAAGTGATGGAGGAGCTCGTTAAAGCCTTCACGCCGCTTTTCAAAATCAGCAGCGGCTTTGCGGAGATCCTCTATCTCCTTGTCCTTCTTGAGGTTCTGGCGCTTCTGGTCCTTCAGCTGCTCTTCGAGGAGGGTGTTTGCGGCCAGAGATTTCTAGAGCTGCTGCTGCAGCCCATCCATCGCAATGGCGTGGCCCTTCTCCACCCCCTCAAGTGTGGACTTGAGCTTGGCAACATCTGCATGGCGGAAGTATCAGCACAACATTGATTGAATAAGCATAAGGGAATTAAAACTTGTTGAGTAAATTACCGCTATTCTCAAGTTGTTGCTGCAAGTCCGCCACAAGAGCGCTTTTGGTTGCCAGCTCCTTCTCTTGCGAGCTGACAACCTGGACTAGGTCCTCTACCACCTTCTTGTAGTTGTGGCAAAATAACTTGAAGTGTTAGTCACTCTTAGAGCTTTATGCCGGATAAGTATCCGCCATAATGCTCGGGGGCTACTCGCGATGATTCTTTGGTCACTCTTAGAGCATCATGATAGATGGAATCCGCCATGATGCTCGGGGCTACTTATGCTGATTTTTTGTCTTCCTAAGAGCTTTATGCGGATGGTCATCCGCCATAACGCTCGGGGGCTACTCAGTATGAAATTTAAAAGTTCTCTATAGAGCACTGTGAACTACCAGCGCTCGAGGGCTATGCTATTCAAAAACTTACAGGAGTCACTCTTGAAGCCCCATAGCGGATCGAATTTACAAATCCGCCATGGCGCTCGGGGGCTACTGGGAGTACATACCTTCTTCATAGTCGTTGTTTTCTCAACAAAAGCGGCAATGCCGCTGGACAGCTGGTTGCTGACATCTTCCTGGCTGGAAATAAGATTGACGACCTCAAGTTGCTTTTGTCTCCAAAATAAACTGCCCCCCGTCGGAGCATCCGCCACTTGACCCTGAAACGAGCCAGAAGCCTTTTCGCTTTGGATGACATCATTAGCCGCAGCTTCAGCCGATGTGTTGGCTTCTGGCATTGGGTCAAACTGACCACCAGCATCCTCCATATCGATATCGATACGAGCGGAGGAGGGAGTTGGTACGTCAGGGGTGAGCGGAACAGCGGCAGGGGAGGGTTTGGCTCGCTTGGATGACGGCTCCTTGACAGTAGGCTTCTTTCTTCAGAGGAAAGGAGGATTAGAGATGGAAAGGAGCAACAATGAAGAAGGATGTCCAAAGGTTACCTTGACTTGGGCAGATTGATGGTAGCGGTATTCTCGGATGGCGTTTCTAACTCCGCCCTGCGTTGAGCTTCGAAACGACGGGAATCAACAGATTTCCCGCCACCACCGCGAGTTTTCCCACTTCCAGCCCATTTCTTGGGAACCGCCTTCTCCTGGGTCGTATGGGCTGTATCATCCACATTCCCCGCCATCTCCTCTTTGTTTCCGCTAGAGTGAACAACTTCCTCCTTAGCGGTAGATTTAAGGTTGGAACGGCGAAGGGGATGGGCAAAGTGAGCAGGACCAAGCGATTTGAGCTGATAAGAAGAAAAATGTTATGTTTTATGAAATATAAAGGTATCATGCGGCGATGGCGGAAAGGGAACTTACCAAAGGGCAGCTGCCATTCTCAAACATAGCCATGCCGAACTTCAAAGGTTTCTTCCTAGGAGACTTCATCAGGGAACGGATGCGCTTCTCGACGACTTTAGGGTCCAGCTCCTGGTCCGAACAACGCATGCCATCATTTGCACCAGTATACTCGTGCATCAGGCTGTCGTGGTGTTGAAGCAGCTGAATCCGCCGGGATATCCAGCAGTTGATGGTGTCGATCCCTTTCAAGCCATCCACAGATAGCCTGGCAATCCGCCGAGCCAAGAGCTTGACATAGGGAGTGGCGGATTCGTCGTTGACAGCTGTCCAGGAGTCGCGAGATTCAGCAGCAACGTTCTTAAAGGGAGGAAGGCCGCGGGCTTGAGATGGCGCGGGCCTATCCGCCATATAGAACCAGGACCCTCTCCATCCGATGGCGGAATCCAGAGGCATGATGAAAGGGTATTCCTTCAACCTTCGTGGAAGAAAGCAAACCGTTCCGCAGGTTCGAAGGGATCCGTCATCTTCGTAATTGGCCCGCACGGAGAAGAAAAGTTGGAAGAGGTCTACCCTGGGGCGGATCCCGAGGTATCCCTCGCACAAAGCTGCGTAGCCCTCCACAGACACCAAGCTGTTTGGTGATATGTGGTGGAGCTGCAATCCGTAGAATTTCAGAAGATTAGTAAAGAAAAGAGATGGAGGCATACTGAGACCCCTCTCCACGTGAAATTTGAGCATCACGATCTCGGAGGGGTTAGGAATAGGCACCGGGGCCTTGAAGTCAGTCCGCCATCCAGATTCAGCCTGAGGAGCCACAGTGCCCTCGCCTTCCATGGTTTGGACGTCAGAGTCCTTAACATGGGATTTCTGCCAATACCCATGGAGGTTCTGGGGGATCTGATCTTCTTCGTCCTCGGCACCTTCCTCCTCAGCTTCGCCATCCGCTTCCTTGTCTGCGGGATCATCTGCGTTTGCTCCCGCCATCTCCTCTTCGGCCTCGGACATAATGTCCTCTAGGTCCAAATCCGCCATTGCAGGATGTGTTCCCTGGGTTGACTGTTGCAGGGGAGAATCCTCCTCCTCGGCTTCGGAATGATGGCGGGAAGGTGATCCGGCGTCCATGGCGTTGAGCGAAAGGAAGATTCCGCTGTGAAATCCATGAAGTGCCTGAGCAAGCTGCTTCGGCGGAAATAGCTATCGGCGGCGAGGTTTTCCGCGGCGGCTCATCGGAGACAATGGAGCTCTTGTGGCGGCGCTGAAGAGAGAGAGAGCGACGAGGCGAATGAAGGGTAAACTGGCCGGGGGTGAGAAGCCGGGGTATATATAGACCCCGCGCCTCGAGATTCGTGCCCGCCATCACCACCGCTCGTCCCGATCGCAGAAACCCTAATCCGGTGACACGTGTCTAGGGGTAAAAAAGTAACTTGGTAAAAACAGTGCATGCACTGAAAGTCTTGCCCTAGAAGGAACTGTGTCCCGAAATTTACGGCGGATTTCCACGGTATGATCCAACGGATCCCGAAAATCTCGCTAAGATAACTACGTCGCTTGATCCGTTATTTACGGCGGATTAATAGATGGAAGAAGGAACATCAAGATGACCGCCATCCCAGCACAGAAGGGAAGAAGAGCTATGGCGGAAGTAACTCACCAAGACTATGCATGGCGGATGTAGATGGCAATCTTGAAGTTCCCTGGGGGCTACTGTTGGGGATATACCAAATAGGTATACCAGCGACGTAGTCCTAAATCAGCAAGCCAGGGTGGCCCATCAGGGGTGGTATGGCGGATTCGTCATACCGGGCGGCCCAGTTGCTGAAGTTGCCACGGCGGTACTGGACACAGGCTCTTATGGCGGATCCTTAGATAGGCCCATGGCAGATTACTGACGACAGGCCCATGGCGGATCCGAAGACGGCCCATGGCGAGTTACCTTGACGTACACGCATAGGACTTAGTCTAGGACTCCAAGTTGTATCCGCTCTGGTACCAACGTGTAGCCCACGCCAGGCGCCTTTATAAGCCCGGCGTGGAGCAGCCCTTGAGGCAGAAGTTAGATGTTCTAGTCATACGGCCAATCGCATAGCGAAACAGCCAACCTCATCATTGTAATCGAGCACTTGTTGCCATATAGTGAATTATAGCAGCACGTAGGATCTTGCCACCGTCGCGGGATCTGAAGCTGGGTAAACTCGTGCTACCACCGTCCTGGATCGCTCCTCCGTGTTCACCCCCTTCCACAAACCGCCATACCCCTACCTCTATGGCAGATCTGTTGACGAAACCACGACACCACTTCCTATGCATAGGAATCTTGTAAGAAAATAAATAAAAGAAGCACATAGTCACAAGTATGGGTAGATAAAACAAGAGCAACTTTGGAACTTTCAATATAAAGAGAGGTGTTTTAGTAACATGAGAATTCCAACAACCATATTTTCCTCTCTCATAATAATTTTCAGTAGCATCATGAATAAACTCAACAATATAAATATCACACTCACCCTCCTTTGTTAAGCATGGAGGGCGATCAAATAAGGTATTAGTTAAGGAGTAACTCTTATTGGGAGATAGACATGGGTAGCTCCATTCTTCCTCCTCTTGATAATCACTCTCCTCCTCTTTTTCAGCCAATAAGCTTCCAGTTTTAGCAATTTCTTCTTCCATAGGCTCCTTCAAGGCATTAGTCTCTTCCGTTGGAGAGCATCTATTAAGATATTTAAGAATATAGCCATTTTCTTCCTTGTAATTATCAAAGCAAAATGTAAGTATATCATAAACCTCATATTTATAAGGTGCATCATCAGTATTTTCAAGCAAATAAGCAAGTTCGAATGCACCCTTCCAAGCAATAAATTCTTCAATTTGTTCCACATCATAAAAGTCATAATTTCCATTAATATAAGAAGATATGGTAACATCATCATTATACTCACATTGAAAAGGGAGGTGTTTATACCTCCTACAGCAACAAGATCTATCAAAGCAATAAGTAACATTATAAGTAGATCACACATTTCTAGCAATGATATACAATCTATTGATTTGTGTGCGAAAAACTCCCCTCGCAGAAGTCTTCCACTCTTCCCCGGCAACGGCGCCAGAAAATTAGCTGCTAGCGCGTGGTTGACGTGGGAGAATATAATTGATGTAGGAGCTTCTTATTCTTCAAGTCCTTGTCAACAGCACCAGAAGATTCCTTGTGCATGGTGAATGACCAGCCAGTTGGGAACCCCAAGAGGAAGGTATGATGAGTATAGCAGCAAATTTTCCCTCAGTTAAGAAACCAAGGTATATCGATCAGGAGAAGAGCAGACAATAACGACTGAAGGTGATGCTTGCTAGTTTGCGACAGCTTCGGACAATTTATATATGGCGCATCGTCCAAGCTTTGCTTGCTAGCTGCAACGCGGAACCTGCACACAACACAACCAAGTACTTTGTTCCCAACTTGCGATGAGGTTGTCAATCTCACCGGTTTGCTTGAAACAAAGGTTATGAGCGTATCGAGTGGAAAATAGTAGAAGTATGTGAGTAAAGTAAACAGTGCGAGTAAAGTAAACAGTACGAGTAAAGTAAACAGGTGATAGCAATATGATGGAAATAGGACCGGGGTCCACAGTTCACTAGTGGTGTCTCTCCATAAGATAAATAACACATGCCCTTGAGCATATGAATGTTGTTTTCTCCCTAGTAGCAACAGCACATCTACAACCTTAGAGGTTTCTGTCACTCCCCCAGGTAAAATAGAGGCATGAACCCACTATCGAGCATAAATACCCCCTCTTGGAGTCACTAGCACCTACTAGGCCAAGATAGCTACTAACAATGGAGAGCATGCAAGATCATAAACAACATAGAGATAACAAAATATATAATTCAGTACAGCAACTCAATCATAACACCAATATTCATCGGATCCCAACAAACCAAACATGTAGAATAACATAACGGTGATCTCAATCATGTAGGGCAGCTCATGAGATCTAAACATGAAGCACATGGTGGAGAAGCCAACCATCTAGCTACTGCTATGGACCCATAGTCCAAGGTAGACTACTCACTCATCGCTTCGGAGGCAAGCATGGCGATGAAGAAGACCTCCGGTGGCGATTCCCCTCTCCGGCAGGGTGCCGGGAAGAGCTTCTGGACCCTCCCGATCTTCGGGTCGATGGCGGCGGCGGATCACGATGTGTTCTGGAAAAGTGATCAGGTGTTTAGGTTTTTCCCGTCGGGGGGTCTTTATAGGCGAAGGGGCGATGTCAGAGGTGGCCCTAGGCCCCCTCACACCATGGCGGCGCAGCCAGGGCCTGGGCCGCGCCAGCCAGGTGTGAGCCTGGCCTGTGGCCCCTCTCCTACTCCTCTTTGGATCTCTGGAAGCTTCCGGGAAAAATAAGACTTCAGGAACTTGTTTCGTCCAATTCCGAGAATATTTCCTGTGTATCACTTCTGAAACACAAAAACAGCAGAAAACAGGGAACTGGCACTGTGGCAACTTGTTAGTAGGTTAGTTCCGGAAAATGCATAAAAGTGCCACGAAGTGTAACGAAACAGTAGGCAAATGGTGTAAAAACAAGCATGGAGCATCAAAAATTATAGATACGTTGGAGACGTATCAGCGAGTCATCGGCATTGTGATCGTGGTGGAGCGCACCGAGGAAGGCAAGGAGCTGCCGGTTCAACGCCTGGTGTATTACTTGAGTGAGGTGCTCACTCTCTCTAAGCAAAACTACCCGCACTACCAGAAGGTCGCATACGGCGTGTACATGGCGGCCAGGAAGCTGAAGCACTACTTCGAGGAGCACCCTATCACGGCGGTGAGCACGACTCCACTCTCGAAGATCATAGGGTGCAAGGATGCAACTGGCAGGGTGGCCAAATGGGCGATTGAGCTTGCTGCTCATACCATTCAGTACAAGCCCAGGACGACGATCAAGTCCCAGATCATAGCAGACTTCTTCGCTGATTGGGGAGAGCACCAGTACTTGCCGCCGGCTCCGGACTCAACATACTGGCGCATGAACTTCGATGGCTCCAAGATGCTCAGGGGCTTGGTAGCGGGTGTCGTTCTCACCTCTCCTAAGGGAGACAAGCTGCAGTACGTGCTGCAGATGCACTTCCACGCGTCGAACAACGTCGCGGAATAAGAGGCCCTGGTGCATGGGCTCAAGCTGGCCAAGGAGATTGGCATTCAGAGGATCCTCTGTTTCGGAGACTCCGACCTGGTGGTGCACCAGGTCTCCGGGGAATGGGACGCCAAGGACGCCAACATGGCCTCCTATCGCTTCTACGTGCAACAGCTCTGCGGATTCTTCGAGGGCTGTGAGTTCCATCACGTCCCTTGGGGAAACAACGATGAAGCGGACAGGTTGTCCAAGATCGGCTCCACCAAGCAAGATATCCCGGCTGGAGTGTCATTGGAGATCATCCGCAAGCCATCCATCAAGCCTTCATCGGAATCCACCTCCATCTACGTGCCTGGAGACCCTACTCTGGCTCAAGCGCCGCCACCGGACTCGGGGGCTGCCGCCTCGGGGCTGAAGGAAGCAGCCGGCCAGCCCAGCGCGACTGGCTCGATGAAGGACTCGGGGGCTGCCGTCTCTAGGCCGTCCCTCCCAGCCGGCCAACCAGGCAAAGCCGGCACGACGACGGACCCGGGGGCTGCTGATCCCCTGGTCGCCAGTGTCTTCCACATACGGGAGATACCATCCTGGGCGAACCCATTCTCCAACTACCTCATCGCTGGGGACCAGCCTCCAGACGAAGCGGAAGCTAGGCGACTTCAACGTCGTGCACTGGCGTACACCATCATCAACAGCGAGCTGTACAAGCGCAGCGTGTCAGGAATCTTCCAGAAGTGCATCGAGCCGGAAGAAGGGATAGAGCTGCTGAGAGAGATAGATCAAGAGGAGTGCGGGCATCACGCATCTTCTAGAGCGTTTTTGGCTAAGGCCTTCCGCCATGGTTTCTATTGGTCGACGACCCAGAAGGATGCAGAACAACTGGTGAAGCATTGCAATGGCTGCCAGCGCTTCTCCAAGCATCAAAACACTCCAGCGGCAGCCCTCAAGACCATCCCGCTCACCTGGCCGTTCGCTGTCTGGGGCCTGGACATGGTGGGACCATTCAAGACAGCGCCCGGGGGCTTGATGCATCTGCTGGTCGCAGTGGACAAGTTTACCAAGTGGATCGAAGCAAAGCCAATCAAAAAGCTTGACGGCTCGTCCACCATCAAGTTCTTCAACGAGATCATCACAAGATATGGAGTTCCCCACAGCATCATCACTGACAACGGGACAAACTTTGCAAAGGGAGTCTTCGCAGAGTACTGCGGCCAGAAAGGCATCCGGCTGGACTTGGCATCTGTGGCGCATCCTCAGTCTAATGGGCAACTGGAGAAGGCAAATGGGCTGATCTTGGCCGGCATCAAACCAAGACTGGTCGAGCCTCTTGAGCGCTCAGCCGGCTGCTGGGTCGAAGAGCTACCCTCAGTACTTTGGAGCCTGCGCACCACTCCCAACCGCTCTGTCGGCTTCACCCCATTCTTTCTGGTCTATGGGGCAGAGGCAGTGCTGCCCACCGACATTGAATTTGATGTGCCCAGAGTTGTCGAGTACACGGAAAAGCAAGCAAAAGAAGCTCGTGAAGATGGTGTCGACCTCCTCGAGGAGGCACGAGAGCAGGCCTTGGCCAGATCAGCGCTCTATTAGCAACAGCTGCGACGATACCACAGCCAGAAGATTCGTCCGCTCGCGTTTCGCGAAGGAGATCTCGTGCTCCGGCTGATCCAAAACACCAAAGGCATGCACAAGCTGTCCTCCCCTGGGAGGGACCATTCATTGTCAGCCGGGTGCTAGGAAATGGGGCGTACTACCTCATCGACGCACAAGAGCCTAGGAAGAACAAGGCAGATAATTCTGACAAGGATACGGAGCGTCCCTAGAATGTCAACCTCCTAAGACCTTTCTTCTGCTAAGGCAAAAGCTTGTACCCCGAAAACTTGTCAATGAATAAAGGAAAACGGAGCGGCTAGTTACGGCCAGCTCCGAGAAAAACACTTCGTGTATGTTTTGCTTCCTGCATTATTCACTTGACCGGCAGTCGGCTCCGAGCACTGAGCCACAGCCGGCTGCCCTAAAAACGATCGATTTCCCGTCAGCCGGATGAGTACTACGTATGGAGCAAGTCTCGAGTCCAGCCTCCATCCCCCGGATCCACAAAGCCGGATGGATAGGAGCCGGCAGACCACATACGAAGGAAAGCCGTAGGGGAAAACCGCAAACGATAAAAACTTGCTTAACTAAGCGTTGAAGGCAGTTTTCGTTAACCATGTGTTGGCCAGCTCGAGACGGGTGCCCAACAGACCGAAGTACTACTTCTCACACCGCGGCACGCTCCCACCCTAGGCCGGCATTCGGCTACCGGCCCAAGGGAGACCAACCGGCACCAGGCTGCCGGTTAGGGGTAGAAGGGCCAAAGGGTGGGGAGATTAAGGAAAAGGTTGAGGGAACCAGGCTAAGGCAGGCCAGCAAATGGTCGATGATCATAGTTTTTTCAATGCTTAGGCTGAGCGGCCATATCAAGGAGGTTCGAAGCTAGAGCTGCCTCACGTGATGTCGGCACCGTATGTGAACGGGCTAGTTTCAAGCCAGCTATTACTCCAGCTGCCCCAAAACTCGGGGGCTAGGGGGAAAGGGAATTGGCCCTTAGAAACAGGCCGGCTCCAATCCCTCGCCGGCTGTCCGATCAGTTGGCGCTGCGACATGTCCAGCAAAAGAGCGTCAAAATCAAAATCTAGCGTTCGCAAAGAAATGGCTAAGGCCAGTAGCTTGGAGGTTCACTCCAGCCGCGACAAGGGTCACGCGAAGGCTCGCAAAGGGGAGATGTGCTAGCTCCGGTCTCGCCCGAGCTGGCATAGGACGTAGTTTCCATTCCTGTCTCCTCAAGCCAGTGCTAGTTCGCATCTCCCGAAGCCGGTCAGCAGAGGCACCTTTCCCTCCACGCTGAAGCCGGAAGAGCTCGCCAGGAACGTCCCGTTAGGATTGGCGGCTATCTTAGCCCCTACCTATAGGCCTGCGCAGCGATGGTCCTAGCATAAGAGAAGTCCCAACTATGAAATCATCATCACGCTCTGAAGCAAACAGAAGACATTCATACAAGGATAAAGCAAATCTCCACGGCAAACAAGACTTGCAGGAAATTAAAAGTTCTTAACATCTGGCAGGCGATAACATAGATAGGGCCACGCTAAGGGTCGAGATGACAAAAGATACTCCCCCACCCTAAGCTCCCAGAATCTTCCACTGATGAAGCCGTCGTCAAGGAAGGAGCTTTGGGGGTGTTCGCTGCTCACGGCCAGGGGGAGTAGGCGTGGGCGCAGCCGGAGGTGTCGATGACGCGGACGCAGAGGACGGGCGACTCGGCGCGACGAGTGCAGATGAGGAACCAGTCGCACTTCAGGTCGTAGTCGTTGATGAACCTCGTCCAGCCGTCGGCGAGGTAGCTTTTCCCTGCTCGTCGTGAAGGATCTCGACAAGGTACAGGGGCTGGACGCCGCTGCCCTCTTCCACCATGATGCTCGTCGGGGGGTTCCTCCCCATGGTGCTGATGAAACTGGCGGGGAGCGGCAGGCGCGCCTCACACCCGGCCCGCAGATGCACCACGAAGGTGGTGAATCCGTGCTCCGAGACGTAGGAGAGCCACTGCCGCGGCGGCGAGCGCCGAGGCCTGCGCACCTTGGCGGCGGCCGCGCCAGACGAGCCGCCGACGCCTGCGCCGGTGAGGCCTGGGGGAGCCGCCCCGACCGAAATCGTGGCGCTGACGATGGCGGCCGCTGCCTCAAGGGGAGTCACGGCTAGGCCGGTGACGGAGGGTGCGCCCATGGGGGCCGCGACAATGGTGGCGGCCGAGGCGACCACCCCTGTAGGGCCCGCAATGACGGCGGCGGCAGAAGCCGCCCTGGTAGACTCCGCGGCGGCTGCAGTCGTGAGTGCTGCCAAGATCCTCTTGTTGCGTCTGCCCGGTGGGCGGCCGCGCCTGCGAGGAACCGGTGGTGTCGCCACCAGGTCTTTTGCCCTGTTCCTACTTCCGAACGGGCGGCCGCGCTTGCGCCTGCCCGATCCGCCAGGAACTCCGGCCCCGGCTCCGGTTGACGACATGAAGGCGAAGGGGATGAGCTATAGAAGCTGAGGGAACCGCTTGGCGAGGAAGAAGAGTGAAGGCGCTCGGGAGTGGGGAAAAACCCTCGAGAGCTCCAAGACTTTAAAGGATGGCAAGGCATGAAAAGTCGAGCCAGTTTAATGCGAGTAGATCAAACGCGTGGCGTTTCGATGGGACGCATCACTAACGTAAGCCTCATCTCGCCGTATGACATTATCTGGAATCATTATGGAGACCGAAGAGTCCAAGCGACAAGACATGGCACTACGGCACTATGCTGGCCGCAGCAGGGGATCAGAACCCGAAGCGGCACAAGTTCCGAGGGACCACGTGCCGGCTAGCGGCCGCGTGGCAGCCGCCAGCCGAATCGGTCCTGGAGCCGGCACGTCCCAAGACGGCCGGTGACACTCCGCGGAGCTAAACCTCAAGATTGATGGCCTCCGAGCCGGGCGAAGAATCCTAGGACTTCGACGGAAGCGTGTCGATTTCGGCGAGAAATAGAACCCACCGAAGCCCCATGCTAACCCATGAGACTTCGCCAGTTTCGGGGGCTAGTGTCGTGGGGATGACTTCAGGGGTATGCCAAGGGCAGCGCTGTCTGCTGGCTGGTGTCCCAGGAATCTCCACGACACTAAGTCAGGAGGACCGGCTCTGGCCAAAGGGCCGGCTACGCTAGCAGCCGGCTGGCGACTCCACCGAGGAGAGCCAGAGCCGGGCAAAGACGATAAGACCCCTCCAATGGTTGCTTCACCGAAAGCGGCCTGGCCTCGACAAGATTGACAGAGGTAAAGGACGGGCGTGACGCAAGCCACGCCCGGGCTCAACCAATCAGCAAGCAAGAGTCTTCCCCACGAAAGAATCCGAGGCAAAAGGGAGGGCATATACCTCCAAGATGCCGGTCCAAAGGGGAAAGCCACTTTATAAAGTGGCTACCGTCAGAGCAGGCCAGAGGATGACGCCGAAGACGCAGCCACGGAGGAGCCGGTAGCCGGGCAGCTGGCCATCTAACCTGTAACCAGAACCCTGCCTATATAAAGGGGTCTGGACCCTTAGCCTAGGGGGATCTGATCCATCTTCTTCTTCCTCCTCTAGACTGAATAGCTCGAGGAGCATTGTAACCACTATGGAGATAATAGAAAGCAAGGCAGGAAGTAGGGGTGTTACCTCCGGTGTGGAGGGCCCTGAACCTGAGTAAACTGAGGTGTCTCTGTTGGCACAATCCCAAGCCGGACCCATCGTCGCACACCGTCGAGCCCCTCCGATAAGCCATCCCCATGGCTACTGTCTCTAAATTCCCATGACACCTTGGCTTATTCCAAGCTTGGGGGAGTGCTGCGGTATCACATCATTATCTTTTACTCATTTACTTTTCAAGTAGAGTCATATCATGAATAGAGAAGTTATCTTATAGAATAGTTTGCAATGTGGAAGTATCCTCCTTAGTTGGTTATCTATGTATCCCTTGGTGTGAGTTGCGGTAATGAAATATAAATGAGAAGTTTTATCGTTTACTTTCCGCACACTTTATTTTAGTTTGCAATGTTTCTTATATGATTAGTCTTGTTGATTAGTATTGGTATCACTTTGGGAGCATGAGTAAATTTAGTTGGTTTTGGCAAACTTAGCTTGGTAATTAGTAGCAACATTACCTTGAGGTTTGAGTAGAAAAGAAGAAAGAAGTGTTTGTAGTTACATCATTTCAGCTTTCCTTCATGTTTAGCTCATAAGTATTAGTATTCTTAAGTTAAAATCGTTGTACTTTCAAGGAAGATTGCATGATTGTTCCTATTATATGTATGTTTGTTTGTTTCATGCAACTCTTATGCTTGCTACCCAGCCTTGCTAGCCAAAAACCTGTACTGAGAGGGAATACTTCTCGTGCATCCAATCCCCAAAAACCGAGTTACTTCCAAAGAGTCCACTATAAATTCCTATGCATGGTATTTCAAGCCATTCCAAGTAAATTTTCATGTGCTACCTTTCAAAAACCTTCAAATACTTCTCATTTTGTGCCACTGATTTTAGCTCATGAGGACATAGTGGTTGGGTTTGTTATCTTCCATACTAAATTAAGTACCCCTCGACTAGGCAGCTTCATCTGCTCGTCATTAATTTTGCAAGGGAGCTGGTCAGACCATTGTAATCTCAAAAAGAAAGAAAAGAAAAAGGCACTCCTCCATGGTTTGTGAAAGTTGGTGGGCACCCGATGGAATCGGTTAGCCATGGTTTGAGAAAGGAAAAGGTGGGGAGGAGTGCAAAGCTATAAAAGAGCACAATTGTGCCAATTAATCAACATCTCGGAACCACTCTCACTTGTTTAGTATGGAAGATATCAAGAACTCCGTTGCTAGTCGTTGACAAAAGCAATCACCTCTCAAAATAACTTTTACCTCTGTTTTACAAATGAAAAGCTCTAGCACATGTTTAATCACTGCTTCCCTCTGCGAAGGGCCTGTCTTTTACTTTTATGTTGAGTCAACCTATTCCCTTCTATCTCAAGCAAGCATTTGAGTTGTTATGTTTCACTCATCCATATGTTTATCCGTTCAATCATGTTTACTAACTTCTTTTGTTTAGTACAATGCTTTTATCTGAAGGAATATATCTTTGAAAGCTTTCTATGATTGCAAAGAGTTTGTTCCGTTGAGCATATGGTTTTTGCTATATTAGCTCTGTTTTAAAAGGCTCTGTTCAAAAGCAAGTATAGTTTGTTTATTGTTCTCTGACCAAGAACTAAGGTTTGCCATCACCAATTATAGTTTACCTTGTGCATCTTTATTTGTGATTCCCTATTACTTATTGCAAGTCTATATCATATAAAGGGAAGTTGCTGCCTATTATAATTTGTGCCTTGGTGAATGTGATGCTTCTTGTCCGTATTTTGATTATCGACACTTCACTCCATAAACCTGTGGTCATGTTGACCGAGTTTAGTTTTCGCTTGGGGACAAGCGAGTTCTAAGCTTGGGGGTGTTGATACGTCCATTTTGCATCACTATTTTGTATCATAATTTACTGTTATTCATTGATATATTTCACATTTAGATATGATATTTATGTTGTTTCCTCTATTTTTACATGTTTGATGATCATTGGAGGAGTTGCTGCCGGAGTCAGGATTCTGCTAGAAAAAGGACCGTCAAGACACCATGTTTCGGAAGATCAGAAAATTCCAGAAAATTATATTTTGTCAGAAGACTGAAGAAGCCAGAAGGAGGAGGCGAGAGGAGCCACAGGGCAGGCTCACACACAGGGGGCGCGGGCCCACCCCTGGCCGCGCCGGCCTGTTGTGTGGCCGCCCTGGCCCAGTTCTGCCATCGCCCCTTCGCATATTTCATCATCCCCGAAAACCTAAGTCAAGGGGAGGGCTCAGAGATAGACACCGCCGCCTCTGCGGGGCGGAAAACACCAGAGAGAGAAAAGCTCTCCGGCAGGCAGAAATCTGCCGGGGAAATTCCTTCCCGGAGAGGGGAGATCATTGCCATCGTCATCATCATCGCACCGGACTTAATCGGGATCATCATCATCATCTCCATCACCAGCACCTTCATCTCCACCATCACCACGCCATCCCGCTGTAACATCTTGGGTTGAATCTTGTCAAATTCTTAGGGGAAACTTTCCCAGTGCTGATTACTCTTGTGGTTGATGCTATTGAGTGGAACCGTTAAATTAAGGTTTATGTTCAGATTGTTATTTACCATTATTTCACCTCTGATCATGATCCATATGATGTCTTGTGAGTAGTTCGTTTAGTTCTTGAGGACATGGGAGAAGTCAAGATGTTAGTAGTGGAATTATGTTAAGTAATATTTAATGGTTTGATATTTATTTGTTGTGGTGCTATTTCACTAGTGGTGTCATGTGAACTTCGACTACATGATACTTCACCATTTATGGGCCTAGTGGAATGCATTGTGTATTTGGCTACCAATTGTGGGGTTGCTGGAGTGACAGAAACCTAAACCTCCGTTGGGAAACCATTGCACCAGGGAGCGTAGGATCTTAGAGTTTAAGGCTGTGGTTAGATGTATCTTAATTACTTTCTTGTAGTTGCGGATGCTTGCAAGGGGTATAACAAGTGCGTATTTATCCTAGTAAGGGTAGTGCGCTAGCACAGGTTCACCCCCATAACACTTATCAAACCAATAAAGATTATTTAGCGGTATGAAGCGAAAGCACTTAACAGAAACTCATGTGTGTCCTCGAGAACGTTTGGTCATCATAAGTTACACAACCGGCTTGTCCTTTGCTCTAGAAAGGATTGGGACACTTGCAGCAATTACTATTATTGTCTTTTATTTATTTGCACTTTATTTATTTGCATTACCAAATACCCCTGAAAACCCGTTTGCTAGTATTTACAGTGAATCCTTGATCAAAACCACTTGTCAACACCTTCTGCTCCTCGTTGGGTTTGACACTTTTATTTATCGAAAGTACTACGATACACCCCCTATCCTTGTGATTCATCAGCGGGAGGTTGTAAAGATGCAACACAAAGTGGTTTAATTAGCAACTCCAGAAAGAAATCCGAAGGCGAGAAAGAGAAGTTGTGGTCAATGTGCCACTTCATGACCATGAGCTCTCCATATTGGGGCACCGGCAAAGGCTTGTTCACCACGACCCGCCAAGCACTCTCCTCCTTTGTGTAAAAGGAGAACCTCTGATGCTACCGAGTTGATGAAGTAAATAACCGGCCAGTTGGAAAACCCCAAGAGGAAGGTTTGATGAAGATAGCAGCAAGTTTTCCCTCAGTTAAGAAACCAAGGTATGTCGATCAGGAGAAGAGCAGACAATACGACTGAAGGTGATGCGGACTGGCTTAGCGACAGCTTCAGACAATTTATATATGGCGCCTCGTCCAAGCTTTGCTTTGCTAGCTGCAACGTGGAACCTGCACACACACAACCAAGTACTTTGTTCCCAACTTGCGATGAGGTTGTCAATCTCACCGGTTTGCTTGAAACAAAGGTTATGAGCGTATCGAGTGGAAAACAGTAGAAGTATGCGAGTAAAGTAAACAGTGCGAGTAAAGTAAACAGGTGATAGCAATATGATGGAAATAGGACCGGGGTCCACAGTTCACTAGTGGTGTCTCTCCATAAGATAAATAACACATGCTGGGTAAACAAATTACAGTTGGGCAATTGATAGAATAAAGATAAACGTGATATGTCAAGAAGATCACTATGCGATTTACTCTGGGCATTACAACAAAATACATAGACCGCCATCCAACTGCATCTATGACTAATAATCCACTCACGGGGATATCATCCGAACACCCCATGAGTATTAAGTTGCGAACAACAGATAATTGCATTAAGCAAAGTGTGTAATGTAAACAAAGCATATGCCCTTGAGCATATGAATGTTGTTTTCTCCCTAGTAGCAACAGCACATCTACAACCTTAGAGGTTTCTGTCACTCCCCCAGATTAAATAGAGGCATGAACCCACTATCGAGCATAAATACCCCCTCTTGGAGTCACTAGCAACTACTCGGCCAAGATAGCTAGTAACAACGGAGAGCATGCAAGATCATAAACAACATAGAGATAACAAAAGATATATTTCAGTATAGCAACTCAATCATAACACCAATATTCATCGGATCCCAACAAACCAAACATGTAGAATTACATAACGGTGATCTCAATCATGTAGGGCAGCTCATGAGATCTAAACATGAAGCACCTGGTGGAGAAGACAACCATCTAGCTACTGCTATGGACCCATAGTCCAAGGTAGACTACTCACTCATCGCTCCGGAGGCAAGCATGGCGATGAAGAAGACCTCCGGTGGCGATTCCCCTCTCCGGCAGGGTGCCGGGAAGAGCTTCTGGACCCTCCCGATCTTGGGTCGACGACGGCGGCGGATCGCGATGTGTTCTGGAAAATTGATCGGGTACTTAGGTTTTTTCCGTCGGGGGGTCTTTATAGGCGAAGGGGCATCGTCAGGAGTGGACCGAGGCGGTCTCACACGTAGGGGGCGCGGCCAGGGCCTAGGCCGCGCCGCCCTGGTGTGTGGCCACCTCGTGGCCCCACTCCGTCTCCTCTTCGGATCTCTGGAAGCTTCCGGGAAAAATAAGACTTCAGGAACTTGTTTCGTCCAATTCCGAGAATATTTCCTGTGAATCACTTCTGAAACACAAAAACAGCAGAAAACAGGGAACTAGCACTGTGGCGACTTGTTAATAGGTTAGTTCCGGAAAATGCATAAAAGTGCCACGAAGTGTAATGAAACAGTAGGCAAATGGTGTAAAAACAAGCATGGAGCAGCAAAAATTATAGATACGTTGGAGACGTATCAAGCATCCCCAAGTTTAACTCCTGCTCGTCCTCGAGAAGGTAGGTGATAACAAAAGAATAATTTTTGAGGTGACATGCACCTACACAATCTTGATCATATATGTAAGCATTTGTGAGCTGGGATCATAAGAACTTAAATATGGGCATGAAGATATAATCTTGACAATAAGAACTTAGCAACCATGTTGTAAACATGAAAATGAACAAAAACAAAAGATCATGAAAATGAAACAATGAAAGTCAAACGTGTGTTCAAATCATAAGGAAAAACATACAAATGGTTTTCAGCTTGTCCTTCATGGAGAGCAAAACATAAATGCATAGGACACCTTCAAGTTTAAGAGGGCGACTAGATACAAATAATTTGAGGACAAGTGAAACCAACAATATGAATCAATCAATGAAAACTTTGGGACAATGCACATTATACTAATAATGACAACTTTGCTCTCTTATGGTGCATAAAGAAAGAAGGTGGCGACTCAACAAAAAAGTAAAAGAAAGGCCCTTCGCAGAGGGAAGTAGTGATTCAAGTTTTATAGACCTTCAAAAATTATGGTACTTACCGGCTTTGAGCTCTCATTGCCCCCATCATAAGCATCTTGAATGGTTAGAGTTAATGCGAGAACAATTATGATGCATAAGCTTGACAAATCATAAGTCGAAAACCTCGTGCCCCGTGAATACGAGTACCCAAACCTCATGCTACTCAACTTAGAGTCCCAAGCAAGGCTCTTGTCATCGTAAGTATATATGCATCATGGAAAACCGCCAACGGGGTACCTCCGTGCCCGATGACATGGAACAAGCCCACATCAAAATGACAGGACAAGCAGACAATGAACACCTCGACATCTCTTTTATTTGCCATTTGTTTAGCTTTTTATTGTGAGATGCGTCGTCGAATGTCCACCATGGGTATGCTGCAAATTTCCACCATGAATTATGCATGGCTTAGATTGGTGGCCCAGGCGTTTCCCTAACACATATACAAACTCCATGATCCCCACAAGATTCCCAATTCATTTCACACCGCGGGCATCCATAAACAAAAGATCACGATATCAACTCAAATAAGAAGTGCAATGTTGAAAGCTTGCCCCATGACAGCATGGATGGGCTAGAATCCAACTTACAACTTGCAAGCATAACAACTCAACATAAGAGACCACAATGTCAAATTTTTAAGAACAGGAAAAAGTAAAGTGTGCCTTCCGGTTCGTGAGAGCTTTACTGACCAATTTTCGCATAACACTGGTAAGAGTTTAATTTGAAGAGAAGATAAAAGCAAGTCAAATTTACTTGGAATAGCAAATTGCTAGTAGGTATGTATGGTGGACACTTTGGAAAACTTTGGCTTTTAGGAGTTGGATGCACGAGTAGAGCTCATACTCAGTACAAGGCGAGGGCTAGCAAAAGACTGGGAGCGACCAACTAAGAGAGCAATAATGGCCATAATCATGCAAAGCGACAAAGCGACATTAAAAGAAGCATAAGATGGCATCAAAAGTCAAAAACTAAATGATCATAGAGGCTATTGGCGACTTTGTAAGAGTCTAACATGTGTGAGCATGCGCCAAGTCAACCCAAATAAAGCATCAAGGAGAAAACCAAAATAATGCTTCCAAATAATAAAAACAACGCATGATTTTTTCAAAGGCTCATTAAGCAATCTCAGTTATTTGAGACAAGTCATGCTATAGCAAAACCACTAAGCATACTATCAAAAATACTTCAAGCATGACATGAAAAAAGCCTAAGCCGCAGTCTACACAAGCTCCTTCTTGTACCACTTTTTTGCATAAAGCTTTTTCTCTTTTCCAACACCATTTGAAATTTTTATAAACACCTCTTTTGATGAAAACCAATAAAGATCAGAGGCAAAAAGATATGACAAGGTCTGAACGCAAATCAAGGTGAAAAATGCAAGCTAAAAGCAGTAGCGGAAAAAGAAGAACACTCGGTGAAATTGTAAGAATGAAAAACAGAGTGTTCTTGGCAAATGAAAACGAGTACATCTCCTCCAAAGGAAATTTGTTGGGGTCCAACCATTTATTGCAGCAAACAAAACTAAACTAACTAAGAAAACTAAAACAACTGACGCTCCAAGAAAAACACATAGTGCATGAAGCAATAAAAATATAGTGTTTTGAAAGGTGACGTGATTTTTGCCGATGAAGAAGGGTTGCCTCGGGGGCATCCCCAAGCTTTGACGCTTGTACTTCTTGGATATTTCTTGGGGTGATGCATGGGCATCCCCAAGCTTGAGCTTTTGTCCATTCTTCAACTCATCTCATCATTCTCCAATCCCTACACTTGAAAACTTACTTCATACAAAACTAAACACAATTCTATTAGCAACATTTGTGCAAGCATAACATATAATCAACCACTTTTTGCTTCAGGTTTCAACCCAAAACCACCACATATAAAGTATATACTACTGTAGCAACTTCCCCAAAAGTTTCGTGATCAAAAGAACTAAAAAAGAAAGCGATAGAGCGGCAAAAACGAATAGTGGCAGAAATCTGTCAAAACAGAACAGCTGACAAAGGTCGAATTTTTGAGGGGTTTTCTGTTACTCAAATCAAAAAGTGTTCAACTTACGAGAGTTTGGATATAACCTGGGGCATATGCACAAGAAATCGCAGGTCCACAAGATACACAGAGAATTTATACGAATTTTTACGGTGCAGCACCGAAAATAGTTTCAGGACAGCAACATCCCCAGATCTTACCTCACTCGAATTAGAGGCTTCTCTTGCCACAACAATAAAATAAAAAGGATAAGGAGCGGTCATTATAGTAGTAATGACTTCCAAGACTCAAATAAAAGAAAAAGTACTGGAAATAAAACATTGGGTTATCTCCCAAGAGTGCTTTTCTTTAACGCCTTTGAGCTAGGCGCAGAAAATTGCGAATCAAGTAATATCAGAAGGAGCATTAAGATCAACTGCAGATGTTTTGTCAATAAGGCATTGTATTTCATCCACATA
The DNA here is from genome assembly GCA_007115705.1 of Dactylis glomerata. NCBI lineage: Eukaryota > Viridiplantae > Streptophyta > Magnoliopsida > Poales > Poaceae > Dactylis > Dactylis glomerata. The sequence goes on from QXEO01000503.1 coordinate 2,994,337, forward strand.
AGTTTTAGAAGACCCTTTGTGATCACGCTTTGGTTCACTCAAATCACTAAAAAGATTTTGGGGACAGATCCAGTCAAAATTAATTTCGAAAGCTTCACACAATCCCAAGAGCTTGCGGTATAGGTATTTCGGCTCCTTCATTGTTTGTACTAATAACCTTTATAGGTGAACCGAGTTTATTAAAATGTTTAAGAACTTTTCTAGCTTCAATAACGACATCTTTAAATTCTAGGCGCAAAGCTTCCAAAATAAAATCTTTCTTTTCAGGATCTTCAATTTCATGAAGATTAAGGAACATGTATTGCGTAAAAGGATTAAGACTAGCAAACCTAGTTTCCAACATGTGAATTAAATAGGCAGAAGCAACTTCAATACTAGGAGCTAGCTCAACCAAAGATTTTTCCTCAACTTCCTTATGCATACTAATGTGATTAAAGAACTCCTCAATGTTACTTTTTCCAATAATTGAACCACTACCTACTGAGAGGTCCTCCAGAACGTACTTAGGGATCAACATGATGAACTAAAAGTAAACAAATAACAACTACCAAGGATTCTAATTTTTTTTGGATTTTTGATATAAAACGATGCAAGTAAAAATAAAGTAAAGAAAAACTTAAAACAAAGTAAAGGATGTGTGTGCGAAAAACTCCCCTTGCAGAGGTCTTCCACTCTTCCACGGCAACAGCGCCAGAAAAGAAGCTTGATGCTACCGAGTTGATGAAGTAAATAACCGACCAGTTGGAAAACCCCAAGAGGAAGGTTTGATGAAGATAGCAACAAGTTTTCCCTCAGTTAAGAAACCAAGGTATGTCGATCAGGAGAAGAGCAGACAATACGACTGAAGGTGATGCGGACTGGCTTAGCGACAGCTTCGGACAATTTATATATGGCGCCTCGTCCAAGCTTTGCTTTGCTAGCTGCAACGTGGAACCTGCACACACACACAACCAAGTACTTTGTTCCCAACTTGCGATGAGGTTGTCAATCTCACCGGTTTGCTTGAAACAAAGGTTATGAGCGTATCGAGTGGAAAATAGTAGAAGTATGCGAGTAAAGTAAACAGTGCGAGTAAAGTAAATAGGTGATAGCAATATGATGGAAATAGGACCGGGGTCCATAGTTCACTAGTGGTGTCTCTCCATAAGATAAATAACACATGTTGGGTAAACAAATTACAGTTGGGCAATTGATAGAATAAAGATAAACGTGATATGTCAAGAAGATCACTATGCGATTTACTCTGGGCATTACAACAAAATACATAGACCGCCATCCAACTGCATCTATGACTAATAATCCACTCACGGGGATATCATCCGAACACCCCATGAGTATTAAGTTGCGAACAACAGATAATTGCATTAAGAAAAGTGTGTAATGTAAACAAAGCATATGCCCTTGAGCATATGAATGTTGTTTTATCCCTAGTAGCAATAGCACATCTACAACCTTAGAGGTTTCTGTCACTCCCCCAGATTAAATAGAGGCATGAACCCACTATCGAGCATAAATACCCCCTCTTGGAGTCACTAGCAATTACTCGGCCAAGATAGCTACTAACAACGGAGAGCATGCAAGATCATAAACAACATAGAGATAACAAAAGATATATTTTAGTATAGCAACTCAATCATAACACCAATATTCATCGGATCCCAACAAACCAAACATGTAGAATTACATAACGGTGATCTCAATCATGTAGGGCAGCTCATGAGATCTAAACATGAAGCACCTGGTGGAGAAGACAACCATCTAGCTACTGCTATGGACCCATAGTCCAAGGTAGACTACCCACTCATCGCTCCGGAGGCAAGCATGGCGATGAAGAAGACCTCCGGTGGTGATTCCCCTCTCCGGCAGGGTGCCGGCAAGAGCTTCTGGACCCTCCCGATCTCGGGTCAACGACGGCGGCGGATCGCGATGTGTTCTGGAAAATTGATCGGGTACTTAGGTTTTTTCCGTCGGGGGGTCTTTATAGGTGAAGGGGCATCGTTAGGAGTGGACCGAGGCGGTCTCACACGTAGGGGGCGCGGCCAGGGCCTGGGCCTCACCGCCCTGGTGTGTGGCCACCTCATGGCCCCACTCCGTCTCCTCGTCGGATCTCTGGAAGCTTCCGGGAAAAATAAGACTTCAGGAACTTGTTTCGTCCAATTCCGAGAATATTTCCTGTGTATCACTTCTGAAACACAAAAATAGCAGAAAACAGGGAACTGGCACTATGGCGACTTGTTAATAGGTTAGTTCCGGAAAATGAATAAAAGTGCCACTAAGTGTAACGAAACAGTAGGCAAATGGTGTAAAAACAAGCATGGAGCATCAAAAATTATAGATACGTTGGAGACGTATCAACCTCCGCCCGAGATCCTTGATCTCCTTCACAGCTGTCTTACATGCTAACCAACGGCCCTTAGGAAGTCTCTTCATTTTAAGAGACACCATGGGCCTCCTGCTCATCATGATCCGTGACTCCCTCCATCTCAACCTCCTGAGTATTTTCACCTTGTTGTCGGATTGGGTGTGATATTCCGCCTCACTCTCCACCCGACCTTGGCTACTAGTCCCACCAGCCTCTTGCTGGTGAGACTTAGCCTAATTTTTGGTGTCCCGATCCTTGTTAAGATCCTCCTCACGCATTACGTCCATCTAGGAAAGAGGAACAACATCGATGGGGTTGAGGATTTATATTGATGAAGAGGAGAAAGCCGGCTATGTGAAAGTCCATCAGGTTTCCACGTGGTGGCTCGCCAGAGAAATCAAGCTCCCTGGCGGCGGACGAAGGTGGAAGATGAAGTGAAAGCTGGAAGGTGTGAATGAGGAGATTCACCGCGCCGTTTGGCTATTTGTAGTCTTAGAGAAAAGAAACTTGTGGTTGGATCTATGTTGTGAATATAGCAAGATGGCCATTGGATTTTTGGCATGTGTTGTAGAAGCTAAAACGGTAACTTCACTAGGATGTGATTTTATCTCGATCTCTAAATGCGGATAGTGGTGCGGTAATTGCGCACCCACCATTTAGAAGTTTGGAGGTAGTATGTTGTGCTAGTATGTTGTGCTGGATGGGACGAGACAAACCTACCGCGTGACAACACTAAAGAATTATGAGATGTCATTAGTACACCTAAGTTCTAGGCAGAGAAAAATATGTTGTTTGTCAGCTATACGACCGCCTTGAAGATGAAGACGGAGGTAAAATCACCTATCATGATAGACGAACGAAAGAGAAGATCTCAAAGAATCTAGGGACAACTATTGTGGATATGCCAAACGTGTATAATAGTGATATAGTTTCATACCGGCAAACCTGGGTCACCCACAAATGGTGATTAGGCCCATGGCCAAACCAGGCAGCCTAATTGCTAATAGAACAAGATAGAAGTCCATCCAGGAGAAGGAAGGCGGCAACCGAAACGACATAGGTAAGGAGGTATCTTGGAGGGAAAGATAGTACTCTATGTATTAGTCTAGGACTCTGTTACCTAACCTGGCTAGGACTCTCCATGTAAACCTTAGGACCTGATGCCTTTTATAAGCGAGCCTACGGAAGCCCTTGAGGCATAACCTACAACTCAATATTGTAATCATGCACTTGTTACAATTATAGTGAAAGTATAGCAGGAGTAGGATCTCACCACCATTAAGAGATCTGAATCGGGGTAACTCATGTCTCCTTGTCCTGGTGGTTCCCTACCTTACACCTCTCTCTCTCTACCACCTTGAGGTACCTCTCATGGAGTACTCGTCGATAGAACCATGACACCGACATCAACGGGGATAGTGTCATATTCAATGCCACAGTTAGACATCTACATCTAAGGTATTTGTACTCCAAGGTTCCAAATCAAAATAGAAGATAGTCTTTAGTTTAGCCTCACTACAAGCATTAGGATTTCAGTTTGCATCCCATGAACCTTATACCAAGCGTCATTTAATGATTCGCCATAATTTTTGTTGAAGGTAAATGTATCATTTTTTAGCATGACCTAGAACTTTAGGTTTGACAACAAGAAAAACAAAGTTTCCCTTTTCTTGTCTACCGTACTTGCAAACAAACATAAAATACTACACTATTTTTAATTATTTCGGTATAAGATGCAAACAAATGCAAAACTCAAAGAAAACTAAAGCCAAGTAAAACAAGAAAAATAACAGTTCCTTGTAGATATGTGAAAATAAATCAACATGATCCTTGAACAATATTTGAAATCCCTCCTCAAGTATGTTGGAGACATTGGGCATCCCATCATGCTCCAGCTCAGCTTTGAAAAGTCTGCAAATAACAAGATGATTCATGTTGGTCACCTACATTTCTCAAGAGTATATGGTAATTTAAAATTCAGAACATACTTGATATATGGCTTAACCTCCTCGCAGTTTTTGGGGACATACCAAGTCATCCTGTCAGACTCTTTTCTTTGGGCCAGATCAGTATCATATGAGGTCATATGCCATCCCCCAAGTAAACACACCATGGCCAAACACATAAAAAGATGATTCATGTTGGTTACCTACATTTCTATGTGGCTGATTGAATCTTGTGATAATATTATTCAAGTATCTAGAGCAAAACACGAGGCATTCACCGCCAATGTAGGCAACTGCCACATAACCTTCAGGATATGCATTGTTTGTCACATATCTCTTCAAAGTGCACATCAACCTCTCGATTAGATACATCCACCCATAGTTGATAGGCCCTCAAAGTATCACCTCATCAGGTAAATGCATAGAAAGGTGGACCATAACATCGAGGAAATCTAGCAGAAATATGTGTTCAAGTTTGCACAAAATTACTGGGACTCATCTCTCTTGCCGATGTGGAACCTATAGTTAATGCACAATTCTCTGAAGAATCTTCCCATCTTTTCAATTGCCTTATAAACATCATGGGACAAATACCTCGCATGCTAGCAGGCAATATTCTCTGCAACATGATGTGGCAGTCATGGGTTTTAAGTCCCAAGATCTTGCACATTGACACGGCTTGACATGTTTGAACAAAAACCATTTGGAAATGTGCAGTCACATAGATTTTGACAAAAAACATACCTTGTGCTCTTTTTCAATGAAATACAGTGCATATGGAAGAACATATGTGCCTTTCCCTGCCAGATTCAAATGCATCTCCTTTCTAGTGCGTATGTTTTCCAAATCAAGCCTAGTATTCATGGTGTCCTTATTCTTCACATCAAGATCAAGGAGTGTTCCATGAGGTTGTCATAGATGTTTTTGAATGGTTGATATCTTCTGGTGCATGCCTGCCATCTGTTTGTACATGCTTGACATCTTTGTAAAATTGAATGCTTGTACATCCTTTTGCATGATTGACATCTTTGTAAAATAGTAAGTCCACAAGGTTTCTTGTACAAGTTTTACATCTTTTGGAACATGCATGGCATCTGTTTGTACATGTCGGACATTTGTTTGTCCATGCTTGACATTTTTATGTACATGTTTGTCATCTTTGTATGCATTCTAGTTCATGTACATGTTTAGTTGATGTCTTCTTGTCTATTTCTTCAATCCTTACAAGCTTGTAATTTGCTTGCTAGTTTTCTAAGGTTCGCTTCTATTTCTAAAACTACAAGGCAATCATGGAAAACATGATGGCACAATCTTCTTCAGAGGATGGTAGTATGTAGGAAGCACTCTCTCCCATCAATGTTGTACATTATGCGCTGACGCTGGACAACAAAAATCCAACATTCTTGAAGAACATTGGCATTGATACAAGTACTACCACATGGAAAAGAAAGGCCTAGCTTGAGTTGCAGCTTGAAGTTAAGAAAGCAAAAAGAGAGATACTGAGTAATACTCTTGAAGAATTGTAGAAGTTGAAGGAATATGCTGAGACAGGGAGGCTAAAATATGTTCAAGACATGCAAGAAATGCGGCGAAGCAAGATGAGATGCAGAACCAGATGGAGAATGCCAATGTATTGCTGGCAATAGTGTTGGCTCAGTCATCCCAGCTGCTGTCTTATTTTAAGAAGCTGAGGTCCTCCTTAGTTAAGTGAAAACTTCTGAGCATTTTGTGGCTTTTTGGTGAATTGGGTAAGTGGTGGAAAACTTTGAACTGGTGTTTAACTGTGTCATGGTTGTTGACATGTGCATATTGTACGATCTTGTTTTAATTATGTTGAATTTCTATGTTGCTGCTATCATTTATGTCAACTCTGTGATGGTGCTTAAATTTGATGAACTTAATTGTTATATTCTATCATTTCATACATGCGATGTTCAAAGGGCTGCAAAAATAAGCCACTGGGCTGATGATACCACCCAAATACAAGAAGGAAATTCAAACATCACGACATTTCTTGACAAAAATATAAAACGTCCTTTTGTTCCTGACCAAAATAGGAATGCCATAGGGTGGTGAAACATAGCATGTTTCCATTGAAAAAAGGTGCAACAAAAGGAAACACCACAACAAAACACGAATAGAAAACATCATGGATTTTTCGTGATGAAAACAATTATGTTAATTTTGTGACCTACATGGCGACTGGTCATTGGACAACACCCGTGACAAAAGCATAACGTCATAGATTATAAGACAAAAAATAACAAGATAAATACCTGCGACGACCCTGTTTCGTCACACTGAGCCCATGACCGGGCACCTTGTAATTGGTTAGCCATCATGACGAAAACAAACGTCACATATGCTGTGACAAAAAATGTCAAAACTAAACTATGCGTGTCTTTACTACCCAACATGTCGATGTTGTAGCAATGGCGTGGTAATTTTTTTTTCATGGTAGTGATGACGTCGAAATAAGGTACATATGACGCCAACAGATGGCGGCAACAGAAGCTGGCCGACAATGTTCCAAAAACATCACGGTTGCGCTGACATCAGTAACCAGTGGGATGACATCAGCAAATTAAGCTAACGGCCGCTAACATATCTGCCACGTGGCTTATGTCATGACGAAACCAAAATGTCATGGGAGGTTGGTCATAGGTTGGACGAGTCTAACTTTGCGCGACGAAATTGCAAAATGTCACGGATGGCCGTGACATTTTTTTGGAAAAACATCACAGAAGGATCTATGACACGAGGTCCATGACAATTAATTTGTTTCGCAAAAAACATCGTGGATGCCTTCCTGTGATATTCCCACTCTGGCCTGTAACATTTTGAGATTGTCATGTACCACCGGATTTCTTGTAGTGAGTGCTTGACATGAACAAAATTAACAGTTGCACCTCAGGTGATGGCAACCGCAGAACCTCTAGCCGGTGTTCATTCCCTCAAGTGTGACATATCTTTCCCTGCACTTGCAAAGTAGATTCGAGTTCGAGAATAGGGTGTGACTCCACTCCTAGAAATTGATCAATCTCGACACTATACAATCATGATAAAAACAAAGTAGTTTTCCTAATCAAACTAAAAAATCCTAAATTATGAAATCCCAAATGAATAACTATGTACCTTTTTTCCACCATGCTCAGTAGATGGGCGCGGATTCTCCTTCTTGTTGTCGCTGCCGGCCACCACGTCTACGATCCCTACCACCATTGCGACTGTTATAGTGAGAGTTGTGGGGAGGTCATTGAAGAGTAGGAATATGATCCGGGAGATATGGAACACAAGATAAATAATCTACAAGCATTCAGATGTGAAGGGTCACAATAGTAAGCAAGTCAATCTTGATCACTTAGCGTGAGCCGCCCTGGTAGACTCCGCGGCGGCTGCAGTCGTGAGTGCTGCCAAGATCCTCTTGTTGCGGCTGCCCGGTGGGCGGCCGCGCCTGCGAGGAACCGGTGGTGTCACCACCAGGTCTTTTGCCCTGTTCCTACTTCTGAACGGGCGGCCGCGCTTGCGCCCGCCCGATCCGCCAGGAACTCCGGCCCCGGCTCCGGTTGACGACATGAAGGCGAAGGGGATGAGCTATAGAAGCTGAGAGAACCGCTTGGCGAGGAAGAAGAGTGAAGGCGCTCGGGAGTGGGGAAAAACCCTCGAGAGCTCCAAGAATTTAAAGGATGGCAAGGCATGAAAAGTCGAGCCAGTTTAATGCGAGTAGATCAAACACGTGGCGTTTCGATGGGACGCATCACTAACGTAAGCCTCATCTCGCCGCATGACATTATCCGGAATCATTATGGAGACCGAAGAGTCCAAGCGACAAGACATGGCACTACGGCACTATGCTGGCCGCAGCAGGGGATCAGAACCCGAAGCGGCACAAGTTCCGAGGGACCACGTGCCGGCTAGCGGCCGCGTGGCAGCCGCCAGCCGAATCGGTCCTGGAGCCGGCACGTCCCAAGACGGCCGGTGACACTCCGCGGAGCTAAACCTCAAGATTGATGACCTCCGAGCCGGGCGAAGAATCCTAGGACTTCGACGGAAGCGTGTCGATTTCGGCGAGAAATAGAACCCACCAAAGCCCCATGCTAACCCATGAGACTTCGCCAGTTTCGGGGGCTAGTGTCGTGGGGATGACTTCAGGGGTATGCCAAGGGCAGCGCTGTCTGCCGGCTGGTGTCCCAGGAATCTCCATGACACTAAGTCAGGAGGACCGGCTCTGGCCAAAGGGCCGGCTGCGCTAGCAGCCGGCTGGCGACTCCACCGAGGAGAGCCAGAGCCGGGCAAAGACGATAAGACCCCTCCAATGGTTGCTTCACCGAAAGCGGCCTGGCCTCGACAAGATCGACAGAGGTAAAGGACGGGCGTGACGCAAGCCACGCCCGGGCTCAACCAATCAGCAAGCAAGAGTCTTCCCCACGAAAGAATCCGAGGCAAAAGGGAGGGCATATACCTCCAAGATGCCGGTCCAAAGGAGAAAGCCACTTTATAAAGTGGCTACCGTCAGAGCAGGCTAGAGGATGACGCCGAAGACGCAGCCACGGAGGAGCCGGTAGCCGGGCAGCTGGCCATCTAACCTGTAACCAGAACCCTACCTATATAAAGGGGTCTGGACCCTTAGCCTAGGGGGATCCGATCCATCTTCTTCTTCCTCCTCTAGACTGAACAGCTCGAGGAGCATTGTAACCACTATGGAGATAATAGAAAGCAAGGCAGGAAGTAGGGGTGTTACCTCCGGTGTGGAGGGCCCTGAACCTGAGTAAACCGAGGTGTCTCTGTTGGCACAATCCCAAGCCGGACCCATCGTCGCACACCGTCGAGCCCCTCCGATAAGCCATCCCCATGGCTACTGTCTCTAAATTCCCATGACACCTTGGCTTATTCCAAGCTTGGGGGAGTGCTGCGGTATCACATCATTATCTTTTACTCATTTACTTTTCAAGTAGAGTCATATCATGAATAGAGAAGTTATCTTATAGAATAGTTTGCAATGTGGAAGTATCCTCCTTAGTTGGTTATCTATGTATCCCTTGGTGTGAGTTGCGGTAATGAAATATAAATGAGAAGTTTTATCATTTACTTTCCGCACACTTTATTTTAGTTTGCAATGTTTCTTATATGATTAGTCTTGTTGATTAGTATTGGTATCACTTTGGGAGCATGAGTAAATTTAGTTGGTTTTGGCAAACTTAGCTTGGTAATTAGTAGCAACATTACCTTGAGGTTTGAGTAGAAAAGAAGAAAGAAGTGTTTGTAGTTACATCATTTCAGCTTTCCTTCATGTTTAGCTCATAAGTATTAGTATTCTTAAGTTAAAATCGTTGTACTTTCAAGGAAGATTGCATGATTGTTCCTATTATATGTATGTTTGTTTGTTTCATGCAACTCTTATGCTTGCTACCCAGCCTTGCTAGCCAAAAACCTGTACTGAGAGGGAATACTTCTCGTGCATCCAATCCCCAAAAACCGAGTTACTTCCAAAGAGTCCACTATAAATTCCTATGCATGGTATTTCAAGCCATTCCAAGTAAATTTTCATGTGCTACCTTTCAAAAACCTTCAAATACTTCTCATTTTGTGCCACTGATTTTAGCTCATGAGGACATAGTGGTTGGGTTTGTTATCTTCCATACTAAATTAAGTACCCCTCGACTAGGCAGCTTCATCTGCTCGTCATTAATTTTGCAAGGGAGCTGGTCAGACCATTGTAATCTCAAAAAGAAAGAAAAGAAAAAGGCACTCCTCCATGGTTTGTGAAAGTTGGTGGGCACCCGATGGAATCGGTTAGCCATGGTTTGAGAAAGGAAAAGGTGGGGAGGAGTGCAAAGCTATAAAAGAGCACAATTGTGCCAATTAATCAACATCTCGGAACCACTCTCACTTGTTTAGTATGGAAGATATCAAGAACTCCGTTGCTAGTCGTTGACAAAAGCAATCACCTCTCAAAATAACTTTTACCTCTGTTTTACAAATGAAAAGCTCTAGCACATGTTTAATCACTGCTTCCCTCTGCGAAGGGCCTGTCTTTTACTTTTATGTTGAGTCAACCTATTCCCTTCTATCTCAAGCAAGCATTTGAGTTGTTATGTTTCACTCATCCATATGTTTATCCGTTCAATCATGTTTACTAACTTCTTTTGTTTAGTACAATGCTTTTATCTGAAGGAATATATCTTTGAAAGCTTTCTATGATTGCAAAGAGTTTGTTCCGTTGAGCATATGGTTTTTGCTATATTAGCTCTGTTTTAAAAGGCTCTGTTCAAAAGCAAGTATAGTTTGTTTATTGTTCTCTGACCAAGAACTAAGGTTTGCCATCACCAATTATAGTTTACCTTGTGCATCTTTATTTGTGATTCCCTATTACTTATTGCAAGTCTATATCATATAAAGGGAAGTTGCTGCCTATTATAATTTGTGCCTTGGTGAATGTGATGCTTCTTGTCCGTATTTTGATTATCGACACTTGACTCCATAAACCTGTGGTCATGTTGACCGAGTTTAGTTTTCGCTTGGGGACAAGCGAGTTCTAAGCTTGGGGGTGTTGATACGTCCATTTTGCATCACTATTTTGTATCATAATTTACTGTTATTCATTGATATATTTCACATTTAGATATGATATTTATGTTGTTTCCTCTATTTTTACATGTTTGATGATCATTGGAGGAGTTGCTGCCGGAGTCAGGATTCTGCTAGAAAAAGGACCGTCAAGACACCATGTTTCGGAAGATCAGGAAATTCCAGAAAATTATATTTTGTCAGAAGACTGAAGAAGCCAGAAGGAGGAGGCGAGAGGAGCCACAGGGCAGGCTCACACACAGGGGGCGCGGGCCCACCCCTGGCCGCGCCGGCCTGTTGTGTGGCCGCCCTGGCCCAGTTCTGCCATCGCCCCTTCGCATATTTCATCATCCCCGAAAACCTAAGTCAAGGGGAGGGCTCAGAGATAGACACCGCCGCCTCTGCGGGGCGGAAAACACCAGAGAGAGAAAAGCTCTCCGGCAGGCAGAAATCTGCCGGGGAAATTCCTTCCCGGAGAGGGGAGATCGTTGCCATCGTCATCATCATCGCACCGGACTTAATCGGTATCATCATCATCATCTCCATCACCAGCACCTTCATCTCCACCATCACCACGCCATCCCGCTGTAACATCTTGGGTTGAATCTTGTCAAATTCTTAGGGGAAACTTTCCCGGTGCTGATTACTCTTGTGGTTGATGCTATTGAGTGGAACCGTTAAATTAAGGTTTATGTTCAGATTGTTATTTACCATTATTTCACCTCTGATCATGATCCATATGATGTCTTGTGAGTAGTTCGTTTAGTTCTTGAGGACATGGGAGAAGTCAAGATGTTAGTAGTGGAATTATGTTAAGTAATATTTAATGGTTTGATATTTATTTGTTGTGGTGCTATTTCACTAGTGGTGTCATGTGAACGTCGACTACATGATACTTCACCATTTATGGGCCTAGTGGAATGCATTGTGTATTTGGCTACCAATTGTGGGGTTGCTGGAGTGACAGAAACCTAAACCTCCGTTGGGAAACCATTGCACCAGGGAGCGTAGGATCTTAGAGTTTAAGGCTGTGGTTAGATGTATCTTAATTACTTTCTTGTAGTTGCGGATGCTTGCAAGGGGTATAACAAGTGCGTATTTATCCTAGTAAGGGTAGTGCGCTAGCACAGGTTCACCCCCATAACACTTATCAAACCAATAAAGATTATTTAGCGGTATGAAGCGAAAGCACTTAACAGAAACTCATGTGTGTCCTCGAGAACGTTTGGTCATCATAAGTTACACAACCGGCTTGTCCTTTGCTCTAGAAAGGATTGGGACACTTGCAGCAATTACTATTATTGTCTTTTATTTATTTGCACTTTATTTATTTGCATTACCAAATACCCCTGAAAACCCGTTTGCTAGTATTTACAGTGAATCCTTGATCAAAACCACTTGTCAACACCTTCTGCTCCTCGTTGGGTTCGACACTTTTATTTATCGAAAGTACTACGATACACCCCCTATCCTTGTGATTCATCAGCGGGAGGTTGTAAAGATGCAACACAAAGTGGTTTAATTAGCAACTCCAGAAAGAAATCCGAAGGCGAGAAAGAGAAGTTGTGGTCAATGTGCCACTTCATGACCATGAGCTCTCCATATTGGGGCGCCGGCAAAGGCTTGTTCACCACGACCCGCCAAGCACTCTCCTCCTTTGTGTAAAAGGAGAACCTCTGATGCTACCGAGTTGATGAAGTAAATAACCGGCCAGTTGGAAAACCCCAAGAGGAAGGTTTGATGAAGATAGCAGCAAGTTTTCCCTCAGTTAAGAAACCAAGGTATGTCGATCAGGAGAAGAGCAGACAATACGACTGAAGGTGATGCGGACTGGCTTAGCGACAGCTTCAGACAATTTATATATGGCGCCTCGTCCAAGCTTTGCTTTGCTAGCTGCAACGTGGAACCTGCACACACACAACCAAGTACTTTGTTCCCAACTTGCGATGAGGTTGTCAATCTCACCGGTTTGCTTGAAACAAAGGTTATGAGCGTATCGAGTGGAAAACAGTAGAAGTATGCGAGTAAAGTAAACAGTGCGAGTAAAGTAAACAGGTGATAGCAATATGATGGAAATAGGACCGGGGTCCACAGTTCACTAGTGGTGTCTCTCCATAAGATAAATAACACATGCTGGGTAAACAAATTACAGTTGGGCAATTGATAGAATAAAGATAAACGTGATATGTCAAGAAGATCACTATGCGATTTACTCTGGGCATTACAACAAAATACATAGACCGCCATCCAACTGCATCTATGACTAATAATCCACTCACGGGGATATCATCCGAACACCCCATGAGTATTAAGTTGCGAACAACAGATAATTGCATTAAGCAAAGTGTGTAATGTAAACAAAGCATATGCCCTTGAGCATATGAATGTTGTTTTCTCCCTAGTAGCAACAACACATCTACAACCTTAGAGGTTTCTGTCACTCCCCCAGATTAAATAGAGGCATGAACCCACTATCGAGCATAAATACCCCCTCTTGGAGTCACTAGCAACTACTCGGCCAAGATAGCTACTAACAACAGAGAGCATGCAAGATCATAAACAACATAGAGATAACAAAAGATATATTTCAGTATAGCAACTCAATCATAACACCAATATTCATCGGATCCCAACAAACCAAACATGTAGAATTACATAACGGTGATCTCAATCATGTAGGGCAGCTCATGAGATCTAAACATGAAGCACCTGGTGGAGAAGACAACCATCTAGCTACTGCTATGGACCCATAGTCCAAGGTAGACTACTCACTCATCGCTCCGGAGGCAAGCATGGCGATGAAGAAGACCTCCGGTGGCGATTCCCCTCTCCGGCAGGGTGCCGGGAAGAGCTTCTGGACCCTCCCGATCTTGGGTCGACGACGGCGGCGGATCGCGATGTGTTCTGGAAAATTGATCGGGTACTTAGGTTTTTTCCGTCGGGGGGTCTTTATAGGCGAAGGGGCATCGTCAGGAGTGGACCGAGGCGGTCTCACACGTAGGGGGCGCGGCCAGGGCCTAGGCCGCGCCGCCCTGGTGTGTGGCCACCTCGTGGCCCCACTCCGTCTCCTCTTCGGATCTCTGGAAGCTTCCGGGAAAAATAAGACTTCAGGAACTTGTTTCGTCCAATTCCGAGAATATTTCCTGTGTATCACTTCTGAAACACAAAAACAGCAGAAAACAGGGAACTAGCACTATGGCGACTTGTTAATAGGTTAGTTCCGGAAAATGCATAAAAGTGCCACGAAGTGTAATGAAACAGTAGGCAAATGGTGTAAAAACAAGCATGGAGCATCAAAAATTATAGATACGTTGGAGACGTATCAAGCATCCCCAAGTTTAACTCCTGCTCGTCCTCGAGAAGGTAAGTGATAACAAAAGAATAATTTTTGAGGTGACATGCACCTACACAATCTTGATCATATATGTAAGCATTTGTGAGCTGGGATCATAAGAACTTAAATATGGGCATGAAGATATAATCTTGACAATAAGAACTTAGCAACCATGTTGTAAACATGAAAATGAACAAAAATAAAAGATCATGAAAATGAAACAATGAAAGTCAAACGTGTGTTCAAATCATAAGGAAAAACATACAAATGGTTTTCAGCTTGTCCTTCATGGAGAGCAAAACATAAATGCATAGGACACCTTCAAGTTTAAGAGGGCGACTAGATACAAATAATTTGAGGACAAGTGAAACCAACAATATGAATCAATCAATGAAAACTTTGGGACAATGCACATTATACTAATAATGACAACTTTGCTCTCTTATGGTGCATAAAGAAAGAAGGTGGCGACTCAACAAAAAAGTAAAAGAAAGGCCCTTCGCAGAGGGAAGTAGTGATTCAAGTTTTATAGACCTTCAAAAATTATGGTACTTACCGGCTTTGAGCTCTCATTGCCCCCATCATAAGCATCTTGAATGGTTAGAGTTAATGCGAGAACAATTATGATGCATAAGCTTGACAAATCATAAGTCGAAAACCTCGTGCCCCGTGAATACGAGTACCCAAACCTCATGCTACTCAACTTAGAGTCCCAAGCAAGGCTCTTGTCATCGTAAGTATATATGCATCATGGAAAACCGCCAACGGGGTACCTCCGTGCCCGATGACATGGAACAAGCCCACATCAAAATGACAGGACAAGCAGACAATGAACACCTCGACATCTCTTTTATTTGCCATTTGTTTAGCTTTTTATTGTGAGATGCATCGTCGAATGTCCACCATGGGTATGCTGCAAATTTCCACCATGAATTATGCATGGCTTAGATTGGCGGCCCAGGCGTTTCCCTAACACATATACAAACTCCATGATCCCCACAAGATTCCCAATTCATTTCACACCGCGGGCATCCATAAACAAAAGATCACGATATCAACTCAAATAAGAAGTGCAATGTTGAAAGCTTGCCCCATGACAGCATGGATGGGCTAGAATCCAACTTACAACTTGCAAGCATAACAACTCAACATAAGAGACCACAATGTCAAAATTTTAAGAACAGGAAAAAGTAAAGTGTGTCTTCCGGTTCGTGAGAGCTTTACTGACTAATTTTCGCATAACACTGGTAAGAGTTTAATTTGAAGAGAAGATAAAAGCAAGTCAAATTTACTTGGAATAGCAAATTGCTAGTAGGTATGTATGGTGGACACTTTGGAAAACTTTGGCTTTTAGGAGTTGGATGCACGAGTAGAGCTCATACTCAGTACAAGGCGAGGGCTAGCAAAAGACTGGGAGCGACCAACTAAGAGAGCAATAATGGCCATAATCATGCAAAGCGACAAAGCGACATTAAAAGAAGCATAAGATGGCATCAAAAGTCAAAAACTAAATGATCATAGAGGCTATTGGCGACTTTGTAAGAGTCTAACATGTGTGAGCATGCGCCAAGTCAACCCAAATAAAGCATCAAGGAGAAAACCAAAATAATGCTTCCAAATAATAAAAACAACGCATGATTTTTTCAAAGGCTCATTAAGCAATCTCAGTTATTTGAGACAAGTCATGCTATAGCAAAACCACTAAGCATACTATCAAAAATACTTCAAGCATGACATGAAAAAAGCCTAAGCCGCAGTCTACACAAGCTCCTTCTTGTACCACTTTTTTGCATAAAGCTTTTTCTCTTTTCCAACACCATTTGAAATTTTTATAAACACCTCTTTTGATGAAAACCAATAAAGATCAGAGGCAAAAAGATATGACAAGGTCTGAACGCAAATCAAGGTGAAAAATGCAAGCTAAAAGCAGTAGCGGAAAAAGAAGAACACTCGGTGAAATTGTAAGAATGAAAAACAGAGTGTTCTTGGCAAATGAAAACGAGTACATCTCCTCCAAAGGAAATTTGTTGGGGTCCAACCATTTATTGCAGCAAACAAAACTAAACTAACTAAGAAAACTAAAACAACTGACGCTCCAAGAAAAACACATAGTGCATGAAGCAATAAAAATATAGTGTTTTGAAAGGTGACCTAATTTTTGCCGATGAAGAAGGGGTGCCTCGGGGGCATCCCCAAGCTTTGACGCTTGTACTTCTTGGATATTTCTTGGGGTGATGCATGGGCATCCCCAAGCTTGAGCTTTTGTCCATTCTTCAACTCATCTCATCATTCTCCAATCCCTACACTTGAAAACTTACTTCATACAAAACTAAACACAATTCTATTAGCAACATTTGTGCAAGCATAACATATAATCAACCTCGTTTTGCTTCAGGTTTCAACCCAAAACCACCACATATAAAGTATATACTACTGTAGCAACTTCCCCAAAAGTTCCGTGATCAAAAGAACTAAAAAAGAAAGCGATAAAGCGGCAAAAACGAATAGTGGCAGAAATCTGTCAAAACAGAACAACTGACAAAGGTCGAATTTTTGAGGGGTTTTCTGTTACTCAAATCAAAAAGTGTTCAACTAACGAGAGTTTGGATATAACCTGGGGCATATGCACAAGAAATCGCAGGTCCACAAGATACACAGAGAATTTATACGAATTTTTACGGTGCAGCACCGAAAATAGTTTCAGGACAGCAACATCCCCAGATCTTACCTCACTCGAATTAGAGGCTTCTCTTGCCACAACAATAAAATAAAAAGGATAAGGAGCGGTCATTATAGTAGTAATGACTTCCAAGACTCAAATAAAAGAAAAAGTACTGGAAATAAAACATTGGGTTATCTCCCAAGAGTGCTTTTCTTTAACGCCTTTGAGCTAGGCGCAGAAAATTGCGAATCAAGTAATATCAGAAGGAGCATTAAGATCAACTGCAGATGTTTTGTCAATAAGGCATTGTATTTCATCCACATAAGTTTTAGAAGACCCTTTGTGATCACGCTTTGGTTCACTCAAATCACTAAAAAGATTTTGGGGACAGATCCAGTCAAAATTAATTTCGAAAGCTTCACACAATCCCAAGAGCTTGCGGTATAGGTATTTCGGCTCCTTCATTGTTTGTACTAATAACCTTTATAGGTGAACCGAGTTTATTAAAATGTTTAAGAACTTTTCTAGCTTCAATAACGACATCTTTAAATTCTAGGCGCAAAGCTTCCAAAATAAAATCTTTCTTTTCAGGATCTTCAATTTCATGAAGATTAAGGAACATGTATTGCGTAAAAGGATTAAGACTAGCAAACCTAGTTTCCAACATGTGAATTAAATAGGCAGAAGCAACTTCAATACTAGGAGCTAGCTCAACCAAAGATTTTTCCTCAACTTCCTTATGCATACTAATGTGATTAAAGAACTCCTCAATGTTACTTTTTCCAATAATTGAACCACTACCTACTGAGAGGTCCTCCAGAACGTACTTAGGGATCAACATGATGAACTAAAAGTAAACAAATAACAACTACCAAGGATTCTAATTTTTTTTGGATTTTTGATATAAAACGATGCAAGTAAAAATAAAGTAAAGAAAAACTTAAAACAAAGTAAAGGATGTGTGTGCGAAAAACTCCCCTTGCAGAGGTCTTCCACTCTTCCACGGCAACAGCGCCAGAAAAGAAGCTTGATGCTACCGAGTTGATGAAGTAAATAACCGACCAGTTGGAAAACCCCAAGAGGAAGGTTTGATGAAGATAGCAACAAGTTTTCCCTCAGTTAAGAAACCAAGGTATGTCGATCAGGAGAAGAGCAGACAATACGACTGAAGGTGATGCGGACTGGCTTAGCGACAGCTTCGGACAATTTATATATGGCGCCTCGTCCAAGCTTTGCTTTGCTAGCTGCAACGTGGAACCTGCACACACACACAACCAAGTACTTTGTTCCCAACTTGCGATGAGGTTGTCAATCTCACCGGTTTGCTTGAAACAAAGGTTATGAGCGTATCGAGTGGAAAATAGTAGAAGTATGCGAGTAAAGTAAACAGTGCGAGTAAAGTAAATAGGTGATAGCAATATGATGGAAATAGGACCGGGGTCCATAGTTCACTAGTGGTGTCTCTCCATAAGATAAATAACACATGTTGGGTAAACAAATTACAGTTGGGCAATTGATAGAATAAAGATAAACGTGATATGTCAAGAAGATCACTATGCGATTTACTCTGGGCATTACAACAAAATACACAGACCGCCATCCAACTGCATCTATGACTAATAATCCACTCACGGGGATATCATCCGAACACCCCATGAGTATTAAGTTGCGAACAACAGATAATTGCATTAAGAAAAGTGTGTAATGTAAACAAAGCATATGCCCTTGAGCATATGAATGTTGTTTTCTCCCTAGTAGCAATAGCACATCTACAACCTTAGAGGTTTCTGTCACTCCCCCAGATTAAATAGAGGCATGAACCCACTATCGAGCATAAATACCCCCTCTTGGAGTCACTAGCAATTACTCGGCCAAGATAGCTACTAACAACGGAGAGCATGCAAGATCATAAACAACATAGAGATAACAAAAGATATATTTCAGTATAGCAACTCAATCATAACACCAATATTCATCGGATCCCAACAAACCAAACATGTAGAATTACATAACGGTGATCTCAATCATGTAGGGCAGCTCATGAGATCTAAACATGAAGCACCTGGTGGAGAAGACAACCATCTAGCTACTGCTATGGACCCATAGTCCAAGGTAGACTACCCACTCATCGCTCCGGAGGCAAGCATGTCGATGAAGAAGACCTCCGGTGGTGATTCCCCTCTCCGGCAGGGTGCCGGGAAGAGCTTCTGGACCCTCCCGATCTCGGGTCAACGACGGCGGCGGATCGCGATGTGTTCTGGAAAATTGATCGGGTACTTAGGTTTTTTCCGTCGGGGGGTCTTTATAGGTGAAGGGGCATCGTTAGGAGTGGACCGAGGCGGTCTCACACGTAGGGGGCGCGGCCAGGGCCTGGGCCTCACCGCCCTGGTGTGTGGCCACCTCATGGCCCCACTCCGTCTCCTCGTCGGATCTCTGGAAGCTTCCGGGAAAAATAAGACTTCAGGAACTTGTTTCGTCCAATTCCGAGAATATTTCCTGTGTATCACTTCTGAAACACAAAAATAGCAGAAAACAGGGAACTGGCACTGTGGCGACTTGTTAATAGGTTAGTTCCGGAAAATGAATAAAAGTGCCACTAAGTGTAACGAAACAGTAGGCAAATGGTGTAAAAACAAGCATGGAGCATCAAAAATTATAGATACGTTGGAGACGTATCAACCTCCGCCCGAGATCCTTGATCTCCTTCACAGCTGTCTTACATGCTAACCAACGGCCCTTAGGAAGTCTCTTCATTTTAAGAGACACCATGGGCCTCCTGCTCATCATGATCCGTGACTCCCTCCATCTCAACCTCCTGAGTATTTTCACCTTGTTGTCGGATTGGGTGTGATATTCCGCCTCACTCTCCACCCGACCTTGGCTACTAGTCCCACCAGCCTCTTGCTGGTGAGACTTAGCCTAATTTTCGGTGTCCCGATCCTTGTTAAGATCCTCCTCACGCATTACGTCCATCTAGGAAAGAGGAACAACATCGATGGGGTTGAGGATTTATATTGATGAAGAGGAGAAAGCCGGCTATGTGAAAGTCCATCAGGTTTCCACGTGGTGGCTCGCCAGAGAAATCAAGCTCCCTGGCGGCGGACGAAGGTGGAAGATGAAGTGAAAGCTGGAAGGTGTGAATGAGGAGATTCACCGCGCCGTTTGGCTATTTGTAGTCTTAGAGAAAAGAAACTTGTGGTTGGATCTATGTTGTGAATATAGCAAGATGGCCATTGGATTTTTGGCATGTGTTGTAGAAGCTAAAACGGTAACTTCACTAGGATGTGATTTTATCTCGATCTCTAAATGCGGATAGTGGTGCGGTAATTGCGCACCCACCATTTAGAAGTTTTGAGGTAGTATGTTGTGCTAGTATGTTGTGCTGGATGGGACGAGACAAACCTACCGCGTGACAACACTAAAGAATTATGAGATTTCATTAGTACACCTAAGTTCTAGGCAGAGAAAAATATGTTGTTTGTCAGCTATACGACCGCCTTGAAGATGAAGACGGAGGTAAAATCACCTATCATGATAGACGAACGAAAGAGAAGATCTCAAAGAATCTAGGGACAACTATTGTGGATATGCCAAACGTGTATAATAGTGATATAGTTTCATACCGGCAAACCTGGGTCACCCACAAATGGTGATTAGGCCCATGGTCAAACCAGGCAGCCTAATTGCTAATAGAACAAGATAGAAGTCCATCCAGGAGAAGGAAGGCGGCAACCGAAACGACATAGGTAAGGAGGTATCTTGGAGGGAAAGATAGTACTCTATGTATTAGTCTAGGACTCTGTTACCTAACCTGGCTAGGACTCTCCATGTAAACCTTAGGACCTGATGCCTTTTATAAGCGAGCCTACGGAAGCCCTTGAGGCATAACCTACAACTCAATATTGTAATCATGCACTTGTTACAATTATAGTGAAAGTATAGCAGGAGTAGGATCTCACCACCATTAAGAGATCTGAATCGGGGTAACTCATGTCTCCTTGTCCTGGTGGTTCCCTACCTTACACCTCTCTCTCTCTACCACCTTGAGGTACCTCTCATGGAGTACTCGTCGATAGAACCATGACACCGACATCAACGGGGATAGTGTCATATTCAATGCCACAGTTAGACATCTACATCTAAGGTATTTGTACTCCAAGGTTCCAAATCAAAATAGAAGATAGTCTTTAGTTTAGCCTCACTACAAGCATTAGGATTTCAGTTTGCATCCCATGAACCTTATACCAAGCGTCATTTAATGATTCGCCATAATTTTTGTTGAAGGTAAATGTATCATTTTTTAGCATGACCTAGAACTTTAGGTTTGACAACAAGAAAAACAAAGTTTCCCTTTTCTTGTCTACCGTACTTGCAAACAAACATAAAATACTACACTATTTTTAATTATTTCGGTATAAGATGCAAACAAATGCAAAACTCAAAGAAAACTAAAGCCAAGTAAAACAAGAAAAATAACAGTTCCTTGTAGATATGTGAAAATAAATCAACATGATCCTTGAACAATATTTGAAATCCCTCCTCAAGTATGTTGGAGACATTGGGCATCCCATCATGCTCCAGCTCAGCTTTGAAAAGTCTGCAAATAACAAGATGATTCATGTTGGTCACCTACATTTCTCAAGAGTATATGGTAATTTAAAATTCAGAACATACTTGATATATGGCTTAACCTCCTCGCAGTTTTTGGGGACATACCAAGTCATCCTGTCAGACTCTTTTCTTTGGGCCAGATCAGTATCATATGAGGTCATATGCCATCCCCCAAGTAAACACACCATGGCCAAACACATAAAAAGATGATTCATGTTGGTTACCTACATTTCTATGTGGCTGATTGAATCTTGTGATAATATTATTCAAGTATCTAGAGCAAAACACGAGGCATTCACCGCCAATGTAGGCAACTGCCACATAACCTTCAGGATATGCATTGTTTGTCACATATCTCTTCAAAGTGCACATCAACCTCTCGATTAGATACATCCACCCATAGTTGATAGGCCCTCAAAGTATCACCTCATCAGGTAAATGCATAGAAAGGTGGACCATAACATCGAGGAAATCTAGCAGAAATATGTGTTCAAGTTTGCACAAAATTACTGGGACTCATCTCTCTTGCCGATGTGGAACCTATAGTTAATGCACAATTCTCTGAAGAATCTTCCCATCTTTTCAATTGCCTTATAAACATCATGGGACAAATACCTCGCATGCTAGCAGGCAATATTCTCTGCAACATGATGTGGCAGTCATGGGTTTTAAGTCCCAAGATCTTGCACATTGACACGTCTTGACATGTTTGAACAAAAACCATTTGGAAATGTGCAGTCACATAGATTTTGACAAAAACATACCTTGTGCTCTTTTTCAATGAAATACAGTGCATATGGAAGAACATATGTGCCTTTCCCTGCCAGATTCAAATGCATCTCCTTTCTAGTGCGTATGTTTTCCAAATCAAGCCTAGTATTCATGGTGTCCTTATTCTTCACATCAAGATCAAGGAGTGTTCCATGAGGTTGTCATAGATGTTTTTGAATGGTTGATATCTTCTGGTGCATGCCTGCCATCTGTTTGTACATGCTTGACATCTTTGTAAAATTGAATGCTTGTACATCCTTTTGCATGATTGACATCTTTGTAAAATAGTAAGTCCACAAGGTTTCTTGTACAAGTTTTACATCTTTTGGAACATGCATGGCATCTGTTTGTACATGTCGGACATTTGTTTGTCCATGCTTGACATTTTTATGTACATGTTTGTCATCTTTGTATGCATTCTAGTTCATGTACATGTTTAGTTGATGTCTTCTTGTCTATTTCTTCAATCCTTACAAGCTTGTAATTTGCTTGCTAGTTTTCTAAGGTTCGCTTCTATTTCTAAAACTACAAGGCAATCATGGAAAACATGATGGCACAATCTTCTTCAGAGGATGGTAGTATGTAGGAAGCACTCTCTCCCATCAATGTTGTACATTATGCGCTGACGCTGGACAACAAAAATCCAACATTCTTGAAGAACATTGGCATTGATACAAGTACTACCACATGGAAAAGAAAGGCCTAGCTTGAGTTGCAGCTTGAAGTTAAGAAAGCAAAAAGAGAGATACTGAGTAATACTCTTGAAGAATTGTAGAAGTTGAAGGAATATGCTGAGAGAGGGAGGCTAAAATATGTTCAAGACATGCAAGAAATGCGGCGAAGCAAGATGAGATGCAGAACCAGATGGAGAATGCCAATGTATTGCTGGCAATAGTGTTGGCTCAGTCATCCCAGCTGCTGTCTTATTTTAAGAAGCTGAGGTCCTCCTTAGTTAAGTGAAAACTTTTGAGCATTTTGTGGCTTTTTGGTGAATTGGGTAAGTGGTGGAAAACTTTGAACTGGTGTTTAACTGTGTCATGGTTGTTGACATGTGCATATTGTACGATCTTGTTTTAATTATGTTGAATTTCTATGTTGCTGCTATCATTTATGTCAACTCTGTGATGGTGCTTAAATTTGATGAACTTAATTGTTATATTCTATCATTTCATACATGCGATGTTCAAAGGGCTGCAAAAATAAGCCACTGGGCTGATGATACCACCCAAATACAAGAAGGAAATTCAAACATCACGACATTTCTTGACAAAAATATAAAATGTCCTTTTGTTCCTGACCAAAATAGGAATGCCATAGGGTGGTGAAACATAGCATGTTTCCATTGAAAAAAGGTGCAACAAAAGGAAACACCACAACAAAACACGAATAGAAAACATCATGGATTTTTCGTGATGAAAACAATTATGTTAATTTTGTGACCTACATGGCGACTGGTCATTGGACAACACCCGTGACAAAAGCATAACGTCATAGATTATAAGACAAAAAATAACAAGATAAATACCTGCGACGACCCTGTTTCGTCACACTGAGCCCATGACCGGGCACCTTGTAATTGGTTAGCCATCATGACGAAAACAAACGTCACATATGCTGTGACAAAAAATGTCAAAACTAGACTATGCGTGTCTTTACTACCCAACATGTCGATGTTGTAGCAATGGCGTGGTAATTTTTTTTCATGGTAGTGATGACGTCGAAATAAGGTACATATGACGCCAACAGATGGCGGCAACAGAAGCTGGCCGACAAAGTTCCAAAAACATCACGGTTGCGCTGACATCAGTAACCAGTGGGATGACATCAGCAAATTAAGCTAACGGCCGCTAACATATCTGCCACGTGGCTTATGTCATGACGAAACCAAAATGTCATGGGAGGTTGGTCATAGGTTGGACGAGTCTAACTTTGCGCGACGAAATTGCAAAATGTCACGGATGGCCGTGACATTTTTTTGGAAAAACATCACAGAAGGATCTATGACACGAGGTCCATGACAATTAATTTGTTTCGCAAAAAACATCGTGGATGCCTTCCTGTGATATTCCCACTCTGGCCCGTAACATTTTGAGATTGTCATGTACCACCGGATTTCTTGTAGTGAGTGCTTGACATGAACAAAAATTAACAGTTGCACCTCAGGTGATGGCAACCGCAGAACCTCTAGCCGGTGTTCATTCCCTCAAGTGTGACATATCTTTCCCTGCACTTGCAAAGTAGATTCGAGTTCGAGAATAGGGTGTGACTCCACTCCTAGAAATTGATCAATCTCGACACTATACAATCATGATAAAAACAAAGTAGTTTTCCTAATCAAACTAAAAAATCCTAAATTATGAAATCCCAAATGAATAACTATGTACCTTTTTTCCACCATGCTCAGTAGATGGGCGCGGATTCTCCTTCTTGTTGTCGCTGCCGGCCACCACGTCTACGATCCCTACCACCATTGCGACTGTTATAGTGAGAGTTGTGGGGAGGTCATTGAAGAGTAGGAATATGATCCGGGAGATATGGAACACAAGATAAATAATCTACAAGCATTCAGATGTGAAGGGTCACAACAGTAAGCAAGTCAATCTTGATCACTTAGCGTGAGCCGCTTGACGAGTCTCTAGAGTGTGACCCATAATAAACATGTGGGAGAGGTGTATATTTTTCAATAAGAGGCGCTTTATTACTTGAGATTTTTAAGAATTACAGCCGGCCTCTTCATAACCAGGATGCAAACAGACCTTCAAGGCACACATGGAGAAACAGAAAATAGGAGAAATTCAGATCATTCTGAGCAATTGTAGATCTCCTAAGGTGGAGATAGCCTAATGCGAAGATTATGCTGGCCCCCATGTGGGAAAAAATATCCCTCAATGTATCCTCCAACCATGTACAAAGCTTTGTAAACAAGTCGTGATGCTCCACCTTCTGTAGAGTAGACCATAAAAGGAGAATACTAGTGCACTGGTAAATGACCTACAAGGGAGAGGATTTTTTATCATTAAACACTTTATCATTTCTACCGAAACCGACCAGATAACGGCTAGCGCTTCCACCCTAATAAGCCTTCTAAACTTGCTATCACTACCATGAAGCCAGTTACCGAAAACATTGGTAACACCACGGGGTGGATAGGATTGGAAGCTACTAGGATGATTGACCATGTAGATATAGCAAATCGGCATTGGAAAAAAGGTCTTTGATAGTCTCATCTTCATGACAGGAAACACATTTTTACTCCCTTGCCAATTCTGTTTAACAAGATTATCTTTGGTAAGGATTACACCTCGATGAAGATACCATCCAAAGATTTTTGTCTTTAATGGTATATTCATCTTCAATATCATCTTGTTGATATCGACTGGTAATTCAGGTAGGATGAGAGCTTTGTACATGGAGTCGATGGAGAACCTTCTGTTTGTTTGTAGGTTCGATCTAAATTCATTAGTCACTGGTGTTAATTGCACTAAGACCAAACGTTGTAGTAAGGCGTTCATGCGACTAACTTAGATGAGATTAAATCTCTCCTAAACATTACATTTGGCAGTATGGTAGCCATTACTGTAGCAATGGTATTACCCTTGTGACATACAATATTGTAAAAGTAGGATATAATTCCAGGAGTGTGGTATTTTTGATCCACTTGTCCTCCCAGAATTGTATCTAAGATCCATCCTTGATAGAAAATGACCCGTCACAGAAGAATATTTTTTTCCGTTGCTATCAGACCAGCCCAAAAGTGAGAATCGCCAGATTTCCAAACAATCTGTGGTAATGCCTTTGAGTCGACATATTTTCTTTTTAGGAGGGTTTGCCATACACCATCTTCGGTAAGCAGCTTAAACAGCCATTTACCTAGGAGGGTGGTATTCTTAGCTTGAAGTTCATGAATACCAA
The DNA here is from genome assembly GCA_007115705.1 of Dactylis glomerata. Lineage (NCBI taxonomy): Eukaryota > Viridiplantae > Streptophyta > Magnoliopsida > Poales > Poaceae > Dactylis > Dactylis glomerata. The sequence goes on from QXEO01000503.1 coordinate 3,020,502, forward strand.
GGTCACCTGGATCTTTGTGTCAACAAACCACACTCCATTTAACCAATTGATAATTATTTTCTTGGTGTCCCCTTTCCAAGAGAATCTAGACCGATAATAACCAAGAATTTGCAAGATGCCCTTAGGCAGTAGAAAGAATGATATCATATATAGTACCATATTTGTTATACTGAATTGATGAGTATCAATCTTCCTCCCAGATACAGAAATTTTCCTTTCTAGCTACAACCTTTTGTGTAATCTTTCCTCGACTTCTTTTCATGCGGCAATTGTGAGTCTGAGATAATGAATCGGGATTCCCAAATACCTAATCACAAATTAGCCTTGTACACATCTGAACAAATTAGTGTATTGACTAGCCATGTCTTGAGCCTCGCCAGAATAGAACAATTCACTTTTGTGAAAATTAATTTTTAGCCCCGAGAGTTGTTCGAAAGCTGCCTAAATTAATTTCATATTTCTTGCCTTTTTTTAAGCATGCTCCATAAAAAGAATTGTGTGATTAGCATACTGAAGTATTGATAATCTCTCATCAACTAAATGAGGAATCACTCCTTCAATATGGCAATCAACTTGTTCATGCTCAATCATTAAGGCTAACATATCAGCCACTATATTGAATAGCATGGGTGATAACGGGTCGCCTTGTCTAAGACCTTTTCTTGTCTAGAAATAGCTGCCAATATCATCATTAACTTCAATGGCCACACTGCCTCTTGGCACGAAATTATGAATAAGCACACGCCACTCTTTCGAAAAACCTTTCATTCTGAGTGTTTGTTGCAGGAAAGATCACTTAACTTTAGCGTAAGATTTATTGAAATCTAATTTTAAAATAACCCCATTTAAATTTTTTGTATGAAGTTTCTAGACTGCTTCAAGAAGGAATACCACACCATGCATGATGTTTCTTCCTTGCATGAAAGCAGTCTGTGTAAGATGGAGCACATGGTATGCCATCGTGTTCAGTCTAATCGTGGCCACCTTAATGAAAATCTTGAAACTATTGCTTAAGAGGCAATTGGTCTGTATTGTTGGAACTTTTCTGCCTCATTAACTTTAGGTAACAAGATTATATCGCTAAAATTTAGACGAAACAACTCAAGCTGTCTAGTATGAAGATCGCCGAACAATTGGAGAAGGTCCGGTTTAATGGTACCCCAGAATGTTTGATAAAACTCTGTTGGGAATCCATCCGGTCCTGGTGCCTTGTTGTGTTACATTTGGAAAACTGGTTTCTTAATTTCATTCTCAGAATAGGGAAAATTGAGAAGGTTATTTTCCTCAACGGAAACTTGGGGTATATTAGTGTCGTGTGATCGTACACGAATACTGGGGGATCCACTCCCCCTGTTGTTTGGCAAGTGGCATGGATGAGACGCCTTCGTCACCTCAGAAAGCACACAGTAGACACAGTGATTTACCCTGGTTGAGGCCACAAGAGAGAATCTCGCATAAAACCCTATGTTCAGCATGTCTGAGCTTATTGATGAAGATGCCATCAGCGGGTGTACAAGGGCCCCGGTGGCCGTGCCGGAGATCTCCCGACCACCGGACTTGGCTAATATAGGCATAGTCTACTCTAACTCCTCCGAGGCGAAGGAGATAGCTAGATGGATCTGAGAGTTGAGGTCCTCTCGGTCCTTGCCTAAGGACTCACAGGATGTAGATCTTGTAGGTCTCTTCCTAGTTCACCCTCTCGAACTGCTGTCCTCTCCCTCACCATGGCCTAGCCCTCCTTTTATACTCAAGAGGATACCATAGTGGCTAGATTGCATGTGTGACAGATGTCACACAACTTTGGGAGGTGGTATAGCCCTGCAGGACTAGGCACCGAGCTGTCTTTTACTCCATCTGGCGCGCTGCGCTGATGGGACTCGACCAGCCGGTCTTGTCCGTCATTACCGCGCCTGCCGCGGTAATGATGCCTTCTGCAAGTCCGCCGTAGTGGACTTCCGCCGCGCGTCCTCCATGCGTGTTCCAAGGGGATGACAGGAGATCTCGCTGTGGGATTCGCCCGCCATGTGCCTGGTGGTCTTGTTTCTCGCGACAAGTCCCGAGCCTTCTCTCATACGCTTCTTTCTCCCGACTAGGGGAGATTCCTTCGCTTGTAAGCTTTCCCCTCCCCGCTAAGGGTGGGGGCCTTCTCTTGCACGCTTCCCTCCCCGCAAGGGGAAGAGGCCTTCTTTTCCTCCTTCCCACTAAAGGGAAGGGTCTTTCCTGGCACCCAGCAACATCTTGCAGGGCTGGCCGTCTGGGATAGATCCTACAGGAGGGCTTTCCGCAGGCATCATTCCTAGACGCCTTCCAGGAAATGATAAAGGACAGAGGGGTGCCGCCATGACATAGCTTCTGAAGATGTCGGTCGAGAAGCTCTCATGACATCTTCGAGAAGCTCTGCCGCAGGAGCAGCCCTCGCCTTCACCATGCCTTTGGAGCCTCTAGCACTGCGCTGCTTCAGCTGGTTCTCTCCCACCTCCTGTGGGAGATGGGTGCCGCGGCCCCAGCATATATAGTCGGGTCAGCAGTGGCGTTCGTCTTCTTCCCACAAGTGGGCTTGCGAGTGGCTTTTCGCCTCTTAAAAGCAGTGGCCGATCATCCAGCAGTGCCTTGGTCTGGCCACCGGGTGGTGAAGCCTTATCTTTTGCCTTCGTGGAGCGGGCCAAGCGGCCGGCACTGGGACCCCTGGTCCAGAGCGACGGCAATCAGCCATTCTAGTTCATCTATAGCGAAGTTGCCTTCCTCTAGTCTCCAAATAAAGCCTTTGTAGTAATTAGTAATGTAAGACGCGAGTTTCTCATGTCCCTCAATGTTCCCTTCTTCTTGATTTAGTTTATGAATATGTTTCTTTCTGTCTGCCATTGGCAATACTATGGAAGTATCGGATATCTGATTCACCCTCAAGAATAAACTGGGATTTTGATCGTTGGTACCACTTAAGCTCCTCTTCTCTAAGAAATTTTGCTATTTATTCATTTGATTGGTTTTTTAACTCAATGTCCTGAGTAGATAGATGCCTTACTTTAGCCAGAGCCTCAAGGTCATCAATAACAAACGACAATCAAAGTTTTTTTTTTCAAAATCCCTGTTACGTGACATGCCCAACGAGCAAGGTGTTTGCGTACAACACAAAATTTATTATTCCACCTCTCTACTAGAGTACGTCCAGCAATAGGTCTTTCCCACACATTCTTAACCATATCATGAAACCCCTCACGGTGTAGCCATGCAAGTTCAACTTGAAACGGTGATGTATAATGATAGAGACGGGAAGAGATTGGCGTAATGTGGTAGATGATTGTATTGAGCCTCTCGGGCGCATTATATAGTAGGATATACTTGGAGGCTAAGAAGGCTCTCCTAGAGATAAGGCAATACATTAACTACAATTCCTATGCAAATCACGTAATATCTGTAACTGCCTAATATATATCTAACACTCCTCCCAGTCGTAGCGGTAGTGACGTAAACAACTGTGACATCGCGGACGGTCAGACTGGAGAGAAATCAAAGGCATAGAAACCAACGGGCTGACATCCTCCCGCAGTCCGAGCGGGAGCGTCGTGAACAGAGTTGCGTCATGAATGCTTGGACTGTAGAGAAAGCCGAGAAGTGCTGATGCGAGGTGATAGCCCTTGTGCCGATGTTGAGGTAGCCGAGAGCGGTGGGTGCTGCAACCTTGGTCGAGGTAGCCGTGTGAGGGGATGCCGTAGTCGGTGTTGGGGTTGGGGTTGGGTGCCAGTGTCAAGGTAGCCGCACATGAAGCCGTGGGTGCATAGTGCACGAGGAGAATGACGGAGATGTATCGAGGCAGTCATCAAAGAGGGGTGTTGATGCTGGAGTCGATGCATTCCAAGCCGTCAAGGACAAGGTGTGGCCCTAGTTTTGCCAGAACCAGGTGCACGTCGGGGACGAAGGCATACTCCGGTTTTGCCAAAACCGAGTACGTAAAGACGAAGTCGGCAACACAGTTGAGGTAGATGTAGCGAAGTAGTCGATGCTGAAGAAGACATTTTTGAAGCCGATGAAGACAAGGCGCTGCACCGAGCTTGCCTGACTCGGGAACGTGTTGGGGACGAAGGTACGTCCCGGTGTTGCCAGTACTGAGCGTCCAAGGGTAGGGACCATCATGAACCTAAATGTGACCGAAAGTAGGCTACAATATCTTTATTTTAATATTGTGCTAGTCGGGTCTTGAACTCAAGACCTATTGGCTCTGATACCATGTAGAACGACAAAGAGGGGGAGAGATTGGCGTAGTGCAGTAGAGGATTATATTCAGCCTCTCGGGCAAGTTATATAGTAGTATAGACTTGGATGCCAAGAAGGCTCTCCTAGAAATAAGGCAGGACAGTAACTACAATTCCTATACAAATCCCGCAATATATGTAACTGCCTAATATATTCCTAACAGGCGAGCACATGGTGGTCTATGGGTTCCCTTAGTCAAAAGTACCGGAGCGTGGTCTCACAGTCTCTCAATATGTTCTAGAGCGCAAACAGACACCAGCGGGTATCCCACTCGGTATCCATTAACATGCGACCTAGTTTTTTTGTATCTAGGATAAGGTTAGTGACCGTCAAACTGGCCTTTACTTTTCTCGTGTTGAAATCTTAGCAAATTTAAGTCCCCTCCAATTGGAATTAGGTAAGGGTTATCCTTTCCTAAGTTTACCAACTCATGAAGAAAGTCGGCCTTAAACTCATCCTAGGACGCTCCATATAGAGCAACGAGGCTCCACGTGAAATTATCAGCCTTATTACGGATATAGAGCTTTATGTGAAACTCACAATCCAAACAAGCTACTTCCATCGTGAGGTGCATATAGTTGATGCTCGCAGTTTTAAATATTTTCACTAAGTAATAAGAAAAATGTAAATTTATCTGATGTTTTCCCTTGAATCCTTAACTACCCATCCTCATTTGTACATATTTTTTTCCGATATGGGACGCTTTATTACTTAAGAGATTTAAGCCATTACTCTCGGCCTCTGCACAACGAAAGTGCACACAGCCGCTGTTCAGTCATGAAGTAGTCTAACAAAAAAGCAAAAAGGCGAAATCTTTTATATCTAAATACTAATCCCCCACTAACTCAATTTCCTGGCCTGTGGTGAAGCCACGTCATACACTTTTATCCTAACCCGTCCGCTCGCGTTAACTAGCTCGGTCCCTCGATTTTTCATGCATGGGCTTAACCGTAGTGGGCTGCAGGGCTCATCCTTCGTGGGCTACACCGAAGTCGTCCGGGAAGTCCATGCCTAGCAACAGAAAGCAGCCTACGCTAAAAAAAAGTTTCTCTAAAAAATGGAAGCAGCGGAGACGCTTAACCGCTGTTTATCTTCCTACGCCGCCGCGACCGTCCTACTCTCCCCACGAAGTTCAAGCGACGACCGACCTGCTCATAACTCCCATCATTTAACAAGTGCAAACTGCCGGATTAAAGCCCTCCACCGCCGCCGCACCCTACAGGTTAAAAGCAGGCGATGCTGTCTGCATCAAGCACGGCTCCCTCCTCACGGAGCCTGAAGCCTGGTACCTCTTGATCCTCATTTTTATTCCCCCTTATCTTATTTCAATCCCTCAACAAATCTTACCATACTACCAGGTTAAGCATCCGCTAGACGTTTTCTCCCTGTACAAGATGTGATTGGATTCTGCCTTCTGCTACCTCAAGCGGTCAAGCCCCCAGATTTCTTTGGATTTATTATTATTCTGGGTCTTCTCGCTGAAACTAGGAGGCCTGTACTACCGACGGATGCTGCATTGGTACGCAAGCTGTTATCTCCTACTCTTAAATATGAATTTATATTGGTTGAGCCCTAAAGTAGTCCCCTGAATTAATTAGTTGTGTTGCAATTTGCTCTCCTGCAATCTCCAGTAGCTTTGTGCATTTGCAAAGATGGATAGCTCTCAAAATTATGAAATCCTACGATTCATACTGGTGAGCATTCCGTGTCACTTTTTGCCCCTCAAACAGCATTTCAGACAACCATGTTGCAGCAAACATCTAAGCAGGACAGAAGGCTAAACAATAAAATAATACAGGTATTATCCATTTTTTCATATCCAGACGAAATTCTCCAAATTTTCAGTATAACACCTGAATACACAACCATTACCTTTCTATTACTGCTGATTTGTTAAACCACGTGCAGGTACTACCAACCATGCATTGAGCAACTAAGTACTGTACTTGCTTCTACCTAAATATATATTGCTGCTTACATAAAGAGTTGATCACTAGATTTACTCGCTTATATTGTAATTTAGAAGAACTCAGGATGATTAAATGAGTGTCTGCATGAATAAGTTACTGGGCATCAACTATTGATGAAAGTTTCAGTTTGCTTCCGTGTCATGCCAAATCCTTCATGTATTTGTTCATTTCGCAATGATTATCACTTCTATCAATATTTATAACACCATGTTTGTGACTGCAAAAATGTATGTGCAAGGAGATGACACTGCAATATATGTGGGAATGTAGAAACTTCTGAACAATGTTTTGCTGTCCAGCTGCTATTTTTGTGTGGCTAAACTTTTAATTGGCCCTAACCAATTTTTTCAGTTATGGTCTTTAGGGATGAGCGATTTAATAGGATGCTTATATTTTTATGTATTTACTATTTTCTTCTATTGTAGCGTATAAGAAACCCTAGGACGGGAGCTAATTCAGGCCCAGAGGGAGCTGATGACCAACACATCGTATTCCCAATAACTGCCTTAGCATATAATATTAACCTGCTGTAAAATATGACAAGAACATTTCCCAATTCGTTGTCCATATGTACATACACAACTTTCAACCCACATGCTTCACCCATCACAGATACATGGAGAAATAAGGAGGCCTGAACAGGTAATACCTTTTTTTAGGGAAGATCAGGTAATATTTAGTCAACCGTACATTCCTGTTTATACTTCAAATTGCTACCTTCATGTATAATTCTTTCAATCCAGCTCGGAACTCGCCAAGCGTACTTCCATCTACATTTAATCGCCAAATAAGAGCTTTCAAGATGTATACCGAGGCAATACAAAAAAATCAAGGAAATCAAACAACCACTGCATCTAACTTTACAAGAGGGGAATCACTGGGGACCTTCACGTACTGACATCACAATTCACAAGCATATTTGGATCGGATCATACTTTCTTCGCAATTGAATATATCGAACAAGGAAAGAGAGTTATGACATCCATCATTTCCGATGACAAAGATTTACAAAGACCTTGCATAGTTACCAGTGCACTCATCAAGTATTCAGTTCACGTAATTCTTTTACATTGAATCACAAATAATTAAAATACACTCTGTTGCATCAAACATTTCATAATTCTTACATATATGAATTCTTACTCTATAGATCGCTAAAAAATCCCGCCGCAACGCGTGGGGTATCATCTAGTTACATATAACACTGAGAAATTGCAATAACACCTAGGTTGGAGGTTCTTCGTTACGCAAACTACGTTGTCACTCACGTGGGAAAAAATATATCCCTCGTCGTAGCCTCCAATCGAGAATAAACCTCAGTAAACAGGTCTTGATGCTCCACTTTCTGAAGCGATGACCATAAATGGAGCTTACTGGTACAGGTAGATAATCTGCAAAAGAGAAGAGTTTATATCATTAAACAGTTTATTCTCATTTGTATATACACGAGGATCTTTTACCACTTGATCTTGCAAATGGTTCAGTTACTCTCCTCTGCAACAAAAAAATCTGGCCTCGAACTTACAAAACAAAGATAATTTCGGTTTGTCTGTCTTGCTAGAATGGAAGTTGGTGTGCCACATCCTGTTTATTTGACTATAGCTAATAAAAAAAAACTTGTTCAATCTAACAAAATTATCACATATCAACATTCCTAAACAGGAATACTTAGAAAACCCCTCTTCGGCTCACTTGTGACTCTCTCCTCGGGAGATGGAGAGTTTTCCGAAGAAGGCTTGCTGCGATATTACCATCATAGAAAAGTACCTAGGCATGTGGTAAGATATCGATAAGGTTTAGGGATAAAAGCTAGCAACAACATATTTGCGAGTAGCATGTGAGCATCAAAACGAAATGTAGAAAAGGTTAATAAGAGTATTTTTCAATTTTCCAAAGTTAGGGCACAGATCATGTGGTCATTGCCATTGCACCCTGTAGACTGAAAGGTCATTTAGACCTTTCGCACTAATGTGGCTTCCGTCGGACATGTTAGGTTTCAGCTTATTCTTAGCTCTATCATTAGTGCCCGAAAATGACTTGTAATTTCATAATTATCATATGCTGTTGCATGTAACACTAGTGCAAATCCTTACCATGGATACGGGATGAAGAGGCTCAGTGCCCACGGATTTGAGGTCTGTTTATGTCACATATATAGGGAGCTCAAACCATGCAGTTCCTAAACCGTTGCCCATGTGAACATAAGACAAAGTGGCAAAATATATATGTTACCTTAATGACCTGCACAACTAGCGATAAAATCGGAAACAACGTTTTAAATGTAAAAATATACAAACTGAAAAAATGCAGACAAAGCCGGCTTCAATACACCATTGACAGACCATGTGGAGCTCATCCGGCTTCCGGCTCGCTGCATCATTGCTGGCTCCTCCCATCCACCTCGTCTCAAAGGACTTAAAAATGCGTAAGAAAACAACAATATTTAACACGAGCTAAACATGGATTGATCATAATCTAAAAAAAGTGAAAAGGAACTAATCCAAACATAGCTAAAAAATACTACAAGAGCGTATGGTATTTGGGTGTTCTTAGGTAAAACTACCCACCCCGAGAGTGTCTCCAAAGACTATTTAAATTTACAATGAAAGTGCCATAGAAAGCACTAATATTTTTAATTAGAATTTCCTACTTCTCCTCGTCGTCGGAGGAGATGTAGATGATCGCCTCGGTGCAAGTGCACGAGGTTGCCGCATCACCCACCTTGACAATGGCAGAGGCAGAGATCGACCTCAACATCATTGGCAACGGCACCATTGCCGGCCTGAGCCACGCACGCTCTATCTTCCTCGAGCTTCGTCGCGAAGGACTCAACCACCAAATGATGCTCCTCAATCCTCTCCCCCTCCCTGGCCTCGTGCCCAAATTCGTCCCACTGCTTGAGACATGCTGAGTAATCCTCCGGGGTCGTCATCAACGTGTAGTCGTCCTCCTCCAAATTTCTTCCGAGGAGAACCAATCAGAGTACCTAGGGGAGGAGCAGGTCATGGTTGGCGGTGGGAGGGATTGCTCCTCCTCCCCACTGGATATGCCTGCACAACATGACGATGTTGCACCGACGGGGACTGCTCCACGCAAGAGAGACGAGCGGTCTTTTATTGTGAGCCATATCGATCTGTGTTCATCATAGAGATATTGTGTGCCAAGAGGGGGGGGGGTGGTGTGGGGCTTTATGGCGCTTGGCAACGCAACTGTGGAAGCTGCATTCTTGGCAACACATTGCACGCGCGAGGAAGGCGAACATGTACACGTATGCATGGAATGGAATCCTAGGAGGTCACTTGGCGGCAACACACTACACAAACGACCAATGGTTTCCCACCTGTTCAAGATGGCGTAAGGGAATAAGACACTCAGAATGCTCAAATCGTAGCAAATATATTGCACACGATTATCAATTTACAAACCGTGTGCGATGAACTTCACCAATGCAGAAAATTTCAATGGAGTGGGTCGTGTGTGATATCTTATTCACGTTCTATAAATGCAATTTGTGTGTAATTTCCACACAAACAAGAGCTCTTGGGCCATAAGCAAACAATCGGTATTTTAGATGGAAGGGGTAATTAGTGTCGCATGTTTGAATTACCCCTTCCTTGTGCGATGGAGGGCCTTAAAAGTCGCGATATATACTAGTATCCGATTGTGCCCTTTGCCTCTGTTGTCAGAATATTAGAAGAGGGAACTAAAAGGAAGATTATCTAAATTAGAAAGAAACTAGTAAGAGCATGGTTACCAATTTTGTGGCAAAGGCACACATGTCTTTGGAGTTTGCACTGCAATTTTGAGGTCAGCATTTTGCAATGTAGGGTGATCAAAGGTTTACAAAAATCCCAGGCTACCAGATATTTGCAAACCGGACTAAAAACACCGGGCTTGGTTGAAGTATGTTACATGTACAAGTACAAGGTACTAGCAACCAACCGTTTTTAGGGTTTAGTACCAGATGCAAGCAGATCTTCTTTCCCCATGGCTTAAGCCGGGAAGTCCCTGCCTCTTTATTTTTGGGGCATCCTCCACCAGACGGCGGGTGGTCCAAATTGGACCAGTAGGTGGCAACATACATAGTTCGGGTTAAGTCTAGGAGGGCACGGCGTAGGATAGAGCGGCTCTCCCCCTCCCTCTTGTATATGCACATGCATCCATCACCCCTGCAGAGCGACGTGTATATTTCTGGTGTGGGGGGCTCGGCATTGGATTGCCCCCATTTCTGCCCGTGCTTCCAAGTTAGGATAAATCCGTGGTAAACTGCCCCGTCCCACCCCAAAGTTACCCTCCTTTAAAGTCTCGAGAGAGTGAGAGAAAGGGATGTGTCAAGAGAGATCGACGCAAGAAACCAGCACCGAGCTACAGTGACAGTACCCCATTGCTTCCCCTTTTCCTTGCCCTCCACTAATATCCCGCGCCCCCCTCCTCTCCTCAGCTCATTATATGGGCAGCATCATTGCTCAAGCTCAGTCCGGCCTTGTGGGTTAGTAGGTGGCATTAGAACCGCCGGAGAAGAGCAAGCTTGCAAGCTAGCTGATCAGTGGTTCTTTGCTTGCTAGAGTGTTGGAAGGAGCAGGAGGAGGAGGAGATCATGGGGAGGGGAAGAGTTGAGCTGAAGCGCATCGAGAACAAGATCAACCGCCAGGTCACCTTCTCCAAGCGCCGCAACGGCCTCCTCAAGAAGGCCTACGAGCTGTCCGTGCTCTGCGACGCCGAGGTCGCGCTCATCATCTTCTCCAGCCGCGGCAAGCTCTACGAGTTCGGCAGCGCAGGGTATACAAATTTATGCACATACAATTAATTAACGCGCACTGGCATCATCGATCCACTAATTCATCTTCCTGCATGTAGATCTGCAGTTCATCTGCACAATTGCTTCTTTTTACTCTCATTTGCTGGTGTTTCCTTTCTCTGGTGTTTCCTGGTTTTAAGCAGCCCGTTGCGGAGCTACACTTGTAGTTCCTGCGCTTGGCTACACAAAGTTATTTTATTCCCTGCTACGTATACTACTGTAGGGGCATGGCGATGTTCTTATAACCCGGAGAGGTTCATCCCTAACTAGCATGAGACATCTTTTCCGCAGATCTACAAGCCCTACAACCTTACCTCTTTCTTCCAGCTTCTCCGGAGCGGCCATCCTCCGTCTTGGCGTGTGTGTCTTGTGTCAGAGAACACCTTCATAAATTGCTCAACTAGTAGAGCTAGGATTGTTTTTGTGTTGAAGAATAGAGAAGTCGCGGGGCTGTGAGGGGAAAGTGAAGAATGCTCTTTCTATTTTGATCCGGGGTATTAAAATACTGTATAAAACGTTCGATTTGGTATTTGTTTTGCCTTGGTCTTGGGGCAGCACCAGTCGATCTGGCCTGATCTGAGTATGGCGCCATCAATTGGTTGTTTGTTCTTCACCCTTCTGCCTCACCTTTCCGTTCGATTTCTTGCTATAATACGTAGGAAGGGAATCCTTAGATTTCTTCAGACATCTAGCTAGATCTACTTTTTTTTTGGCAAGACCTTAAATTCATGATTTCCGTTCGATTTCTTGCTATAATACGTAGGAAGGGAAGCTGATAAGATCTGCCCCTCTATAGCTTATCCCTTTTTCTTGCTCAATCTTCTTGCGCTGTCTCTTCTTCTTGTCTTGGTCCATTTTCTCTAAGGTTCTCTTCATATATCCTCAATTTGGCTTTGTGAAGTTTAAGCAAAAGTAACTTCAATGTGTTTCTTCCCACAATTGATCTTATTCTCGAGCACACATCAGTTTCCTCTTATGGTAGTGTGGTCAAAAGATGTCGGAAAGCAACACTATTTTGCTTTTGCTATCCTTGTTTCCTCATTTTATGTTGCCCTTCAGTCTTTTACCGATCCAAAACTTTGCTGCTCTCCCTATTACCTTTACAATAGAATTTTATTAGGGAATCTGTTGTACATAAGCATTTGCTTATACTCATGTGGCAGATCTATTTCTGTTTTTTCTCCTCTTTTTTTTCATACCAAATTAAGGAGTTTTTTTTTCTCTGTACATTCGGTGATCTTCACTTGTGATCAGCATTTGGTTTTACTCATGTGGCAGATCTATTTGTGTTTTTCTCTTATTCTTTTTGCATGAAAGAAGATTTTTTTCTACACATTTTGTAAGTCACTCGGATTAGGGAAACTGTTGTGATCTTCCCTTGGGACAGTTTTGGACGATAACTTCAGTATTTCCAAAAATAAAACAGTATTGGCCAATGCCTACAGTTAGAGTGGATATAGTAGCTTATTGTTTTTAGCTTTTTTAAATGGTACATACACATTGCACAATATCTAATGCCAGCAATAAATCTTTACTAAGTTTCCATGCTGGTGGCAATCGGTAAAACTGGATGTAATCCTGTGACCCAATGGAACAAGTACATCTGCTTGCGTTTGCTTTCTCACTAGTCCCAATTGTTCTTATATAGGGCATATATACACTTTTAGTCCTTGTTCCTTTTATCTTTGTCCATCATACTTTGTAGTATCTATGGTTATGTAAGGCTCACGTGTCTTATGCCTCTCGGTGATAATTATCTACTATAATGACGCTCCTTAGGAGACATATGATTAATGTATACTAGCATTTCCTTAATATAGTTAGAAACTTCACAATATCATGTGCTCTCAAGAAATTGAACACAGATCTGGTAATAGTATACTAGTATACACTGATTGCATCATATGAAGGTTCTTTGACCAAACAATTAACTTTTCAATAATATGGTACTCACTGGAGAAACCTAAAGGCTAAAGTCTCTATATACCTTGAGTGGTATCCTTCATTATCTTGTGCTTAGACCATCCGCTTAGGGTATCTTCATTCTGCCTCTTATCGTTTATTGACATTTTCTTCCGTGTTGCAAAATACCTAAATTTGGCCAATCTGCAGGCCTAACAAGAGGACAACTCAACATTTGAGAAACACAAGTTCAATTTCTTTGAATATAAAACAAAACTGTATTGTTTCAATAAAAAATATTTTGCACCAAAGTTTGTGAATAAAGCTTGTATGCTATTGCACATTTTTCTTTCTGTACTATGAGCACATTCTAGGAGTTTTGTGCACTAGCTTAGGGAAATTCAGGAGTGTTAGGGATGAAATGTGAATTAACAAAAGTAATGACAAATTTCACATTTATAATGGCTAGAATCGCTGGATATAAAGTCTCTTGGAGTAACATATTAAATTGTTTAAGAATTGAGGATTAAAATTGCTGATGTGACACACATTGTTAAATCCGAAATCCAAAATTTTATACCTATTAGTACCTGATTAATGTAAATGGTGTGTGTGTAACTTAACACTTGTAACTTAACTGCTAATTTGTGTAGCACTAAATCATATATACGCGATAAACTTGTCTTAACAACTTATTTGACTAATGAAAGTGGAAAATAAAACAAACATACTCTTCATACTTTATATTCTCAGGTTTGCATTCTTATCAGCCTATCAATTAGCCGACATCTTAAAAACTCTAGCCAGTAACAAAATTAACCAAAATAATATGTACTGTTTCTAAATAACCAAATGAATCAAGAGGCTCCATGCTCTAGCGAGCTACAAAATTTATTGCTATTTAAATATATAAGTTTGAGATTCCATAGCTGAGATATTTACATGTAAATTAATTCTTATGCAGCACAACTAAGACATTAGAAAGATACCAACACTGCTGCTACAATGCTCAAGATTCCAGTAGTGCACTATCTGAAACTCAGGTATGTGTGTCCATCGGTTGGTCGTTGTATACCACCCCATGATTTTAGCTCATCTTTCCTAATTTTTTTCCCTTGCTGTATTTGCTTTTCATATATTTGTTTTTTTCAACACTTACAAACACAACTGTACTTGGTCCTGAATCCTTATCAGATATACATGCTCACAACCTTTTTTGCACATGCTATTCGAAATGAATTTATGATAATGTTTGCCTGGTTTTTTGAACACTCTGTAATTGACATAAGGAGATCTTTATATGACATCCAGGCTATGGGGTTGAACATTACATGCCGTGTCTTTATAAAGTTATTTATACTTATATGTTGTATCTAATTTCCACACCTAAAATAATTACTTGCACGTGGTCCAAAAATCTCCTCCTATGTTAGGTCCTATTTGTAGATTAATACTAGCATAAACGTTAATGCAACAAAGGGAAGAAATATATGTAGTGGAAATTGACCTCTTATCTTATGTGATGAGAGTTATAGTCAAATGATACATCATATTTCATGTGATTGATTGGCAAAAACTATTAGTGAAGATACATTGTAAATTATTTAATTTGTAGTCCACACTATTGATCATTTGATGCTATAGTCCAGACAACTACCACCGACATTTATACCCAAAATACCATAAAAGCAAAAAATATTCATTTTTTATTTTTATTATATTGTTATGTGATAGAAGTTCTGTAAACCTATATCACCCAAAGTTGTAAGAACGGTGATTCAGAGATTGCCATAGCATTTGTGCACTTGAGGATATGGGCCCTTCCGGTCTAACTTTTACTACTCCATGCTATGTCTCTACTCTTAGGACTGATATATATATAGAATCTTTAATGTAATTGGATTATTTTGCTCACCAACCATGCATTTTGCTTCATCACAAGACGCAGTTTGTAATAATTACAAACTAATTTTGCCAATGAGAGTTCAATCCCTTATTTGCCTTTCATTGTTTCGAGTTACATGCATGCCACATCTTACATGTTGCAGCAACCTCGTCCATAGATAAGGCGGGCACTTCCGACCTCGAGAAACATTATCTTGTGATGCACTATTGTATATTTAGCTAAGAGTTGTTACTTGTTCTGGTTATCTAACTAAATGTGCTGTATATTTCTTCTCTCAAGAGCTGGTACCAGGAAATGTCAAAGCTGAAGGCAAAATTTGAAGCTTTGCAGCGCACTCAGAGGTTTCATTTCACTTCGAGCTACACACCTAATTTGCACGATGCACATTCAAAAGTGGCTAAAATATATATTTGCACTATTGATCTGCCTAATTCCTTATTTGAACAGACACTTACTAGGGGAGGACCTTGGACCGCTCAGCGTGAAAGAACTGCAGCAGCTGGAGAAACAGCTAGAATGTTCTCTGTCACAAGCAAGGCAGCGAAAGGTTCAAATATATTCAACTCATATTTAATTTATCCATTTCTTTTACACCAACTGGCACGAGAAGCAATATAGAGATTCTTGGATCAATTGATAGAACTCAGCTCACAAGAGAATAACATGGTTTTTATCTGCATAGATTGAAGTTTAAACCTAAGGAATGGGAAATACTTCCTCCATTCCATAATTTGTCATGTTTGTAGTTCAAATCTATTATATACTAAAAGCACAATACAGGGTTAATCTAATAGACACACCACGTTAATCCACATCATCGATATTAATTTGGATTGTTAGATCTAAAATATGTGGCTAAGATTTTATAAATATTAGTAGTTACGTAACATATTTGATACAATATACCACCATGTCTGAAACACGATAAACAGACACGTTCCATAATTCTGTTTAAAAAAAAGTTGTATAAGATATACCATATCTGAAACGTGGGGCAAGCAAAACTAGCTATGAGTACGTTTAAAAAACAAAAAAGTGTACGGGGCTCCACCTTCCCAGGAACGTGCTTCAAGGAAAAAAAAAAAGCTAGAAAAACTATGTGTACGGGGCTTCACTTTTCCTGGAACGTGGCGCAAAAAAAAAAGCAGGCTAAGATGGGGTTGTTGTAATGAAATAAAACTTTAGCTAAAACGTGATGGAAATGGTACTGCTAGGATACGGGTAGTTCAGAAAAAAAAAATATAAGGTGTTCATCAATATTTACTTTTTCTGTTTTTATTTACTCCACGCTCCAAGTTTATTTAAAGTTATATTGTGTAAAGTTTAATTTCAGATGTAGCAAAAAATATTAACATCTATAATACAAATTTCATATATATTATGAAAATAGATGTTATGATGATGCTAATAATAAGTATTTTATATTATGAAAATATATTTTATACTCTGGACTTTGAGAACTCTTTTTACAGTTTTTGTTATATTATTATAAAAATTACACCGTATGGATTTTCCCCTACGGTAAAGGTGTAAAAATAAGTATTTTAATGTTGATATTTTCTGATATATTTGGTTACACTTTATAAAAGTTTATTTTGACTAAACTCATACCGCAGGGTAATTGTGAACAGAAGAATTTTTTCTATGACTGAGTACATATAAATGACAAATTTATTTAACTACCATCACACCTGAAAAATGCTTTTAAAACTAAACAAGACACGACATTAGTTGCACTGTAATTGAGTACAAAAATGAAAAAAATTGACTACCATCAAAATCAACGCACTCACAAAATGTCTGCGGAAGTTCATAGTTGGGTGTCGTGGAACTTTAAGATTATGAATTCACCACATTTGTTTGACTATCTTTTTACGATTGGGTACATATAAATGATAAATTTGTTTGACTAACTAAAAATGCTTTTAAAAATAGAGAAGACACGAGATTATTCTACTAAACTCATACCATAGGGTAATTATGAATAGAAGAATGACTGATTATAATTTATTTGACTACCATCTCACCTAAAAAATACTTTTAAAACTAAACACGACACAACATTAGTTGCACTACGACATTCTTTTCTGTAATTGAGTACACATAAATGAAAAAATGACTATCGTCAAATCAACGCACTAATAAAACGTTAGCGTAAGTTCACTGCTGGGAGTCGTGGAATTTTAAGATTATAAATTCACAACATTTGTTCAACTATCTTTTTTATGGTTGAGTATACATAAATGACAAATTTATTCGACTAACTAAAATGCTTTTAAAAATAGAGAAGACACGGCATTAGTCACACTACTTATATTTTTTTCTATAATTGAGTATACATAAGTGAAAAAATGACTACCGTCATATCAACACACTCACCAAAACGCCAGCAAAAGTTTAATTAAACGACTGCCGTCATATCAACACACTCACCAAAACGCCAGCAAAAGTTTAATTAAACGACTGTCGTCATAGCAACCACTGCATACATTATTTCTATGATTAATTTAACATAGACTACAACTTAATTCGACTGCAATCAGACAAACAGTCTCACAAAACAATTGAAGAAATTTGGAGTCGTAGAATTTTAACATTGATGAAGAAACACTGGAAAGTGAACTTTTAATTTCTATGAATTATTATGATGAATATTGCTTGCTTTGTATGGTAGAAATATTTGGAATATTGTATGTGTTTTTTCTCACAATACAATATCATAATAAGGGCACATGTCATTCGACCTGAACAATAAAATTGACAACTGATTAAGAGTCTTGAATTGTGCTCTCCAAGCTGTGTAGTCAGTTTATATAACACAGATATACATGTGATCGGATGTGTAGAACCATTGAATCAAGATCAAGATAAATTAAGATCCTAGCAAACTTAGAGTCATACTTCTCCAAGTTTGACTATCGACTATAAACATGCTAACGAATATGCCTAGAAGAAACTAAGTTTTCGTAGGAGTATATTCATATAAAAATAATGGACGAAGTTATGTTAATGATTTTTAAAAATGCACATTTTGAAATCATGTGAGTAAACAAGAGAAAGAAACATCAAAAGAAGATAACTCTCACTATTTAGTGTGACCCACCTATTAAGGAGATAGACAGTTTTATCATAGTTATGCGATTTTTTGTATCAAAGAAAACTAACCTCGCATGTCGATCAAACATTGTGTAAGAACTATAATTCAGTTTACACATCCAATATCTCTTACATGGGTGTTTCAATATATGTCATGACAATAATTTTCCCACAAATTTCCACTTACCAAAGATGTTACTCACATACGTGATATTTTGTTTACCCAAATATTTGCGATAGTTAATCACAAATTTGTTTATTGTCACATAATGAAAAGTAATGTGATATCTCTAAAACCATTTTATACTCGAACACTTTCAACCAACTGTAGATGATGCCCTCGCATTTGCGAGGGCCACCGTGCTAGTTTGAACTAAAAGCAGGACAAGAATTATGGAACAGGGGGAGTACTTGTATACATTTTATGTAATACAATAAATATAAAAAATCCAGTGACTTTAGTTTATTTTAGTAGCAAAGTGTCGGCTGGTTGAAACTTATCTTACTGGATCAACATATTTCTTATATTTTGGACAGAGGGACTAGTTAGTACAGTACTAGATAAAGTAAGGATCATGGCAACAAGCTTTATTTGTTAGATTAGTTTACCAGTCGATCCGAAATTATTATTGTTAACTGGCTATTTATCACAAGACACTGACAATTCAATATATTCACCCACGTTATTCGCAGACACAACTTATGATGGAGCAAGTGGAGGAACTTCGCAGGAAGGTAACATATATACCTCTATGTTTGTTGACTACTAAATCTTTCAGTCATGTGGTAAAGAAGTATGGGCGTACGCCTGCAGTATGGCTCTAGGAGTGCTATCTGCTGCTTCTACTATACTCTTGAGTCTTGACCGCCGTAGGTTTGCCAATATACTGTAGCAAGCTAGGAGATAACGCAAGCGCATCTGGTAGCTAGGGGTTTTGACTGCATACTCCGCAGGGCCCAGCTTGCACGTTCCTGTGGTAGATATCCTTTGCTTTCACAACAGGCTCTACCTATATTTCTAACATTACGATTTATTGTACGAACGTGTGTTCTACACCATATGCAGGAGCGTCAGTTGGGAGAAATCAACAGGCAGCTCAAGCACAAGGTTATTAATGTAAAACCTATTATAGTACTTGTAGTATGCACACATGATGCTAAGAAGAAAAGTTACTACGCATTTCTTTTGCTTTTTTAACCTTTGGCTTTCCTTCTCGATCGGCTGATTCTGTAGATCGACTCTGAAGGCAGCAGCAGCAACAGCTACAGGGCCATGCAACAGCTCACCTGGGCTGCTGGCACCGTCGTCGATGAAGGTGCCGCCGCCGCATATCACATGCAGCAGCAGCAGCAGCCTCCTCACTCCGCTGCTATGGATTGTGAACCCACTCTGCAAATTGGGTGCGTACGACCACCTTAAATCCAACTGTTCATACATGCATGCCTCACTGGGCATGTGAACTGAACATGCTTGCAGATGCAGGACTAAATAAGAACTCATTTTTCTGTGTATATACCAGGTATCCTCATCAGTTTGCGGCTGCTGATCAGGCAGCCAACAATATTCCGAGGAGCAGCGCTCCTGGAGGGGAGAACAACTTCATGCTGGGCTGGGTTCTTTGAGGTAGCTAGCTGCTACTAGCAGCTGGTCACTTGTCCATGGATCGGCCCAAACTTGAGAAGCGAATAAAATGCGTGTGCTGCTCCTGCATATTGCTCTACAACAAGTACCCCTGCAGCGTGCCGCGTGCCCACCTGGTCAGGTGCTCGCGTGCCCCTTATTTAATTCCTAGTCGTTGTTTGTGTGTAAGAACCAAAGAACTACCTATTTCTACGTTTTGAATATTTGTAATATGGATCTTGCAAGTTCTAAGAAGCCCATGCAATTGTGTGCCAAGTTTATCTAGACTCGAGCTCATCATGGTGACTCCATGGTCCATGGAGGGGTATGAAAACATAATTTGTGGACAACATCTGAATTAGTAGTTGTCTATCAAACTCACGAAGTAGTGACCTCCACTCCCCAACCAAGAAAAAACTCAATAAATAATAATATGTGATTGTGGTACATGTAGTGTCAATGTGTGATTTGTGCATCTTTCTTGTCAAGGGACAACAAGCAATGTTCATCTTTAATTAATCACATCACATTCCAAATGTGCCGTTGAGTGCTTCAGTAATGACAACGCTATACCAAAGACTGGTCACTGTTCCTTTCGAGAATGCAGTGCAAAATTATTGTACTACTGCTGCACAATTAGAATCAAAACTTGCCGCAATAAAGTGACAGGTAGAATGTCAGTATATATGCACTCATCACTCGTCCGTTGATTGGTGCGTGTGCATTTAATGAGATCTTACAAAATCAGATTGATCAGCTTATATGTTATCTTTTTCTCATGCGGATCAGTACGCGAAATGTAGCTTTGGGTGACAGATATGCATGACCATCTTGATCACAGGCTGATCATGTCCTGTACTACTATTGAGCTACATGGTTCCAACTGACTAATCAGAGGATGAGCGTAGTGGTTCCAATTGGATTCAATCTGTTTGCCTGCTTTCTATAAGTAACTTCTTATATAAGATGTTATCTTTTTTTGAAAAAAAAAGGGAGTATAACCCTGCTGCTCCATCAATATCGATACACACTAAACGTCCTCATAGATTGCGTTCCCGTACACTTCGCCTCCAATGAGCCCAAGGAGGCGATTAGGGTTTTTGTGCCTCCTGTCGGCGCCGCCATCGATCTGCCCCGCTCCTATGGTCTTTGGGTAATGAAGGCAGGGTGGCTCTTGCCCCTGCTTCCTTGTTTTTAGGATCCAAGTTTGGTAGGGCGGCGCTCAGGTGGTGGCGGTGGCGTCTTCTAAAATAAAGTCTCTCCGGCTTCATCCCATCTCGACGACGATGTTGAGAAGCTTGTGGAAGTGGTGTGGTCATCAAGGACTTGTTTTGGCTGTGAGGATCTTCAAATCATCATCTTTCTTCTTCGTCTCTGGGAAGGATGTGGCATTCTAGGTCCGTTCAGCGACTTCCCGTCTGCAACCAACCAAGTCAGGCCGGCTCTGAGGAGCAGCGGCGGCGGCGCGCCGTCGACACGGTCTAAATGTTGAAGATGGAGGGCTTCTCAAGGATTTTGATGTCCTTTTCATTTTTGTTGAGGTGTTTTGTATTGTTCGCTGTTTCTTTTAATGCCAGAGTCCTATTCGCAAAAAAAATATTGATACACACTCTTTATCGGAAAAAATATCGATACAGACATCCATGTTTGTTATGAGGTTAATCATTCTAAGTTATTATAATTCAAGGATAACATAAGGGCGTTACATGGAAAAATGTCAAGTATATATCATCTATGCGTTATCGAGTCCACTAATATGTCAACAACCATCCTGGCGGAAGATATCTTGAGCAAACGTCACTAGACAGTTGTATATATCCAGAAACCATCAACTCCCGTTGATTTGAAAGAGGAGAAATTACCATGATAATGAGAGTCGGGTGATAAACCGATGATTGATAATGCGATCACGGACATTACAACATTTCAAAGGCAAGTGATCTCCTAGCGGTCGAAGTGACCAGTGAGCTTGCACCGGCATAATGAGAATTCAAGCCGGTGATCACCGAGCAATGGGAGTGACTAGTTAGCCTACATGAACACAAATATGAATGCATGCAAGTGATCATGAAGCAATGGCAGTGGTTACCGAGCTTGCACTCACATGCATGTCAATGTTGTGCTAGTGATCACCAAACTAATGACAATGGTCGCCGAGTTTGGACATAAGAAAAATAAGATCCACACATGCATTGTTCATGCCAAAATGTATATCTGTGAACACCCCACATCGTTGTTCATGACAAGAACTAAATCTGCGAACAACAGTGAGTTAGTGAACTATAGTGCTTGGCGGTGCAGGGATTGGGGCCACCGGAGTTGGGGAAGATGTGAAGGGGTCGTCGTTGCAACTATTGTCTTCCCCTTTGCAACCACGGATGTTCCCGTCCCCGCCGCCACTGATGTGGCCATCTCCATAGACTTCATCGTGCCATTGGGAGCAACCGATGTCACTATCATCGCTGCACGTGGGCGGTGCAAAATCTGTGGTGACCGAATCATAGAAGGGGACAAAGCAGGCAAAATTTGGGCCCCTGGCATATCGTACACCTTTGCCTTGAGTTTACGAATAGGGCGCATAGTCCTTCTCCCTTCTTGATCATTGGAGTGGGCTAAGGAAGCAGTGGTGTGATAGATTGAGGAGGAGGAGAATCCATTAGAGTGATTGATGGATAACACGGAGAGTGAGCAATTAAGAAAGCAAGCAAGAGAGAGAGAGAGAGAGAGAGAGAGAGAGAGAGAGAGAGAGAAGGAGTGACGAGGGTTAACTCGACAAATGTCCAATATGAAGGACTTGGGATCCGGGGAGTAGGGCGTCGGATGAACTCGAAGGTAAAATCAGTCAAACAATGTGTGTATCAAAAGTAAACGTGGTGGTGAACTTGGCTTGCTTTCAATCTGTCCCTCACCGTCCTCTCCTGCCCCCTATATATAGGTGGCCAGGTCTCAAGGAACGGGAGGGGTTCGATACATATTACAATATCGGTATACGACATGAACTCGTATTTCGACTAGGATTACACTTGGGCCTAGCTTAACGGGCCTTAGGGGTACTTAAGTAACGAGCTCTATTATCTATACCCTTGTCAGTAACCCCTGAGATTCTACCAGAATTGTAGATTCGGGTTGAATCTCAAATCTTCACATCTTTGACTTGATCAAATCTTTCGACTTCTTCTTCTTCCTGTACTAAAAAAATAAACATCTTTCATTATATTATTTCGCAAGTGGTTTTGATGAACAAGCCTGCCAACTCTGACGGATCAAGAGGCCAGTTAACTGCTGGAACAGATACTTGTCACCTACTTCAAATTCAATCCCCTTAGACTTGAATCCGGGAAACTGGTCAAACCCATTCTTTTGCCGCATTTAGGACTTACAAAGAACGAGTCCCAGTGGTTCTCAGGGTACCCAGTGCGTCCACCAGGATTTTCTTTGCGTCGTAGACACAGATAATTACTAGCCGAGCGCATCCATGTGCGTATACCAGGCCACACATGACAGATCTTGGGGTCTTACCTTCACGATATGTTTCAATCATGGCATTCGAGTTTCGTCGCGATGATGGAACTCGAGAATCATATGTTGCAGCCTTGTTTGACTGTTTCAGCTCTGAAAATCTTCGGGTTGTCCAACCTTGACTAATACAGATTCCCTCCCGATGGGAGTAATTGTACTATATCAAATCTTCTTTCACCCTCCTTTACTCTCTTTTAAGAATTTAGAAATTTTGTCGGGTGCGCGGCCAGCGCTCCCGATGGGAGTAGCCCCCGAGGCTATAGTCGAAAACGTGTTTCGAGTATAGGCTCAAATAAATTTTTCTTCCTTCATCCATCACATAGTAGCTCATTTGATAATATCGTCGGGCGCGTGGCCAGCGCTCTCGATGGTAGTAGCCCCCGAGGCTATAGTCGAATATTTTTGGGTATAGACTCAAAAGATGAGTTTTCTTCTCTAACACCTCTGTATCTTGTGTAACAGATTTCGTCGGGTTCCTCGATCAGTACCAATAGGCCAAAATGGCATGGTAGACTTTTTGCTAAATTTTCTATGAGTATTCACAATTGTCGCATTATATCCTGATGCTTTTATTTCCCGTTACTCGAACGCTCATGACATCATTAGTAGAATCACTCTGTGCGTGATTTGACTGGGCGCTGACTGTTGCTCGTGGATAGCGCAATAATTTCACAATTTTCCTGCCTGTTAGTGGGCTACCGCTTCCGCTTCTTGCGCCACGTCTCAGCCCACGTTCCTTCATCAGGAAGCTTTATAAGGGGGATAGTGGGGTTATTACTGTTTACTAGTTTCTTGTCCTATCGCCGCCGCCATTGCCGCATCTCTCTTGCGCTTCTGAGCTCCTTCGTAGCCCCCAAGCGTAGCTTCTGTAGATTCGCGTCAAAAGTCTCGCGCACAAGAACCAGATGGGGAAGAAGAAGATCACCAACGCGTCAACCAGCTCGGTGCCATCGCAGTTCGAGCAAACCGATCTGACCAGGGCCCAGGAGAATGGATTTCTCACCGGCGGTGACCAAGTCATCTTCCCCAGCACCGAACGCGTCCCCAAGCCCCCGAGCGGATATCGGGTGATGTTTCTCGCCTTCCTCTTGCGTGGTTTATCCTTTCCTGCCCACGAATTTCTTCGTGGCCTTCTCTTTGTTTATGGCGTGCAGCTTCATCAGCTCATGCCGAATTCTATTTTGCACATTGCGTGTTTCGTGACTCTTTGTGAGTCTTTCCTGGGGATCGTCGGACCCCACTGGGCCCTCTAGAAATTTCTCTTCCGCCTTCGCCCTAGTGTCTCTTTGTCGAAAAAACCTGAGCTAGGTGGGGCTGTTATCTCTGTCCGCACCGAGGCACATTATCTAGAGTTTAACATGGCTGCCTCGGTGCAAGGTTGGAGGAAGAAGTGGTTTTATGTCAAAGATCAGAAAAATTCTTCCTCTGACCATTACGGTGTTGCCCCCTTTGATGCCAATAGAGAGCTAAAGAAATTGTCGTCGTGGGATTCTCCTCCCACGGAAGCTGAGATGGAAGACATCAAGCCTGCTGGCTCACATCCAAAGTCTGAAGAATGCAAGTGGAGGTGTCTGTCAGGTACGCAGCTCATGGCGTTCTTTCTGCAGCGGCAAATTCAGCCTCTTCAGCATCATGTTTCCAAGCTTTGGTCATACTCTGGCTCGGAGGATTCTTCTCGAGTGTCCGCAGAGGACATAGATAAGAAGGATCTCGACAAACGAGTGAGAGCTCTGACTACTCTCACAAAGGATGACGAGATTCTAGTGTTAGCATCTGATTTCTTTGACTCCGAGCATCCCTTGCCTACGATATGTGCTCTTTTTATTCACCAACTTCTCATTTATTCGCCTTCCTCGTATTTAACTACTGTTTCCCTGACAATTTTGGGACTTGCTCTTGTGCAGGGCCACCAATCCCTTGTTTCCCATCCTCCTCTTCCAGAGGGAGGACCTATTCAGGTTGATCCTGTTTCTGCTACTTCCGAAGCCCCCGAGGCTGACGAAAGCCAGGACAGAGATGATGCCGAAGATTCGCTGGAAGAAACTAGTTCGACTACGTCTCCTCCTCCTGCACATTCGGAAGAGCCTAGCCTTGATAAGAAGAGGAAGCGCGTCGAAGAGCTCCTTTCTTCGAGTACCTCTGCTCCCAAGAATGTGGCCGGGAAGGCCTTTGCTTCCAATCCTGAAGTTGAAATTTTTGACCTCTTGGACTCGTGAGTCTTTGCTGACTCGAATACTTATCTTTTATTCGTTTTCTTTCTTTTGACTTATGCAAAGTGTTTGCTGTTTGTTCCCTTTTCCAGTGACGATGAAGACCCGAAAAGGGATGCTGCCACTGCTTCCCTTATTGATACTTCTGCTGCCAATGAACCGCCCTCTCAAGAGGCTGCTATGGTGGTGAAGTCGCCAGAAGCCCCTGTTAAGAAGGGTAACTCTCGTGCCTCCAAACGTCTGAAGAAGACGATGGTGGCGAGCACTTCCCTTGATACCCATCGACTAGTGGGTTCTCCTGACGATGTAAGTACTGCTTCCTGTGACTTGCTCTTTTCATTGCCTAGATTTTTCTTCTCATACCTTCCTTTAGCAGGTTCTTATGAAAAAATTCGTCTCCTTGGGCACTGAGTGCATCGAGTTCTTGAAGGTTGCTCAGGCTTCTCGGGGTAAGTTCT
This sequence comes from Dactylis glomerata, assembly GCA_007115705.1. NCBI lineage: Eukaryota > Viridiplantae > Streptophyta > Magnoliopsida > Poales > Poaceae > Dactylis > Dactylis glomerata. The sequence goes on from QXEO01000503.1 coordinate 3,046,233, forward strand.
TTGTTATGCTATATCTTCTGCCTGTCTCGTGTGTCTTTCCATGGCTCTTTATTCGACTTTCTTTTCCCCGTTCCGTACCGCAGATGCTTTGATGACGGCCAATGCTCGCATAGCATCCCTAGAAGCCGAACTTGAAGCCTCCAAAAAAGCTTGGGATGTTACCACTGCCGCCAAGGCAGCTGCCGAGAAGTCTACTAAGTCAGCAGCGACCAAGGCGAAGAAAGCTGAGAAGGCACTTGCTGATGCTGAATAGGGGCGTGTTCAAAGGGAGCAAGCCATAACCAAACGCCTCAATCAGATTTCGGCTCTTGCTGGTGGTAAGTACCGTGTTGTTCTCTTCTTGTCTGCTTGCTCATTCTTTGACTTGCTAGTGTTTGCTTATTATCCCTTGTCTCTGTCTTTTGTATTTCCGCAGAGAAAATTGGAGTATCTTTGGCACCGCTACAGCCGGATGATGAAGATCCTCTGATGGCTGCAGTGAATTTGCTAGAGTCGAACTGGATATCAGTCCAGGAAATTCTCGAGCTGACTCGCCGCGTGCTAACGCGGATGTTTGTCGGGTTGTGGCCGAAGAAAATGGCGGATATGCCAGCTGATGACCTCAAGAAGCTTGCCGCAACCTTTGACACCGTCGAAGATCCTATTCTGGCAATGAAGAGCCATTCCGTAAAGCGAGGTGTCGAAGGGGCCATTGCACTTGCTCAATCGTACGGCGAGGAGGTCGATTGGGAGAAGGTTAGCTCTTCTCGTGGTCGACCTCTTTCGGAGCTGCTTGTTTTCTTCGAGAAGGCGAAGAAGTATGCGCTAGGTATCGTGTCGGTTATTACTCCATTAGCGGCTTATTCGACTTCTACGCCGGCCTCTTTGACTCCTGCGACAAGTGCGTCAATGCCTCCGCCAAGCGCTGGTGCTGCCTCTTCCGTGCCTTCTACCACCGTGGAGCCAGCTGCTGAGGTGGCATAGGTTTAGTCTTTCCTTGTAGTCTTCTTTTCTTTTGATGTAGCGAACTCATTCATATTTTGCCTGAGAATCTGTCAGGGAACTCTATACTTTTTGTAAATACTTCGCCTTTATGATATGTTGTTCTTGATTGCATTTCTGAATTGTTTCCTCTTGTCTTTTTGCCTTCCAGCGTGAGTGTACTGGTGGATCGATGGGCCGTGGTTGTGGGTTGCCTCCTGCCGATGTGTTTTACTCTGCGATTCCTTTTATTCCTCATTCTACTTGTCGATGCATTGAGTACTTGTCGAGGATTTCGGACCTCGAAGGTCGTTTGTCTCTGATGAAGCATCAGGCGAAAACTGCTATGGACCAGGCCAGTAAATCTTATGGCCTGATGAAGTGTGGTGACCCAGCATACCACTGTATGTGTAGTATGCAAGTCGTTGACATAACACCAATGAAACACCGTCTCACTAGTATTACATCGATCAGAGTGGTACAACAGAAACATCGCAGGTCCAAGGTAGGTGCATAGGATTACAATTTCATCATATAGAAGAGCTTCAGAACTTCCTCAACAGGTAGAGGTTTAGTCCTGGTGACTACAAACGAGAAAGCGTACATTGAATACTAAACTAGAGCTACCACTAATGTAGTTAGCTTGCTACAAAACTACCCTAGCTAATTAGGTTCTAGGATTAGGGAATTGGGTCCCTTCTATTCCTATTCTAGTTCTCCACTAAGCTTGGCGTAGTCGTTGACTCCATTGATTGTTCTGACATTGGTCGAGGACTTCATCTTCATCTTCAGTGTCTCTAGGTTGCCTCATATGTTGCCTCCAATCTAAGCAAGGGTTAAGAGGGAGTGGGGTGAGTAACGAGCGTTACCCAGCAAGTTCATATAGGGAATAAGGTGTTTTATGCACTAGCTACAGCCTTAGACTCAAGAGTCGTTCGGCAATGCAAGTTTTTGTAAACATTTCTTCAAGAGGTTGCTTTTATTTAGAATAACTATGTCCATCAGTCTTTACAGGTTGATTAGAGCTTCGATGGGCTCCTTTCCTGCCATGTTCATAGCTCCTTCCCGGAACAGGGAGTATCCAGATGCTTTCTTACACTCTGCAGAGGTGGTCACTTGTACCCATAGGAGATTAATGCTTTGCTGCACAACCGGGCGATCGTTCCCATCCACACTTCCTTGGTATGGGGCCCAGCCGTTGATCCGAGCCAATCACTGTTCCTTCCCGCGACCATGCATACCCACCCTTTTGCGGCTCCAACTTCGGTTCGCTACCCTCGCCGGTCTACATCTTTGGTAGTTGCCGACCTCGGCATACTTGCCTTTCCTAGACAATGAGTTACCCCCACCGGTTTGGTTACGTCTTTGGTAACACCGGCCTCGGCACTCTACCCCCGTCGTTGCCGCAATCCATCATAGACCGCCAGAATCGTGAATTCATTAGGGGGAATCCACCCATCCCGAAGCTCCACGCAGGGAGACAACTGCTCTGAAACGGCGCGTCCGTTGATATGCATGAGGGAAAAAATACAGCTGACTCTCCCGTCCCATTCCAGACCCTATGGTTGACCGTATTTTACGGCACAAGAACCACTGGCGACATTGGTTATTAGTCCTAGGTGAATATTCCCGGTACAGTGGGACCTCCACCATACTCTTACCATGGTCCCACTGCCCACCTTCCTAGGTCGACAACCATTATGATTGCTAACCACTAAGCATATTCATTCAAGAAAAGCAGAATCTTTGCCTTTTAATGCAATCATAATAATAATACCACTCGTATATTTGCAAATACTTTGTTAAAGATAAACAAGAGATATGAGCAAGAGTGAACTTGCCTTTCTGACCGCAAGATTATGCGAGTCAGGGTCTTCGATACGATAGAAATCCCAATTCTGAAATAGCAACCATCATCCGGTAGGGATGATGTTAGAAATCTGCAGCATGATATGCATAAGATATGATATGCATCACTCTAAGCGTAACCTAACCCCGATGATTTGTTATCATTGAATTATGGTGATTGATTTATGATGTGTTGCACTTTTAAATCACACCATAACATGGTTGTTAAGCATTTTAGGTTAGATCACTATCAGGTGATATTAAAAGAATAAGATTATAACAAGAGCTATTGTTTTAGGGTGTTATGATCATTCCTTGCTACAAGAGCATGATGGCTAATGGTGAAACATGAAGGTAACACTTTTAAGTTTCATCTTATAATTAGCAAGCACTTGGTTGATCATGGATATGCAAAGTCAAAGTAAAGTATACACATAGTAATATCTAAGTAGTTCTAGGGTTGACAACAATCTTAATATAACTTAGGGTTTTCATTTATAACTAAAAGGAATTAGTTTGATGCTTACTTTCAAGGTATCTCAAAAGAATAACTTTTGAAGAACACATTCTTTAAAAGGGTAATTAGTATCTAACTCATTTTAAGTGATCACAATTATTCTTAGGAGTTTGGGTTAATTAATAGAACATGATTTTACTTGTTATAAGTTTCTAGGTCTTAACCGATAATGTTAAAGTAATTGAGTTAATCATTCATCATGGTTGAACTAAGCATTTAGAGCTAATTACTTATTTACTGAATGGAAGTTAAGAAATACCTTAAATACAAGTTACTAATTATTTGTTGATGTTCTCCATAATTTTTAATACCTTCAAAATTATCCATAGGAAATAACTCTAGTCATTTAAGTGCTAATGACAAAGTTGAATTTAAGATCTTACAATAAATAAGTAGTAACTACAATAAGGTTGTTTAAGTGTAAGAACATTTACTACATTTCTAGAGAAATGATTTGATTCCTAAATTTGATTAAAATTCATATTGAAAAATAGTACTTAAACATGTTTGATAATTTGTATCAAATTTATTTCACACAAACATATGATATTACAGTACAAACAGATAGGTCTTAATTTTAGGATCATTTTGGTATATTATTTGCATTTTTTTGATTAAAAATGAAATAGATATGATTTTTCTAAGGTTGAGTTATTTTCTGGAATTCTAATTAATCAAAGAAACTTTTGATACCGAGGGGGTATCTAGCCTATTAGGCTGACTGGTGGGGTCTGGGATTGGTCAGCTGCCACACAGACAAGTCCTAGTCAAATAGACTGACAGGTGGGCCGTGGGCCAGGTCAACTGCCATGTTGGCTTGGCCAAGTCAAAATATTTGACTCGCCGAAGGACTCCATCGCCGGCAAGACAGGGATCGACGGCGGTGATGTTCAAGGGGTTCTGCAGACGCGCGACTACGTGGAATCAAACGAGAAGACCACGAGGAACCTAACGGTGATTGCGACGCCACCTGTTGGTCACCGGAGTGAGCTCCGGTGAGCTCTCCCGCGGTGGTGACCTCCGGCCGACGACCGAATCTGAGCTACGGTTCATCAAACGATGCAATAAATAGTTCCAGAGGCTCGTAAGCTCACCGTGATGATCACTGGATGGTCGAAAAGGACTCAGGTGACCGGATCTGGATGTAATCGAGCGAATTCCGATGATCTCCGACGAAAGGGAACGAAGAAATCCCACCGGTGTGGTCATTCCCTCGATGCTAGACTCCTTCTAGATGCTCACCAAGATCCTGCGCAGCTCCCCAGCTAGTCGATGGCCTCTGAGGTGGTCTCTGTTGATGGCGCGGTGATGAACTCCGGCGAACTCCTCCGGTGATGGCGAGGAACAGAGAGGATGAGAGAGGGCTTGAGATGCATAGGAAGAACTAGGGTTCCACAACGGCCTGGTTAGTAGTCTTTATAGGTCTCAACGACGCGTGGACGGTCTTTTCATCCCCAGCGATGGTCGGGATCCGACAGAGACACTCGTGCTTGATTCGAGCGTGAATCTCGTCGATTACTTTGCCAGTAGGCGGAGGAGATGAGATCGATTTCGTGGCGACCAACAAATATCTGTGAGAAGGTCACGGTGACAGTGTCGATGTGGAGTCGTCGGTGGCGTGTCGACCTCACGCAGGTGGAGAGGAAGAAGATGATCTCCTCCACCGTGTGGGTCCTGCCTGTCGGTCGGATACCGAAGCGGTATCCAGGCCAGGCCCCGGGTGGGTTTGCTAGCTGGGCTGGCCTGATGGGCTCTGGTCTGGTAAGCGTTTCCTTTATTTTTTTCTTGCTTCTTATTCTTTTTCTATTTTCTATTTTGCTGTTCTGAATTCTAATTTGATTTTTAATTCTATTATGCAGGGATTTTGAATCTAGGAATTCTTTTTGAAATAGAGCTGATATATTACTGGTCCCATACATTGTATTCTAAGAGTTTATATGTGCACCAACACATATAGTAATTTGTATTTGGTTGGAATTTGAATTCTAATTGGAATTTGATAATTTATTTTGCAGGTTTTATCTTAGGAACTTTACTGGAGCAAATATATGATAGCAATTATATTTTAAACATTCAGCAAGGAGTACTTATATGTGCATGTGCACATGGAATTACCTATGTAGTACTAGGATTTTAATTAGGCTCTAAATAGGAATAGTTTGCAATATTACTACAAGAGTGTTCAAAGCATTTTGTTAAGACTTGGGTGAGTTCCATATTAACATGAATTTACATCTTGGGGTCAACTAGTTACTATTGAACATTCTATCAAAGGTTTGACTTACTATGCAGGTGTAAGTTCCTTTAACATGATTTTCTATTCACCCTAGTTCTTAATGTAGTGTTCTAGTAATTAATTCTACACATGCTCTTACAAGGATATGGTATCTAGTTAATTTGGCTGTATGCAAAGATGCATCTCAATAATGTGTAAGTGAGGTGTTAGAGTGTTTACTAATTTATCTTAGCATGCTAGGTTATCTAAGCATTCACACAATTAACTATTGGTGTGTTCACTAGTTAATGGTAGCTAAAGATAATGTTCTACCCTTTGTTATGCAAGTGTAGGTGTATGAATATTATGCATATGTTGATAGTAATTTCTTGGTACAGACATATGCATGATATGAATAGCTACTCTACATTTTCTGGGTTTGATTTGCTTCCTAGTAAATTTACTTGTTTGTTCTTTGTGCTCATATGATCATTTAGATGTATGTGATATGCCCCTGAATCATGTATATGTTTTTAGTAGATGATTTCAGAGCACAGACATATATTTCTCCTGCTTATGGTGAGTTCCTCCCTCTTCCCAATAACTACACTTCTCTCCTCTCATACTAGACCAACCTGGTGGTCTTGTGAAGCTTGTTCTTCGGGAGTTCTGATAAACCTGCTCCTTGTGGCATGCCTGCACCTCCTAGCTGCTTGACCTAATTCCTAATTGAACTAAGTAACCATTTGGTCTTGGTCTTGCTAGTTTGGTTCTTGTGGTTGTGCTGGTGGTGGTGAATCCTGCCCTGTTGCTCAACTCATGAGCAGGGTGGATTGTGTGGTGATGTTGCTGGTGTGATGGTGGTGTTTCTTGGCCCTATCAAATGTATGAAATGGCCTAAGTTCGTTGGTGTCCTCACACCATGGTTTTATGGTGTCAAAATGGATGCTATGGGGTTCCTTTTATAGTGTTTTGATGTCCACCACAAGTTGACACCTCAAGTGGTGACTCTTATTTTCATTTGGTGAGTAAGCTACTTGTTGTCAAGCTCTCATGCATGAGCATTACTTGGGGTTCAAGTAAAAGAAGATATTTTCATGTGGATAACTATGAACATTACTTGGGGTTCAAGTAAAAGAAGATATTTTGAAATGCATTACTTGGGGTTCAAGTAAAGGAAGATATTTTCAAGTGGATAACTTGGGGTTCAAGTATAGGAAGATATTTTGAAGTGGATAACTATCCTAGGTGGCATGATGATTATCCTCTAATAATCTTTATCTTGGACAACCAAGTGGCATTTGGCAATAAATGGATTTGTGGCCGAATCAATTCAAATTCTTGTACATATTTGTAATTCATAATTGAATTGTTATCAATTGATGTTGTATTAATTGTTTGGAAGTTTAACTTCCAAAGTTCATATTTGAAATGATCCTGTTATTTTGAATTATGCACATTGTCATATCTTATTTGTTCCTATTATAAGTTGTGCTCAAAATATCCAAAGTTAGCAAAGGTCATGTTCAAATTTTAAGTGATTTGATTTGATTTGATTTCACCAAGGCATGATCATAAGAGTTTCAAAATGATCATAGTTATTTTTATTCAAATAGTTTGAACTATTTAAGGTAATGTAAATGAATTCAGTTTTGTTATATCTCATATAGTTAATAAGTTATGATTTAAATAAGAATGTGTGGCTTTTATGCACTTTAGACCTTGTGGTTTACCAATTTTGGTAACAAGTTTAAAAGTGAATTATATAATACCCAGAAGTACTGGATAATTATTTAAGTAGTTAAACTCTATTGTAAAATCCTCTAATCAACTTGGTACTATGTTAAACTCCACTACCACTGAGTTTCTAATTTATACCCTAAGGTTCTCTCTCAAGAGACAAGAATGATATTGGATTTGATATAGGCTTTCTCCTCTTGTCTTGGAGATAAATAGATTTGGATGGGAAAAATTATGATAATCAAGATATGAAAATAAAGTAGATTAAGAGTCAAGGTAAGACTTGTGTTGTCTTCCTTCAAGCTAGGAATGGCTTCAATGATTTAGGTTTAAGAAATACCATGGTGATCATGGTAGAATTGGTTATAAGGTCCTAAAATGATGTGTTAACATATTAATTCTACCTCACATTCATATCTTTTAGTTGTTGTACTATCTCTACCCAAAACAAGGCTATTATCAAAGGTCAAGTTGAAGTTTATCGCACTTCAGTTGATGAGCTACTTCAATTCCATCAACTAAAGAGAAGCTTCAATCACTTTGACAAGTTTTATTTAAAAGCGCGAAAATTTCCTAGATTTTCTATGCATGAATGCAATGCATGCTCCTGTGTTCGCTCTATTTCTAGCCTCACATCCTGGGATGTTACATGAAGCAGGTATCCGTCCTTGGATAAAGTATCGGGTTTGGTGGCCCAAGTTATGCATCTGAAGGAGTGTGATTCTTTCCTCGTTGAATTTATCGAATCAGCTTGTGAGCAGCTGAAGTGTAAGTTTCCTGCAGACCTGCTCGAATTTCTTGATGCTACCTTTGTCTTTTATATTTTGATGAGTTTGCGCCTTCCAGGTACTTGCTTACATCCTACTGATGAAAACCGTCGAGTTGTCGAGCGAATCGCAGCTTTGGAGAAGGTATCGAAAGATGCGTCTTCTTTGTGGGCTGACCCGAGGCGCCGCAGTGCAGTTGTTCTCCTGCAGGATCATGCTCAGCACATTGGGGAGGTTGTGGATGGTTGTCAAAGATCTTTGACGACCATGTACTCCATTATGCTTCCCCGCAATCCCCCGCCGGGAAGCTTTAAGCAGCTACTCGATATTTTCAGAATAGCCAATGGATTCATCGGCTTATCGAGCTCAACTTAGTGGCTGGTGCCAATTTTGCTCTTGGATGGATACGCAAGTGGCATCCAAGGCTGAATTATAGTTCCATATCGCTAAGTTTTCCTCAAGGGGGCGTGAGGCTGCAAGTCCATATGGATGCTATGCTTCAACCGGTGCGGAGGATCATAGCTAGATTGCTTCGAGAGGATGCCGCGTTTTTCCGCGAGCACCATTACTTAAACCCCCTAGGAGTAGATGATTCGGATCAACCAATGTTGTAATGCTTGTATTGTATATATGCTTTGTGTCGTGGGGATGACCTCAGGGGTATGCCAAGGGCAGCGCAGTCTGCCGACTGGCGTCCCAGGAGTCTCCACGGCGTCAAGTAGAGAAGACCGGCTCCAGCTAAAGGGCAGGCTGCGCCAGCAGCCGGCTGGCGACTCCACCGAGGAGAGCCAGAGCCGGACAATGAGGATAAGATTCCTCCAACGGCTGTGTCGCCGAAAGTGGCCTGGCCCCGACAAGATCGACAGAGGCAAAGGACGGGAGTGACGCCCACCATGACCGGACTCCACCAACCAGCGAGCAGGAGCCTTCCCCACGAAAGGATCCGAGGCAAAAGGGAGGGAATATGCCTCCCAGATGCCGGTCCAAAGGGGGAAAAGGCGCTTTATAAAGTGCACTGTCAGAAGAGGACAGAGGAGGGCCAGAAGATCATGCCAAAGACGCAGCCGCGAGGAGCCGGCAGCCGGGCAGCCGGCCACCTAATCTGTAACCAAACCCTCGCCTATATAAGGGGGTCTGGACCCTTAGCCTAGGGGATGGAATCCTTCTCCTTCTTCCTCCTATAGACGAACAGCTCGAGGAGCGTTGTAACCAATGTGAAGCTAATAGAAAGCAGACAGGAAGTAGGGGTTTTACCTCCGGCGTGGAGGGCCCTGAACCTAGGTACCCGAGGTGTCTCCGTTGGCACAATCCCGAGCCGGACCCATCGTCACCACTGTCGAGCCCCTCCGTTAAGCCATCCCCATGTCTACTGTCTCTAAATTCCCACGATAGTTGGCACCCACCGTGGAGCAACGCGCGGCGATGACCGGAGTCAAGTTCCGGCCGGGATCCCCATCGATCCCCGGCGAGAGGGTCGCCTCCGGCCTCGTCTGGAGGTTTGGCACCCTCGACTGCATCAGCGACAACTTGGCCTGCTTTGGGGACGGCTTCGGCGGCAGCGGCTCCTTCCTCGACATTGGCAGCCACTGCTTCTACGTCGCCAAGCCTTTCCCGGAGGAGGTAACCGACATCCTCGATCCTCTCAGCGACGGGGGCTCAAGTTACGGCGAAAGCTGTGACTTTGGCGCTATGGTTGAAGTGATGGCCCTGGGAGATGAGGAGGGCGGCGACCCACCACGCTCCGCGCGCCCGCCGCTCGAACGCCCTCCTCTGCAGGAGCAGAACGCTCCACTCCTAGAGCAGGATACCTCGGACATCGCCGTCGTGGACCTGCGCGCACCGCTCGACCGCGTCATCGACTCCGCCTGGGTTGCGGAGGCCCTGAAGCAGACGCGCCTCGTTCTCCTCAGCAGGGCGGCCGAGGAGGAGGCTGCCCGGCGCCGCATGAGCACCACGCTCCACGAGTTCTACGACGCACATGGAGATGCGCCGGACGAGCTTGTCCACGACCAGCAGCGCGGCCATGGACTCGACGCCGCGGGCCCTAGCCAGGTTCACCGGTCGCCATCGGCAAGCCCGGGCTTTGGGGGGCGTGGACAGGGCGGCCGCGCTCCGAGCAGTAACACCCGAGGTCGCCGTGCCCAGCTGGCTGGCGGAGCTGGCAGGCCGCGCCCAGTCCCGGCGCCGATGCCAGGGCTGGAGCCTCAAGTTCGCCAGCCGGCCCTGCACATCCATCTGTGGCTGGACCACATGAAGACGCTCCCCAAGGGACCTGCTAGCTCAAAGCGAGCGGCTACCGACCAAGGAGGCCCGGGGGCTGCGGTCAGGGGCGCAAGGAGGGCAAGTACACCCTCGATGCTGTGCTTGACCAGCCATGCAAGTTCCACAACACCCCAGGCAGGGAAGCGACCCACTCCACGCGTCAGTGCCGTTTCATGAGAGAGCTGGAGCAGCGCGCTCAGCAGCTCCCTGGAGCTCAGCAAGCGCAGCCGGCTGAAGGTCAGGAGGACCAGCAGCGTGAGCCGGCTGCGGATGATCCGGATCAAGGCGAGGAGGACTTTCCGGTGGATGTTGAGCAATATCACATCTTTACTACCCCGGGCAAAGACAAAAGGAACGACCTTTGGCTTAAGGCAGAGGTGAACGCCGTCATGCCTGCAGAGCCCCAGTTCATGCACTGGTCCGAGGCGGCCATCACCTAGGGACATGAAGACCATCCGCGACTGATGCCCAGCCCTGGAGAATATGCTCTGGTCTTGGACCCCATCATACGCTCCGATACGCACACATGCCGGTTCTCCCGCGTGCTCATCGACGGTGGCAGCATCATCAACCTTCTCTACCGAAGCTCACTGGAGAAGTTGGGCATCCCGCTTGCTCAGCTGAAACCGAGCCGGCTCACCTTCCATGGCATCGTGCCTGGGCATTCGTGCACCCCTTTGGGCAAGGTGCAGCTGGAGGTTCTCTTCGGGGAGAAGGGAAATAGCCACCGCGAGCCCATCTGGTTCGAGGTGGTGGACATCAGCAGTCCTTATCATGCTATGCTTGGCCGCCCAGCTCTGGCCAAATTCATGGCGGTGCCGCATTACGCCTATCTGAAGATGAAGCTCCCAGGGCCCAGGGGCGTGATCACCGTTTCGGGAAGCTTCCAGAAGTCCCTGGCGTGCGCCAAGGAGAGCTCGCAACTGGCAGAGGCGTTGGTCATCGCTGAGGAGAAGCGACAACTCCTCCATCGCGTGGAGCTAACCCAGCAAGATGTGCCAGCTCGCCAGTCGCTGGTGGAGCAGTTCAAGCCGGCCAATGACACCAAGAAGATCCTGCTGGATGAGAGCGATCCCTCCAAGTACGTCATCATCGGCACCGGCCTTTCTGCTAAATAGGAAAGCGAGCTCGCCAGCTTCCTCCGTGAGAATCGGGACATCTTCGCATGGTCTCCAAAAGACATGCCAGGTGTGCCGAGGGAGCTGGCTGAGCACTCACTCAATCTCTAGCCAGATGCCAAGCCGGTCAAGCAACCGCTGCGGCGCTTTGCAGAAGAGAAAAGGAAAGCCATCGGTGAGGAGATTGCCCGGCTCCTCGCAGCCGGCTTCATTATGGAGGTGTTCTACCCTGATTGGCTAGCAAACCCAGTCTTGGTCCTGAAGAAGAACAACACTTGGCGCATGTGTATCGATTACACCAGCCTCAACAAGGCTTGCCCCAAGGATCCCTTCGCGTTGCCACGCATCGACCAGGTGATCGATTCCTCAGCCGGTTGCGACCTGCTGTCCTTCCTGGACGCCTATTCAGGCTATCACCAGATCCCGCTCTACCAGCCGGATCGGATCAAGACATCCTTCATCACCCCATATGGAGCTTATTGCTATGTCACTATGCCATTCGGCTTAAAGAACGCTGGAGCTACTTACCAGCGGACCATGCAGCGGTGTCTGCAGGGGCAGATTGGTCGGAATGTACACGCTTATGTGGACGACGTGGTGGTGAAGTCTAAGCAGAGCGGCACACTCCTAGACGATCTCAAGGAGACCTTTGCCAACCTGCGGCGCTATCGCATGAAGCTCAATCCTGAGAAGTGCACCTTTGGCGTGCCGGCTGGACAGCTACTAGGTTATATCGTTTCCCAGTGAGGGATCGAGGCTAACCCCTCGAAGATAAAAGCCATCGAGGCCCTAGAGCCGCCCACCCAGCTCGGAGATGTGCAGAAGTTTGCTGGGTGCTTGGCCTCGCTCAGCCGGTTCGTCAGCCGGCTCGGGGAGAAAGCCATGCCGCTATACCAGCTGATGAAGAAGACGGACCATTTCATTTGGTCCCGGCGCGCTGATGATGCCTTCAACGACCTCAAGCGAGCCTTGTCTACCGCGCCAATCTTGGCAGCGCCGGCTCCGCGAGAACCAATGCTGCTCTACATCGCAGCTACTCCACGGGTCATCAGCGTCGTGATCGTGGTGGAGCGCACTGAAGAAGGCAAGGAGCTGCCGGTTCAGCGCCCGGTGTACTACTTGAGTGAGGTTCTCACTCTCTCCAAGCAAAACTACCCGCACTACCAGAAGGTCGCGTACGGCGTGTACATGGCGGCCAAGAAGCTGAAGCACTACTTCGAGGAGCACCCCATCACGGTGGTGAGCACCACTCCACTTTCGGAGATCATAGGGTGCAAGGATGCAACTGGCAGGGTGGCCAAGTGGGCGATTGAGCTTGCAGCTCATACCATTCAATACAAGCCCAGAACGACGATCAAGTCCCAGATCATAGCAGACTTCTTCGCTGATTGGGGAGAGCACCAGTACCTGCCACCGGCTCCAGACTCCACCTACTGGCGCATGAACTTCGATGGCTCCAAGATGCTCGGGGGCTTGGGGGCCGGCGTCGTCCTCACCTCTCCTAAGGGAGACAAGCTGCAGTACGTGCTGCAGATGCATTTCCGCGCGTCGAACAACGTCGCGGAGTACGAGGCCCTGGTGCATGGGCTCAAGCTGGCCAAGGAAATTGGCATACGGAGGATCCTCTGTTATGGAGACTCCGACCTGGTGGTGCACCAGGTCTCCGGGGAATGGGACGCCAAGGACGCCAACATGGCATCCTATCGCTTCTACGTGCAGCAGCTCTGCGGATTCTTCGAGGGCTGCGAGTTCCATCACGTCCCAAGGGCAAACAATGACGAAGCGGACCGGCTGTCCAAGATCGGCTCCACCAAGCAACACATCCCGGCTGGAGTGTCGATGGAGATCATCCGCAAGCCATCCATCAAGCCTTCGCCGGAGTCTACCTCCATCTTCGTGCCCGGAGACCCGGCTCCGGCTCAGGCGCCGCCACCGGACTCGGGGGCTGCCGCCTCGGGGCTGAAGGAAGCAGCCGGCCAGCCCAGCGCGGCCAGCTCGACAAAGGACTCGGGGGCTGCCGTCTTCGGACCAGTCCCTACAGCCGGCCAACCAGGCAAAGTCGGCACGACGGAGGACCCGGGGGCTGCTGATCCCCTGGTTGCCAGTGTCTTCCACATACGGGAGATACCATCCTGGGCAGAGCCATTCTCCAACTACCTCATCACTGGGGATTTGCCTCAAGACAAAGCAGAAGCTAGGCAACTCCAACGTCGCGCGCTGGCGTACACCATCATCAACAGCGAACTGTACAAGCGCAGCGTGTATGGAATCTTCCAGAAGTGCATCGAGCCGGAGGAAGGGATAGAGCTGCTGAGAGAGATACATTAAGGGGAGTGCGGGCATCACGCATCTTCCAGAGCTTTGGTGGCTAAGGCCTTCCGCCACGGATTCTACTGGCCGACGGCCCAGAAGGATGCAGAGCAGCTGGTGAAGCACTGCAATGGCTGCCAGCATTTCTCCAAGCATCGACACACTCCAGCGGCAGCCCTCAAGACCATCCCGCTCACTTGGCCATTTGCTGTCTGGGGCATGGACATGGTGGGGCCATTCAAAACAGCACCCGGGGGCTTGACGCACCTGATGGTCGCAGTGGACAAGTTCACCAAGTGGATCAAAGCAAAGCCAATCAAAAAACTTGACGGCTCGTCCACCATCAAGTTCTTCAACGAGATCATCACGAGATATGGAGTTCCCCACAGCATCATCACTGACAACGGGACAAACTTTGCAAAGGGAGTCTTCGCAGAGTACTGTGGCCAGAAGGGCATCCGGCTAGACTTGGCATCAGTGGTGCATCCTCAGACCAATGGGCAAGTGGAGAAAGCAAATGGGCTGGTCCTAGCCGACATCAGACCAAGACTGGTCGAGCCTCTCGAGCGTTCGGCTGGCTGTTGGGTCGAAGAGCTGCCCTCGGTGCTCTGGAGCCTGCGCACTACCCCAAATCGTTCTGTCGGCTTCACACCTTTCTTCCTGGTCTATGGAGCCAAAGCGGTACTGCCCACTGATATCGAATTCGATGCGCCCAGAGTTGTCCAGTACACGGAGAAGCAAGCAAAAGAAGCTCATGAAGATGGCATCGACCTCCTCAAGGAGGCATGAGAGCAGGCCTTGGCCAGATCAGCGCTCTATCAGCAGCTACTGTGACGATACCACAGCTGAAAAATCCATCCACTCGCGTTTCGCGAAGGAGATCTCGTACTCCGGCTGGTCCAAAACACTAAAGGCATGCACAAGCTGTCCTCTCCCTGGGAGGGACCGTTCATTGTCAGCCGGGTGCTAGGCAATGGGGAATATTACCTCATCGACACACAAGAGCCCAGGAAGAACAAGGCAGATAACTCTGACAAGGAGACGGAGCGTCCCTGGAATGTCAGTCTCCTAAGACCTTTCTTCTGCTTAGGCAAAAGCTTGTACCCCAAAAAACTTGTCAATGAATAAAGGATAACGGAGCGGCTAGTTACGGCCGGCTCCGAGGAAAACACTTCGTGTATGTTTTGCTTCCTGCGTTATTCACTTGACCGGCAGCCGGCTCCAAGCACCGAGCCACAGCCGGCAGCCCTAAAAACGATCGATTCCTCGTCAGCCGGATGAGTACTACATATGCAGTAGGTCTCAAGCCCAACCTCCATCTTCCGACTCCATGTAGTTGGACGGATAGGAGCCGGCAGGCCACATACGAAGGAAAGCCGCAGGGAAAAACCGTAAACGATAGAAAATCGCTTGACTAAGCGTTGAAGACAGTGCTCATTAACCATGCGTCGGCTAGCATGAGCCGGGTGCCCGATAAACCGAAGTACTACTTCTCACTCCGCGGCACGCTCCCACCCTAGGCCGGCATTCGGCTGCCGGCCCAAGGGAGACCAACCGGCACCAGGCTGCCGATTGGGGGTAGAAGGGCCGAAGGGTGGGAAGATTAAGGAAAAAGTTGAGGGAACCGGGTTAAGGCAAGCCAGCGAATGGTCGACGATCACAGTTTCTCGATGCTTAGGCTGAGTAGCCATGTCAAAGAGGTTCGAACCTAGAGCTGCCTCGCTCGGCGTTGGCATAGTACATGGACAAGCTAGTTTCGAGTCAGCTGTCAGTCCAGCTATCCCAAAACTCGGGGGCTAGGGGGAAAGGGAATTGGCCCTTAGAAGTGGGCCAGCTCCAGTACCTCGCCGGCTGTCCGGTCAGTTGGCGCTGCGACATGACTAGCAAATGGGCGACGAAATCGAAATCTAGCATCCGCAGAGAAATGGCTAAAGCCAAAAACCGGGAGATCTACTTCAGCCGCGGCAAGGGTTATGCGAAGGCTCGGGATAGGGAGAAATGCCGGCTCCGCCATCGCCCGAGCCGGCACAAAACTTAGCTTCTACTCCAATCCCCTCAAGCCGGGGTTAGCTTGCATCTCCTGAAGCCGGCCAGTAGAGGCACTGCTCCCTCCGCGCTGAAGCCGGAGGACCTCACCAGAAGCGTCTGCGTAAGTTAGTGGCTACCGTAGCCCCTACCTACAGACCTATGCAGCAATGGTGCTAGCGAAGGAGGAATCCTAGCTGGGAGATCGTCACCGCGCTATGACGCAAACAGAAGACATTCACGCAAGAGCAAACACACAGCAAAGGAAGAAAGACAAGTTTTCATTAAGCAGAAGTTTGATGATTACAAAAGCTTCCTGAGTCGCTACCCTAAGAGTACGAGATGCTCCTCGCCCAGGAGATGCTCGCCTTCCTCGGCACGGCGCGAGTGCCGCATGGACTTCGCCCCGGAGAAGCCCGCGTTGGAGGTCGACGGAGTCCGCCCTTCAGGACCAGGCGGTGAAGGTACGGGCGGAGAGGGTGCCATCGAAGAGGCAGACGGTGAAGTCCTTCTTCCCATCATGTCGAGTGAGGAGGAGGAACCAGCCCTCGTGCACGCCGTAGTCGATGAAGAACTTCGACCACCCGTCACGAAAGTAGCACACCCCCTGGCCATCGTAGTAAATCTCAACGCGGTACTTGGGCTGGCCGCCGCTGCACTCCCGCAGCTTAGCATAAGCCATCTCCTGGCCTTCCATCGAGTCCGTAAACTGGGATGGAAGGCGGAGGAGGTCCCGGGCCCTGGCAAGCACAGGGATTATGCAGGTGGACCACCCCTCGGCCGAGATGTAGGCCGGCGGCTGGAGTGCCGGTTTCTCCGACCGAAGCCGCGACGAACCATCTGGAGGTAGGGCCGTCGCGCGGGACCTCGCAGAGTTGGAGGCAGCGGCCCCGCGGGCAGCAAGGGTCTTCTTGTTCTTGCTGCCCGGCGGCCGTCCGCGGTGGCAGGGCGATGAAGGAGTGGCCGCCGCTGCGGGCGCGGTTTTCCTCCCACTCCCCTTCGGACGGCCAGGCCCCCGTTTTTCCGGGACGCCCACGTCACCGGGAGCCCTAGCCACCCGGGTTGCGGCGGAAGTGGAAGGAGCGACAGCGGCCGCGGCCGCGAGGGCCTCCAAGGTCTTCTTGTTGCGGCTCCCCTTCGGGCGACCGTGCTTCCGAGATGCAGGAGGCGTCATTTCCGGCGCCTTGGCCTCCCTCTCGCTCCCTTCTGGGAACTTGTCACCACCGACGGCGGAACCGCTGAGGGAGGACATGACTGGGCTAGGCTCGGAGAGAAGAGGATCGAGGCAAAGGGAGAAGTGGGGGTGCGCCCTCAGCCATGGGCGCTCCCAGCATTTAAAGACGAGCGGTGAAGGGGATGACACCCGACGTTTCGGTAACCACCCCCGCATCGTGTGCCCCTACTAGAAGGCAACTGCCGCGATCGCCACAGCGGATCGTGGGAGGAACTGGCGGGACGCGCCGCTCATGCATGCCAGTCCACCCCGCATGATGATTCGGGAAGTTATTGTGGTGGTGACTCCGAAGTCAAAATGACAAGACAAGACACTGCTGCGCTGTGCTGGCTGCAGCGTGGGATCAAAGCCCAAAGCGGCACAAGTTCCAAGGAGCCGCGCACTGGCTTGCGGCTGCACGATGGTCACCAGCCAGATCGGAGTTGGAACCGGCACATCCCGAGACAACCGGTGAAGCTCCGCAAGATTTGGCCTCGAGATCAATGACTTCCAGACCGGACGACTGATCCTGGGACTTCGACGGAAACGAGCAAGACTTCGGCGAGGAAAGGAACCCGCCGAAGCCCCATGCAAGCCCATGAGACTTCGCCAGTTTCGGGGGCTAGTGTCGTGGGGATGACATCAGGGGTATGCCAAGGGCAGCGCAGTCTGCCGACTGGCGTCCCAGGAGTCTCCACGGCGTCAAGTAGAGAAGACCGGCTCCAGCTAAAGGGCCGGCTGCACCAGCAGCCGGCTAGCAACTCCATCGAGGAGAGCCAGAGCCAAACAATGAGGATAATATTCCTCCAACAGCTGTGTCGCCGAAAGTGGCCTGGCCCCGACAAGATCGACATAGGCAAAGGATGGGAGTGACGCCCGCCACAACCGGACTCCACCAACCAGTGAGCAGGAGCCTTCCCCACGAAAGGATCCGAGGCAAAAGGGAGGGCATATGCCTCCCAGATGCCGGTCCAAAGGGGGAAAAGGCGCTTTATAAAGTGCACTGTCAGAAGAGGACAGAGGAGGGCCAGAAGATCACGCCGAAGACGCAGCCGCGAGGAGCCGGCAGCCGGACAGCCGGCCACCTAATCTGTAACCAGACCCCCGCCTATATAAGGGGGTCTGGACCCTTAGCCTAGGGGATGGAATCCTTCTCCTTCTTCCTCCTCTAGACGAACAACTTGAGGAGCGTTGTAACCACTGTGAAGCTAATAGAAAGCAGGCAGGAAGTAGGGGTTTTACCTCCGGCGTGGAGGGCCCTGAACCTGGGTAACCGAGGTGTCTCCGTTGGCACAATCCCGAGCCAGACCCATCGTCACCACCATCGAGCCCCTCCGTTAAGCCATCCCCATGGCTACTGTCTCTAAATTCCCACGACACTTTGTATCTAAAACGCGAGAGTTTCCATTTCTGGGTTCTTTTGCCAGAAGTTTTTTTGTTATCAAGGTGTTTTTTTTGCGTTTGGTGTGTTTGCTGCAATTTTGTTTGAGATATTGAAGACACGTAAACTCGAATAGGAGGAACTTTGTCTTTATTTATACTTGTAATGTAAGATACATGGGGTGTCCCAAGAGATCCGGCCAATGACCCATGTTTTGGATCTAGAGGGCATTGCCCTAGGATAGCTTGTGGCTTTAATAGCCTTGTTTTTCTACTCTACTTTTGCGTACTTGCTGCCTATGTTGCCGAAGTCTTCTCCTTGTCTCTTGTAGCTTCTCCTGGATCTGATGGTTGTACCCGCTGACAAGGGTATAGATAATAGAGCCCGACAGTTGAGTACCCCTGAGGGCCGTTAAGCTAGGCCAAATTGTAACGTTAGTCAAAATACGAGTTCATATCATATGTCGATATTGTAATCTGTATCGGATCCCTCCCGATCCCTGAGACCTGGCCACCTACATATAGGGGCCAGGAGGGGACGGTGAGGGACAGATTGAAAGCAAGCCAGGTTTACACCCACGTTTACTTTTGATAGACACCTTGTTTGACTGATTTTACCTTCGAGTTCATCTGACGCCCTATCTCCCCTATACTAAGTCCTTCATCTAGGACATTTATCGAGTTAACCCTCGTCAATTGGTGCCGGCCGTGGGGACCTGGGCGTTGGAACCATGAATTTGATGGCTTTTTCGCTTTTAGCCAACAGCAGTTCAGAAGTCGACGAAATCCAGATACCCTTCGGAACCATCGATTTTCAACCTCATCAGTCAAGTTTCACGCAAGTATTCGAGAGCATGGATCAAGATATGGATTTGACGATCGGAAGTCTAAACTTTCGCGTCGGATCACTAGGTTCAATTCGCCTTTCAGATCCGGCGAAACCGGGTCTGTCGGCAAGTGAACCCAAGACAGTAGCAATGTCAGAATCATCAGAAGGCTCTTCCAGCGAGGTAAACTCGCCCGTCAGCTTAGCAGAAGTAGAAGAAGGAAAATTCGCAGGAGGCGACGAAACCATGGAGAATTTCAACTTAGAAGTTCAACTTGAAGATCTCATGATCTGCCATGACGATACTTCAGATAAATCAACAAACACCTGGAAGACAGGATTAGAGCTTTCTGAAGATGAAAATTCGATCTTCTCAAGTTTCAACAGCAAACTCGACAATCGATACCAGGTATTCGCCATCACAGGAGACAACTCAGAAGAACTCGACGAAAACAAAAATCCAGTGCTCAATCCAGCAAATATAAATAGAGGGGCGAATCATTTAGCAGAAGGAGAAACTGCAGACTCCCTCACAACTAGGGAGAAAGTTCGACTATCAGTCGACGAGTGGAGAACAATCAAGACAGCCGTGGAGCACGGCACGCCAATACCAACAAACTCCAGCAAAAATATGCTTCTGGGATACCACTACGCCCTAAGGCAGCAGGCGAATCAACTAGCGAAGGAGAGGATCGAAATACAGAAGAGGAAAGACTCAGCCATTGTAGCAAGCGACGCTGCTCGCAGAGCACATAGTGACGCGTCATACACAAACAAAGGGCATCATCAACATGGATCAAGGTTTGAAAACCTCGAGTACTCAGAAAGGCAAAGCATCTCCAAAAACCTTGACTCGTCTTTCCTATCGGTCAACGAGCAAGGAAATATTATACCAAAGACACCCGAAGCAGCATTGGTGGCAGCTCAAGCATACCTGCATACAACGTGACCAAATCCAGGAGATCCAGGGGAACATATGCACCGGGCAGCACTAAATAGATTGAAGATGGTAGGTAACAAATTATCAGCGAAAGAGGAGGAGGCGTATCGCAACAAAGGAACCCATAAGCCAAGATCACCACGCCGTCACAATAGTCCTCGGCACAGGAGCGGCAGTCGACGATCTAGAACACCATCACCAAGGCGACACAGAAGCCCAAAGTATGGAGGAACCT
This sequence comes from Dactylis glomerata, assembly GCA_007115705.1. NCBI lineage: Eukaryota > Viridiplantae > Streptophyta > Magnoliopsida > Poales > Poaceae > Dactylis > Dactylis glomerata. The sequence continues at coordinate 3,066,589 of QXEO01000503.1, forward strand.
AAAGATCCAGGTCTCCAAACAAGACATACGATTACGAGGATGACAAAAAAGAGATGGGGGCATCATGCTTTACCCATAGGGTTCGCATCACGCCAGTACCCAAAGGTTTCAAACTACCCCATGATCAACAAAAGTTTGATGGATCTCAGGAGCCACAGTCATGGCTTTCAGATTACCTACAAGCAGTAAAATTACTGGGAGGAACCAGGGAAACAGCAATGCAAAGTTTGTAACTACACCTCACCGGCGTAGCAAGGTCATGGTTGAGCAAACTAGGAAAAGAAACAATCGGAAGCTGGGAGGAGCTCACAAAACAATTTATGAGCAACTTCAAGTCGACATATAAGCGGCCAACATCCATAGAAGAAGTCAAAGCCTGCGTACGGCAACGCGGTGAGACAATAAGGGCATATATCCAAAGATGGAGCATCATAAAAAATTCGGCAGTCGAAGTTTCAGACGAAAGAGCAATAGATGCATTCATAGTTGGGTTAACGCGAGGAGACCTAGTCAAAGAGATGGGCAGAATCAAGCCGAAAACAGTATCAGATCTAATGGATATAGCAAACAGATTTGCAGATGGAGAAGATGTGTGCAACAACAAACGGACACGATCGCCAGAGGATGATAGAGGGAACAGATATGGAGGCTAAAGGACAAGATCCCGCAATTACGACAACTATGGCTCTCACAGCCAAGTAGCCGCAGGGTATAAGGACAATAGCTACCAAGGTAACGACCGTAAAAGCTCGGGATATCATAGCTACGGAAAAGAAGACTACAAAAAGTTTCAGCCAAGAGAATCGAGAGAGTACAACCGATCGCCAGAGGATATGCTAAACGGACCATGTCATATACACTCCGCGTTTGTCGATGGGAAACGAGTATCCAGACACGCGATGAAAGATTGCACAACGTTCTTGAAACTACAGGAAGCAGCGCTAAACAAGCAAGCCGAAGCAAAACGGCAGGGATATGAAGGAAACACAGGCAACGCACCTGCAAATCAACAAGGAAACAATGGAGTTCCTCAGGGTCAAGATCAGCTGAACCAGGGACGCAACGACGACGAAGGATATGTTCCATCTAAAGGGCACATCACAGCAATGATACAGCCAGTGCCCAAGTCGAACAAAGAGGAGAAAAGCATAACTCGACAAGTTAACCTCGCAATAACTTCACCTCTAGCAACAACGGAGTATCTACACTGGTCAGAGCAACCCATAGAATTCAGCAGAGAAGATCACCCAATAACAGTACCTCGGCCAGGAAACGCGCCTTTGGTACTCAAAGCTCAAATAGGGACGTACGATGTCGACAGAGTATTCATGGACGCAGGAAGTGGAATAAATCTGATCTACGTGAAGACTCTACGAGCAATGCACATTTCATTAGAGTTCCTGAAGCCAACTGACTGCTCCTTCCACGGAATAGTCCCAGGAAGTGCAAACTATCCACTTGGTCGAATAGCACTCAACGTGTGCTTCAGAAATCGGCAAAATTACAGAAGGGAGAAACTCAACTTCAAAGTCATGGACTAGCCATCACAATATCATGTGATCCTCGGGTGACCCGCATTTTCGCGATTCATGGCAGTACCTCACTACACTTATCTGGTACTAAAAATGCCAGGACCCTATGGAATTATTACAATAAAAGGAAGCTTCGAGCTATCAGATCTATGTGACAAGGAATTCCACAAGATGGCTCAAAACTTCGGCATGATGGCAAACTACGGAGAACCTAAAGACAAGACGAAAAGCTCGACTACAGGAGCCGTACAAAAACTTGAAGCACACCCAGCAGAGCCGGAGGTGAAAAAACCGCGGGTATAGCCATCAGAACAAGACAAGCCTATAGGGGAAGAAGAGAAGACCTCGGCGGCATAGGCGACAAGACGAAAACTAGAGTAGAAAAATAAGGCTATAAAAGCCACGAGTTATTCCAGGGCAATGCCCTTTAGATCCAGAACACAGGTCATTGGCCGGATCTCTTGGGTCACCCTATGTATCTTACATTATAAGCATAAATAAAGACAACAGTTCCTCCTATTCGAGTTTACGCGTCTTTAAGCAAAAATTGCGGCAAACGCACTGAAATCCGCAAAGGTAAAACGCTCTGAGAATAAAATTTCTGACAAAAGGAGTTAGAAAACAAAAACTCTCGCGTCCTTCACACAAAAAAATACATATGTCACAGCAGTGGCTGATCAGAATCATCTACGCCCAAAGGATCTAAATAATGATGCTCGCGGAAAAATGCGGCATCCTCCTGAAGTAACCTAGCTATAAGCCTCCTTGCTGGTTGAAGAGTAGCATCCATATGGACTCGCAGCATAGATCCCCCTGGAGGCAAACTTAGTGACATGGAACTATAATGAAGCCTTGGATGCCACTTACGTATCCAACCAAGAGCAAAATTGGCACCAGCCACTAAGTTGAGCTCTATCACTCGATGAATTCGCTGACTAGATCTAAAAGTATCGAGTAGCTGCGGAAAGCTTCCAGGAAGAGGATTGCGAGGGAGCATCACGGAGTACATGGTAGTCAAAGATCTTCGACAACCATCAACGGCCTCTCCAATGTGCTGAGCACGATCCTGAAGAAGCACAATAGCACGGCAACACCGGGGATCAGACCACAAACTTTCAACTCCCTCTGATGATTTCTCGAGAGCCACAATTCGTTCAGAAACCCAACGTGTCTCACCAACGAAGTCCAAGCAAGTGCCTGCGACAATGAGAAGTCATTAGCCACCAATAATGGAGTAAAAGGGAAAAGGAGGAGGGTTGCAAGGAATCTTACATCGCAACATCTCACAGGCAGATTCAACAATACCAACAAGAAAAGAGTCGCATTCTTCAAGATGCACAATTTGGGTCGTCAGACCCGACACTTTATCCTCGAGTTTGGATATCTGTTTCATAAAGCCGCAAGATTTGCTGGCCTTGTTGATCGCCATCTGTGCCTGGCGCTTCATCAAGGATAAACGACCTTCAAGGTCTAAAATCCTCAATGAATACTGAGTACATCGACAAGAAGCATGAGGAGGCGAAGAAGCTCTGGAGTCGAAAATATTGACAGGAGATGAAGCCTTGGCAAGTTTCTTCACTTCTAGCTCTGCTGGATGTCCTTCGAGTTGTTGCGCGGCTCCTGTAGTCGCGCTTTTTGCCTTGTCTTTGGGTTCTCCATAGGTGGCCATCATGCCAAAATTTTGGGCCATCTTGTGGAATTCCTTGTCACATAAATCCGATAATTCGAAGCTTCCTTTTACCGTGATAATTCCGTTGGGTCCTGGCATCTTGAGTACAAGGAATGTATAGTGAGGAACTGCCATGAATCGCGAAAACGCGGATCGCCCAAGGATCGCGTGATATTGTGATGGCCAGCCCATGACTTCGAAGTTGAGCTTCTCTCTTCTGTAGTTTTGGTGATTTCCGAAGCAAACATTGAGTGCTATTCGACCTTATGGATAGTTAGCACTCCCTGGGACGATTCCATGAAAATAATAGTCTGTTGGTTTCAGGAACTCTAATGATATGTGCATTGCTCGGAGAGTTTTTGCGTATATAAGATTTATTCCACTTCCTGCGTCCATGAATACTCTGTCGATGTCGTATGTTTAATTTTAGCTTTGAGTACCAGAGGCGCGTTTCCCGGCCGAGGTACTGTTATGGGTTGATCGTCCCTGTTCAATTCTATGAGTTGTTCCAACCAGTGTAGATATTCCGTTGTTGCTAGAGGCGATGTTACTGCTAGGTTAACTTGGCGAGTTATGCTCTTTTCCTCTTTGTTCGACTTTGGTACTCGTTGTATCATTGCCATGATGTGCCCTTTGGATGTGACATATCCTCTGTCATTGTCGTGTTCCTGATTTGGCTGTTCTTGACCTTGAGGGGCTCCATTGTTTACTTGTTGATCTTTTGTGGGTGCATTGTTGGTGTTTCTGTCGTATCCTTGTCTCTTTGCTTCGGCTTGTTTGCTTATTGCTGCCTCCTGGAGTTTCAAGAATGTTCTGTAATCTTTCATTGCGTGTCTGGAGACTCATTTTCCATCGATGAACGCGGAGTGTATATGACATGGTCCATTGAGCATATCCTCTGGTGGTGGGTTGTATTCTCTAGGTTCTCTTGTCTGAAACCTTTTGCTGTTCCCATAATCTTCTCTTCCGTTGCTGCGGTATCCCGAATTTCTGCGGTCATTCCCTTGATAAGTAATATCTTTGTATCCCGCGGCTACTTGGCTGTGGGAGCCTTGGTTGTCGTAATTGCGGGATATCCTCCTTTGGCCACCGTATCTGTTTCCTATGTCATCCTCTGGTGATCGCGTTCATTTGTTGTTCCACGCGTCTTCGCCATCTGCAAATCTGTTCGCTATGTCCATTAAATCGGACACTATCTTCGGCTTGATTCTGCCCATTTCTTCGACTAGGTTTCCTCGTCTTAACCCAAGCGTGAAAGCGTCTATTGCTCTTTCGTCTGAAACTTCAACTGCGGAATTTTTTATAATGCTCCACCTTTGGATATACAACCTTAGTGTCTCATTACGTTGTTGTACGCAGGCTTTGACTTCCTCTATCGATGCTGGCCGCTTGTATGTCGACTTGAAGTTACTCGTGAACTGTTTCGTGAGTTCCTCCCAGCTTCCAATTGTTCCTTTTTCTAACTTGCTCAACCATGACCTTGCTGCGCCGGTGAGGTGTAGTTGCAAGCTTTGCATTGTTGTTTCCTTTGTTCCTCCCAGTATTTTCACTGCCTGTAGGTAGTCCGAGAGCCATGACTGGGGCTCCTGAGATCCATCGTATTTTTTCTGATCATGGGGTAATTTAAAACCCTTGGGTACTGGCATGGTGTGAACCCTATGAGTAAAGCACGATGCCCCCATCTATTTTTTGTCATCTTCATAGTCATATGCTTTGGTGGGGGTCCTAGATCTTTGGGTTCCTCCATGCTTCAGACTTTTGTGCCGCCTTGGTGATGGTGTTCTAGATCGTCGGTTGCCACTTCTGTGCCGAGGAATGTTGTGACGGCGTGGTGACCTTGATTTATACGTTTCTTTGTTGTGATGTGCCTCCTCTTCTTTTGCTGTCAATTTATTGCCTACCATCCTTAGGCCTTGCAGTTCTGCTGGGTGCATATGTTCTCTTAGGTCTCCTGGGCTTGGCCGTGTTGTGTATAGATATGTTTGTGCTGCCACGAGTGCTGCTTCTGGTGTCTTTGGTATGATGTTGCCTTGCTCGTCGACCGATAGGAAGGACGAGTCGAGATTTTTGGAAAGGCTTTGCCTTTCAGAGTGTTCGAGGTTTTCAAACCTTGATCCATGTTGACGATGCCTTCTGCTATTTGTGTATGATGCATCGCTGCATGCTTTATGATAAGCTGCGCTTGCTGCAATGGCTGAATCTTTCCTCTTCTGTATTTCAATTCTCTCCTTTGCTAATTGCTTTGACTGCTATCTTAAGGCATAGTGATACCCTAACAGCATATTCTTGCTTGCATCTGCTGGTATTGGCACGCCGTGTTCCATGGCTATTTTGATTATTCTCCACTCTACGACTGATAGTCGAACTTTCTCCCTGCTTGTAAGGGAATCTGCGGTTTCTCCTTCTGCTAAGTGATTTGCTCCTCTATTTATGTTTGCTGGGTTGAGCACTGGATTGTTGTTTTCATCGAATTCTTCTGAGTTATCTCCTACAATGGCGAGTACTTGATACCGATTGTCGAACTTGATGTTTAAGCTTGAGAAGATTGAGTCGTCATCCTCATGAAGCTCTAGTCCTGTCTCCCAGGTGTCTGTTGACTTGTCTGAAGCATCACCATGGCAGATCATGAGGTCTTCGAGTTGATCTTCTAAGTCAAAATTTTCCATATTTTCATCGACTTCTGCAATTTTTCCTTCTGCGATTTCTATTGTTGCGAAGCTGACCGGCGAATTTGCTTCGCTGAAAGAGCCCACTGACGATTCTGACATTACAGCTATCTTGGCTTCGCTTGTCGATGGATCCGGCGAAACCGGATCTGAAAGGCGAATCGAACCTAAAGATCCGACGCGAAAGTTTAGGCTTCTGATCGTCAGGTCCATGTCTTGATCCATGCTCTCGAATATTGGAGTCAAGTTTGACAAGTGAGGCTGAAAATCGACGCTTCCGAAGGATATCTGGTTTTTGTCGACTTCTGAATTGCTGTTAGCTAAAAGCAAAAAAGCTATCGAATTCATGGTTCTGATGCCCAGAGTCCCCACGGTCGGCGCCAATTGATGAGGGTTAACTCGATAAATGTCCAATATGAAGGACTTGGGATCGAGGGAGTAGGGCGTCAGATGAACTCGAAGGTAAAATCAGTCAAACAAGGTGTGTATCGAAAGTAAACGTGGTGGTGAACTTGGCTTGCTTTCAATCTGTCCCTCACCGTCCTCTCCTGTCCCCTATATATAGGTGGCCAGGTCTCAAGGAACGGGAGGGGTCCGATACATATTACAATATCGGTATATGACATGAACTCATATTTTGACTAGGATTACACTTGGGCCTAGCTTAACGGGCCTCAGGGGTACTTAAGTAATGGGCTCTATTATCTATACCCTTGTCAGGGAGAGAGAGTGCGATGATGAATAGAGTGGGAGGGATTGGGGAGTTATGGTTGATGTGGTGATAACCACCAAGTACAAGCAACTATTTGTGTATATTTTGGTAAGTATTGTGTTGTCGGTAGAACATGCGAGGATCTAAAGGTAAACTAGCTATCTATTCTCTAAGTCCTACAACTCAAATATATGGTTGTTTGTGAACTAAGCAAATTTAAAAGGTTGCAAGGTTAATTTTTACTTCTAAGTTCTACTTAGTTAGTAAGCCTTCAACCACGTTAACTTAAAAGTTTGCGTTTTAAAGTGCATGAAAGTGTGAGCAACTGGTACCAAAGGGAGTAACTCATCTTGTAGGAAAATGTTTATTTCATTTTTTTAGTTGTCTTAAAGTGAAACAAAACTTTATACCAGTTAAATGTCAAGTTCCTGTAGTGATTTATATCTCATCATCTTCCTACATTCAATGTTGTCACAACAACACCTCATAACATGGGCGGGAAAGGCATCAACAATAAGAAACTTGATGAATTAATTCTAAGCCGAATCACCACCTAAAATTTTAATATAGAGATAGAATCCATGTTTGTTCTAGGAAGAAGGCAAAAGTATATGCAGCCGTATACATGATAAATTACACTTCTAGTAATTGATCTTAAGGATAAGTACATGAGTAAGAAGGAGAGTTATTAAGACATAAATGTTAAATCAAGGCCTGAAGTTTCAAGGTACATGTATTTGATACCCCTAAAACATGCATGCTAAGGCTTAGTCCCTGCTTTCTGGTACTCATGTGCGCCGCCCTTCTCTAGGTTACACGTAATATTAATACGTACCCTTACGTGTTATTCCCCAACGTAAGTATGAACTCATACGTCAGCACATAAGAATATCATAGGAGATAGTAACATACTTGTATGTAACCAAAATAACAAACTATTTCACCATCGCCAGGAACAAGTCAAAAGTCACTACTCAAAACTAGATAGAGAGACACAATACATCATGGGAAAATAATACATGACCCAATCTTTACACAAATGATCACTATTAAAATATTTTGGCAATTTTAGGCACATGGGTCAGGAGACATATGGGACTAATTATGTAACATAGCAAGAAGGATTGCCAACAAAGCTTAATTAAGTCTAGTCTGCTTCTAACTAGCTTTCCTCCGGTCTATAAACCTGAAGGATATGTCACCTTTTTGCCAGGTAGGCGATATAGTTGGAGAAGTTAGCTGCTCGTAGACCACAAAGTTGGGCTAATCTATTGAAGTTAACGTAAATTTTGAACATCCTTTTACTCCTTGTTATGAACCTCATCTTAGTTGGCCCCTCACTTTCCTCCCATTCCTCACTTGAACTGCATGTATTAGGCATGAAGACCAGAGTAGGAGAAAATTAGTTTGCATTAAAATTTAGTTTGCACTATGCACCTTTGTTTCCATCATCAGCACATCTAAACTTTTAGATTCTATGTCCTCATTGGTGCCACTTTCATCCCCACTTTTGTGATCCTTAGATGCATCCTCTTCATCTTCCTGTCTCCATTCCTAATCTTTACTTCCTCTTCATTTTCCTCATCTTCTTGTCCATCCTGAAATAGAGGATGGGTTTAAGGATGGACATGTTCTTCATCAGGCTACTTGCACAACAGTTCCTCCTGCAAGTGAAATTTAAGTGTAAATCAGTAATGGCACAAGACCGTGAGTTGAATAAGTTCAGTTAGTTGGTATGCACACCCCATCTCCTATATTTTTCTCTCCTGATACAACTGGTTCTTCGTGAGAGGATCACCTTGTAATGAACCAGTGTACAAAATTATTCTCCATGATTTTTTATCGTTCACTTCTATGTGTTCCAGTTGTCGTTGTTCATATTCTGTTATCACTAGAGCAGCTTCTTCCGGCTGAGAAAACTTCCTTTCCCTTGATGTGCCATCTACTCACAAATTGATTAACATAAGATTTACTAAGTAATTTGGTTTGAGCGCCATGTCCAAAATACAAAATGGGGAGTATACACAAGGCGGGATGATATTATCATATGAGGGTACGTGTGTGAGAATTAACCTTACCTCGACAATGCTAGTAAAGTACGATGCCGATGGACCAAAAGATTTTAGTTGACACATGGCATTGGTGCAGGTGGGTGTGTGTCATGAGTACGGTGTTGGTGGACGTCTGAGACTTTTAGATGTCGTTGACGGCAAATTAGGTGTGTCCATAGACATCGAGGGTTTAGCATGTAAGGGTGGAATGGGGCATTTTGGAAAGGTGCGGGGAGAGATACTCGTTTCTAAGGGCATTGTGGTCAAATTTCAAGCGGGACCACCGAAAACCTAGTGGAAACCGTGAAAACATGGTGGGACCATTGTCTAAATGCTTTGCAGCGCATGTAGGCGCCACAAATAAACCAGGGCGGCAACTAAAGAAGTGTCATCCTTTTTAGCCGCCTAGAAAGCCCATTCGCCGGAAAAAATATTTTTGATGGGAAATTTTGCTTGTTTTGGTCAAAAAATCTACTAGGCACAGGGGCCTTTTTTATAGCGACCATGTTTATGAGAGAGAAGTCAAGTGAACCCTGTTCCAATTTTAGCCAGAAGAAACACCTTTTACTAGACTTTGCATGCTCCTTTATTTGTTTCCATCAAGACATATTTTCTAGTGCCATTGCTATGGAAAATTAGTTCCATCACATTCTTGGTTGCGATAAGGTATTGCACTACTCCAACGACAACGACAACATATGTTTTGGCATTGTTGCCAAGAAAAAGATGCAAGCATCTTGGAATAATGTAAGCTTGGGGAGGTATACTATGACATCATAGCTCAGGGCTTAATAGGATTGATAGAAATACTCATACCAACAATCTGAAACTTCTTCCGCAAGTTCATCTCCAAAGAAACTCTAGGTTAAACGTGATTGTCCTGGAGCAGTCTGGGGATTTGTGATCGACCGAGAAGTTCTTCATAGGTGTGAGAGAGTGAGGACAAAGTGCCCGAGAAAGACTAGTATTGGTCTATGGGCCACTCCAGAGATCCTAGAGAGCTAACATGGTGAAAGAACATTTCCCGGACTTTATTGTTTTGTGTGTTAGACAACAACATTAGGAATTTAATTATATGTTGAGTGTTGGAGATGATTTACTAGTTAGTACATGGCAACATCGACATCAAAGGAGAAAATGAAGAAGAGCAAAGGTTCAATGCTTACCCGGATTTTGAGGCTGGATATTTTGGTATTTCGGCCGGATTATCCGGGTACCCAAAGAAACTGTAAAGGACCTAGTCGAGCAAGGGTCTGGAGCTCTTTGGATGGCGGTGGATTATTTGCCCAAAGGCCGGATTATCCCCCCCCCCCTAGAATTTTTGCTAAGGACCTGAGCATGCAGCTCTCTGGATGGGGGCGGAAATTTGGGCCGGATATTTGCCCTAGGGGCCGAATATTCCAGGGGCAGATATTCTGGCCCACTTAGCCTAGATAATCCCCCAGGCAGCAACGGCTACATTCTGGGAAGGTGTATTTATACCTCCCCCCTTCTTCCTTCTCAAGATTTGCTCGTCCCAAGCTCAAAGACCACCATTGTTAGAGCCAAGAAAATCACAAAATCTTGTCCCTCAACTCACCAAAGCTATTGATCTTTGGAGAATCGAAGGAGAAGGCCTTGATCTACATCCTCATCAAAGCGATTCACTTTCCCCTCTCATTTGCTTGAGGGATTTGTGTCTAGGGATTCCTTGGAAACACTAGACCTTGATTTTTGTTTGATAACTTTGCTACTTGTTGTCTGACAACATTGTGTTGTTCTTGGGAGACTCCAATTCAGTTGTGGATGTGTTCCCCAAGCTTGTAAAGGCCTATTCCACCTCGAGGAATCCGTTAGTGGAAAAGTGAGCTAGGCCTTTGTGGCGGAAGCTCACACCAGAGAATAGGGTGAGCCTTTGTGGTGTTGGTTAGGCCTTTGTGGCAACCACACCCCTCCAACGTACACGTACTTCCCCTCAAAAGGAAGGAACTACGAGAATTACATCATGTGTCTCTGTGTGCTCCACTCTCGGTTAACTCTATCCTTTATTGCCTTTACTTGTTGTATCTTGCTTAGCTTATTACTTGTCATATAGGTAAATTCACCTTAGTTGCATATCTAGAGAATTTACCTTTTGTGTCAAGCCTAAATTGAAAAAGAATTAAAATTTGAGTAGCACCTATTCACTCCCCCCCCCCCATCTAGGTGCCCTTACGATCCTTTCACATGGTAAAGGTCCGGCCAAGGGGTGCTCAGGGTGTTACATTTGGTATAAGATTTGAACCTCAAACATGGGCACGTGTGGGTTAGGGGAGCGGCATGTGGTGCATGGCATGCGTGGCCTTCTTGTCACAAGCCATGGCACATATGTCGGCACTAGACGCATGGGCGTGGGCCAAGAGGGGATGTTCCTAGCTTGGGATTGGCCGATGAGGATATCAGCCTTCTAAGGAGGGAGCGTGACATCCTAGACTAGGGATTAATAGTATTGATAGAAATACTCATACAAATAAGTTTCTTTTTGAGAATCTCGTCTCCAAAGAAAAACCAAGTTAAGTGTGCTTGACTAGGAGCAATCTGAGAATGGGTGATCCACGGGGAAGTTCTTCTGAGGGAACGAGTGAGGATAACATGCACATGAAGGACTAGTGTCTCTATGTGTGTGACATCTTGGCCCAGAGCTTAATAGGAATTATAGAATTACTACCTGGTGTCACTCTTAATAATGATTATGGTGTTTGGGAAATTAGTAGTAGGTATGAAAGATACTTCCCCAGTAACTTTCCCTAAGATGAACTATATGTAAATGAATCCCCTCACCAAGTCCTCATAGAGGTAACAAAAATATCTTTCCACGGGGTAGTTCATTATGCTATATGAGGTCTAGGTATAATTCTCTATCTATTTCCTCCGCTTTGGACTTTGTCTATCAATATATCTAGGTCATGTGGATATTCTAGATTTGTATTGCTAAGTCTAAAGTCTTCCAAAACATGAGCCCATTTCGGTGACACTGGAATACATTACCTTTTTAATTGTGCCTCGTGTGCATCCTTCGGACATGAAAGAGACTCCCCAAGAAACTTGGTGAAGGTCCTTTTAATATAAGAGGTAGTTTATAGTCATCAAATATTATTTCCCATCATTTCCTACCATCTCGGCATGAGGGCACCCTTTGTAGCTTCAGATGTTTAAGTATAATTATATAAAAATATGCCAAAAATGATATAATCCATCTTACCAGAAAACCGATTAATTTCGTTATTTTGATACAAGATAATATTACATCTTGAGGCTCTTAGGTAGGATGATGCATCGGTAGAGTGCTTTCAAAAGTGTATGGCCCTATAGATAGTTGACAGATTGTCTACATCGACTAGAGTGGATGAATAGGAGATGCTCAAATATCTTACTGAACTTCGCTATTTTATATCTCTTTTTCTATGGTAGCATGGACACCCTACACATACAATTATATGAAGATATATACCATTGAAAAGTAGATTGCAAGTACGTAAATGAGAACGGTAAAGGGATCACAAATACAAGAATATATCCTAAGGTTAAGGTAGTTGGCGCTATCCTATGTCTTTGTTGGAGAAAGCTAGGACACTAGGTCCTTGGTCACTAAGGCCAACCTGCTTCTCCTTGAGCTAGGACACTTGCCTGACCACTAAGAGGGATCTTTACACGAAGTAGGCAATCACCGGTTTTTACAAATGGTTGGATCCATCACAAAACACCACAAGGGTTTCAAAGTGACACACTCACCGCCTAGGAGGCGCACAACCTCCAACAAGTGACAACCCTTGGCTAGCACTTGGATCTTGAACCCTCACAAAGATCTCACGACTATATTAGGTTCCAATTATACTCCAAATATAACAAAGTATGGAGTGCGGGTGTAGATCTAGGTGTAAGTAAAGGAGAACAAGTAGGAACCTCTAGTATATCAGAAAACCCTCTTGGGATGGTGTGGAATTACCTCTGCCTTCTGGTAGTTGTCTATCTATAGGCAAAAGGTCAAATCCAACTGTTTAAAAAAACTCAACTTGCCCACTAGCGCCGAATGGGTAAACCTAGAGGTACCATACTTGTCACAAACATGAATTAACGGGTGAAAAAACTGAATCTTTGAGGCACTAGATGATAAAGGTTGAGTGGTACCAAAGATCCTAACTACGAGTTTATATTCTCAAAATTTGAGCATTCGATAGTACTGATCCGAGAATCTCCTCGGAGGGATGGGGTCAAACAAAACTTCCATAACAACCGAGTTGGAGAGAAAACTTTCAAATCTCCAATCAAAGGTACAAACTAGAGTTGACTCAGAAGTGATACATTAGAATTTTCTTGACAGGGTTTACCGATGGTCAGAGCTTTCGGTAGCATAGCTGACTTGGTAGTGCCGATAGGAACAAATAGGGATGGCAATGGGTCTGCTTCCCACTGGGGAATACCTTCTCATCCCATCCCCATCCCCATCGGGTTCGGGGCGGGGATCGAGTTCCTCATTATGAAACTAAATTCAAACAATCTTATAATTTCATAATTTTCCATCTTTTACATGACAAGAAGTAAAATTTTAATATATATGTGGTAAAATGACAACAAGTTACTACCATATGTTAAATATTATTAAAATATACTACACACAGTCATAATATTATAACATATACATATAAAATGTATCAATTTTAATGAATTTATATGTACATAGCAGGAATAACGGGGAACGGGGATGGGGAGATCTTTTCATCCCCATCCCCATTTATGATTGTGGGGATCAAAGTTCCCCATACTTGTCCCCTAATAGATGAATTTCCTGCGGGTTTACGGGGAACGGAGCCCCATTGCCATTTCTTGGAACAAAGACTCATAAAAAACAAGTCTCTGCTAGTCTGCCAAACTCACATTGTTAGAGATGTCAAATGAAAACATCCGGAGCTAACATGGAAGTGTAAATTTTTCTAACTTTGTAAAGGGTCACCAAGCATTGATCTGCTTGTGTCACATGCATGACCCCCTCAAACATGATATGCTGTTCTTTATGCATCGACATGATCATTTGAGAATAAGAAACATTCAATTATAACTCTTTAAGCAATATGAACTAAAAATTCTTCAACAATTTTATTAATGTTAGTTTCTAACTTTTTAAAAATCATTGAAAATATTGGCTTGCATTGAAGGCAATACCAACCACTTGCATGCTTGCTTTGGTATAAAAAAATGGCTCCTCAAACGTGCATATTCTTTGTGCGGTTGTTCATCTAGAACAATGTTTTGGACAGCGCATCACCTTGCACAACGAGCACTGCCACATGCCAACTATGCAAGCTGGAATGAAAGATGATCGCCCACCTTGTGTTACAATGCCGCTACACCCTTAGATGTGAAACATGGTCAAAGAGTAGCTCAGCCTTTTTTAGAGTAGTTCTAAAAGAGAGATGCAACACGAGGATTTTCTAGGAGGGGCTCAACCTTTCGTACATCCACACCCTCACATTTTGTGCCAATACAAAACCAATAAGCATTGCCAGTCCATTGTTACCATTAGGGATGAAAACGGAGCGGAAACGGACGGAACTAAGTGGTGCCACATTTGTTTTCATATTTTTATACGGAAGCAGAAACGAATACAAAAACACCGGAAACAAATATGAAAACGGATACTTCCAAAAATAGAAATGGAACGAATACGGTATGAACACGGATGAAAAGCGGATGATTATCGGAACCAAAAGACCATCTGAATCATGCAGCAAAACTCAAACAAGTTAAGTAAAACGAAAAACTTATTCCCCAAACCTATTAAGATTACTCAGTGTAATTGGGGAGTAGGGCTGGGTTGCTTTGATAGTTCAATATGACAACGTCACATATTAGACCTGCTAGATTGGCCATGCAAAACAACCATAAAACGGAAATTCCATATTAGTCGGAAACGGAAACTTTCGTTTCCGTATCTGTTCCGCCGGAAAACGCTGTTCCGTTTCTGTTTCCACTTCCACCAAAAAAAATTCTGTTTCCATTTCCGTTCCGCAGATTTCCGTTTTTGGTTTCATATTTTCATTCCGTTTCCGTTTTTCTGCGGAAAAGTCAAAAAGTTTCCGCTCCACTTTCATCCCTAGTTACCATGTTGAGAAATGCCCACCGAAAATCGATCTCCTCCATCATCATGTTGGTCACTTGAGGTTGGGATGAGCGAAATGGGAACATAACCGCCATGTCAACCTTTTTTTTATGGTAGGATCAAGCGCGAGACGCTGGTGTGGACACCGATAAAGCAAAACATGTAGGCTTTTGCCACACTTTAATTTTAAATTACTGGTTACAAAATACTCCTCCGATCGGAAATAAGTGTCTGCAATTTTGTACTAGCTTAGTACAAAGTTTGTACTAAGTTCCCAACAGTTATTTCCGACCGGAGGGAGTATCTCTTAATTAATAGGCAATGGTTTTGCTCCTGTTTAAAAAAAATGATATATACATGATTTTTGTTATTATACAGCGGTATGCCGTAGTCCCGTGGCTGGAATTATACAAGTAAAACACTACAATGTACTACTCCTATATACTCCCTCCGTTTCAAAATATAAGATGTTTTAGGTTTGTGAAGAAAATGTATCTAGATATGTTTTAGTGTGTGTATTCGAGTGAACCTACACACTAAAATATATCTAAATACATTTGGTTCACAAAGCTAAAACATCTTATATTTTGAAACGGAGGGAGTATTTGACTAATCATTCACTGAAAAAAAATGAAAATAAAATCCGCATAAATGCGGTTGAAAACGTGCCGTGACTATACAAGCAGGTGGCACGGTGATCTAATTAATCACAATTTTGGGGTCATTTAACCCCCACATACACATGTTGTCGCCTCGTCCCCGGTCCTAATCGCGAATCTGCCCGCAGTATCCCGGCGCCACCAACCGGGCCCAGCTCGTCGGCAGCAGCCAATGGACTGCGCGCTGTTGGAACTGCCCGCCGAACCACCGATGCTTCCGGTCGGGTCACCAAAAGCGGGCGAGGAGGCCGGCGCGCGCGCGGGGCCGGGGCAGCAGGCGGGAGCGGCAGAGCGGGCACGTGGTCCGGCCGAGGTCGATCCAGCCGTCGATGCAGCCGCGGTGGAAGGCGTGCGCGCAGTTGCCCAGCCGCCGCACCTCGTCCGTCGCCTCCAGCCTCTCCAGGCACACGATGCACGTCGCGGCGGCGGCAGCTCCGGCAGCCCCGTGGCAGGAAGGCCCTTGCTGCTGCTGCTGCTCGAGGCAGCAGAACTGGACGGCCGGGAGCCGCTCCTTGACCTCCTCCGGCAGCGGGGCGCTGTCCGCGGCGACGGAGCGGCGGCCGGGCGGGGCGCGGCAGAGGCCGACGGCGGAGAGCGCGAGGAGGACCGCGTGCTTGATGACGGCGAGGAGCTTGCAGAAGGCGATCACCGGCTTCGGGACCGCCACGCAGTAGCACACCAGCGGGAAACCCATGATCGAGCGATCGATCACCAGCGAATTTGAAAAAATGGTGCGCGGCCTGTCGCTTGTTCTCTCTCTGTGGCTGTGCGGCGGCGAAGAGGATAAACTCCGATATATGATCGATCGGCTAGTCGGGGAGGAAAGCGCGCGCGGTCGCCGGTTATATATAGCGCGGGAGAAGCAAGAAGCGCGGCAGAGAGCGAAACGCGAAAGCAGAGCAGGTTTCACGTGGATAACGCGGTGAGGGGGAAGATTTGGAGACAGGTGGGCTTCATCGTACGTACTGACATTGGAATCGGCCGGCGAAGCTGGGATCGTGCGCGGAAGCTGCCCAAGTCGTGGTGACAACGTTTGACAGCACCCCGCGTGACGGTAGAGACGAGAGGTCCATGCTTCAGCACATTGCCAGTGGCCTTTTTAAAGTGCTAATTTCATGGACTTGGCACGCATGGGACAAGATGATTTAGGCGGGCATTCCATAGGGGAAATTAGTAAGCCTGGAACGTTGACGGGGCGAGCGCTCACATTCTGGGTCAGCCGGTGCATGAGGGCTTGTGCATTTAAAAATACGACTTCTAAAGTTTCTAAATTCTAACGATATATCGTATGCATGATGCTGATTGGCGCCCCTTGTATTGAGATTATCCTGCATTTTCTCGCTGGCGCAAACGTGTGCGGGTGACGCGCAGCAGGGACTTGGTCAGTCAAACTGCGTGGATTACTGCCGGTGTCGAATAGCGAATTTTACCATGTTCAGCTCAGTTCCGCACATTTCTCACGTGGTATTCCTCGGCCGACACGAGGATGATGCCCCCGCGATTCTAACCGTTGTGGCCCGGGTACACTAAATCGTAATCTCAATGCCTGAAAGCAAGACCCATGAACAAGACACTCTGTCTCGGAAAACTACTGGAGCGACAGAGATTGGAATACCCGCAAAAAAAAAAGAGATTGGAATACCAGTAACACAGATGTTCAGCTCTTCTCCTTATACCGAGCAACTCTAGCAGACCCCCCATCCCGCCCTGCATCGCGCCGCCCGACCCGATTTGCGGGTTGGGGGCCTTTTTTCGCGCGGAACAGATACCGCATCGGCCCATCAGCCCCCATCGCGGATGCAAGCGCCCCTATCCGGCCTACATCGACCGCGATATATTGCGCTCAATGGGGTCGATGCGGGTCCAAATCCGGTCTCGCCCACGCCGCTTTCCCCTCTCCTTCTCCGCCCCACCACCGCAATTTCTCGCTGCTGGCCGCAATACTTCGCCTCACCACGCACAGATCGGAGCCGCGCGCGCCAGCAACATGTCGGGGACTTGGTCCATCGGCCGCGACAGGTGTCACATAGGCCGCGGCGGCCCATCGTGCGGCCGCGGCGACGACGACGAGGAGGAGGCGACGAAGCGGCGGTCCGATGCCGCGCGCCTCCGTGGGTCACGGAGGTTCACGAAGTACGGCCTCCGGCCGCCGCCGAACTTCAACAAATGGGAGGCGCGTGCGAACCAAGGCCGCCCCCTCCCAGGCTCTCCCGCATCAGCGCTGGCGGCTTCCCGTCGCTCCCGCTACGACACGGGGGCGTCGAGCTCGTCCTCAGCTATACACCCTTCTTCCTCGCGCGTGTCCCGCACGACGATGGAGGTAGACGCGCCCCCTCCTCCGCCACGTCCCACGGGTGCTCAGATCGGCCCCCAGGACTTCATCGCTGAAGAGGCGCTCCCCCGCATCCTTGAGCTGATCGAGGAGAGCAACTGCCTGGAGGCCGAGCTGGCGGCAAAGTGGAAGAGGGAGGCGGAGCTGCAGGAGATCCTCATCGACGTCGCCTCCTCCAACGACGATCTCTAGGCCGCCGTCGACGCCGCCGCCACCAACGGGTAATTGTAGGATAGCTAGGGATGCCGCCTCCGCCTCTGTCGTCTCTGGTGTGAAGCAAATTTTGGTAATAGACATGCGGTAGGCCTAAAATGTATGCAAATATATGCAATATTTGATCATGCGGAGAAGATGTTGCAAGAAAATCTGGCGCGTATGTCATATGTTTTAAATTTGCAGTTTGCAATATGGTTTCTATTCTGCGCGATCTCCTCCCAATCTGCAAACCTCCTCTATCCCGACCCCCATCCGCGATGTGCAGGTCGCGCGGATGAAGGGTCTGCTAGAGTTGCTCTTAGACCTACACATGCCCTGACCTGACCCCGTCACCCACACCCGCGTATTAACAACGGATCAACCGTCATTGCCGTGTCGTGATCAGCATCGTGCTTGCTTGCTTGCTCGCATCATCCATTGCCATGATGAAATACAGTTGAACAGGAGCAATTAGTAACATCATGGGTTGGTGATGGTGCCTTTCGAGTTCCGATAACCCGAACCGATCAGCCGCCCACCGCATGGCGACACGGCGCAAGTTGCCATTGATTGGGCCTGCCGTGTACCGGAGCGGCCGGGTTCGGCGAGCCAGCCGTCGGCCGTCACCATGGGGCGCACCGCGCGCGCGTCCTCCGGTGGCGCACGCGTGGGCACATGAATCTATCCGTTCGGTGCGCGGTCACCGTCGCCGGGTTAGGCGAGTGGCGAGTCTGGATGGCTGATTGTCTCGCCGTGCGCGGTCAGCGGCGGACAAGCTACAGCCCCCGCCAATCCGCTATTGATCTCTCTTCTCGACGATCTCACGCGGCCCACGGCCGAACCGGACGCGCTGCCGAGTTTGGGTGATGTCGCTCGTGGGCTCGACGCCGCAGCCGGCGAGCTCGGCTGCCCGTGATAGGGAGATGGAGGCCAAGCAATCGACAGCAACGATATGTGCATTGATTGCGGATGGCGAGCGCTGCCGAATGTCCCAAGAATGGATCTACAGGATTCGGCGGGAGCAGATTACAAGGGATGCAAAGCAACATGCACTTTGCGCTGGCAACAATAATGCAACACTGGAAGGAAGTAGAGGCCACGCAAGGCTCAACAGAAGTACTACTGCAAGGAAGTAGAGGCCACGCAAGGCTCAACAGAAGTACTACTGCTACTAGAGTTCAGCAGTTGCACAACTGATTGGAAAAACATCGGTTGCAATCCATATGCAACTCCTACGACAACATTGATCACGATGCAAATCACTTAATTCAAAACTAGTAAAATCGATATTTCTTTCGGATTTGCTAAGTAACAGGCGCCTGAAGAAATTCTTATTTCTCAGTTTCCCTAAAAAATATGCATCAGTTGCACTTTTCTCGTAAAAAATTGCAATTGCACTTTTCTGTCAGAAATGTGCAACTCGTTGCAGTTGCATCTTTTTTAAAACTACGGTTGCACTTTTCTACGTTGATTGAGAAATAAGAATTTCTCAGTCAACTGAGACATAGGCAAACTCTCTTTCTTTATGCGGTCTGGTTTATAATAAGTCCTTTGGGTATTTAAGATAAATTTCAGCTTATTGCCCCTTCTCAAGAAAGGTGTTCTTGTATTAAAAAAACGGACCAACAAAAAATGCACAGCTAGCAGGCCTTAAAGCCGACAGACCGATGAAATTCAGCCCATTTTCAAGGTGCTCCTGAGCATAACCGCATGTAGCAGTTGGTTATTACAGTTCCATGGAGTTCGTCCCTATGGCTGATGTTGTTATTCATTTTCTTTGTAAAAACATGAAAAATATAAGAACAATTTGATCGCCCCAAACTACAGCACAAGCTGAGGCTAACACTTGTAGCTTGCGACCACTCTCACTTTCCAATTCAATGCATCATGCTTACCTTGTTTTGTCAAACCTGCACTATACTTAGACCACATTTTTGCCATTCAGCTACAAACCGTTTCATGTTCATTGAAGCAATAAGGAAAGCACCTTTACCTGAATACACCCTCGTTCTATAAATTGTCGCTTTCCTCACAAGTAATGTCAAACTTTATGAATTTTGACTAAAACATATTTGAACCGATATTTAAATTACAGGAATTTATCTCAAAAGGTATTTTCACAATATACAACCCGAGTATGATCGGTGGACAGCAAGGATTACATGAAAGGGTGTTAATCGAAGTAAAAACAGAATAATGAAGATAAGAGGGAGGCCAAAACAATGAGTAACTACAAGACTAGAGCCAACCTCCAAATCCCTTTGCTAACAGTAAAATATGCTATAGACTATATCTCCATGTTCACAGTGAGATCAATCTACTCACAATAGTCAGGTTGCTGCTGACAACAAGATCATTCCTTGGTAGCAAAATACATCTGACCAGAGAGACCGAGATGGATGGCATCTTCCATGTTAATGGCACACCAAATATGTTGAGAGGCTGCCACAACTAGACATGTGTAAACAGATAGTTTGAAATCCCACGGCTCCCTTGAATTGAGCGTCTTCACATATGTTCTGCATTCAAGGTAAGTTTTCACATAAAATATGTTAGATATCAATCTTACGAACATACTACGGAAGAACCACATTTCAGAACATTGAGAAAATAATTGGCAGCTCAAAGAGCAATCTTCCAGTAATGTTTGACTGATGTTCCCCATTAATTACAACTATAGATATTTGCCTCGGCTGCATTTTAGTAGTGAAGATCTACAACACAGTGGCTCACTTTTGGCAGTAAGCTGTATCCACAGATAAATGAAACACAATTCCTATCAGATATGAGTTGGCAGGTGTACAAATCAGTGATATTACAGTTGTGAAGAGCTTACTGTGCAAACAGGTACTATATGATTTGGTTAGCATATGAGAACTAAGATGGGCCATTCTTAGAACTAAATATTTTAAAGCAAATACATCTATGAGGACACCTAAGCAGAAAAAATTATCAAGAATCAACGGCAAATAAGAAAATCTTAGTTTGGAAAGATAGAAATTTATACACACATGATGTGCCTATGTCTCATATGTGTGTTCCGATCTGAGATGAACAGTATTGCATGCTGATGGTATGCTACCGAGTATTTACCTATAGACTTGGAAGAATGGTTGGAGGTACCAACATCTAGATAGGATGCTGCATTACTCGAAGAATTTCAGATCAGATTTTACTTGTTTGTATGAGAGTTTGTTATATAAACTAGTTCTTATCTTTGGAGTAGAAGTCGAGTCTCTTGTTGTAATTAGTTTTATGTTGCAACAGGTTTGTTCTTATCATTTGAGTTCATATATGTCACATGTAACATATAGTGGTTGTCAATTAGGCATTACTAGGGTCCACCCATCAAATTATAATACACAGCAGATCTCTCATTGAATCATATGATTTTTGTCATAAATATAGTTAGACAAACAATCATAACAAGAATATGATGTGCCAGACTGCCATGTATTTATAACTCTTTGTCAAGAATACATAGTAGATTTCCGCATCTTTCCATTAATAGTGAGGATAGAAGGGCACTTGAGGAGGAATTTCTAAACATATGTGTTGCTCAAAATACACTAATAATCTAGGGTTCATGAACCATTAGCAATTCAGAACCTCCACGAAATGCCTTACTCCCGAATCTATGGCTTCCGGCCTGATTATGGTCAGGACTCGGAAGAGCAGCTAGATTTCTGTTATTAATTGTTCAAGAGGCGAATAGTTCTTGTTCCCCAAGATTCATGTGGTTAACAGAAACAGCTGTACCACCCCTTTTCTGCCTGTTTTCACCACTGAGTAAGACGGAGAGAAGTTTAACAGTGGCAGAACTACAAGATGCAATGGTGGATGAATGAAGGCTTCCTACAAAGGTCTCTGTGTGCTAATTGATTTCACGGTCGAGGTGAAGTTGAACCCTAAATCTTATCTTTGTACAGTGAGCACAAACGATGCGACATAAAAGGCTGTTCCGATAACTGAGTTAAATATGAATGAATATGGTGCAGTGATTCAAAATCATCTAATTTCAGATTTTGCATAAATCAAGGACAGAGATTGTCTGTTTGCCATCTCTACATAGCTATTGTAATTCCATGTTTCCATCACAGGCAGATGACTTGTTCCTATTTTTGTCATTTTTACAGGCCATAGGAGGCACTTACATTAAGTTCGACCCATAATCTTACTTTTGTACAGTTAGCACCAACAATGAGACATAAATTGCTTGTTCTGAAAACTGAGTAAAAATTGACAAAAAATGGTGAAGAGTAATTCAGAATCATCCAAATTCAGATTTTGTATAAACTGGGTTTTTGCTTAGCTCAGAGAAGGATTGTGAATGTCAGTTTCCATACCCACATGCAAAACTGCCCACATGCCATGTAATTCAATGTATCCATCTTAGGCAAATGTAGTTGTTCCCAATTTATCGCTTTCACAACCATAGGATTTGTAACCACTTATAATCAGTGGTATCTTTTACATGAAAAAGAAAATCATTCTACAGTTCATCATAAGCTGGACCTGATGCGCAAAATAGCAAAATGCTTCAAGTGACTGCCTATAGGCGAGTGAAATAACATAGACTAAATTATTGTATTTTTGCCACCAATCAGGTTATACATGTCCAAGACCAATCAATATGTAAAATTACCTTCATTAAATCCAAAAAACGTTGCCATGAATCAATATTGCTTATTTCTTAGAGGAACATACAGCAGGTCTTGAGTTCTTGACCGACCATCAATCAAAATACACTAACAACCTAGGGCTCATGGACCATTAGCAATTCAGAACCTCCATGAAATGTCTTGCTCCCGAGTCTATGGCTTCCAACCTGATTATGGTCAGGACTCAGAAGAGCGGCTGGATTTCTTGTTGTTAAGGCGGCCAGTTCTTCCCCAAGATTCATGTGGTTAACAGAGACAGCGGTACTACCCCTTTTCTCCCTCTTTTCGGCACTGAGTAAAACGGAGAGAAGTGCAGATGACAGTGGCAGAACTACACAATGCAATAGTGGATGAATGAAGGCTTCCTACATATGTCTGTGTGTGCTAACTGATTTCACGATCGAGGTGAAGTTGGACACATAATCATATCTTTGTAAAGTTAGCACCAAAGATGAGATAAAAAATGCTTATTCTCATAATAGCTGAGTTAAAACAAATGAATATGGTGAACAGTAATTCAAACCCATCTAAATTCAGATTTTGCATAAACCACGGGCATAGATTTTCTATTTGCGAATTTCCACATGACTACTGTTTAGCGATTCCATGGGTCCAGGCAGATGTACTTGTTCTGTTGTTCATCTGTTTGTTGTTTTTACAGCCATAGGAGGCGCTTATAAAAAGTTGGACCCATAATCTTATCTTTGTACAGTTAGCACCAATAATGAGACACAAAATGCATATTCCGATAACTGAGTACAAATTGAATAAAAATGGTGAAGAGTAGTTCAGAATCATCCAAATTCAGATTTTGTATAAACTGGGTTTGCACTTAACTCATAGAGAAGGATTGTGATTGTCAGTTTGCCATTGCCACGACATGTAATTCCATGTATCCACCTCAGGCAAAAATATACTTGTTCCCATTTTTGTCGCTTCCACAACCATATGATTTGTAAGCGCTTATAATCAGTGGTCAACTTTTACAGGAAAAACAAACCACATCATATGATGAACTTGATGCGGAAAAAAAAATTATGCTTCATGGGACTGTCTTATAGAGGAACCTCGACTGAAATAGCAAATTCTATGCTTCAAGTGACTGCCTATAGAGGAACCCCGACTGAAATAATATAGACGAAAAAAATGTATTCTTGCCAACAAATCAGGTTATACATTGAAGAAGAAAAAAGTATTCTTGCCACCAATCAAGTTATACATGTCCAAGACCAATCAATACGTAAAATTACCTAAGAAACGTTGCCATGAATCAAAAACCGACCATCAATCGAAATTCTAGAACTGTGAAACAAAAATTACAAAATTAACCAACCTTGTCAGACCCGGAGAAGCTGAACCTTGTTCTCAATGGCAATGCCCATCCAGTCAGGGTGTCCTGCCACCCACTGCAGCTGGTTAATCTCTGCACCGGCGTCATAAACAAGAACTGGATCAATCCCCTCAGCAGGCACAGTGGCCGCCGTCTCGGGCAGCTCCCAGATCAGCGCCTGCCCGTCGTCCCCGCCCGAGCAGAGGTGTCTGGTGGCCTGCGGCGCCCACGCAACCGCGTTCACGCATCCCGCGTGCCGGTGCAGCTCGGCGACGGGCACCCCGGGCGAGCGTATGTCGAGCACAACGACGGCGCTGCTGTCCATGAGCAGCGCGGCCATGTAGCGCAGGTCGTAGCGGTTCCATGCGAGCCTGAGGAGCGGCGTGTCCGGGCGGGGGCTCTCGTAGACGATGGTGGAGTGCTCCTTGTCGCGGAGATCGAAGACGCGGACGGAGCCGTCGGCGGAGACGGAGGCGAAGACGCCGGCCTCGCCCCAGGCGATGTCGTGCACGGCCTTGTCGTGCGCGATGAGCTGCGTCTCGACGACGCCGCGCTCGACGTCCCAGACGGTGCAGGTGGTGTCGATGGAGGCGGTCCCGATGCGCCGCGGCTCGATCTCGTTCCAGTCGAAGGAGGTGAGCGGCGCGGAGAACTCGGAGGCGGAGGCCTTGCGGTTGTCTAGGACGGAGCGGAGCTCGGTGGCGGGGGCGGAGGGGGAGAGGTCGTCGAGCGGGGCGTGCCAGAGGCGGAGCGCGTCGGAGGAGGAGGCGAGGAGGGGCGTGGAGGCGGCGCGCGGGTTGAACTGGAGCTTGGTGGGCGGGTAGGGGTGGTCGAAGGAGAGGGCCGGGACGGCGCGGAAGGAGGCGGCCGAGGGGTGGACGGAGTCGAAGGTGAGGATGGAGACGCGGTTGTGGAGGTCCTCGAGGAAGCTGCCGGCGGCGAGGACCGGCGCGGAGGGGGAGAAGGCGAGCGCGTAGATCGAGTGCGGGAGCTCGCAGGTGAAGGCGTGCGGGTTGGGCGACGTGTCCGCCCCCGCCGCCGAGGCGGCCGTCGACGGCGGCGGCTTGGGCTGGTCCATGGAGGATTTGAGGTTCGTTTCGGGTGGATTTGGGGCCGGGTGGACTTGCCGCTGGGTGATTGTTAACCAGGACTGACACGAGCTAAACGGTAGTTGGTGGGCAAGGAATTTTCAGCGCGCGCGTGCGCACGAGGGTTGAACGCTTGACCGTGATGCGGTCTCTCTTCTCAGGGCGCAGGGTGCGGCGCACTGAAGAACGGATTAATCACCCATCGGTTAGCCAAACCTGAAGGTTCGATGAACCCTAAGGCCCCGTTTGGCCGTTTGCAACCACACGAATTGAAAATATAGAAATACGAAGTACTTCTTCTGATCCATATTACTTTTCGTAAATACAGATATATTTAGCATTAAAATGTATCTAGATATATTTGTATTTATAAAAGGTAATATGAATCCGAGGGAGTAGGAAAAATATAGAAATTAAGATATGTATGCTGAATTTCTATAGGAACCAAAAATAAAGGAAAGTTTTAAGAACGTCGAGTAGATGAGAGGTGAGACCTCATGTTAGTTTTTCTCAAGATTTCTACGTCTACGGAAATTTTAAAGGAATCTCTGTTAAGTTTCATATTCCTTTGTTCCAAATGACACCATCGAAAAAATTTCTATAAGAATCCTATCCAAATTTCTATATTTTTCCTTTGTTCCAAACAGGCCTTTTCCTTTGTTCCAAACAGGGCCTAAGAAAAGGGAACCCACGCCTGATTGGGTTCTCGCGTCACTCCATCTCACCGAGCAACGGTTGTTCCTCCATCGGATTCTCGATGAAGCATAAAACTACTGCAGTTAACACCAGACCGATCACCTAAACTGATCAATTGTCTGAATCACGAGCTTGACAAATCGTTTAGGGTCAACTTAAAACATGTTATTCAACACAGTAGCTCGAGGACTGTAATGGGCAACAACGGAGAAATATAGCAGCAGCAAGAGAAACTGCACGAGGAAAGCACCGAGCTTAACTAAAAGATCTGGGCCACTCAATACATCCAGTTCCTTTCCCAGTACTAGAAGACCGCAATAAGATAATACCACACATAAAACCTCCAGTGTTTTCACGGAATCAACAGTCATGACAAATTAAGTAGCAACCGTTATTGTATTCTGGCGACTTAAAACTCTAAACAAAGCTCGGCTCACAGTACCAGTAGCGAGCATCACAGCTGCCGGGCTTCTTAGCGCTGGGGACTGAACAAAGAACGGCTGATGATACCGGTTGCCTCGATGTAGCGATCAACGCAGCGTGATATGCAGCTGCTCTCGCTCCCGCTCAAGCTTGATGCTGGCTTGGTCACACACTTTGCAAAGCACTTGTTCCCAACAGTCTGAAGTTACAAGAGACAATTAGCATGGTGATATGCATTTGACAAAAAGACAATCTAATGAAACAGACATGTAATAAAATTGCAGCTAATACGGTGGTTTTTGTTCTGTGCATGTAAGTATGATTGTTTATACGTACATATGTGGAAAGAACAGGAAGCTTTTCTAACATCACTGACAAATCAACAGAGCTAGAAACTTCCCTGCTAATTCTTTGTGCATTGTTTGTTGTGGAAGTATTTTCAAATTAAGAAGTGCTAATTCAACAGATATTACATTTCTCGAGAAATTAATAATTCACTCAAAGATCTTTTGGCCACAAGGGTAACATGAAGATCTTAAATAGATCAAGGCACACAGATAGCAAAGATATAATGCTGAAAGGTCAACACAACTGCAAGACCTCAGGGAAGTAGAAGAGTGTGTGTTGTTAAGACAACATTTGTTTGCATCAATCTCAAATGTATATTAAGTTGATATTAAATAAAAATTGACCAATTTCTAAGAAGATACCGACTTAGCTAGTTCACTATTAACTAGTAGTGATACAATGTAGTTTTCAGGTCTTAAATATATAAGTGGACACTGGATTTTTTTTTCTACCAAAGCACCTTTTGCCACAGATTATCGCTAGATACGAAGGAAAATATAATATGCTACCTCACCATTCACCAGATCACACCACATATGTCCAAAAAATAGCGCAGTTTATTGAACCCAGTGTAGTGTACTAATAGTTCGTATCAAATAATACGAAAGCCCCTTCACATTATAAAACATGTCATCTATGTCTCACGATAGCATATGTATACAACTGAGTTAGGGGGATGCCAATGTTGTTAAGAAAAGGGTTCCCTTCACTTAGCTCAACAATTATAAGGATAATGTACAAATCAAATCATTCCTAGCAAAATAAGACTCCTATTCAGAGTTAAGAACTCTAAGCTCCTTCCTAAAACAAGAGATGCGTAATATTAGACCTTGAATTTTTTGGTTATTCCATGGAAACACAACAGCTCTATCTCTTCAAAGATAAAATCTTCAGTACCTACTTACGAATCTAAAACTAAATAGTGGTTTAGTATTTACCACCATTAATTACAATAGAAGAGCCCAAACATTTTGCTTTTCCTAAAAAGAACTTATACCAAGGAATGTCAAACAATCGATATAAAACCAAATTAACATACTAACTACATGAAACCCTAGTTGACAAAACCAAAACAGAGAGGTGGTGTGACCAGAATAAACCAGAACCAGAGCATTCGCCAGTATGTTGTGACAGATGGACTGGACAAGGAAGGAAATCCTGACATTTCCGGTCAAACCGTCGATTTTCATTTGGAAACCGTAGGACGGTCCAACCAGTATGCTGGTAGGGGGATGGATTCAAAACCTGGTCGCACGACAATAATCAACCTCAACCACGATGCACTAACCATCTTCCCTTGATTAGTTAGTTATTCCAAGCATGGAAGTTAGCCTACTTGAGCCTTTATTTCTCTATTATACTAGTATAAAAATAATCATATTTCTTCATGACCGGTCAAAACCGACATCCTGGCCAGTTCGGTCCATGGTCCGGTTTTAAAACAATGCTTGAGATGAAGAAATTCATGGAGATCCACGGGTATATATGTCCCAGGCAGTGTGACATTAACTGATAGATATCACGTCCCAGTACAGAAATAATATGGCTTAGTACGTAGCCAGAAGTATCAAAATAACTTATATATAGTAGTGATTAGTGCATAATGTTTGTCTTAAAGAGTTTATTTATTTATTATGTTGACACGTTCTGGACCTTTTGTGTTTTTTCCCGTTACACTTTTTCCTAAAGATATACATACCCATATGTTGTACCACCATAACTATACTGACACCATTATACTGTACTGCACATGCGCATCATATATCTCGCCTAAAGGAAAAATTGGACATACCAAACACAGAGATGCAATATAAATGCTAAATGAAATGGATATTGCTTAACAGTGTAACATGTCAAGTTCTTTCCAAGCTAATATCCTGTACTGAGCAATGGAAATCAGCTACTCTGATCTAGCTAACAAGCAAGCACATTAAAGCTATTAGAAGAGCAAAAGGACTGAGCTTAAGTTCAAATAAAAAGTTCATGTACCTAAGAGATGAGTATACATCCTATAATAAGTCAACAACAAAACTGGATTTCTCTCTAAAACGACCAAAGTGTAATAAGTCAATTAATAGAGCAAAAATTTCTCTAATCAAGCAATGTAGACTGCTGCTTGCTTTAAAACTAGAATCTGCAATCTCCCCCAAATAAAACATCTATCTAATAACAAACCCTAAGCGATGCCAAAACAAAACTTGCAATCACAACAAACAATCCCCACAGAAACAACTACTGATATCGAGGAACCAAGAAAGATTCGGCGCCAGAGTAGCAGCAGCAGCACAATCTATCAAAAATAAAACGAACCAAACTATTCGCTTCCTTCCCAAGCAAACTTACTAGAGGCGGATCAATCGTCACTAATGCCCAGTAACTAGCAGCCTAGCCATCAATACAGAGGCACATCGGCGAAATTACTGAAGGATATGAAAAGATTGGGGGGAGATCCCACCTCAAGAAACTCCTGGGCATAGGCCTGGGCGAGCTGCGCCTTGATCTGCTCCATGACCGCCTCGTTGCTGGGCTGCGAGCCGGAGGAAGACATCGACGGCGACGAGAAGGAGTCCATGCCGAGTTCGCCTTGCTTGCTTTCCAAGTCTACGCTGGTGATCGGTGGTTGCGGTGTGTTCTTGCGCCGAGGATTTCTGGGGACGGCGAGTTATACCAGGGTCAGGGGCGGCGCCCGGGCAGGATAAACCCTAACTCAGACCGAGAAAGGGCCGGCGCAGTTGCAACTGCAAGATATGAGCCCACGTTATTATTGCGCAGGAAAGCCCACGTAGCGATGTAGAGTAGCACTGCTAGAATCTCAGGAATATTGTAATGGGCCTTCTTTCGTTCTCATCTTTCCGGTTAACCAAAATTTCTATTTGGACCGAACTGGCCGGTATTTTCAGCCTTTTTGGATGTAGACGATAGTTTTGGCGCTCTTCCAACAAGATAGCCATTTCTGTCAAAAAAAAAAGTAATTCCTCCAATTGGAAATAAGTGTCGGTAGTTTTGTATTAACTTAGTATATAGCTGGGGAGTAGTCATTCCCCTTCGCCTCCATGCATCGAGAGCTCGAAAAATTTCTTTTTTGTCCAATGTGTACTCATGTCTTGTAGGTTCTTGGTACGGAGGATGTTGAGGTGATATCAGCATTACAAGAATGGTGTTTGCTTCAATGTCACGAAAGGAATATGATTTTGCCAGCCGCTTTAGCATCTATATTTGTTCACTTGGTCTCGAATGTCATTATATCGAATCATGGAAAATAGCCTTCAAAAATTGATTGAATTGAAAAATTCTTAAACAAAATTCTATCGTATTTTAAAGTTCCAAAAAATTCTAAAACAAAATTCTAGAGGTAGTCAGTTGATGAATGCTACAAACATATAAAATCTTAATATGAATTACTTATATTTTAGCTACATAGTAATGAAAAATCTGACAAATTATATAGTGTTGAAATGTGCACTCTTCACTAGTTTAAGGTCGGTATCTTAAAGGAGAGGACAATTATCAACTTGTCTTCTACGTCAATTCTTCTACTACCATCTTGCTCCTGGACTACTCTTGGACCGATTAAGACATACGACGACCGAAGGTGGTGCTTTGGCTCACATGCGTAGATACATCCATTATAAATAAACATAAAAAACACATCCTATGTTCGGACACGAAATTTCACGAAAAAAGAATATTTCTGTGTCATGCGTAAAAATGACAAAAAAAAAGTCTCATGAATAGTCATACTGAAGCATAGAAAATTGTGTTTTTATACAAGACAGAAAAATATTCCTTTTCCCCAAAACTTTGTGTATGAACATAAAATGTCTACATGTACGCAGATATTTATTTCAGATTTTTTTGGACATATCAAAATATTTTTTATATATAATAGGTTCATATGCACCTCGGAGCCCAACTAGATTTCCGTATGGCGTCCTAGGTATCTTCATGTACGCCCATCAGGGAGGAGCGCGGCTCTGTAAGCCGGTCATAGTGCTCCTTGGTCTAGTGGGTCGTGTTCTTCTCGTGGGCGTACCCATCTGGTATTTCCTTTAGCTAGTTTTACCTAAGGCAACACTCTCAAACTATCTTAGGTTTGGTTGAGGTTGATGTTCGATGTTTTGTCTCGTTTTCTTGCTTTTGCATTGCTCCCAACTTAGTATTTATTTTCTTCTTTGTGAAAAAAACTGAGTAGGAGTATTTGTTTATTGAATCTGACATATAAATCGGTTCAGAAAATGCTAACTATTGGCATTGCAGGCAATTTCTCGACTCTATTAATTATGCAGGAGCCGTCGTCAACGTACGTCTCCAAGTGCAGCACAACAAGCAAAACCAGCGGAGGAAGCGCTCCTCAAATTAACCGCGCGCGTGCCATCCTGCATGGCGCTGTTTGGGTTTACCGCCTGCAAGAGTCAGACGGAGTGGTAGACGACGACGACGGGCTCCGCTGGTGCGCGTGTCCCCGCCTGCGCCTGCGCCTGCGCCTGCCCCTTCGACGCGGCATGCAAAGCCTGGTGCTTGTCCGGCCAAGGCCGGCCGGGCCCTTCCTTCCCCGAACAGTCCAAGCGCAAAGATCAAGGGGCTTGTAGCTAGCGCAGGCATGGGGGGAGCGACGGCGTCAGCCCTGCCGGCCGGGCAGCGCATGCAGCGCAGGCCATGGAAGCGAGGCGACGCCAACTCCCCGGCGCGCCCACCAGCGGATGAGCATGCATGGGACTGTGCCCGCCCCATCACCAGGGCAGGACCGCAGAGCGGCCACATGACGCGCATACGATTCCACGCTTCACCTCACCTGCCACCACCGCTTCCATCACCTAACGGCCAACAGACCCAACGGTGGATGCATGTGCACCTCAGCGTTTCTTCTTCTCTACTTGAGGTTGGCAACATCATCAAAACCAGGATTGGGTAGGTCCAAAATGTCTCTTCGTGTAAAAGCTGGTGCATTTATCTCTTATCGGGTATTTTCTATGGCCAAGCAAGATAATAGTAAAAAAATGTGGCACCGTCAAACCTCGGACAAGGCTCATTATTCCTACTCTAGTTTCCACGGCCTTCTTAACTGCAGCCCACCACTCCGTTATGTAGGTTTTATGATGATCTGTCCAATTTGTGATGGCCTTCTCCCTCATCTGGTCCATCATATATAGTCAAATTAACCAATGTTAATTGGGTTCAAATACTCGTGGAGATATATGCACGTAACACTCACTCGTGGAGCTGTATGACTTGTCCTCGCCTCCGGTGGGTCATTTGGAATAAGCCGAACTGGGTAATCACCCTTATGGAAAGTGATACTCGACCACATATAGATAAATCAATGGGCACTACATCTACCAAAGATGTGATTTAGCCCGAGGGTTCAATTCAAAGTCGAAAATTTGGGCAAAGTTATCAGCCTACCAATTCAACTATGAAAAAAAACCAAGTTAGTTGAAAGTGCATATGCCCTCATGTGTGGTTTGGGTAATTAATGACAATCCTATGAATTAATGTTTTCATTGAGTTGTATATGCAGAACCGTCCATCAAAAATGCTTCAAGACCATGTGTTGGATACAAGGTTGCTCACCATAAATATAAAGATATACTTTGAGTATTGGCATCAAGATCATCGATTTGAAGAGATGAATATGATATGATCGGTAGAGTTGGAATTCTTGTGTGGAACTAAAAAAACCATGCAACGACTTATGTGTTAAGATTTGGAGGTTTAAGATCTTGAGAGTATGGTTACAAGAGAAGAATTCAAGTGATGACTCTTTTTCAAGGTCATGATGGTCTCATGAGTTGAGCCATGGTTGACCAAGACTTAGAGCATGCAATAAAAAAAGAATTCTTTACGTATCTCAAGAGATATTTGATAAAGGATGAGAAGATACAAGGTTGACCAAGACAAAGAGAGAATAGTGGATTCAAGTTGGTCAACTCATGAAGCATAAAGAATTACCACATTGGATCAAATGATCTTGTGGTATGTTAAGCTTTGTATACTAACCCATGGTCTATGTGTGTTGCATTATTGCTAGGTGGGGTTAGGCATCTGTCTATGGTCTTACATCAAAAGAAAGATTCGCTAAATCCCATGGGAGAATAAAATCAAATGATGTTCACCTTCAAGGTTGAGAAGTGCAAGTTCAAGATAAGAATCTTGAGAAGATCATATGCTTGAAGCTTGTTGTCCATTTGGTGTTAATGGACATGTGAAGATGTGACTTAATGAAGCTATCACATAGTGGTTTATGGATGAGCAATTTGTGAGTCTTCACCAAGCAACAATGATCAAGTGAAGCATTACGCTTAAGGGAAGCATAAAGTGTCATCATCAAGATCAATCGTGATGTGCAAGAAAAAGGTACTGTCTTGTTAGGTTTTCCTTTTAACCGGTCTCAAGGTGTTTGTTTGAAGACCATATTATAGGATAGATAGTCACACTATCAAGAGGGGATTTTGGTATAGTATCTTGATCACATCGTCATAAGGAGCTCAATTCTTTGCATACTTTACATCTCCCTATCTTGTTGCTTCTTGGTGTTTCTCTGTGTGAGGTTATTGAGCTTGTTGCTAGCTTTCCAACAAGTCCAATTTCATTAAAAACAGAATTCATATGCATCTTTTATTGCGTTTTCGAGTTGAGAGGTTTTACGGGCTCTTCACTTTGGAATGTTTCACACCCCTCCATATTTGGTATTATTCAAAAGTTATTGTGTTTTTTGTATAAGTACTTTTGCTATTTTGGAAATCCAGAATTACTCTAAGCTTTACTTTGGGATAGCCAGGGGCACTGTTTGGTTGCCCATAATTGAATCTAGATTTACTCTGGGTTGTATCAGGAGTAACTCTGGGCTCTACTCTGGAGCATTTAGAAAACTATGTAACGTGCAGATTTCTTGCCCTATAAAAGCGGCCTTCTTCCCCAATGATTTTCTAGGGTTCTTGAGCACAAAAATACACCTCCATTATTGACCTTCAAAAGTTTTCTTCCACCTCCATCCCTCCTATGATTCTTGCATCTTTTTGAGCGCTTTGGAAGCGGAAATCTAGATCTATAATCTCCACCAACTCATTCCTTCTCTAAGTGAGGGGAACTCTTCGGATCTAGACCTTGGAGTCATTTGTTGATTTTGTCCGTTGTTCTTCCTCTCTAATTTCTTCCTAGCATTTGTTGCCTTGGTGGGATTTGAGAGTGAAGGATTTGAGCACCCTTGGTGTTTTTGATTTTGCATTCTTGCAGAAGTGTTGATCTCTCCATTACGATTAGTTCGAGTGAGAGACCGTGAGCTTGTTACACTTGGAGGGTGACCTCCCAGTTCACTTGGTGGTTGTGCCGCGATGTCCTCTTAGTGGAAGTTTGTGAAGAAGCCCAGGATTCTCCTTTGTGGAGCTTGTGAAGTGGTTTTGGAGCTTGCCATCTCTGGAGTGGAGGAAAAGATAAAAATAAGAAGGAGCCCTAACTTCGGGAGAGGCTCAGAGAAGAAGGTGAGATTTCAGAGCGTTTGGGGGTCCTTCGTGGTAACCCATACCTCTCTAATGGTGATTAGCTTACTTACAAGTAAGTGAACATTGGGATCTCCATGTCCCACGGTTATCTCTACACCCGAGTTTATTTCCTTGTGATAGACTTCGAGCTTGAAGTTATTTATATCTTGTTTATGATTTGTGAAATATTTCTTATGCTATCTTGCTTAGTTTTAGTTGCTATTGGTGCACTTAGTTGAGCCTAGTTGTGCTTGAAAATAAATGTTAGTTTAATTTTGCGTTCTTTCAAGCCAAATCCATAATTATTTTTAAAATGCCTATTCACCTCCCTCTAGGCGAAATCTTGATCTTTCATTAGTATAAAGTTTTTTTGGAATCAAAAGGAAAAAGACGAGATGCAATCTTGAGGGAAAGCAACATTTTACCATGTCAGGTGTCAACGAGTCGAACTTGTTGTCGGAGTACTTCTACCAACGTACAATGTTATCATAAAAGTACGCCAATGTAGGACAGCACAAAGGCATGCCGCATACCATTTGCATAACTCAGAACCACATGCCGACCAATAGGGATGCACATCCACATCCTTACCGACAAATAGGAACAATATATGGACTGCCTATACATGCCTGGTCTGATGACCTACAACACACCTAGTCCAACTACATATGGAGAGCACGTAAATAAAACCAATTAGAAAATCCTAGAAATGAATCATCACAACACATTGTGTAGATTTGATTACCTGATGGTAGAGATAAGCAAGATCCATCGAAACCCCAACTAATTTTAGTGGCCCAACTAGATAATGACTTGAGCCACATCCATGGTGCATTCTTACCACCGGTGTCCACAAAAAGGAGTCTGGCTAATAACATACCACATGTATGCACGGGGCATACTATTTGAAAGGACACTGATGTCGCCTAGAGGGGGGTGAATAGGCGATTAAAAACTTTTACGAGTGGCTTGACAAATGCGGAATAAAACTAACGTTTAATTTGTCAAGCATCCAAAACCTAAATAAACTAGGCTTACCTATGTGCACCAACAACTTATGCTAAACAAGATAAGCAACTATGTGATTGTTGCCTGTCAAAACCCACCGGCGAGCAGCGACGAGCAACACGAAGAGCCGGGAGGCTCCCAGAGCTGCTGGTGGGCCCTGGTCCCTCGGTCAACGGCCCGCAAAACTCCGGCACACGTCCTGGCTAATGCAAGGGCGTGCCACCTGACCTATACCTGATCAGGAAGGTGATGGATTGCTTCGATTGGTTTCCTGCATGGCAGACATGTAAACATTAAATACGAGCCTCGATCGGCTCTCAGGTTTCCCTGTGAATCGGCTCAGGTAGCCGATTGTCCCATGGATCTGCATTGGATCTACGATAACATGGGGTTTTGCTTTGTCAATACAAGTCAAATCGATCTACGACAGTTTAACGCTTTCACCACATAATTGGAACGTCCCACACATAATTGAGCCTGGTAGATACGAAAGATAACAGAAACTAACCCTAGAGGAGGCCAAAAAA
Source organism: Dactylis glomerata (assembly GCA_007115705.1). Classification (NCBI taxonomy): domain Eukaryota; kingdom Viridiplantae; phylum Streptophyta; class Magnoliopsida; order Poales; family Poaceae; genus Dactylis; species Dactylis glomerata. The sequence goes on from QXEO01000503.1 coordinate 3,102,079, forward strand.
CCAACGTAGAATCAATTCCCGGAACAACTCCTCTCGAATTAGCAAACCATATCCTTACGTACTACTGGACCGTTCAACCCGTTTGTGAGGCCTGACCACGCGGATATTAAACTAATCCTTGGAGAACAAAGAACAACTATGACAGATTGAATCGACTGAATAAAGATCAAGCAAGATGCTGCCCTTACACCCAAAATAGGTGCAAAGGCAGCGAGATCTCTAGGGGCAGCATGACTAAGCAAACAGAAACAAAAGCACTGATGCTAGCCCAAACAGATCTATGATAACAGTATTACTCGCCATCAACAAGGCTTCAGTACGAGCAACACCAAACAACACATAAGCAGATGCTGCCTAGATCGCGAGATGCGATCTAGGCAGCACGACGCTTACCTGAAAGAAACCCTCGAAACAAGGGGTGGCGATGCGCCGAGATTGTGTTTGTTGCGAACGTGGTCGTCCTCTTTTCTCAATAACCCTAGGTACATATTTATAGTCCGGAGACTTTCTATCTTTGGAATAAACCTAACAACTCTATCTCTTGTTTAAACCGAAACGTACTCTATCATAATATACAGATACACGGGCAATTAGCCCAAATCCACGCGCAAGGCCGATCCAGCCTCCAAGCCCATCTTGATTACGGCCCACCTCCTTATTTGGCCAAAATGTGGCGATAACAGTGATAACAAGATAAATAAGACTTGAAGCACGATGGCTATCACAAAGTAAATTGCATAAGTAAAGGAGCTCAGGTATAGAAATAACCGAGGCACGCGGAGACGATGATGTATCCCGAAGTTCACACCCTTGCGGGTGCTAATCTCCGTTGGAGCGATGTGGAGGCACAAGGCTCCCCAAATGCCACGGAGGCTCACCGTAATCTCCTCGAGCCCTCCCACCAAGATGGAAGACCCGATCCACTATGGGACCCTTGAGGGCGGTCACCGAACCCGCACAAAGCTTGGGGCAACTCCACAACTTAATTGGAGGCTCCCAAATCCACAAAGCCACTAAGACTAGGGCACACTCCACAACTCAATTAGAGGCTCCCAATAATCGCCACGGAGGCTCCACAAAGCTTGGAAAGATCTCCACAACCTAATTGGAGCTCCCCAAGAAATCCACTAAGCCGTCTAGGGTTCCAAGAACCCAAGAGGAAGTAATCTTCTCGCTTTCACTTCCACTAAATCTCCGAGGAGAACTCAAACTGATACAAACGATGCAATGGCAAGAACACAAGTGCTCAAGTCCTTCACACTCAAATCCTACCAAAGCAACTAATGCTATGGAGAGATATGAGAGGAAGAACAAAGGAGGAAATCACAAAGAACTCCAGGATCTAGATACAATAGGTTTCCCTCACAAAGAGGAGAAAATGATTGGTGGAAATGTAGATCTAGATCTCCTCTCTCTTTTCCCTCAAAAAGATTCAAGAAGCATGGGAGGAATGGAGGAGGGAGGGCAAGCTACTCAAGGTCAATAATGGAGGAGAGAGATAAGGAGTAGCTACAGCCCAAGGAGGAAGAAGGGGGCATTTTATAGGTCTCCCCACGAAAATAGTCGTTGCAGGCCAGTTTCTCCGGAGTCTCCAGCCTTTGGAGGGCGGAGACTCCGGGCAGGGGCTAAAAAGCCTCCGCCCCCATCTCTGCGCTGAGCGACACCTTGAGTTTTCGAGGTCCGGAGACTTGGGCCGGAGTCTCTGGTCCCTAGGGTCCGGAGACTTTGGCCTGGAAAAGTACCCGGAGGTTCCGGGCCAAAACTCAGGACGAAAAATGGCGAAAACACATTTTGGGCCAGAGTCTCTGGCCCTCTGAGTCCGGAGTCTCCGGCCCTGGAAAAGGCAGAAACAACTGAAACCAAAACGATCATAACTTGAGCATCCGGACTCCGTTTTTTATGATCTTTGGCTCATTAGAATCAAAACAACGAGCTCTACAAGTCTATGCATAGAAACATCATAGTCCAACCACGGAGGGTAAAACCAAATGATAAAATGTTTGACCTATCTATAAAGATGAACTGATAAAACCTCTAACACCAAAAACTCAATAAGATTTTCATGCAATATCCGTTTTTGATGAGCCAGAGCTTGTCATGGAACTAACCACAAGCTCTAAACATCATTTGGATAAACCCCAAATAAGAACCAAGAAAGATATGCCAAATATGCAAAGGTTTGAGCTCTCTCTGAACGATACGATTAAGTTACTCACTCGAGAGCCCCTCTTGATAGTACGGCTACCGATCCTAAAACCTGGTCTCCCAAACACTATGATACCAGAAAGAAAGAAACCCTATCAAGATCATACCTTTGCCTTGCGCAATCCACTTGAGCTAGATAATGATGATCTTGATCTTCTCAAGTTGCACCACCTTTCATGAATGCACCTGCTCGGTGAAGTCTTGCAGATTGCTCTCCCATGCTCCACTATGGGAGAGACTCTCTTGAAGAATATCTTCACTTATCCATGATCACAATATATATGTCAAGCTTCAAGCATATGAACTCTTCTAGATTCCATCTTGAACTTGCGCTTCGGCTTGATCAATTCTTGAACCACTTCTTCTTTTTCCACAATGGTGATGTCTTGAAGATTCACATGAGAGCACACTCAATCTTATTCTTCAAGACACACTTGATATAGGCTCAACTCCCTTATGACCAATCTTCATACCACTCCTTGAATAACACCTTGGTCATCACATAATCTTCTTTATTTCTAACTCCATACAACCTTGAAACCAACAAATGGTTCAAGCATTGTCTATGGACAAGTCCTATAAATATAACTTAATGCAACCATTAGTCCATAGGGATTGTCATTAATTACCAAAACCACACATGGGGGCACGTGCACTTTCAATCTCCCCCATTTTGGTAATTGATGACAATCTCTTTGAGAGGGTTTATATAATGAATTTAAAGAACTAAGACGGTTACACTAACATCAAATACTACAAAAGTATGTGATGCTAGTATAACCATCATATATAGAGCAAACTCCCCCACAATCTATGCACGTGTGAATGAACTTGAATTTCATTGCATATATTGCCAACCAATGTTGTTGGTGGAGTTTCCACTATATATACTCAACCAAGTATGCTTAAGAACAAAACCAAAGCATGAAGCCCAATTCCCTTCAAACCCTCGAAACTTCTCCCCCATTGGCATCCATTGCCAAAATGGGCGGAAAGGCTTAGAAGGCCTATATAGTGAGAGTTCCTCCTCAAGGTGTGCATGTTCCAAAAAAATGAGTCAAAACACATGCACATATCCAAAGACAAAAAGTTAGAGGAAATAAAACTATATTGAGGATCAAAAGATTGCAAACAAAATAACACAATGGATAGTCTTCCAAAAAAGAAGAGAGCAAACAAATGATCCAAAAAAAGTCAAATAAAGATATTATGATAAGACCAAAACAATGCTCTAAATAATATGAAGAAGCTCCACAAGGTTTGTACACAAGATATTCCATTTGAATTAAAGTATAAGGTGCACAAATATGGAATCATCACTCCCTCAATATTATTCAAAACAAAATGATACAAAGTGACATCAAATACTATGATAACCGCTAAATGGTGCTTTAAAATGAAAAGAGGAAGTTCCCCAAGGTATGTGGACAAGATAGAATATTTGCATTTGAATAAAATTTGCACAACATGGAATCCTCACTCCCTCAATACCATTTAAAAAGAAACCATTAGAAAGAGATCATAAAAGGCATTAAGCTTAACACTTGCATCAAAGAGATGGTTGAGCAACAAGTAAGGAACCGACATATTAAGCGGCTCAACCAAAGGAATGTGTGATAAGAATGGCAAAGCATATTATAAGACTAGTACAAGGATGAACATAGAGCATCCACATAGTCCTCAATGATTGATATTGCTTAGCATTCCATCCCAACACAGAAGGTTCAATTAAGATATCAAATAAGGAGATACCATGCCATGAAACAACCTACACAAGGTTGGATGCTAGAAAAGTATGCATGAAGTAGATACTTGTTACCGAGATATCAATGGTAGGATGTAGTAGATAGGAGTTCTTCAATAATCCTAGCTTGCCACAAATTATCAACTAGTCACCGCTTCATCCTTATTATTGAGACAAGCACCAATATATCTCCCATGTACCTAAAACATATTCAAGTACAATATGGTCCCCAAACTCATTGGGTCCGAAGTAGTTAGAGAGACTCCAATATATAGGACAAGCTCCACGTAAATATGTGCATATAGATATGAACTTGAATTTCATGCACATCTTAGCCGATTTAGGATTTATTGGAGTTTACCCTATATATTGGATCAAAGAAAGAAAGGCATGCCATATAATATGTAGTAAGTAAATATACATGCTAAATACTTTCAAGAGCCAAAAGGAGTTACACTTTGGACGAAACACCAAGAAGACCAAAGAGTTGCAAAGGCGTGAAAACCCAAAAGTTGTCCAAATTATATCAAAGAATCAACTCAACACAAGATTGACTCCAAAGTCCACCAAGTGAACAAAGCAAACGACAATGAGAATAAATGATCACTAAAACACACATGCCCAATGACTTATCTCATTTTAAGAATAAAGAGCAAAATCAAGAAAAGAGATAGCCATTCTCCCAAGGAGAGCAAGGTTCAAACAAAGAAACAAAACTCTCCACTCTTTTTAAGATGGCACACTAAGTACCAAAAAGAAAAGATTTGTCTTCCAACAATAACCAATACCAATTGAAATAAGCCCCAAGAGTATGTTATAGAAAATATAGGAGAGCTCCCCCAAGATTAGTGCATTATTTATGATTTTGCATTTGAATACAAAATGCACACGAATGGGATCATCATCTCTACCAACATTAAGAATAACACAAAACAAGTTCAACAAAATCAAATGGAATCACAAGAGTCAAGGAAGACAATGGGAATTAAAACAAATACATTTCTTGGCAAGAGATAAGGTAATTAAAAGCAATAGCCAATGTAAAGATGATCAATATATATATACCACATGATGAAGTACCAATTGTCCAAGGACAAGAGGTATTTTGAGTTATTAATTTCCCGGTGGTATTTTACACATAAAACCAAGATCATCTTCACAACAAAGAAGCATATAAAAAGGATAAGAATTAAACACCATGCTAAAGAAGATATTCTTGATAGACTCAAATAGTTAAACAATCATGCAAAGCAATGATTAGGATAACTTGAAGCACATGGTTTTCCAACTTTGATGTAGAATTCCACATTTTAGGAAAACCCTAACAAGAATGTATCTCACAAACAAGATCCAAAACAATAGCAATAAAACAATTTGGCAAATTGAAACTTGTTTGAGCAAACATGTCACATAGAAGAAAGATAATTTACAATATCAACACTATGTGACACAACCTCAAATATAAACATTGTATTGGTTTGTACTATGCACACATCATATTACTCCCCCCATAATGTGATAACGCATTTATTTTCACAAGAGGTAAATAAAATTCAATATGAGAAGATTAATGGACATTATAGAATTTGAATTTCTAATGAACATGACATACCACATAGAGGCTAGATAAATTCAAATATCAACACTAAGTGGTATTCCTCATGTGCACACATATTTAGGATTGTGAAGTGCCAAAGCATATCACTCCCCAAAATTAAATAGTCCATTAGCCTCTCAAAAGAGCCAAATAATATAAAAGAAGATGCAATATAGGCTCAAACACAAACACACATACATGGTGTGCAAACCCACAAGTACATACTTGATTAATCAAAATAAAACAAGTAGGTAGCACATCATATACCAACACATGTAATGGAACAAAACCAACACATGCAAAGGGGCGAGTAACTATCAATGCAGATAAGTTGAGTACATGTTACCGCAAAGAGGAACATTGGATATATGATATAAACAAGATAATCCAATTGACTTGACTTGAGACAATATATTGATGAAGATCCCTTAATTCTTCATGATATAGCTAAGTCTCCAATGCCCTCCAATAACACCTATTGATCAAGTTTGAGCTTGATGGTCCCCAACCAAGTGGGGTCCTAAGACATTAGTCACAATAGGTTTGGCAACCCAAATGGTTCTTTTCTTGACACCACTTTGAGAACCAATATATTTGGCAAACATATTTCCAACCTTACCCTTGCAAAGTGAATAAGCATCATCAATTATGATAGGGTTGGAAGAGTTACCCATGGTGCATGAAGAAGAAAGGTGACCCTTCTCACGGCATATGTAACAAGTTCTTTTCTTCACCTTCTTCTCACTTGATTTCTCCACAAAAAGAGCATTAGCTTGATTCTTCTTGGGAAGAGACCTTTCTTCAACTCGAGGTTGAGCATGGCCTTGAACTTGAGGTCACTTCCCTTGTTGCTTCTCAACTAGTGCCTTCTTCAAAGGGCAAGATCTAACATGGTGCCCTTCAATTTTGCACTCGAAGCAAACAATCTTGGCCGAATCTTTGACTTGTCCTTGGCCCTTCTTATTCTTGTTAATCTTGGACTTGTTCTTGTTATTGGAGATAAAACCAAGTCCACTCTTGTCATTGGGGGATTTTTGCACTCTCAACATATTGTCGAGTTTGGATTTCCCTTCATGACTCTTTACCAAGTCTTTCTTCAAGGAAGTGACTTGGGCCTTGAGCTCTTTGATTTCCACTACATGGTTAGAAACAACACAAGTACTAGAGGAAGTAGAAGCTTCATTATTAGAGCAACAAGGAAAGGAAAGTAATTCATCACAAGATGTAGCAATATTATGAGTGGATGAATTACTAGGACTAGCACAAGGCAATATGGCATTTTGAGAAGTAGTGCAAATGTCCACATGAGGCTCACTAGATGTTACCTTTGACATAATAGCCTCATGAGCTAATTTTAGTCTATCATGGGAAGCTAGAAGATCATCATGGGAGCTAGAGAGCTTTCCATGATTTTCTTCCAATTTCCCATAATTGCTAGTTAGCAAATCAAGTTGAGCCCTTAGCTCAACATTCTCCTTCAAGATGGATGCTTCACAAGAAGTAGAGTTAGTAGCACAAGCATCATCACTAACGGAAAGCGGAGAAGACAATTTAGTAAGCTCATTTGAATTTGAAGCTTTAAGTTGCTCATGCGACTCGGTGAGAATGATGGGCTCACTCGAAATGACCCTAGAGTCATTTTTAAGAAGCACAACATTCTCAAGGACTTTAGCATAAGTAACTACAAGCTCTTCGTATTTAGTTTCAAAATCATTTGCCACCACAAGAGTTCTATCATAAGATTTCTTTATTTTAGATAATTCTAAAGTAAAGGTCTCCTCAAGAGATTCCTTGGTGGTTTGTTCTTCTTCTAGAGCTTCTTTTAGATCCACGATCTCGTCCGCGTAATCACGGGCATGACCTTGCATTTTAAAGATGGTATTCTCAAGCTCCTCAATAATTTTATTGCTCTCGGTGGCAATAGCCAAAATCTTATAGAACTAAGAGCAAGCAATTTTATTCTTACGAATAGCATGAAAAAACATTTCACTCTTCTCAATTAAAGAGGCAAAGTCATCATCCTCTTCTTCATTATCCTCATCATCATCACTAGATATATTGGGTTCCAAAGTAGGAGTTACCTTTGAAGACCTAGCCATAAGGCACATGTGGGAACCAAGAGATGATGAAGAAGAATCACTTGAAGCTCTAAATAACATCTTGTCTTGGCCCATGGAATATTTGTTTTCCTCTACATTGTTAGACACACAACAACTAGAGGAAGTAGAAATATTTGTATCATGGAAACTAGACAAATCAAGCATATCATCGTGAGATTTATTCATGCAACTTGCACATGATATGCAAGGACTATCAACACAAGCATGTAAAGCATTTATGGTGCTAGAAGTATTTAAGTCCAAAGATGAAGCATGGCAATGAGATAGAGATGAATGATCATCACAAGTAAGCTCACTATCAAAATTGGAATTTCCATCTCCACTCACCATAGAGTTACCTTGTGTCTTGCTACACTTTGGTGAAGTGGAAGAGAGTTCATCACGACCGGAAGTGGAGGGAATACAATCATCCTCAATCTTGTTGGACATATCCAATTTGTCTTGAATCTTTGTCCAAAACTCATGAGTGCTAGGAAAGGCATGATTGTAAGAATAACTGCATTGCTCACAAAATCAACAAGCACATTAGAAGCTTGAGCTTCTAGATAAGAATTTTTCTTCTCCTCTAAAGATAGGTTTCGGGAATCCTTAGGAGGAGAAAAACCCATATCTAGAATTCGCTCTATATTTGGGTCCATATCTCGAAAATGATTAAGCATGCAAATTTTCCATATATCATAATTAGTGCCATCAAATATAAAAGTGTCATTGTGCACTAATCCCCTAGTCGACATCTTTGCTCTCAAGGCGGTTAATCCAAAAATGAGAGACCTTGCTCTGATACCAATTGAAAGGACACGGATGTCGCCTAGAGGGGGGTGAATAGGCGATTAAAAACTTTTAAGAGTGGCTTGACAAATGTGGAATAAAACTAACATTTAATTTGTCAAGCATCTAAAACCTAAATAAACTAGGCTTACCTATGTGCACCAACAACTTATGCTAAACAAGATAAGCAACTATGTGATAGCAAGATAAATAAGACTTGAAGCATGATGGCTATCACAAACTAAATTGCATAAGTAAAGGAGCTCGGGTATAGAAATAACCGAGGCACGCGGAGACGATGATGTATCCCGAAGTTCACACCCCTGCGGGTGCTAATCTCCGTTGGAGCGGTGTGGAGGCACAAGGCTCCCCAAACGCCACGGAGGCTCACCGTAATCTCCTCGAGCCCTCCCACCAAGATGGAAGACCCGATCCACTATGGGACCCTTAAGGGCAGTCACCGAACCCGCACAAAGCTTGGGGCAACTCCACAACTTAATTGGATGATCCCAAATCCACAAAGCCACTAAGATTGGGGCACACTTCACAACTCAATTGGAGGCTCCCAATAATCGCCACGGAGGCACCACAAAGCTTGGAAAGATCTCCACAACCTAATTGGAGCTCCCCAAGAAATCCACTAAGCCGTCTAGGGTTCCAAGAACCCAAGAGGAAGTAGTCTTCTTGCTTTCACTTCCACGAAATCTCCGAGGAGAACTCAAACTGATGCAAACGATGCAATGGCAAGAACACAAGTGCTCAAGTCCTTCACACTCAAATCCTACCAAAGCAACTAATGCTATGGAGAGATATGAGAGGAAGAACAAAGGAGGAAATCACAAAGAACTCCAAGATCTAGATCCAATAGGTTTCCCTTACAAAGAGGGGAAAATGATTGGTGGAAATGTAGATCTAGATCTTCTCTCTCTTTTCCCTCAAAAAGATTCAAGAAGCATGGGAGGAATGGAGGAGGGAGGGCAAGCTACTCAAGGTCAACAATGGAGGAGAGAAAGAAGGAGTAGCTACAGCCCAAGGAGGAAGAAGGGGGCCTTTTATAGGTCTCCCCACGAAAATAGCCGTTGCAGGCCACTTTCTCCAGAGTCTCCGGCCTTTGGAGGGCGGAGACTCCGGGCAGGGGCTAAAAAGCCTCCGCCCCCATCTCTGCGCTGAGCGACACCTCAAGTTTTTGAGGTCCGGAGACTTGGGCCGGAGTCTCCGGTCCCTAGGGTCCGGAGACTTTGGCCTGGAAAAGTACCCGGAGGTTTCTGGCGAAAACTCCAGACGAAAAACGGTGAAAACACATTTTGGGCCGGAGTCTCCGTCCCTCTGAGTCCGGAGTCTCCGGCCCTGGAAAAGGCAGAAACAGCTGAAACCAAAACGATCATAACTTGAGCATCCGGACTCCATTTTTGATGATCTTTGGCTCGTTGGAATCACAACAACGAGCTCTACAAGTCTATGCATAGAAACATCATAGTCCAACCACGGACGGTAAAACCAAATGATAAAATGTTTGACCTATCTATAAAGATGAACCGATAAAACCTCCAACACCAAAAACTCAATAAGATTTTCATGCAAAATCCGTTTTTGATGAGCTAGAGGTTGTCATGGAACTAACCACAAGCTCTAAACATTATTTGGATAAACCCCAAATAAGAACCAAGAAAGATATGCCAAATATGCAAAGGTTTGAGCTCTCTCCGAACGATACGATTAAGTTACTCACTCGAGAGCCCCTCTTGGTAGTACGGCTACCGATCCTAAAACCCGGTCTCCCAAACACTATGAGACCGGAAAGAAAGAAACCCTATCAAGATCATACCTTTGCCTTGCGCAATCCACTTGAGCTAGATAATGACGATCTTGATCTTCTCAAGTTGCACCACCTTTCTTGAATGCGCTTGCTTGGTGAGGTATTGCGGATTGCTCCCCCATACTCCACTATGGGAGAGACTCTCTTTAAGCATATCTCCACTTATCCATGATCATAATATATATGTCAAGCTTCAAGCATATGAACTCTTCTAGATTCCATCTTGAACTTGCGCTTCGGCTTGATCAATTCTCGAACCACTTCTTCTTTTTCCACAATGGTGATGTCTTGAAGATTCACATGAGGGCACACTCAATCTTATTCTTCAAGACACACTTGATATAGGCTCAACTCCCTTATGACCAATCTTCATATCACTCCATGAATAACACCTTGGTCATCACATAATCTTCTTTATTTCTAACTCCATAGAACCTTGAAACTAACAAATGGTTCAAGCATTGTTTACGGACAAGTCCTATAAATATAACTTAATGCAACCATTAGTCCACAGGGATTGTCATTAATTACCAAAACCACACATGGGGGCACGTGCACTTTCACTGTTGCACCACCTCCTTAGAAGCTTGTTCAGGGCATCTCTTTTACCTCAACTCTGCCCTTGTATATGGCACACGTGCGTCCATGAAGATAAGACCGGCGCACACCCAATGAGTGACCTCATAGACTCACATTTCGGGTCTGCTAAAACACAATGGTTGCCCTTTGATTGGCAGTGCTAGGATCATATCAACACATCATGGAGAGTGGAGATTGATGGTCATCTCCCCACAACCGAGGTTTAAACTGTGGGTCTCCGGCCTCTATCGGTCAACCAGTGCTGTGAGCGCATACGGATTCATCCAGGGCACCGACCGAGTGACAAGGGTGATAAAAGGTAGTAGTCCAAGCCTTTGGATATACTCGGTGTACCAATCATCATACTCCATCTTCTCATCATCATGAGCCTCATGACACCTAAGTCGAAGAGGAGTGAAACCTGCAAAAAAACAAGTTAGCATATATAAGACCATTCTAAAAAATATATATAATATGATGCTATAAACTTTGAGTACCTTCTTCTCCTCCGCCATAAGCCGACCACAGTGATTTTGATCATAATGTTAATCGAGAAGTTCCATCCTACACATTAAAAAATTGTATTAACATGTAATAACAAAATGGTTGCTACAAGATGAAATACATACACAAATTTTCCAACTCTAGCAACATCACTATATTCTAAAAATCCTACTAGGAACAACATACCACTAGCAATTGTACCCAACACATCACATAAACCATACTAATATGAGCCAAACAATCACCAACTCATCACAAATTTTTTGCTATACTATCACAAATATGAGCGAGCACGCCATAGATTGGTGACCCAACAGACCACACATTCACATCTAAATTATCACCAAATGGTAAAAACATTTTGCATACTCTCATACATCCACATAAAATTGCTAAAACATCAATATGGCGTACTAATCCTACTAGCAATTGCCAACAACTCCTACTAGCAATTTAAGTATGACCTATAATATGAGCCAATGTAAGAACAAATTCAAAAAAAAATATGCCAGAGAACATACCTTAGGTGACAAAAGGGAACACTGACAGCACCACTAGGGGCAGCAGCTCAGGAGAAGATAGACCGTGGCGTCCGGTTTGATCTCAGGAGAAGAGGGCTTCGACCTAGGTTAACCCTAAATGCATGGCGCCGTCGCCCCAAATGCCATACATACAAGATGTCTGCCCGACCGGCCATGCTGGAAAATACCACGACGCCGGGTGCCCAAGGCGCTGTGTAGTGAAACCATGGCGCCGAGACGGCGAGCGCCAAAGGGTTACTTTATGAAATATTTAAAAATCCGGTTTATTTTATGCTAAACTTTGTCGTTTTTTATCCAACTCCACGGGTCGATCTGGGCTGGATTTGCCTCTAGCCCGGAGGCTGGAGCCTACACGGCCGAATGATTAACCGCCACACTGTCATCGCCACGTTGATCCATGGGTTGCGTGGATTAGACGGGGACCGCGCCGGGCCGGGTCCGGCTCTATCCTGGCCCTCCACTCGTTCGATCCACTGAGCCGTCGTTGTCCAGTTCGGAAAGCGACCCAGATTGACGCTCGCGAGGCTTCGGAAACTCTCATCAGCGCGCGCGCGGGGCTCCCCCGCTCGGACCCTTCTCTTTTCTAGCTTTTCGTCTTTTCGCGCAAAAGCGTGACGAGGGGCGCCATCATATCATATCGACACGCATATATGCATGCTTACGCATATCGTAGGTTCGATCGTGTCTGTCATCTTGTGGAAAATCGTGACGGGCTGATGGGGATCTCTTGTTAGCAGCAAACCACCGTCTCGACCTGAATTATTCTTGCATCACAGCTTGCTCGTAGCGTGGTTCTTTGCGGGCTGATTCTACTAGACCATTGACATATTACAATCCTTATTTCGTCATCTAAAACTGGGTACGATTTGGAGTTCTTCCCAAATATGCCATGATATGGCTAGCTTCATTCTGTTTCGAGCACAATCGGCTCCGTCGACTAGTTCTGTGCTAAACTCAGAGCCTTCATCGCGTGTCACAATCAGTGCCAATGAGCAACTGGTTAGGCTTCTAAGAAAATCACCTCCCCACCGCCATCTCCAAGGATCATACCAACCATCGCCAGCTTCCCCTGACCTGTCAAGGTAGCTACCATCAACATTTAAAGTAGTATATATCCATGTTCCGACCTCTCCCAATTATTTGCTTCCTTCGGTGGTTTGTCCTTGGCCAATCTGTTATAGGCTCGACGTACAGGAATAAGAGTATTTAGAAATTGTTTACTCATCAACAACGTATCTATATAACTAAACAAGGACCTCCTTGAAGCTTCAAGTTGAGCTCTTACTTATAAGTCTATTTTGTACAAGAGCCCCTTCTGATAGAAACCATGATCCCGAGCCAAACTTACAATGGCTCGCAAACATCTTCTCATGAGATAACTCGTTGTGCATATGACATGCTCTCCACAACACCATCCTTACCATCGTTTGTTGGATTTCATTCAGTCTTGGCGACCGCAGGAACCAATTCTTTCATGTATTTTCCATCATTTCATTTGTAGGCAGATCGCCGCACTGATGCATGCTGTGCCATAAACCTTTGTTGTTGGGGCATGTTACTAAGGCATGGTAGGTATTCTCATTCTCTCTCCCACAGATCGTATATGTACTGATTGTCTCCATTTTTTGTATCATCATATTAACTTGTGTAGCAAGACAGTTCCTTTGTCTCCATTTTCTATCTCATCATATTAACTTGTGTGGCAATTAAAGTTGCATTTCTTCAGCCTTGTGGAATCTAGCGTGAACAAGATTGTTTGGAAAGCTTGGGCACCGCTAAAAGTGAAGAACCACACATGGTTAGCCTTGCAATATAGTTTTTGGACGGCGGATAGATTGAGGAGACGTGGTAGGGAGAATTGTTTGCCCCTTTGCAAACAAACCAAGGAGAACAACAACCACCTATTCGTTCATTTCCGCTTCACCACTAGGATTTGGGAGCTTCTTAGGGATTTGCTTGGCATCCAAGGGGTGTTCCCAAGGCAATGGGTGGGACTAAATATTCAAGAGTGGTGGTCTTCTTTGACAAAGGGACCTAGCCCTCATAGGAAGGGGTTGGCTTCGCTCACTTTGCTACCCGTTTGGGAGATTTGGAAGACACGGAACTCTATAGTCTTTCGTCATAAGCTTTCTCCATCTTTTGTAATTTTAGATAAAATAAAGTGCAAGGCAAGGCTTTGGGTACCCGCCGGGGCTAAGTAGTTGGGTGATTTGATGCAGGAAGAGTAGTCCTTGTAATAGCAAACCCTTTACTTTCTTGTAAACTCCTTCCTAATTAATCAAATGGGGCAAAGCTTTTGCCTTCGTTTTTTTTAAATACATGTGTGGCAAGACCGTTCATAGTGAGCTTCCTTGCAAACGTGCATACTTTTGGTGGTGCGGGGTTTTTCCAAATTGACTTCCACTTAGAATTAATTCTGTCTGGTTCGTTTGTCACACCTCTATCCATGCAACCCTGCTATTCTTCCATGCCAACACAATATGCACTTTTAACTGTAAAAATACACCTTCTATCTGGGCTCCATGCAATAAAGTCTACATATTACGCCTTGATGCATGGAATTTCAGAATGCACTTAATATCTATAGGTTGAAAATATCTATGCAACAGCTTCACATTCCTTGATTTGTCTGTTTCCAGCAACTCCCAAACCCATCTTAGCCATCTTCTCTTCGGTGATATGGCTCATGCCGAAGGGTTCCAAGGGCCTCTTCATATACAAGTCACTTTATACAAATACGCCACATAACTCTTTTTTTCAATAGCTCGGGTCCATGGGCAATAACATTCTAGGTAGACAATGCATTTCATGTAAAGACATTGTCAACAAAATTTCCATGGGGCAATACTTTGCCCATAGTAGTTGGGCACATAAAGACTCTGGGTTCTGGATAAGCCTCCATGCTTGATGAGCTAAGAGCGTTTGATCAACATTCTCATGTCCTTAAACCCCATCCTTCTTTTTGCCTTTGGTTTCAGCATAATGTCCCATGCAACCCAATGTGTTTTCCACTTCCCTTCTCCAAACCCCACCAGAAATCTCAAATGATCGCTTAGCTATCACAGACCAAAATAAAACTTATACACACCCATGCCATAGGTTGGTATAGCTTGTGCAATTGCTTTAATGATCACCTCTCGCCCCCATTGTGCCATATGATTTTCTGCTTGCATTAACCTTTTTTGACACTTTACCTTGTAGATTCAGAAATTTTCCTTTTGACATTCTGCCTTCTAGGGTAGGTATTAACTTAGGTCAACAATTGTTCTTATATGATGGTGCATGTTTCTCTTAGGATATGAACTGCAGTGCCGACAAAGACTTTTTCTTGTGCATGGTCATGGATGCATGGAGTGCATGGAAATGAAAGCCTGTACAGCCTTACAGGGTATGCATGCATGCCGATCGGTCTGCACTTCTGCCCACAATGGCTGGTGAAAGGAGCGCTGAAAAGGTGCCATACGCATCCCTGCGCACAAGACTAGTTGTCGTTGACAACTTTTGACATGAATTTCGACAGCTCCTCGTTTATCCCTGCACGTGCCACACTTTATGTATATCCAATTATCCATCACACCCAAAAGACCAATACAATACTAGAATTGCATGTCAGTGTATACACATCGGTTCAAACTCAAATCACCTTTTTCGATGAGGTAGCTGTATATAGCGGGTCAATATCTCTAATTTAAGTATACTTTTTTCTGATAAAGAGAATATATTAATATTATAAAGATACCAATTATACCCAGCCGCACCAACCGAATGACCAAAAGACACTATAGATGCACACAATAATAAATAAATAAATAAGAAGAGAAAAAAGGCCAACCACAATGGTTAACTCCTCGTAGCAGCCGCACCCAAACCACATAAAATTTCTTCAAAAGAGACACCTCCAAGTAGAAAACATTGCACAATCGTCATCGTCGCCTGATCGAAGATCTAAGATTTTCATCCTAGAGACAGTCCGAGCTCATAAAAAATGCCTTTAGTAAGGCCCTTGTTAGACACAACCAATGAAGATCAGAACTTAGGTTTCACCCTGAGAGTCAAGACTCGACACTTGAGAGTACCACAAGAATAAGGTTGAGGCTGCTCCTGCAACTCATCAATCACCAGGTATAGACAACATGTCCTAAGTTTTCGGGAAAACTGTCGTGGTTCTACCAAAGAGTATGCCATGAGGGGTTCACACTGCGCCAACTTGAAGCCTCACGGCCTAATAATATGGGCGCAACCGACCGGATTCCAAACTACGGATCTCCAACGAAAGGTTTCGGAACACACCGATGTCCAGATTGAGGAAGACTGAAGACCGTTGCCTTGTCGCGAGAAAAACACTTGGACCACCACATTTACAAATCCAAGTATAGTAAATTCTCTAAGTAAAACTACAGGAGTTATTGGTACTAAACTTAGAGCCACATGTACTCTAAAAGAGAGGACACAACCCACAAAATCCTAAAAAAAAATACATCCCACATAATCTCATAGGTGGACTCAAACGTGTTCAGGGTAAGCAAACATGTTAAGACTACCATAGACAATGAGTTTTTTGTTCACATGTATTTATTTGAACAAATAGCAAGTGCGGTTTTATATGGGTTTCCCCTTTTCAGTGGCTTACTTAAGCTGATAATGAAAACCCAATGTTATTAGATCGTAATTCCATTCATATATACATCAAAATTGAAAACCTATTGTGGAACATGCTTTCCTGGTACCATGATTTAAAATCTAAATTATAGGTTATTCAACTAGTATCACACATTTTTTATTTCTTGCCATATGGGTCCATTTTTCCAATGACATGGTGACTTGATGGTTCTTCCTCGAAAGAGGGCAAATTCCGATGTCTTGCGGCCACAACCGAGGGGAAACCTTCGCTGTCATCGTCACCAAATCCTCCTAGGAGTAAGGGTGGCAGTATATCAGGTTTTGTGCGAGTAGACTAGAACCAGATCCATATATAACCATATCCATCAGCCATATAGATTTTCACCCACTAAGGCATCGATGGGCATGGATGTCACCCCATATCCAAATCTGCCGGGTACCCTGGTATCTGTGGATATCCATGGATTTATGCTTTATGAACATCAACAACACTTCAATAGCAGCAACATTTTTTTAATAAAAATAGCAAAACTTCAACATCAGTTCAACACCATTTCAGCAAAACAACAGAAGTTCAGAAATGTGCGACAAGGTCAGGGCGGTCTAGGGCGCGCCGTTCCTGATGTCAAGGCGGATGGGTCTAGGAACCTCGGTCGAATTGATGCGTGCATGGATGACTTATGATGGAGTGGTTTAAGGAATTAGGGTTAGTCGGTTAATTAGGTGGGCCTTTGGGTGAGATAGGCATCAAGGATAAGGTGGGTCTAGGAAAAAAATGTATAGCTTACATGTGGGTCCCACATGTTAGTAGAGTATCCATTGGATATCCATGGGGCAAACCATTGCCCATGTCCACCCCATGAGTCAGTGGATATCATTCCCATAAAATCCGTGGATGTAGCCAGCCCTCCATACCCATGCGTAGAGGGCTGGATACCTGGATCGGTGGATAACATTGCCATATTTACATAGGCATAGGGTGAGTGTCTCCATCACCATCATCACCATCGTTATCTCCGAGATCAATGTCATCCCTCTGATAGTTTGTGTAGTTTGGAACCTCAAAATTGTTTCGTAGTGTCGTGTGCATGTTTCTACTTGGCACCATATCATTATTTTGTGGTGACATTTTGTACTTTTATATTGTGTTGTAATTCATATACCCTGATATAAGAACCTCAAAAGTGTTGTACATTGTTCTGGCTCTATGATGATAATATAAGAACATCAAATGTATGTTACTTAACTTATATGGGCTCATAGGGCTGCACCTTAGAGTAATAAAAAAGAGAGGGATAAGTAGTGATGACATAAATTGTATCCTAATTCTAGACTTGCATTAGGGAGTTCTTGATCAGGAACCTTGAAACTTAAGGCAATGGTTAGATATTTATGTCTTAATGAATCATTTGATTACGCACGCACGTACGTACGTGAACTTAGGACCAATCATTAGGAGTGTAATTGTGCATGTACACAACTTCACCTAAATAAAACTCTAGTATGAATACAACTTTACATGATATTTACAGTTCCCTGATATAAATCTATGGGGTAAGTGATACGTCTCAAACGTATCTATAATTTTTGATGCTCCATGCTTGTTTATACACCATTTGCTTTGTGTTTTGTTACACTTCGTGGCGTTTTTATGCATTTTCCGGAACTAACCTACTAACGAGACGCCACAGTGCCAGTTCCCTATTTTCTGCTGTTTTTGTGTTTCAGAAAAGCTACATAGGAAATATTCTCGGAATTGGACGAAACAAAAGCCGAACCTCCTATTTTTCCAGAACACGAGTCGGAGTCCAAAGCAGAGACGGCGGGGGGCCAGGACCTGGCCACACCCTAGGGCGGCGTGGCCAAGCCCAGGCCCACGCCACTAGGGGTGAGCCCCCTGGTCCACCTCCTGACGCGGCCCTTCTGCATATATATTCCCCTCGACGGGAAAAACCTAAAGGCCCGATCAATTTTCCACAAAACCTACTACAAGCCGCCGCCGTCATCAACGCGAGATCGGGAGGGTCCAGAAGCTCTTCCCGGCACCCTGCCGGAGAGGGGAATCACCGTCGAAGGCCTTCTTCATCACCATGGTCACCTCCGGAGTGATGTGTGAGTATTCTACCTTGGACTACGGGTCCATAGCAGTAGCTAGATGGTTGTCTTCTCCACCATGTGCTTCATGTTTAGATCTTGTGAGCTGCCTATCATGATCAAGATCATCTTTGTGTAATTCTACATGTTGTGTTTGTTGGGATCCGATGAATATTGATACTATGTCAAGTTGATGTGGTGAATTATTATCTTTATATTATCTCTATGTTGTTTATGATCTTGCATGGTCTCTGTTGCTAGTAGATATCTTGGCCGAGTAGATGCTAGTGACTCCAAGAGGGGGTATTTATGCTCGATAGTGGGTTCATGCCTCTAGTAATCTGGGAGAGTGACAGAAACCTCTAAGATTGTAGATGTGCTATTGCCACTAGGGAGAAAACAACATTCTTGTGTCCAAGAACATTTGCTTTGTTTACATTATGCACTTTTCTTAATGTAGTTATCTGTTGTTCACAACTTAATACTCAACGGGTGCTCGGACGACACCTCGAGAGTGGATTATTAGTCATAGATGCAGTTGGATTACGGTCTATGTATTTTGTCGTAATGCCCAGAGTGAATCTCATAGTGATCCTCATGACATATGTATGCTAGCTTTATTCTATCAGTTGCCCAACTGTAATTTGTTTACCCAGCATGTTGTTATTTATCTTATGGAGAGACACCACTAGTGAACTATGGACCCCGGTCCATTCCTTACATTGCTATTACCGTTTTACTTTTACCTACTTTATTTACATTCTTGCAAACTATTACCTTTTATCACTCGATACGCTTAATCCTTTGTTTACAGCAAACCGGTGAGATTGAAAAACTCATCGTAAGTTGGGACAAAGTACTTGGTTGTGTTGTGTGCAGGTTCCACGTTGCTGCTGGTGAAAAGCTACACGCCGACAAGTTTCTTGGCGCCATTGTCCGGACTGTCGCAAAGCTAGCAGGCATTGACCTTCGGAAGTTTGGTTCTTTCTCCTACTGGTTCGATAAACCTTGATTTCACAACTGAGGGAAAACTTCATGTTGTGCTCATCATAACCTTCTCTTGGGGTTTTCCAACAAGTTTTCTGATGTCAACTACACACCAGTGAAACAGCAATCAAGCTTTCTGGCACCGTTGCCGGGGAGAAAGAAGATTTCTGCAAGGGGAGTCTCTCACTTCCAATCTTTTACTTTGTTATTATTTTGCTTTATTTTATTTTTACTTGCATCGTTTTATCAAAAATACAAAAAAATTAGTTCCTTTGATATCTTGCATTCTGTTACTTTCATTTTTAGTTCATTATGTTGTTCCCTAAGTATGCTTTGGAGGACCTTACAGTAGGAAGTGGTTCTATAATTGGGAAAGGCAACATCGAGGAGTTCTTTAATTATGTTAGTATGCATAAAGATGTTGAGGATAGATCTTTAGCTGAGCTTGCTCCTAGTTATGAAGTTGCTGCTGCTTATTTAGTTCACATGTTGGAGGCTAGGTTTGTTAACCTTAATCCTTTTATGCAACACATGTTTCTTAAGCTTCATGATATCGAAGCCTCCGAAAAGAAAGATTTTATTTTGGAGACTTTGCGTAGAGAATTTAGAGATGTTGTTATTAAAGCTAGGAAAGTTTATGAGCGTTTTAATATGCTTGGCTCACGTGTAGAGGTTGTTGGTACAAACAAGGAAGAAATCAAAGTACCAATACCTTGCAAACTCGTAGGATTGCATGAAGCTTTGGAAAAGAATTTTGATTGGATTTGTCCCGAAAACCTTTTTGATGAAAGGAGTGAACCAAAGAGTGTTCACAAGGGATCTTCAAAAACTCATTTGGATACAATACAATGCCTTGTTGAAAAGACTTCTACAATTGATCTTAATGCCTCATTTGAAAATACATGATTTCCACTTTCTGCGCCTAGCTCAAAGGCGTTAAAGAAAAGCACTCTTGGGAGATAACCCAATGTTTTCTTTTCAGTAATTTTTCTTTTATTTGAGTCTTGAAATTTATTACTAATGTAATGACCTCTCCTTATCATTTTTATTTCGTTTTTGTGCCAAGAAGAACCTCTAATTTGAAGGAGGTAAGATTTGGGGAAGTTGCTGCCCTGAAACAGATTTTTGCGCTGCACCGTAAAAATTCGTGAAAATTCTCAGTATATCTTTTGTATCTGATATTTCTTGTGCAT
This sequence comes from Dactylis glomerata, assembly GCA_007115705.1. NCBI lineage: Eukaryota > Viridiplantae > Streptophyta > Magnoliopsida > Poales > Poaceae > Dactylis > Dactylis glomerata. The sequence goes on from QXEO01000503.1 coordinate 3,122,848, forward strand.
ATGCCCCAGGTTATTTACAAACTTTCATTAGTTTTGCACTTTTCGATTTGAGCAACAGAAGGTCCTCGAAAAAATCGATCTTTGTCAGCTGTTCTATTTTGACAGATTCTGCCACTATTTGTGGGTGCCTCTCGATCGCTTTCTTTTTGAGTTCTTTTGATCACAGAATTTTTGAGGAAGTTGCTACAGTATCTTATGCTTTAATGGATGGTATATTTGAGTTTGAAACTGAACCAAAAGGGTAGATTTACTATCATGCTTATACTAATGTTGCTAATAGAATTGTGTGAAGTTTTATATGAAGGAAGTTTTCCAGTGTAGGGAATGGAAAGTGATGAGATGAGATGAAGTATGGACAAAAGCTCAAGCTTGGGGATGCCCATGTCACCCCAAGAAATATCCAAGAGGTACAAGCATCAAAGCTTGGGATGCCCCCGAGGCACCCCTTCTTCACCGGCAAAAATCAGGTCACCTTTCAACACACTATATTTTTATTGCTTCATATTCTATATTGGAGCATCTTTACTTTTGCTTTCAGTTTTATTTTGTTTTGTTTTCTGCAATAAATGGTTGGACCCCAACAAATTTCTTTTGGATATGACACACTCTGTTATTTATTGCCAAGAACACTCTAGTTTTCACTCTTATCGTTCAACGAGTGTTCTCTTTTTCTAGGACTGCGTTTAGCTTTCATTTTTCGCCTTGATTTTTGTTCAGATCTTGTTATATATTTGCATAAAGGTGTATTTAGACCATTGTTCTATGTTGGTTTTCATCAAAAGAGTTGTTTCAAAAAGGTTTGAATGGTGTTGGAAAAGAGAAAAAAGTTTCATGACAATAGTAGTACAAATGGGAGCTTGTTTAGACTCTGGCTTAGACTTTTGCATGTCATACTTGATGTCATTTTGATAGTATGCTTAGTAGTTTTTGCTGTAGCATGACTTGTCTCAAATGACTGAGATTGCATAATGAGCCTTCGAAAAAATTATGCGCTGTTTTTATTATATGGGAGCATGTTATTGTGGTTTTCTCCTTTGATGCTTTATTTGGGTTGACTTGGCGCATGCTTACAACATGTTTGACTCTAACAAGTCGCCATATAGCCTCTATGATAATTTGGTTTTTGACTTGTGATACCACTTTATGCTTCGGTTAATGATATTTTGTTGCTATGCATGATTATGGCCGTTATTGCTCTTGTAGTTGGTCGCTCCCAGTCTTTTGCTAGCCTTCATTTTGTACTGAGTATGAGCTCTACTCGTGCATCCAACTCCCAAAAACCAAGTTTTTCAATGTGTCCACCATACATACCTATTAGCAATTTGCTATTCCAAGTACATTTGACTTTCTTTTATCTATCCTTCAAATTAAACTTTTTGGTGTTATGTGAAAATTAGTCAGTAAAGCTCTCACGAACCTGACGACACACTTTACTTTTCTCACTTTTAATAATTTTTACATTGTGGCTCTCTTATGTTGATGTTATGCTTACAAGTTGTAAGTTGGAAATTAGCCCAGCCATGTCGTCATGGGGCAAGCTTTCAACATTGCACTTTCTTTTATTTAGTTGATATCATGATCTTTTGTTTATGGATACCCGCGATGTGAAATAAGTTGGGATCTTGTGAGCTCAAGGATTTTGTAGATGTGTTAGAGAAATGCCTGGGCCGCTAATCTAAGCCGTGCATCATTCATGGTGGAAATTTATAGCATGCCCATAGTAGACATTCGACGACGCATCTCACAATAAAAAGCTATACCAATGGTAAATAAAAGAGATGTCGAGGTGTTCATTGTCTGTTTGTCTTGTTATTTTGATGTGGGATTTTTCCATGCCATTGGGCAAGAGGTACCCTGTTGGCGGTTCTCGATGATACATGTATGCTTACAATGACAAGAACTTGCTTGGGACCTAAGTCGAGTAGCATGAGGTTTGAGTATTCGTACTTCACGGGACACGTGATTTTCAACTTATGATTTGTTAAGCATATGCTTCGTAATTGTACTCGCATTAACCTTAACCATTTAAGATGCCTATGATCGGGGCAATGAGAGCTCAAAGCTAGTAAGTATCATAATTTTTGGAGGTTTATAAAACTTGCAATCACTGCTTCTCTCTGCGAAGGGCCTTTCTTTTACTTTTATGTTGAGTCTCCACCTTCTACCTTTATGCACCTTCTAAGAGAGCATAGTTATCATTCTGAGTTTAATGTGCATAGTCCCAAAGTTTATCATTGATTGATTCATGATTATGGTTTTGCTTGTTCTTAAATTATTTGTATCTAGTCGCCCTCTTAAACTTGAAGGTGTCCTATGCATTTATGTTTTGCTATTCCATGAAGGACAAGCTGAAAATCACTTTGCTATGTTTTTCTATATGATTTGAACACACACTTGACTTTCAATGTTTCATTACTCATGATCTTTCGTTTGTATTACTTTTCAAGTTATAACATGGTTGCTAAGTTTTATTGTCAAGATTATGTCTCTTATGCCCCATGTTTTAAGTGCTTTGATCTCAGCACTCAATGCTTTACATCGTTGATCAAGATTGTGATGGTGCATGTCACCTAAAAAATTATTGTTTTGTTATCACTTACCTACTTGAGGATGAGCAGGAGTTAATCTTGGGGATTCTTGATACGTCTCACACGTATCTATAATTTTTTATGCTCCATGCTTGTTTATACACCATTTGCTTTGTGTTTTGTTACATTTCGTGGCGTTTTTATGCATTTTCCAGAATTAACCTACTAACGAGACGCCACAGTGCCAGTTCCCTATTTTTTGCTATTTTTGTATTTCAGAAAAGCTACACAGGAAATATTCTCTGAATTGGACGAAACAAAAGCCGAACCTCCTATTTTTCCAGAACACGAGTGGGAGTCCAAAGCAGAGATGGAGGGGGCCAGGACCTGTCCACACCCTAGGGCGGCGTGACCAAGCCCTGGCCCACGCCACCAGGGGTGAGTCCCCCTGGTCCATCTCCTGACGCCGCCCTTTCGCCTATATATTCCCCTCTACGGGAAAAACCTAAAGGCCCAATCAATTTTCCACGAAACCTACTGCAAGCCGCCGCCATCATCGACGCGATATTAGGAGGGTCCAGAAGCTCTTCGCGGCACCCTGCCGGAGAGGGGAATCACCGCCGGAGGCCTTCTTCATCACCATGGTCGCCTCCGAAGTGATGTGTGAGTAGTCTACCTTGGACTATGGGTCCATAGCAGTAGCTAGATGGTTGTCTTCTCCACCATGTGCTTCATATTTAGATCTTGTGAGCTGCCTATCATGATCAAGATCATCTTTGTGTAATTCTACATGTTGTGTTTGTTGGGATCCGATGAATATTGATACTATGTCAAGTTGATGTGCTGAATTATTATCTTTATGTTATCTCTATGTTGTTTATGATCTTATATGCTCTCCTTTGCTAGTAGATATCTTGGCCGAGTAGATGCTAGTGACTCCAAGAGGGGGTATTTATGCTCGATAGTGGGTTCATGCCTCTAGTAATCTGAGGGAGTGACAGAAACCACTAAGGTTGTAGATGTGATGTTGCCACTAGGGAGAAAACAACATTTTTGTGTCCAAGGATATTTTCATTGTTTACATTATGCACTTTGGTTAATGCAGTTATCTGTTGTTCGCAACTTAATACTCAATGGGTGCTCGGACGACACCTCGAGAGTGGATTATTAGTCATATATGCAGTTGGATTACGGTCTATGTATTTTGTCGTAGTGCCCAGAGTGAATCTCATAGTGATCCTCATGACATATGTATGCTAGCTTTATTCTATCAATTGCCCAACTATAATTTGTTTACCCAGCATGTTGTTATTTATCTTATGGAGAGACACCACTAGTGAACTGTGAACCCCGGTCCATTGCTTACATTGCTATTACCGTTTTACTTTTACCTGCTTTATTTACATTCTTGCAAACTATTACCTTTTACCACTCGATACGCTTAATCCTTTGTTTACAGCAAACCGGTGAGATTGACAACCTCATCGTAAGTTGAGACAAAGTACTTGGTTGTGTTGTGTGCAGTTTCCATGTTGCTGCTGGTGAAAAGCTACACGCCGACAAGTTTCCTGGCGCTATTGTCCGGAGTGTCACAAAGCTAGCGGGCATCGACCTTCGGAAGTTTGGTTCTTTCTCCTACTGGTTCGATAAACCTTGGTTTCACAACTGAGGGAAAACATCATGCTGTGCTGATCATAACCTTCTCTTGGGGTTTTCCAACAAGTTTTCTGGTGTCAACTACGCACCAGCGAAACAGCAATCAGTAAGTAAATCAATATTACCCTTGGGAACATTTGTTTAGCATAAGTACACACCTTGAGATTTTCCTCTTGTTGTATAGAGGATTAGGATTTCTCTAAAAAGAGCTAGTTATTTTACTTGTACTTCACTTTCCTTGCAGTTTATTTTCAGTAACTTATATAATAAAAATATGGCCCTCCTGCATCTTTCCTTGTTTTATTGCCATATTCATTTACTTCTAATAATTTCATCTCCTATTGAAAGGTACTATAATTAATTTGATACACTTGTGGGTTATCAAGATTCTTTTTTGGCGCCATCGCCGGGGGCATAGAGCTATTGCTAAGCTTGTTTGGTGATGTCTACGCATGCTTCTATCCTTGTAGACAGTGTTGGGCCTCCAAGTGCAGAGGTTTGTAGAACAGCAGCAAGTTTCCCTTAAGTGGATCACCCAAGGTTTATCGAACTCAGGGAGGAAGAGGTCAAAGCTATCCCTCTCAAACAACCCTGCAATTATGATACAGAAAGTCTCTTGTGTCCCCAACACACCCAATACACTTGTCAGATGTATAGGTGCACTAGTTAGGCGAAGAGATAGTGAAATAAAAGTAGTAGTGATGATTATGAGTAGTAAATGTAATATGAAATAAGTATCGATGCGAGCAAACATGTAACAAAACTGAAAGGAAACGGTGTGCAAAGCTTGGAAACAAGGCCTAGGGATCATACTTCCACTAGTGGACACACTCTCAACAAATATAACATAATTGAACCAATAGATACTATCATCAATATGCAACTCAAAACAATTCTCCAATGGAAAACGAACACTAATCATGCGTAGGGCTACGAAGCACTCCTCAAAGTCCGTATGTACCCAAACTAGATTGTCCCACATTATCACCGTGAACGCACTAGATGGTTCCAACAAACACCAACATTTCATAGAGACATTAACCAAAAAGATACACATGATGCGCACACTAGTCACCTTCACACCATGATACAAGGTATCTCCGGAGATTACAATAATAAAGCACGGGAGTAGCATAATATCTGAATAATAGAATCTACCAATTCAACTAGATACAAAGCTCACGATCACATAAAGATCACATCATGGGAGAGAGAGGTGAACCACATAGCTACCGGTAGAGCCCTCAACCCCGGGGGAGAACTACTCCCTCCTCATCATAGGAGACAGCAAGGTTGATGGAGATGGCGGTGAGGTCGATGGAGACGGCGGAGACGGTGATGGAGACCAATGGAGATGGCTCTGGGGGCACTTTCCTGTCCCGGCAGGGTGCCGGAACAGAGACTTCTGTCCCCCGAAATTCGTCGGCGGCTGCGGCGGAGCTGCAGAACTCTTTCTGGAAATTTGCCGATTGTTTTTGGGTTTTCCGTCGGGAGGCTACTTATAGGCGAAGGGGCGTCGTCAGGAGGCGACCAGGGTGGCCTCACAATAGGTGGGCGTGGCTAGGGGCTGGGCCGCGCCCCCCTGTTGTGTGGGCAGCCCCTGGCCCCCCTCCGGCTCTCATTTGGTCTTCGGTACTCTTCCGGGAAAAATAAGACTTCTGGAACTTGTTTTGTCCAATTCCGAGAATATTTCCTGTGTAGCTTTTCTGAAACACAAAAACAGCAGAAAACAGGGAACTGGCACTGTGGCATCTTGTCAATAGGTTAGTTCTGAAAATCACATAAAAACGCCACGAAGTGTAATGAAACACAAGGCAAATAGTGTAAAAACAAGCATGGAGCATCAAAAATTATAGATACGTTTGAGACGTATCAGCATCCCCAAGCTTAACTCCTGCTCATCCTCGAGTAGGTAAGTGATAACAAAAGAATAATTTTTTAGGTGACATGCACCATCACAATTTGATCAATGAGATAGAGCATTGAGTGCTGAGATCAAAGAACTTAAAACATGGGCATGAAAGACATAATCTTGATAATAGAAACTTAGCAACCATGTTATAGCATGAAAAGAAACACAAAGGAAAGATCATGAAAATGAAACATTGAAAGTCAAACGTGTGTTCAAATCATATGGAAAAACATAGCTAATGGTTTTCAACTTGTCCCTCATGGAGTAGCAAAACATAAATGCATAGGACACCTTCAAGTTTAAGAGGGTGACTAGATACAAGTAATTTAAGAACAAGCAAAACCATAATCATGAATCAATCAATAATAAACTTTGGGACAATGCACATTGTACTCAGAATGACAACTATGCTCGCTTAGACGGTGCATAAAGGTAGAAGGTGGTGACTCAACATAAAAGTAAAAGAAAGGCCCTTCACGGAGGGAAGTAGTGATTAAAGATGTGCTAGAGCTTTTCATTTGTAAAACAGAGAGATAAAAATTGGGTTTTGAGAGGTGGTTGTTTTTGTCAACGACTGGCAATGGGGTTCTTACTATCTTCCATACAAAAATGAAGCAAATTTTTGAGAGAGATTGGCACTTTTGTGCTCTTTTATAAAGCTTGGCACTCCTCCCCACCTTTTTCCTTTCTCAAACCATGGCTAACCGATTCCATCGGGTGCCCACCAACATTCACATACCATGGAGGAGTGCCTTTTTTTCTTTTCTTTTTTTCTTTTTTTTTCTTTTTTTGGAATAAGACAATATGGAAGATAGCAAATCTGACCACTACGTCCCCATGAGCTAAAAACAGTGTCACAAAACGAGAAGTGTTTTAAAGGTTTTTTGAAAGGTAGCACATGAAAATTTACTTGGAATGGCTTGCAAATACCATGCATAGGAATTTATAGTGGACACAATGGCAAACTTGGTTTTTGGGAGTTGGATGCACGAGTAGAGCTCATACTCAGTACAAAATGAGGGCTAGCAAAAGACTGAGAGCGACCAACTAAGAGAGCAATAACAACCATAATCATGCATAACGACAAAACATCATTGAAAAAATCATAAAGTGGTATCACAGGTCAAAAATCAAATGATCATAGAGGCTTATGGTGACTTTGTATGATTCTAACATGTGTGAGCATGCGCCAAGTCAACCCAAATAAAGCATCAAAGGAGAAAACCAAATTAATGCTTCCAAATAATAAAAACAACGCATGATTTTTTCAAAGGCTCATTAAGCAATATCAGTCATTTGAGACAAGTCATGCTACAGCAAAACCACTAAGCATACTATCAAAACGCAATCAAGCATGGCATGCAAAAGTCTAAGCCGCAGTCTATACAAGCTTCTTTTTGTACCACTTTTTTGCATGAAACTTTTTCTCTTTTTCAACACCATTCAAACCTTTTTGAGACAACTCTTTTGATGAAAACCAATATATATCAGAGGTCAAAATACACCTTGATGCAAAGATATAACAAGATCTGAAAAAAAATCAAGGCGAAAAATGAAAGCTAAACGTAGTAGCAGAAAAAGAGAACACTCGTTGAACGAAAAGAGTGAAAACTAGAGTGTTCTTGGCAATGAAAAACGGAGTTCATATCCTCCAAAAAGAACATGATGTGATCCAACCATTTATTGCAGCAAACAAAACAAAAGAAAACTGAAAATAAAAACAACTGACGCTCCAAGAAAAACGCATAGTGCATGAAGCAATAAAAATATAGTGTTTTGAAATGTGACCTGATTTTTGCCGATGAAGAAGGGGTGCCTCGGGAGCATCCCCAAGCTTTGACGCTTGTACCTCTTGGATATTTCTTGGGGTGCGTGGGCATCCCCAAGCTTGAGCTTTTGTCCATTCTTTAACTCATCTCATCATTCTCCGATCCCTACACTTGAAAACTTCCTTCATACAAAACTCAACACAATTCTATTAGCAACATTAGTGTAAGCATAATAATGAGTCAACCCCTTTTTGGTTTAGATTTCAACTCAAAACCACCATATATAAAGTATATACTACTGTAGCAACTTCCCCAAAAGTTCCGTGATAAAAAGAACTCAAAAAGAAAGCGATCGAGCGGCAAACACAAATAATGGCAGAAATCTGTCAAAACAGAACAGCTGACAAAGGTCGAATTTTTAGAGGGTTTTCTGTTGCTCAAATCAAAAAGTGTTAAACTAATGAAAGTTTGGATATAACCTGGGGCATATGCACAAGAAATAGCAGGTCCAAAAGATATACATAGAATTTTCACGAATTTTTACGGTGCAGCACCGAAATCTGTTTCGCGACAGCAACATCCCCAAATCTTACCTCACTCAAATTAGAGGTTTCTCTTGGCATAACAACGAAATAAAACTGATAAGGAGAGGTCATTATAGTAGTAATAATTTCCAAGACTCAAATAAAAGAAAAAGTACTGAAAGTAAAACATTGGGTTATCTCCCAAGAGTGCTTTTCTTTAACGCCTTTGAGCTAGGCGCAGTAGTTTCAGAAAATGCTCACATAGGCGCCCAAGAAGAAATTAAGGCAAATGCGCCACAAAAGAACTTGAAGCAATAGAGAGCATTAAAAAGCAAATATGAAACACATTTAAATCTAAACCACTTCCTATGAAAAATATTCTTGTAAAGTGACAAGTCATGAAAGCGCAAAGCAAAAAGCATAGGAAGGCAAAACAAGTACAACTTCAAGAATTCCAATAAAAAGAGGGGAAACTCAATATTATTGAGATCCATCAAACCATGTTTCCCTATCTCATAGTAACTTTTAGTAGCATCATGAATAGAATTAACAATAGAGCTATCACATAAAGAATCCCTATCATGAGCCACATGCATAAAATAATTAATACTCCCCACATGAACAATCATAGGAGCAAATTCAACAGAATAATTATTCTCATCACCATAATCATCAAAAACAGGAGGCATATTGTAATCATAACTAGTTTTCTCCTCAAAAGTAGGTGAACTGAAAATATTATACTCATCATTGTAACCATCATAATCTAGAGGTTTAGTATCATCACAAGCTAGAGAACAGCTATTTCGCAAAGCATATTCATCAAAAATATCATCATAAGAAGGAACATGGATAGTACTAATGATACAACAATTATTAACCTTAGAATTGGTACCAAAAAGATTTTCAATATCAAAAGTAGAGTGCTTTTCCCAATCATGATCACTAACATAGGTAACAAGCATGGGAACATCATCCCAATCAGAATTATCATAATCTATAATAGGAGCAACATGCTTAGGGGAAGATACCGTTTCCTCTCGCCTTTTACTCCTCTTCTTCTTCTTCTTCTTCTTCTTCTTCTTACTCTTCTTACTCTCCTTACTCTCTCCTTTAGGAGGGAAAGGCATCTTCTCCACATATCCTTTAGGAGGTAAAGGCATCTTCTCCACATAATCTGGTTTACTGACAGAAACAACAGAAGAAACTTTGGAGGATTCCTCCTCTCTATTAATAAGATAAAAACATCTATCAGTCCTGTCATAGGTTGGAAAAACATAATGTTTTATAAGGTTTTGTATGTAAGTATTTGCGAGGCAATCTTTAACACAATAGAGATGACAACCACGAAGAGTGCTATTAATATCAGCATCATTCATATCAACCAAAGAAATCTTTCTACATATCTCTTCACACCCCAAAAACAAAGTAAGCTCATCATGCTGATTGAGAGTAATCTTGTCATCACAATACAAACTTGCGGTACAAGAAGAGTAACTATTAGGGCTTGAGCATTGGAAATTAAAATGACCTATGTCATCGCAATGTTTACAAAGAAAAGGATAAAGCTTACAAACCTTTTTACCGAGCTCGCCTATAGCCTTGTGCCACATTCGGGTTTCTTCATTTTCGTGGTGGACACAATAATCTTCCTTGTTGTGACTCTGTTCAGAAGGTCTATGTACTCCACAAAAATTAACATGCTTATATGAAATAGGACTTTTAGAGGTTCGAGCATGTTTATTGCAATCATCAACAACAATATCACTTTCTATGCAAGTGTCCTTAAAAGGTTCATGATACACGTCCCCATTTCCTTTAGGAACATTAATATGAGAAGCAAAAGCTTTAAAACAATCAATCATAATTTGAGGATCAAGACCATACTTAGCACTAAGCTCTTGAAAATCAGCAGTTTCAGCGAAAGACTTAATGCAATCAAACTCGTAATTCATACCTGATCCTTTACCTTTGTCGCTATCCCAACCTTCAATATTGTTTTGAATTGTTTCAAGTAGATTCCACTTGGTGTCAACATCCTTGCTTGTGAAAGACCCATCAAAGCATGCATCTAGATAGTCCTTGTAATATCCTAAAAGCCTTGCATAAAAATATTAATAACAATATTACGGGGAAGATCATGAATAGGACATTTGTGCATTAGTAACTTCAATCTTCCCCACGCTTGGGCAATGCTTTCTCCCTCATGCGGATGAAAATTATAAATGTAATTTCTATTTTTATAAACCTCACTAGAAGGATAGAATTTAGAATAAAAGAGAGGTACAATTTCCTCCCAATCAATAGGTCGGCCATCCTTCATTGTTTTATACCATTCCGTAGCTCTGCCCTTCAGTGATAAAGAGAATAGCTTCTTCTTAACTCGGTTCATCGAAATACCTGCACACTTGAACAACTTGCATAATTCACGTATAAAGAGTAAATGATCACCAGGATGGATAGTTCCATCTCCTAAATAGCAGTTATCCATAGCACGTTCAACAATCTTCATAGGTATTTTGAAATGATGAGGAGCACAAGCATCATTAGAAACATCACACATGGGAGATAAAATATCATCAGAGCAAACTTTCTCCACTAAAGCTGGGGAACTAAAAATATCATGCTTAACAAAACCAGCTTCCCCAAGCTTAGACTTTTCTAAAGCATTAGCAATAACGGTGTTCAAAGCATTCATACTAACAACACTATTAGCATGCAAATTAAGCTCCAAAGGTTTTTCAATTTTCTCTTCAAATCTAAACTCAGGAAAAAGACTAAAGAACTCTTTACTTTCCATTACGCCTAACTAGTGAAAATAAAAACAAGAAACAAAAAGATATAATTGCAGAATCTAAAGGAAATAACTTCGAGCACTCACCAGCAACTAAAAGACTTAGTAGCCAAAGGATGTGAGTACCTTTTACCTTACCTCCCCGGCAACAGCACCAGAAAAGAGCTTGATGTCTACGCACGCTTCTATCCTTGTAGACAGTGTTGGGCCTCCAAGTGCAGAGGTTTGTAGAACAGCAGCAAGTTTCCCTTAAATGGATCACCCAAGGTTTATCAAACTCAGGGAGGAAGAGGTCAAAGCTATCCCTTTCAAACAACCCTACAATTACGATACAGAAAGTCTCTTGTGTCCCCAACACACCCAATACACTTGTCAGATGTATAGGTGCACTAGTTCGGCGAAGAGATAGTGAAATACAAGTAGTAGTGATAATTATGAGTAGTAAATGTAATATGAAATAAGTATTGCTGTGAGCAAACATGTAACAAAACTGAAAGGAAACGGTGTGCAAAGCTTGGAAACAAGGCCCAGGGATCATACTTTCACTAGTGGACACACTCTCAACAAATATAACATAATTGAACCAATAGATACTATCATCAATATGCAACTCAAAACAATTCTCCAATGGAAAACGAACACTAATCACGCGTAGGGCTACGAAGCACTCCTCAAAGTCCGTATGTACCCAAACTAGATTGTCCCACACTATCACCGTGAACGCACTAGATGGTTCCAATAAACACCAACATTTCATAGAGACATTAACCAAAAAGATACACATGATGCGCACACTAGTCACCTTCACACCATGATACAAGGTATCTCCGGAGATTACAATAATAAAGCACGGGAGTAGCATAATATCTGAATAATAACATCTACCAATTCAACTAGATACAAAGCTCACAATCACATAAAGATCACATCATGGGAGAGAGAGGTGAACCACATAGCTACCGGTAGAGCCCTCAGCCCCGGGGGAGAACCACTCCCTCCTCATCATAGGAGACAGCAAGGTTGATGGAGATGGCGGTGAGGTCGATGGAGACGTCGGAGACGGCGATGGAGACCGATGGAGATGGCTCCGGGGGCACTTCCCCGTCCCGACAGGGTGCCGAAACAGAGACTTCTATCCCCCAAAATTCGTTGGCGGCGGCGGAGCTGCGGAACTCTTTCTGGAAATTTGCCGATTGTTTTTGGGTTTTCCGTCGGGAGGCTACTTATAGGCGAAGGGGCATCATCAGGAGGCGACCAGGGTGGCCTCACAATAGGTGGGCGTGGCCAGGGGCTAGGCCACGCCCCCCTGTTGTGTGGGCAGCCCCTGGCCCCCCTCCGGCTCTCGTTCGGTCTTTGGTACTCTTCCAGGAAAAATAAGACTTCTGGAACTTGTTTTGTACAATTCCGAGAATATTTCCTGTGTAGCTTTTCTGAAACACAAAAACAGCAGAAAACAGGGAACTGGCACTGTGGCATCTTGTCAATAGGTTAGTTCTGGAAATCGCATAAAAACGCCACGAAGTGTAACGAAACACAAGGCAAATGGTGTAAAAACAAGCATGGAGCATCAAAAATTATAGATACGTTTGAGACGTATCATTTGGCAAGGTTACATAAATGTTGTCTTGAATGTTTTCAGTTTTTTGTTTTACTTGTTTCAGATAATATGAATGTTGCTCAAGTTAATAATTTGTCGCTCTTAAGTTAAATATAGTTGATAAAGGAGAATGCAAAACCTCCCAAGTCCTATGATGAATTTAACTATTATTACTCCAAATACCGTGGAATATATTATGAAAGATCAATTTTCAACTGATGGAAGTGACACGCCGTCAAATCATGTAATGGAGATTGAAGCAAGATGTTCTCTAACTTTTTGGTATTTCTCATGATGAAGTTAAAAGGAAATTATTCGATGTGTCTCTCAAGGGTGATGCTCATAAATAGTTATCTTCTTTAAAGCACTAAGATAGTCTTATATATATATACTTGGTCTCATCCTGGAGAAGTATTCTCGAGGGTGAAAGGAATTTCTCCTGAAGATTCCTCCCATGGTCTTTCTAAAAGTATTATATTGATAAATTTATATGGGATGTTTCCTCAATGTCACAAGGATTTTCTCAAGGGAGTTTCACACACAATGTTATTGATGAAGCTTGGAATATACTGGAGAAGTTATCTGACAATATTGATAATTGCGATATAGATAAAAGTAACAAATGAAACATGAACTTTGAATACTTATGTGTTGAAATTGCTCTCGTTCTTCATTTTTGACGAAGTAAGTACAAAGTTCAATTTATATTTTCTTTTTATAATTCAATTGCTAATTTTTTTCTTCACATCTATCTATATCTTCATAAATAAGCAGGTTTACTAGTATACATCAAACCTGAAAAAATGATATAGTGCATGTTTGTGAACTCCTATTGAAATATTTGCATATATTGGTACTCATGGTCTCTATGAGAAACCACCTTATTTTGCTAGATTTTTGGAGGATGAGATACTAACAACATCACAAACAAAAGTGCACAAAAGAATTGCATACCTCATGAACATGTGAAATTTGATCTTGCAATGTTTATTTTATGTGAAGATTCAACTGGGTTTGTTAAATGTAATACTAACAAATGTCACAAAACTATTTGACGAAGGTGAATCTCGACAATATCCTAGATGAAGGAATTAAGATCGGGGGAAGAGGGCATCAGATGGACTCAAAGGTAAAGTATCAGACTAACAGGGCGAAACTTGTAGTATTATTGAGACAAAGCTAAGTTACAAGCTAAATCTCAATTTGTCCCCCACCGGTCCCTCCTAGCCCCTATTTATAGGCGTCCAGGTCTTAGGATCCTAGTCAGGTTCGATACAAACTCATTGCATATGGCAGTTTACATAGAAGTTTCCTTATTCGAATATACAACACTTTCGGCTACTAATTTGGGCCATAGTCTTCGTGGGCCTTAATCTGATTATACACCAGGTGACGAGGGTTAACTCGATAAATATCCTAGATGAAGAACTTAGGATCGGGGAAATAGGGCATCAGATGAACTCAAAGGTAAAATCAGTCAAACAAGGCGTGGATTGAGAATAAACGTGGTGGTCAACTTGGCTTACTCTCAATCTGTCCCTGACCGTCCTCTCCTGGCCCCTATATATAGGTGGCCAGGTCTCGAGGATTCGGTCGGGTCCGTTACATATTACAATATCGATATACGACAGGGACTCATACTTCGACTATGATTACACTTGGGCCTAGCTTAACGGGCCTCGGGGGTACTCAAGTAACAGGCTCTATTATCTATACCCTTGTCAGTAGCCCCCGAGATTCTACCAGAATTGTAGATTCGGGTTGAATCTCAAATCTTCACATCTTCGACTTGATCAATCTTTTGACTTCTTCTTCTCCCTGTACTCAAAATAAACAACTTTTACTATATTATCTCGCAAGGGATTTTGGCTAACAAGCCTGACAACTCTGACGGATCAAGAGGTCAGTTAACTGCCGGAGCAGATACTTGTCACCTACTTCAAATTCAATCCCCTTGGACTTGAATCTGGGAAACTGGTCAAACCCATTCTTTTGCCACATTTAGGACTTACAAAGAACGAGTCCCAGTAGTTCTCAGAGTACCCAGTGCGTCCACCAGGATTTTTTTCCCATCGTAGACACGGAAAGTTGCTAGCAGAGCACATCTAGGTGCGTATACCAGGCCACACAGGACAGATCCTGGGGTCTTACCTTCATGATATATTTCAATCATGGCATTCAAATTTTGTCGCGATGACGCAACTCGAGAATCATATCTTGAAGTCGTTTTAGCCTTGTTTGACTGTTTCAATTATGAAAATCCTCGGGTTGTCCAACCTTGACTAATATGCATTCCCTCCTGATGGGAGTAATTTCACTTCACAAGTTTTCTCTCGCCTTCTTTTCTTTCCTTGAAAAATGAAATTTTGTCGGGTGCGCGCCCAGCGCTCCCGATGGTAGTAGCCTCCGAGGCTATACTCGAAAGTTTTTCGGGTATGGACTCAAGTATACTTTTTCCTTTTGCGAAATCTCGTAGCTATTTGTTTTGCTCAATAACATCGTCGGGTGCACGCCCAGCGCTCCCGATGGTAGTAGCCCCCGAGGCTATAGTCGAAGATATTTTTGGGTATAGACTCAAAAACAAGTGTCCCTTCACTGGTGCCCTGCATTTTTTGTTGGATATTTGTCGAGTACTTTGATCAGCACCGATTAGTAGAGTAGTACTCGCGTCCACTGCTGAATTTTCTATGAATTCTCATAATCATCGAGTCGTGTCTGATTCCTAGTTTTTCATCAACGCATCGATTGTGACATCATTGATGGAGTCACTCTGTACGTGATTTGACTGGACGCTGACCGTTGTGCGTGGGCATCACAGTAATTTTACAATTTTCCTGCCCGTTAGTGGGCTTACCGCTTCCGCTTCTTGCGCCATGTCTCAGCCCACGTTCCTTTCTCAGGAAGCTTTATTAGGGGGAGACTGCGGTTTTCACTGTTTACCAGTTCCTTGTTCTTCCGCCGCCACCATTGCTGCATCTCCCTTGCGCTTCTAAGCTTCCTCGTAGCCCCCGAGCATAGTTCTTGCAGATGCCCATCAAGAGAGTCGCGCACAAGGACCAGATGTCGAAGAAGAAGAGTACTAACACGACGACCAGCTGGGTCCCCTCGGAGTTCGAACAAACCGATCTGACCAAGGCCCAGAAAGAGGGAATCCTCATCGAAAGGGATCAGGTCGTCTTCCCCAGCTCCGTGCGCATACCCAAGCCCCCGAGCGGCTATCGGGTTATGTTCCTTGCTTTTCTCTTGTGCGGACTTTCTCTTCCTGCCCACGAATTTCTTCGTGGGCTTCTCTTTGTTTATGGCGTGCAGCTTCACTAGCTCACGCCAAACTCTATTCTGCACATTGCCTGCTTCATTACGCTTTGCGAATCTTTTCTCGGGGTCGAGCCCCATTGGACTCTGTGGAAATTTCTTTTCCGCCTCCTTCCCAGTGTATCCTTATCGAAGAACCCTGAACTGGGCGGGGATGTTGTTTCTGTGTGTGTCGAGGCGCATTATTTAGAGTTTAGCATGGCTGCATCAGTCCAGGGTTAGAGAAAGAAATGGTTCTACATCAAGGACCAGAAAAGTGCTTCCTCTGATCAATTTGGGATTGCCCCTTTTGATGCCAACAAGAGTCTGCAGAAGCTAGCGTCGTGGGATTCCCCTCCCACGGAAACTGAAATTGAAGACCTCAAGCCTCTGCTATCTCGTATTCAGAGTTTGAAGGGCGCAGTTGGAGGCGCACTAACAGGAACGCAACTCATCGCTTTCTTCCGGCAGAGGCGCATTTAGCCTCTCCAAGCTCGTGCCTCAAGGCTTTGGACTTACTCTGGCTCAGAAGATCCCTCTCGAGTGTCCAAGGAGGATCTAGATAAGAAAGGTCTCGATAAACGAATGTGAGCTTTGACTACTCTCACAAAGGAGAACAAGATCCCAGCTTTGGCGGCTGAAT